>JALMGJ010000046.1:802491-1424454 GCA_023362775.1 Charina bottae | reverse complement strand
GAAAGGAAAGGAAAGGGAAGGGGAAAGGAAAGGAATGGAAGGGAAAGGGAAAGGAGGTAAATGGATGAAGAAGGAAGGGAAGGGAGTAAATGAAGGAAGGAGAAGGGGAAGGGGAAAGGAAAGGAGGTAAAGGGAAGGGAAGGGAAGGAAGGGAAGGGAAGGGAGGGAAGGGGAAAGGAAAGGAAAGGAAGGAAAGGGAAGGGAAAGGAAAGGAAAGGAAAGGAATGGAAAGGAAAGGAAAGGAGGTAAATGGATAGGGAAGGGAAGGGAAGGGAAGGGAAGGGAAGGGAAGGGAAGGGAAGGGAAGGAGGTAAATGGATCGGGAAGGGAAGGGAAGGGAAGGGAAGGGAAGGAAGGGAAGGGAAGGGAAGGGAAGGGAAGGGAAGGAAAGGAAAGGAGGTAATGGATCGGGAAGGGAAGGGAAGGAAAGGAAAGGAGGTAAATGGATCGGGAAGGGAAGGGAAGGGAAGGAGGGAAGGGAAGGAGGGGAAAGGAAAGGAAAGGAAAGGAAAGGAAAGGAAAGGAAAGGAAAGGAAAGGAAAGGAGGTAAATGGATAGGGAAGGGAAGGGAAGGGAAGAGAAGGGAAGGAAGGGAAGGGAAGGGAAGGGAAGGGAAGGGAAGGGAAGGGAAGGGAAGGGAAGGGAAGGGAAGGGAAGGGAAGGAGGTAAATGGATCGGGAAGGGAAGGGAAGGGAAGGGAAGGGAAGGGAAGGGAAGGGAAGGGAAGGGAAGGGAAGGGGAAAGGAAAGGAAAGGAAAGGAAAGGAAAGGAAAGGAAAGGAAAGGAAAGGAAAGGAAAGGAAAGGAGGTAAATGGATAGGGAAGGGAAGGGAAGGGAAGGAAGGGAAGGGAAGGGAAGGGAAGGGAAGGGAAGGAAAGGAGGTAAATGGATAGGGAAGGGAAGGGAAGGGAAGGGAAGGGAAGGGAAGGGAAGGGGAAGGGGAAGGGGAAAGGAAAGGAGGTAAATGGATGAAGAAGGGAAGGGAAGGGAGTAAATGAAGGAAGGAGGCAGGGGAAGGGGAAAGGAAAGGAGATAAATGGATAAAGAAGGGAAGGGAGTAAATGAACGAAGAAGGGAAGGAGGCAGGGGAAGGGAAGGGGAAAGGAAAGGAGGTAAATGGATGAAGAAGGGAAGGGAAGGGAGTAAATGAAGGAAGGAGAATGGGAAAAGGAAAGGAAAGGAAAGGAAAGGAAAGGAAAGGAAAGGAAAGGAAAGGAAAGAAAGGAAAGGAAAGGAGGTAAATGGATAGGGAAGGGAAGGGAAGGAAGGGAAGGGAAGGGAAGGGCAGCACTCCCTACGCCTCTGGGAACGCACCTGTCCCCGAGATAGCTCACCTTCCCATCTCCTTGGTTTCTGGCCGTGCTGACGCCATCTGAATCATGTCCTGCAGGTGGAGGAGCCCCCCTTCCTTGATCAACAGGGGGCAGTATTTGTCCGCTGGAGATGAGAGGGAGAAAGAGGAAGCGGTGAGGGTCTGGGAGTGAACCTGAAAAACTGTCTCTGAACCCCTCACTGCTAACCCCACTGCAGCTACCTTTGGGAATGCAGCGAACCCTCTGGAGAGAGAGGCACCTCGAAGGCCCACCTCCTCTCCGACCTGCAGAGGGCGACGTCAAATTTTACTGAACTTTTTGGCTGTTTATTGAGGAGTCGATTTACCAGCGATCTCAAGAGGGGAATTAGGGCAGGAGAGAAAAACTAGGTATCACTGGTAAGGTTAGTAATGCCAAGAGGCATGATTGCCATAAAGACCCAGGCTTTCTGTCCCAATCCAATACAGGTAGTCCTCGCTTAACAACCACAATTGGAAGTGGAATTTTGGTTGCTAAGCAAAGTGGTCATTAAGTGAATCCAACCCAATTTTATGACTTTTGCGCGTGGTCGGTAAGTGAATCACTGCGGGTGTTAAGCACACCACGTGGCTGTTAAGCGAATCACACGGTTCCCCATTGATTTTTCTTGCCAGAAACCGGTCGAAAATGGCGATCACGTGACCACAGGATGTTTATTTATTTATTTATTTATTAAATTTATATTGCCGCCCATCTCCCCAATCGGGGACCCTGGGCGGTGCACAATAAAACAAGATTAAAATGAATATAAAATTACAACAATACATAATAAAGCATCCAAGAATAAAATGTTAAAAATGGAATACTGGGAGGCTTCATGGGACCAGCCATCCCCAGGAGGAACTATTGGCGTTTCCCTCCCAGACAAGATGGCAAAACCATGTCTTTAAGCCTTTCCGAAAGGTCGGGAGCGAGGAAACCAGCCTCAGCTCTGGGGGCAAGATATTCCAAAGGAATATCTTGCGACGGTCATAAATGCGAACCGGTTGCCAAGTGCCCAAATCGTGATCACATGACCATGGGGACGCGGTGACAGTCCTAAATGTGAGAACCAGTCGCAAGTCAGTTTTTCAGGACCGTCCTAAGTCCGAACCGTCATTTAACGAATGGGTGTAAGGCGAGGACTACCTGTATTGGACCAATATCCTAGGGGGAGCGGACTTACGGTAGACAGAAACAAGGTTGTAAAGGGCCCACGTTGCCCAGTGTTGGCTGACTGGAGAGATCGCTTGAGGGATGAGTCTCAGAATTGGTTCAAAGGATCTGTTCAAATAACCATAAAAACCCAGATTAAGATGGAGGCAGGGGAAAGAAGGAAGACTGGAACTATAGATCTGCACCTAGGGAAAAAAACAGCCCCCATTTCCTGTCTTCCCCAGTGCCCAATTCAGACACACCGTTTATCCCACCGAGCACAGCTTGTTTCTAAGGTTATCTGCCCAGTGATGGCCCATATTATAAATGTATCTTCTGGAATTCAGGGCAAAACGATACGGTGCTGGCGGAACGTACGGCTTCTAAAAGGGGCATCAACGGTGTTGAGAGAGGGAGTCTCGTCTGAAAAGCAAGCGGGACAGGTGGCCGTGGACTCCGAGGAAGGCAGTAACCGCCACCGTCACTGGCCACTGTGGATTGTCAAATGGTCAGCAGGCAAGGAACAGAACATTGGAGGAAGGGGAGTAGAAGGGCGTCCTTTAAAACAGGGAGGGTTGTGTGGCAGGCACTGAAGACAGGCACACTCCAAAATACCCTATTTTTGTTGTGGTTCCCGCTGGGTAAAGGCTCTTTGCCATGAAATGGCGTCTTTGTGCTTGAAGACCCCCGTTATTTATCCCCTGAGGCTGGGAATCAAGAATTCCTCCAAGTGGTCAGCTGCTGTAAGGCAATTTCTCTCAGACAGAAAAGGTTTGCTGGGGCAGCCGTCCCGCCCCCTGGCGCTTTCAGATGCCCTGGGCATCGGCTGCCTAGCTGGGTTGTTATTTAACTTTTTCGTCACCTTATTTATTGTGGCTGAGTGACTCTTTATGCTGCAAAGGCCAGGAGCAGCAGCAGAGAAGAAGGGTCTTTTAAAAAATAAACTCCTGGATGACTTGATTAAAGGCTGGCAACTCCAGGATGAGCAATGCCTGAAGGGTACCAAATTGGAGAGAATTTGCAAGAGGCTGGGTACTTTTCCCGAGGCCAGTGAAAGCCACGAAGGAGCCCTTCTGTTCTTAAGCAAGTGACACGCAACATAAAACGCATTTTCGCTTAAGAGCAAATACCTGAACTTTTGATCTGGACACCCCAAAATAACTAATGTGGTTTTACATGGAAAAAAACCCCACCAGCCACAACAATAACACAAGCAAGACCGATTTCAAACCATGGTGGGGCAGGAGAAAGCTTCTGGGAACAGAAAAGCTTACATATATTCCTGATCAGGAGTCGAGATGGATCAAGGTGGTCTCTTTAGACCACTAACCTGATTACCTGTAATTAATGTTCCGCCTGGAATTGACATCCCAGCGTTGAATTGCTGCCCACATTCGGTCCACGACCTCCTTCCTGGGGGGCTCAGCGATCATCCAGGCCTCCGGCCCGTCAAACATGATGTGGGAAAGGACCCCGCAGGCGTTGTACGACACCTCGATCCCGTCAGCTTCGCTGTCCAATAAGTTGCTGTTGCAAAATGTGTTCCAGAAGTCAGGATTTCAACCTCCAAACAGTGTGTGGTCAGGATCCCTTAAAAGTCATGGAAATGTGGTTGCACAGCCCAATACAATTGCCAAGTTGGAAGGAACTGCAAACGTCATCTAGCTCAGTGTTTCTCAAATTCGGCAACTTTAAAATGGGTGGACGTCAACTCCCAGAATTCCCCAGCTAAATGGCTGGCTGGGGAATTCCTGGAGTTGAAGTCCACACACCTTAAAGTTCCCAAGGTTGAGAAACACTGCTTTATTGAAGCCACCACCAACCACCATTTTGCCTTTGATTTCTGTTTTTTCCTGCCTGCCCCATCTTACATTTGGCTTCAGTCGGCAGACTTCAAAGCATACTAAGGAAATCAACCGAGAGCTTCAGCCTGAATTAGTTTGAGCAAGAGGAGGGAAGGCCAATACCCTTGAAAGTGGCACGGGATTTTAATCCATCCAGTACTGACTATGCCAGTACTTTTGGCTACGAATCAGCTGCCCAACTCATTTTAAGCCTCCGCACAAATAGCCCCCGCTGCCTTTTCACCCCACCGCGATGCAACGGACGCCGTCACCTGAAGACGCTGATGAACTGGGACGTCATAAGCTGAGGACGGAGCTCCTGAACTTCAGCTACGTTTCCCAAAAGGCCCAGCATGTTGCGATGCAGCTCCTGTTTGTTGGGAAACTCCTACGGAACAACAAAACAGAATCTCAGCAGCCAAAGGCAAGGAAATCTGGCTCTGGAAGAGGGGAGTGATCAGCAATGCTCCATAATCCGCCACACTCCCAGGAATTCTGAGCCAGTATTCGAACTTTTTCAGGGTGTGGAATCCGTTAATTTAAAAAAATAGGGTCCCCGATGCCCTGATTAAGAGGTAAAGCTCTAGGGATGGAAAAATGACTGTGTAAATGAACTTCCCCCCCCCTTCATCTCCCATCAAACCCCATCAAGACTCCAGGGGTTCCAGGGAACACAGTACAGCAGGGCCCCGGTTTAAGAACGTCCCAGTTTACAGACGACTCCTGGTTAAGAACAGACGGCCATAAAAAGTATTATATTAAAAATTCGAGTTAAGTACAATGTTTCGGGTTAAATACACAATACTACTTTGTGTATTATTATGTTTAAGATGTTTCAGTAATAAACTGTTACAACCACATGGCATCACCGTAGCACACAAACCAACCAAAACCCTTCAGAACATTTTAAGTAACCCAAAAGACCCAGTAGCCCAAGAAGAAAAAACAGGAGTCATCTACAACATACAGTGTAAGGACTGTAGCAGCCACTATGTAGGACAGAGGGGCAGAAGACTAGCACAGCGCATCCACGAACACCAACTAGCAGTCAGAAGACACGATGAAAACTCCTTAATCTCACAACACATGGACAGACTCAACCATACTTTCAACTGGGAAACTATGAGCATCTTAAACCAACCCAAGTCCAAAAACGCTAGAGAATTCCTGGAAGCTTGGCACTCGGACAAAGCAGCCATCAACAGACACATAGAGGTAAACAACATTTACATACCATTCATAAGAGACAATAGAAAAGCCAGAAGACCAGAACACCTCCTTGCCAGCAATCAACACCCAGATAGGCAAAGATTAACAGCAAGATTAGCAGCAGAGGAGCAATCAAACAACACAATAGACCCTAATCAAGGAACTATTAACTCACTCAATCACCCAAGCAGCACACAACAGCCCAACCAAGGAACTACCAAGCAGAGTACAACACCCCCACCAACACAGGCAGGACAAGCCAGGGTATATAAACAGAGAGCAAGTCCCACTCCCTTTTCACACTGAAGATGTTGCCTAGCCTGGCAATGAAACGTCTGCAAGAAAACAACAAGGCTCAGAGAGCACCAAGGACCCACAGTTCAACCCTGAGTTACAAATATTTTCTTCGATTGGTATGTTTCAGTGTGTTTGGAAGTGTTTCTTAAGTGTTTTATATGCATAGAAAGGTAAAATCTATACAATATACTCAGGCAAACATTTGACTAACTGATGCTAAATAACCGTTCCGACTTACATACAAATTCGACTTAAGGACAGACTTAGGAGCGGAACTCGTTCTTAAAGTGGGACCTGCTGTAGGAAAAGCCTGTTTTTCGCAGTGCATATTGGCAAGAGCCACAAAGCCCTGCGGAGGGCAAGGGCCCCCAGAAGCAGAGGCCAGAAAACACAGGAGGCTGAAATAGGAGAGGGAGATTTTGTTTATTTTATTTTATTCAACCAATTTATAAGGCCACCCAACTCAAACAAGGGAACTCCGGGAGGCAGCTTGCAAGACAGAGATCCCTGGGATCTCTGGGGGATGGAGAAGGAAGGGCCCCCCGTTGCCAGAAGTCAAATAAACAAAATCAAATAAAACGTCCCGCACCTTCAGGCACTCCAGGAAGAGTTTCATGCCACTGTAGTTCAGGAACATTTCGCAGTTGCTGGGGGTCTCGTCGGTGATGTTCCACAGGGCACTCCAGGAGAACTCCATCACTTGGTCGCACTGCCCGAGCCGAGGAAGAGAAAAAGAAGTTCAAACTCGCCAGGAACGAAGAGCGCGTAAAACGGCAGAGCCACGCGGAGCAATCTTGAAGGATGGACTGGACTGCGCCAATGTCTTAACAGCTGGGGGATTCTGGGAGAAGCAGTGTGGCATAGTGGTTAAGGTCTTTGGACTAGGACCAAGTCTAGTGGTTGAGGTCTTTGGACTAGGACCTTGGTTCTAGCCCCCCCCTCACAGCCACGGAGGCACCCTGGGGGACCTCATGCCACCACCACCCTTAGTGTCCTGACTTTGAGTGAAGGAACACGCTGAGACTTGGTGTACAGGCTCTAGTGTTTTATTGCTCTACTCTGCTAGACAGAATCCAGCTGAACTAAAATGAACTAGTGATGCTCAGAGAAAGGGCCCAAGAAATCAGGGCGGGACCTTCTTTAGCCTCTTGGGAGGAAAGCAAAGCGATTCAGTACTGCGCATGCGTTTCTCCCCCTGGAGGGAACCCCCTCCTTCTTCGCCAGTTATCTCCCTGACACCTAGCCCAGCCAATCTCACAGGGTTGTTGTGTGGGGGAAAAATGGGGGGTAGGGGTGCTGTGTATTCCCTTTGCCTAACAAACCAACCCATGAGCGGGTCCTGCTCTGAGATTTCAGCCACTTATTATTCTTTCTTTATTTTGTATCCAAGTGTTTGTTCAGTCTTACAGGTAGTCCTTGACTTATGACCAGAATTGGGACCGGAATTTCTGCCGTAAGTCGTGTCACCTCTTTTATGGCAGTCATTAAGTGGATCACCGCGGTTGATAAGCGAACTCAGCTTCCCCAATGGGCGGTTTTTGCCGGAAAACGGCAAAGAAGTTGCAAAACACGACCATGGGACGCTGCCACCAATCATAACTGTGAATCAGTTGCCAAGTGCCTGAAGTGCAATCATGTGACCGCAGGGGGGGTGCCATGTTTTGCGACGCCAACCGTAAAGCACCCCTTCTGAGGCCGTCGTAACTTCGGACCATCGTTAAACAAACGGTCCTAAGTCGAGGACTACCTGTATTTTCTGTTTCTTCCACCAGGACCTGGTGAGACAGGTTGGAGTTGAGAGCTGTCCTAAGTCCCCCTGTCCCCCCCAGGGAGCTTCTGGGCTGAGGGGCAACCTGAACCTGGGTCCCCCCACTCCTGGTCCAGCACCTTCCCCACTGGGCCATCCTGACTTGTGGGCTGAGGAAGGGGGACTGGCCTCAAGTCCCCCAGGAACCTTCTCTGGCTGAGAGGGGACCAGCCCAGCACCATCCCTCCACTCCACACTGGCCTGGCCTCCTTTTGTCCAACACCTCAACCACGACACCACCGTGGTTCTCCTCGCCCTTACTTAGTTCAGAGCATCGAGGGGGGGGGGGTTTAGGCCCCAGCCTGCCTGCAAGCAGCAAGTGTCCAATCCCTCGTTAAGAATTCTGAGGCCCACCTTGGAAGCAGATGTGGAAAGAAACGAGGAGAAAGGGAGGACAGGACAACGAGCTACGAGCATCGTAAGGCCCTCAGCAGTTCCACCCTGCCAGGACTAAACACGTTCCTCTTTCCACACAGGGCCAGAGCGGGGATCGAGGCGCACCGAGCAGGGCCAGCCAAGGCAAGCTGGGTCCTGTCTGAAGGGTCACCAGCTGAGACGCCCTGGGCCAGGGTGGGCTTCCCCAGCTTGGGGTCCCTGCATTTCCCTGCATTTTGTTCTTTCCCTTCTATTACTTCTCGTCTCGCCCGTGGCCAGGAAAAGTGGCCTGTTTGTTTTTCTTTGATCTCCAGTCCTTCAGGGAATCCAACACTTACTGTTTTATCCGCCAATTTCTTCTGAATTAGCTTCAGCATGGTCTGTTGGGAGAAAACGAAGTGCGGAGTTACAGGCAGGCGGCTAAATTGCAGAGGGAATCAGTGGGTGGGTTTCGAGTTAGCCAAAGGGTTCATTGGATGGTCTTTGAAGATGTACTGCTGTGCGCTTTAATAACGTCAAAACAAAGTTTCTTACAGCAGGCGAAATCTATTAAGCAGCTCTTTAGATTTTTAAAAATCTTCTTTTCTTTCAGCCAATATAAAATCAGCAGCTTTTCTTATGACCAGGGATGGGTGTAAATAAATAGTTCCTTTAATGGGGAAAAAAATAGTTCTGAATGCTCCATCTTGCCTAAGATTCAACTGAAGGAGGAAGCATTGTTGATAAATTATCAGATGATAGTAGTACAGGTAGTCCTCGACTTACGACCGTTCGTTTAACGATGGTCCGAAGTTACGACGGCCTGTAAAGCACTTCTGAGCGTCACAAAAGGTTGTGCACCCCCCTGCAGTCACATGATTGTATTTCGGGCGCTTGGCAACCGGCTCATGTTTACGACCAGTTGCAGCATCACGTTTTGTGACGTTTTTTCCCTTTTTCAGGCAAAAAACGCCCATTGGGGAAGCTGGATTTGCTCAAGGACTGCCGTAAAAACAGTCGTAAAATTGAGTCCAGTCACGTGGTGACTCGACATATGACTGCAACGACTTACGATGGAAATTCCGGTCCCAATTGTGGTCGTAAGTCGAGGACTACCTGTAGACACAACCCCACTTTTGCAGGCAAGGTTTTATTTATTTTTTATTTATTTTTCAAATTTTGCCACTGCCCATCTCCCCCCAGAAGAGGGACTCTGGGTGGTTTACAGTACAGCTAACAAGTTAAAAACAATAGTAATAAATAGCATATAAAATCTGGATACAAATACAACATATAAATATAAATAAAATAAGATAAAATCCAGATGGCAATAAAAGATTGAGTTCAGTTCGTATGTATGTGAGGCGCCAGACATCCGCAGGAATAACTACTCCCCACCCCACGAACCCTTTGCACAGCGCCACAGTGTCATTTTAATCCTGGCCGGCAAAGGCTCGATATAGAAGGAGATCTTGTCAAGCCATTAGACAACGTGAGGAACGAGAATCCTCCATTCTATCTACCGAGTTAATGACAATGTTATTGATTTTTGTGGTGGCGGCTCTGAAAGTTTTATGAGACTGCCTTTGGAGCTGAAAGGCAGGATATTGGCATTTTAATAGGCGAGTAGAAACATCAACATTCCCCACCTCCCTTTCTTTTTTTAATAGAAACATCAACGTTCTTAGGAAACCAATCAACGCACCGCAAGTTTGAAACAGGCATCGGTGCACAGAAACGGCAAATTGTTAGGAGTCGCAGTAACAGCAAAATCAGGACCACCCGTGATCTCCCAGGGAACCCCTAGTGACTTCTCGCACACCCCGAGGGTGCCATGGAACCCTGGTTGAGAAATACTGTTCTAGGTTACTAGTTACCTCACTGTACTGTTTGCGTCCCTACAAAATGCTTCTCTCGGGTATTAAACTAACTCCCTTTTGGGGTTCGCACGTGACCTTCAACCATCAACTAACCAAAAGGCTGGGTTTGTGCAACCTGCTAAGAAAGTATTTCTCAACCTTGGCGACTCTAAGATGGGTGCACTTCAACATGGCTGGCTGGGGAATTCTGGGAGTTGACGTCCACCCATCTTAAAGTCGCCAGGGTTGAGAAACACTGCGCTAAGCCGTAAAAATTAACCAGGTCGAAAATTCACCGAGTTTAGCCTGTGGTGTTCATGCAAAGCATTCAACTGAGCTGGCTTACTCTGTTGTGCAAACCCAGATGTTTTATGCAAAGCGATCGGCAATTCCTCCCCCCTCCCTTCTTCCTAGTCACGAAGAAAACTCCTGAAAGCCCAAGAACGGCCCAACCACATCACTACCGCCCCGCATCGATGGCGAGAAAGAGGGACAGAAAGGCCCGCCGCGCCCAGCCACACCCACCGTGACGAACCCCATCCGGCCGACGGCCTCTTTGTGGTCGTTGTCCACCTGACAGACCAGCGCGTTGCAGAGGTGCACGGCGATGCGCTGGATCGATTCATCCTGCCGCGTCGGGTTCAGGATGCTCAGCAGCAGTTCGTTGACCCGTCGGTACTGGAACTCCAGCTCTTCGGGGATGGTGAAATTGCACAAGGTGAGGCAGCAGTTCCGCTGCACCTGCGGAGGGAGAGCCCCCGGGGGTGAGGCAGCCAGCCAGTGAGGCAGACCAGGTGTTCGAGACGCCGCAGTCCCTTCCGACTTTCCTTGAAGAGCAACCAAGAAGTCAGTGCTATGGGGTTCGTGGGGCTCTCTGAGCTTGGCTTGCAGGCGTTGCATCGCCCCACTAGGTAACGTCACCCGTGCGAGGGAGTGTGGGGTTTGCTCCCTGTTTATATATGGAAGCTATATGAAGCCACTGATGATGTTATCTAGTTGGGTCACGCAACGTCTGCAAGCCAACAACCAAGCTCAGAGCGCACCAGGAAGTCCCCAGTTCAACCCTAAGCGACAGACAATTCTCTTCGATTGAAAGCCCTATCTTCTTGTCAAGGTGTGGCAGCACAGATTTTGTAACCTGCTTTTGGACAATTATTTTGGAAGGGGTAAGAGGAAAAGAGATTCTACGACGAGTGCCAGGCCAACGTAGGAGCAACAAGAGGAAATGCACCAACCACATAGATGGAAGACTATGAATCTAACACTTCTAACCAATGGGTGAACTTCCCTAAGAGGTATTCCTTCAAAATGCACTGGGATTTTGGTGTAACAAAGAACCATGTTTCTCCCCACAACAATTTTTCCTTTTATTTTACCTCTTAGCCCCCCCTTTTCTCAACCGAACGCTTTAAGAACGCGCTCAAGAACTCCACAGTTCCACCCCGGGCTACGGAGATTCTCTTCTACGGCAGCCTCTCTTCAGCCCAGGCTCCGCCCTCTTTACCTCCAGCCCCGCCTCCAGCTGTCAAACGTTGGCATCTTGGAGATGCTTCCCACACGCCAGCAAAACAAGGGAAGAACTGGGGAGGACGAGAAAGGCAGAGGAGGAAAGCAGGACCAAATTCAAGGAGACGGGGAGTGGAGACAGGCCCCTCAACAGGACCGGCAGCACACTCACAGTAACTTCCTGGTAGGACTCCATGCCGTTCAGCACCACCTGGATGACCTGTTGCCGTAGCCTGGCGCTCTGTTCCATACGGTACTCGGAGTTGGTGAGGTAGAAGAGGGTGGCGCTTCCCGTGACTTGGATATTCTTGTCGTATTTGTGACACTTGAGGGCGGTGATGACCAGCTGCAGAACCAGGACAATAAACGTTGGTTACCTGTATTTTGCCCTTCTTTAATCCTTTCAGGGCGAGGGGAAGAAAAGCCAGCATTTGAAAATAAAGAGATCGGCCTATCAAAATCAGGCTATTTCTGATTTTTCAACCAATGGTGGGAGTCAACAAGGACTGACGAACTTTCTTAAAGGATACAAGTAGTACTCGCTTAAGAACCACAATTGGGACCGGAATTTTGGTTGCTAAGCGAAGCGGTCATTAAGTAAATCCAACCCAATGTTATGACCTTTTTTGCGCCGGTCATTAAGTGAATCACTGCAGGTGTTAAACCACATGGTCATTAAAGCTTGGTCATTAAAGTTCCCCATTGATTTTGCTTGCCAGAAGCCGGCCAGGAAGGTCGAAAATGGCGATCACGTGACCATGGGATGCTGTGAAGGTCATAAATGCGAACCAGTTGCCAAGCAGCCAAATCGTAATCATGTGACTGCAGGGACGCTGTGACGGTCGGACGTACGTACGTGTGAGGACCTGTCATAAGTCGGTTTTTTCAGCACCGTTGTAAGTCCGAACCATCGTTAAATGAATGGTTGTTAAGTGAGGACTACCTGTATACATACATTAGGAAGGAAGTGCATTGGGAAGCAAAATAGACTTGATTTCCCAAAATATGTCTGGGCTGTACCACAGCCCAAAGGAATTGGGGGAAAAAATAAGAAGGAAGGTACCTAGGATTTTACTCGGCGGCACATTGAGTAAAAATGTCATTAAAGTGCCTCAGCTATTGGACAGTCTCCCTTGTGATATCCAACTGGCCCCATCCATGTTGGCCCTGAAAAATCTGATTCTTCCCCCAGAAAGATGAGCCAATAGTACAAATTGTGTTGTGTCAGCTCCCTGGCGGAGACATTTTTCCTTAATACATTTTATTATTTTTTTATCATTTATCCTGGATGTTTTTAATCCTTGTTAGCCACCCAGAGTCGCTTTGGATGTGAGCAGCTATATAAATGAATGAAATAAATACCGTATATACGCAGGGATAAGCTGAGAATTTTAGGTTCCAGAATATACCCCTAAAATTGGGTTCGGCTTATCCGTGGGCAAGTTTATCCGCAAGCATATACGGTAATATATTTTTTTAACTATCTGTATATCCCGTACAGGCTTGTGGATAAGCCCATCCATGGATAAGCTGACCCTTGAATTCTTAACAAAAATACCATGGAAAACGCGCCAGCCGCAGATAAGCCAATTGCGAAAATTAAAACACACAAAACCTTCGAGGGTTGGCTTATCCGTGGGTGGCACGCTTTTCATGGCATTTTGGTTAAAATGTTGAGGGCCGGCTTATCCACGGATGGTCTTATTCACGCATATACATGGTAACTATTATTTCTTTGTAAAGAAATAGAATCAAGAGAGCCAGGGCCCCTGCAAACTCGGCGCTGAGCTGAAACCTTTGCTGGCCATGGCCAACCCACCTTGAGGGCTCTTAGGAGCTGGGTGCAGCGCTCGATGCGGGCGATGTCGAAGAGGAGGTTGATGGCGCGCCACGTGATTTCGGGCCGGTGTTCGGTATACGCCTCAATGGCGTTGAGGACCTGTTCTTCGTTCTTATCCCCCGTGACCTGATGTTGTTAAGAGGGGGGATCAGAGGCCAGGAAGAAGACAGCATACGAAAAACGTTCGCTAGAACTGGCTTGGCTCCGCATTTACCTTGTAGGCCGGGATATGCGAGAGACGGCAAAGGGAGACTTCAAAAAGGCCCAAGAACTGCAGGGGCTTTTTCAGGTTCCTGAAAGGGGCAATGCTGCTCTTCGCTGGGTTGGTGCTGAAGGAACAAACAAGAGAAATGATCAGGCTGTCCAAGGAGCGATGTTTGAGGATGGCTTCACTGCTGAGGGATGGTCTCTCATCCTCATCTTTATGTGGGCTAGGGAATCATGGGTGCTGAAGTCCAACATACAGCTAGTCCTCGACTTACAACCACAATAGGGACCAGAAAATTTGTTGTTAAGTGGTGCGGTCAGTAAGCAAGGCAGCACGTGACCACACCTGAGTTCACAACCTTTTTTGCGATGGTCATTAAGCAAATCACAGTGGTCATTAAGGGAATCACGCAGTCCCCCGTTGCCAAGCACCCCAATTTTGATCACATGACCGCGGGGGCGCTGCGACGGTCGTAAGCATGAGGACCGGCCGTAAGTCACTTTTCCCAGCGCTGTTGTAACTTCAAACAGTCGCTAAACGAATTATCGTAGGTCGAGGACTACCTGTATCTTCTCTTTATTCTTTTTTTCCTCTAAAATTGCCAAGTACCGGAGCTACTCTAAGCTAACGCTTATGAATTGTGATTATTTTTTTCCCCCTCAAGGAAAGATTGCTGTTGCCAGAAGGGTGTGTAAAAAAATACCCTGAAAAAGGAGTAAGAAAAGTTGTGAAGGTGTTGACATTTAAAAGAGCAAATTTAGGAGTTAAAGGAGTTTGGAAAAACTGGTTTTGAACAAGGGAGATCTTCATTCAAATCTCTTCTCTGTCTTCAAATTACAGTGGACTGTTGCTTATCTTTCAACTGGCTCTATATGACACCACCGTTCTGAAGCAGTTTCTCTCAACCTTGGCGACTTTAAGGTGTGTGGACTTCAACTCCCAGAATTCCCCAGCCAGCAATTCTGGGACTTGAAGTCCACACATCTGAGAGTTGCCAAGCTTGAGAATCTTCATCGACAAGCTTGGGAAAGAGTTCTGAAGGTAAAACTGGGCAAAACTGGGCTGAAACGTGAAACACTTGATGCTTTCAAGCTCATCGTTCCATTTAACCCGCATTGGTTGGCCTTGCAGATTGAAGTAGGGACTTTTCCCAGCCTTATGAAAGATTGTGAGGACTGAAACCAGGACGTTCCACTAACACAACTGCCCCCTTCTGAAACTATTATACCCATCCCGTCACAAACATTCAGCCTTGTTTTTCTTACAAAAAAAAAAGGAGGGAGGGAGGGCAGAAAGGGTGACAACATGTTTCTCAGATATCCTTGATCGGAAAGGGGGATTAAAAATGCAATAAAATCTCTGCTCAGTTTGATAGATTGTGGGGAGGCTGGGAGGGGAATGGAAGAGAGAAGAGACATAAACAATCATGAGCAAATCCATTTGCAACTTATCTCAGAAACGGCAACTCGGCCCAGGTGCCCAGAAGGCTGGGAAGAAGCATTTCTAATCAAGGGGACTCCGCCTTAACGAACTCACTATAAACGAAGATGGGAAATGCTTCTTCCGGTTTCCGAGATTCGGTTTCTACCCCAAGGCTAGCCTCAGGGATACCTGACTGACGGCTGCAATGTTCGTTTCCTCGACCTCGACTGCAGGACTTGGCAGAAAGACACCGCCCACCCTTTTCCTCCAGACCGGCTAAAGGCGTTGCCAGCAGTGCCCCCAAAGCGGACCCTCCTCCCCTCGTGGCCAGCCCTGTCCGACGCACCTGGCCTGCTCTGCTTTCTCATCCAGGCAGGCGGCGGCGCAGTTCTCCAGCATGGTGTGACCCGAGATATCCAGGGAGGTCAGGCTGCCCAGGTGCTCCACGAAGAGGTTCAGGACTTTGCGCGTCAGCTTGAATTTGTAATAACTGGACAGACGGTCTCGGGAGATGTCTAAATGTCTGGAGGCAAACAGGGGTCAGCTCAGTGCCTGCCGGTAACTCTGATTCTGTAAAAGGGGCAACTGGAGAAACGTCCTGAGCACACCGTGAAGCCTCGGCAAGCCGTAATAAATAGGTTAATGATCTTTTAAGGAACTGTATTGTAAGATGCAGACACATTATAGAGTTCAGATATTTGCTAGGTACAGCAGTACAGGTAGTCCTCGCCTTACGACCACAATAGGGACCGGAACTTCTGCCGCTAAGCGAGGCGGTCGTTGAGTGAGTCATGCCCAATTTTACGACCTTTTTTGCCATGGTCATTAAGCAAATCATCATGGCCGTTAAGCGAATCACATAGTTGTTAAGTGAATCTAGCTTCCCCCATTGACTTTGCTTGTCGAAAGCCGGCTGGGAAGGTTGCAAATGGCGATCACATGACCCCAGGATGCTGCAACCGTCATAAATACATGCCAGTTGCCAAGCGCCTGAATTTTGATCACGTGACCACAGGGATGCTACGACAGTCGTAAGTGCGAGGACTGGTCGCAAGTCACTTTTTTCAGCGCCGCCGTAACTTTGAACGGTCACTAAATGAATGGTCGTAAGTTGAGGACTACAGGTATGACACGATAATAATTTAGATAACTTAAACCTTTAAAGAAAAAAAAGCTTATATCAATGTTAACTATAATTCTGAAATGTTAATGAACATCAGGGTGCTTAAATTGTACAACTAGAGCTAAGTGTGACATTGGTAATTGCAAAATGCATTATTTTGTAACGTAAGGATTTTGATCTTTAGCTTGATACCTCATACTGAGATCTCCACTGTATTATTATTTATCATTGTTTATGAATATGAAGAGGAAAAAAGAAACCAAAATAAAGAAAATCGCTTGCCTTTTTTCTCCCCCAACTCGCAGAGTGGAGAGATTGGAGAGGAAGAGACTTCAAGAGAGTATTGTAAGCTGTTTGCATAGCCCGCCCGCAGCTCCTAGCCCTAGGCTGCTGGCGTGATTGTATTGCTTTTGGTGTGCAGAAGAGCAAACAGCATACTCTTTTGCCATCCCTTCCTCTCCAATCTCTCTGCTCTGAAAGGGGGGGGAAAAAGGAAAAAAACACAGGCCAGGACAACACGAGCTGACTGTCATGGCGATCACATGACTGAGGGACGCTGCGAAGGTTGCAAATGGCCATAAATGGGCCGTGAAGTTATTTTTTCAGCACCGTCGTAACTTTGAATGGTCACTGAATGAATGGTCGGTAAGCGAGGACTACCTGCAATGAAATATTGGAAATTCTTATCTAACAGATCTTGTCTTACTGATTTTGTGATGCTTGCCAATTCCTGGTTTATTCGTGTTTTATTTTTCTTTTGTGCCTCGTCTCTCTCCCCCCCGTTTTTCTTTTCTTCCCTGTCTCAAAAACATTTAGTAAAAATGTGATAATTTTAAAAAAGGACCGACCTGAGCTTATGCAGCTGTGCGATCACCTGAATGTGCTCCTCGCAGAGGTCCACATTGTACAGCACCAAGGAAGCAAGGCTGTCCTTCCACTGGGTCAGGAAGTGGATGTCGCTGAGCTGGATCCCGGAGAGGTCCAGGGCAGTGAGGGAGGCCAGTGGCCGCAGGAGGCTCTCCACGTTGACCCCTTCGATCATCCGGCCCAGGTTGAGGAAGCGCAGACGGCGGAAGCCTTCAAAGGTGAAGTCCTTCACCAGGACCTGCCGGGTGGGGTTGAAGTCGTCCTCGCACCCGCCGGGGTTCTCCTCTTCGTAAAAGAAGTTGGTGCAGCCAAACAGGCTGAGCGAGACCAGGGTGGGGCTGAAGCTGCCCAGGGTCTGCAGGCTCTTGGCCGTCAGTTTCTCGCAGTTGGTCAAGAAAAGCTCCACGAGATCCTGCAAGTTGAACAAGGGGGACTGAAGAAGGCACATCGCTACCCAACTTCACCTCTCTTCGGTTAGGGAGGCAGCTTGGGGGGGGGGGCGAAGGCAGAGGACGCTTGGAAGTTTGCAGAGTATGTTGCGAGCGCTCTCACAAAAAGGGTCCCAGGACGCGTGGGATCAGGGATTTACTGCCCACTCAGCTCTGGGCTTTTGTCCAGGAGGTTATGCCCCCACCCTGTTTATTTTCTCAGGACGCCTTTGGGGCGTGTTCAAGGCAGAGGGGCATGCTGGGAAATCAAGATGGGGCTGCAGGCTGGCGCTCTGCACCAGGCCGGATTCATAATTAATGTTTTCAATCGACCAAATAAGTGAAACAGGGAACTAACGGCGCCCATGGGCTCCACGCTGCCTACTCTGCCACATCGGCAAAGCCATAAGCTAGTTGGTGAAAAAGAAATATTCCTAAAGAAATATACCTTTGTGTCTTTATTAAAAGTTCCTGGGTCTGGCTTCACTCATATCACATTAAAGGCCTTTACAGGTAGTCTTCAACTATATATATAGTTATAGTTATATGTAGTTATATATAGTTCAGAGCTTTCCAAACTGTGTGTTGCGACACAAAAGTGTGTCGCCACACAGAGTCTGGTGTGTCGCCACACAACCCGGAAGCGCTGATCATCATCAGCGCTTCCGGGTTTTCCCACGGCGACACACCAACGGCGGCGCGTAAAAACCCGAAAGCGGCAGCAGCGCTTCCGGGTTTTTGCGCGCTGCCGCAACGGCGGCACTTCCGGGTTTTCCCGTGGCAACACACCAACGGCGGTTGGTGTGTCGCCACGGGAAAACTTTGGAAAGCCCTGATATAGTTATATATAGGGGCGCGATGGCTCAGCGGTTAAGATGCCAGGCTTGTCGATCGGAAGGTCACAAGTTTGGAGGTTTGAGACCCTAGCCCCGCATGACAGAGTGAGCTCCCGCACTCGCCCCAGCTCTTGCCAACCTAGCAATCCGAAAGCATGCAAATGCAAGTAGATGAATAGGTACCACTTCGGTGGGTAGGTAACAGCGTTCCACATGCGTCATGCCGGCCACATGACCGTGGAAGCGTCTTCGGACAACGCTGGCTCTTGGGCTAAGAAACGGAGATGAGCATCGCCCCCTAGAGTCGGACACGACTGTGCAGGGGAAAACCTTTACCTTTACCTAC
This sequence comes from Charina bottae, assembly GCA_023362775.1. Taxonomy (NCBI): domain Eukaryota; kingdom Metazoa; phylum Chordata; class Lepidosauria; order Squamata; family Charinaidae; genus Charina; species Charina bottae. Next base: position 1,406,022 of record JALMGJ010000046.1, on the reverse strand, counting down.
AGGTAGTCCTCAACTTACGACCACAATTGGGACTGGAATTTCCGTTGCTAACAGAGGCAGTTATTAACTGAGTCATGCCCAATTTTACAACCTTTTTTTTACCATGGTTGTTAAGCGAATTACTGCAGTCATTAAGTGAATCACATGGTCGTTAAGTAAACCCAGTTTCCTCCATTGACTTTGCTTGTCAGAAGCCAGCTGGGAAGGTTGCAAATGGCAATCACGTGACCCCAGGACACTGCAACCATCGTAAATACATGCCGGTTTGCCAAGCGCCTGAATTTTGATCACGTGGTTGCTGCAGCGGTCGTAAGTGCGAGGACCAGTCGTAAGTCGCTTTAGCACCACTGTAACTTCGAACGGTCGCTAAATGAATGGTTGTCTCTGGACAGGTAGTCCACGGAGATTCATCTTCAGGCTCCCTCCTGGTTTTACACTGAGCCCGGATTTCTAATCACCAGAAGCCCACGCTCTCACCCGGGCAGACTTTGTAACATGAAGCGGTACAGACTTTCAATACGATACGCAGATTCATGAAAAAGAAAAGGGACGTCACCTGCTTCCGAATGGCTTCCAGGTCTTGATCCTGCACGATGTCCTCTCGCAAGTGGATGCGGGCGAGCCGGGTGCTCCGAGGATCCGAAAAGAGGGTGAAAAAGTTTTCATTGTGTTCAAAGAGGGTGTCTGCATTTACTAGGTCCACGTAGCTAGGAGAGAAACAGGTGTCCAGAGAGCGACGTTGTGTTCTTTGCCCCCCGAGTCCCCCAGAAGCTTCCCTGGAGCAGGGAAGACCCCAGAAAGGGCTGACCTTGGGGCAAGTAGGAAAGAGCCATTAAGGGGTGGGGGGGAAGGAAGGAATGAGCCGTTCAGGAGGAACTTGGAGAAGAGACTGCACAGACTGGAGACTGAAGGAAGCGTGAGAAAGACACTCAGAACAACTTCGCCTTGATTTCGTTCAGTATGAGACGAGACAGGGAGAAACAGGCTTTCGAAGCCGTCGTCAACCCTTTGTGGTAGGCCAGGCCGAGAAACGCGCCCCGCAGGGATATTAGAAATGGCATTTTATTGTTGTCGGGTAGAGTAACAGAACTGTGAAAGTCCCTCCAGGTCTCTCTCTCTCCCGCCTTGTGCCAAACAAAATCGAAGCTGGACGACTTAAGAGTTTCTCGCACATCCTCCCATTTCTGGACTGTCCGATCTCTTCTCCGAGTGTCCCCTTCATGGCTCACTCCTTCCTTCCCCCCTTAATGGCTCTTTCATACCCGCCCCAAGGTCAGCTCCAAATTCCTTTACACTAGCCTTCCTTAGAGGGGTGTTGTAGGGATCAGACTTGGTTGATGGGGGGGAAAAACCACATATGCTATCCTAAGAGAATCAGTATGGTGTGGTGCAGTGGTTAAGGTGCTGGGCAGCCTTCAGGGACACCCAGGTTCCAGTCTGCCCTCAGCTAAAAGTGAATTTCGGCCACTCAATCACTCTCAGCCCAACCTACCTTGCAGGGTGGTTGTTGTGGGGAAAATAGGGAATAGGGGAAAATGTATGCTGCTTTGAATCCCTGAAGGAAAGGTGAGGTGTAAATCGAACAAATAAGATAAAATAAGTAATTATCTTGGAAGGCATCCTACTTCACACACATTATGCAGAGACCTAGTTCTCTGAAGAAGGCTCTGATGCTGGGAAAGGTGGAAGGAAAGAGAAGAAGAGGACGGCCAGCAGCAAGGGGGGTGGACTCAGTTATTGTGGCCAGGTTAGGGACAGACTGTCATGGACAGAATCTATCTATGTGGTTGGTAGGTTGCTAAGACTCGAAAATGACTTGGTCGCACATAATCAGTCAATCAATCAATGCAAAGACCCAGCTCCCTGGAGAAGTCTATAGTGCTGGGAAAGGTGGAAGCAGAGAGAAGAGGAGGATGAGGTAGAGGAACCCAGTCACAGTGGCGATGGGGGCACTGTTGGGAGACCTGAAGGACCAAGCTGGGGCAGAACCTCCTGGAGGAAATCTATCTATGGAGTCGCTAAGAGTTGACAGCAACTTCATGGCACTCCATCCATCCATCCATCCATCCATCCATCCATCCATCCGTTTCTATCTGAACAAGTCATTCAATTCCTAGAGAAGTCCATAATCCTGGGAAAGGTGGAAAGAAAGAGAAGAAGAGGGCGACCAGCAGCAAGGGGGATGGACTCAGTTACAATGGCAAGACCTGAAGGACCAAGTTGGGAACGATCATCCTGGAGAAGGTCTACTATGTGGTCGCTAAGAGTCAACATTGACTTGACGGCACATAATCAGTCCCTCAGTTCCGGAAGGGGAGAGAAATACAAATATTTGTAACTTACTCATTGACCAGCCTGTCGCAGATCTCACTCGGAAGGAAAACATCTGTGTGGAGGCGGAGAGTTTCGTTGTCCAACAGGTAGCAGAGCGTCTCTTCCAGGTTGTGAAGACAATAATCTATGCACAAAGTCATCAGTGACTCCGGGCTGTCGGAAGCCATCTTGTGGCAGTGGAAGATGGGAAAAGGGGAAGTGAGGGAAGGGAGAACGTGAAGCAAACTTAGCAATTCTTCTTCTGGTGTCTTCCTGAAATGTCCTTCCAAAGAGATTTCTGAGTGGACTTTGAAGTATGTTTCAAGCCAGCTACAGTCAAAAGCAGAGAGAGAGTAAATCAGCTCTTTTAAAACCCAACATCTAGCAAGTGTCCCCATCCTTGAGCAAAGCAAACAACCTGTTTTTAATTACCCCACAATAGGAACAAAACAAAGAAGAGGTGAAATTCAACCCCAACTAAAGCCTGAAAAAAAATTAATGACTTAAAAACAAGTAAGCACATGAAAAGAGGAAGAAAGAGAAAAGGTGACATGCAAAAATTAGGGCACCCTGTGATTTTATTTCATTTTCATCCTGCCCTTTCTCCAAGAAGTGCACGGCATTGTTTTAGCAAGAAAACACCACTCTGGCCATCCAGCTTCCCCCGGCAAACAAGGATAAGAATAGGTTGGCGGTTCACCTCATTCCTGCCGTGAGTTTATTTTTAATGATTAGGGCCATGACTTAAGGAAAACTTCAGCAACAAACTGAGTGACTTTTTAAAGCTAGTGAGGGATTACTTCATTCGCTCTGCATAACTTCGCACAGGAAATGAACTAAGAAAGTAAAAAAACAAACAAATGCCAATAAGCAAACGGCAGTAAACCCCACTGATTCGTTTTCCCCAACAGCTGATATTAAGAATTATACTGCCTCTGGCACCAGAAGTAACCGACTTCATGGCCCCACTGAAGGTGATGGTCACTGGCATGGCTACAAGTGCAAAATGCCTTGTTTCCCTTTTCATTGACCTGAAATCTAGCTTCAGTTTTAGAAAAGGTCAACCCTTCCTCCTATCAGATTTAAGTCCAGCAAGATCGGAAGGCATCAGCCCAGAGGAGGTCAAAGCTACAAAACCGCTCAAGGGACGGACTTTGTGCACGGAATCCTAGTGGGAAAATGTGGGCTAGCGATCCAAGTTGGATACCTTTTCCAAGACTTTACACAGTAAACATTGGTTCCTTTAAAAAGCATCCTATCTGTTCTGCGGCATAAAGGTTATTTATTCTCCCTGCTTGCTTCTGCTCAGGAGACTTGATGCTCAAAGTACTTCAGCAAAGGATTTTGACCGTAGAATCACAGAGTTGGAAGGGACCTTACAGGTCATCCCCTGATGAGGACAGGATCCACTAGAGATCTCCGACAGGTGCCTCTGTTTAAAGATCTCCAGCCAAGAACTTGCCATGTCGAGTGGCAACCTGATGGCTTGTTCAGTCAGGAGCCTCCTCCTGAACTTCCTTCCTTGTAGTTTTAACGGACTGGTACCGAGGTAGCTTTGCCTTGAGTTATAATCTTAAACGTCAGGTGATGCTTTATCATGGAAATCTGAGCACTTGAGTACTCTATACCCTGCAAATGCATCCTAGTTAGGGGGACGCAGGCCACATAAAGGGGAGTCTCCATCACAGGTCCCAACGTGAACACAGTAACGTGGGGCAAAACTGGACTCGTGTTGCGCTCGAGGCCCAAACGTGTCCAAACTGTCGAGCGCTGCCCTCGCTGCTGGCAGGGATTTCGCAAGTGGTAGAGATGCCACCAAGCCTGGAAGCCTCATCTACGTCAGTTGTCTTAGAGACGATGTATCTATCCGTGAAGGAGAACTCGCCCCTTCATGTGGCAGGCTGTTCCACTGGCTATATAGTCCGGAAGTTCTTCCTTGTCTTTTAAACCCACTGCTTCGGGTCCTGTCCTCTGGGACAAGAGAGAGTAGATCTACTCCTTCTGTGGGACACCTTCAGATAATGGAAGACTGCTATTGTAGCTTCCCAATGTGCTGTAGGTGAAGCATATCCAGGTCTTTTGAAGATTCCTCATTGGATTTGCTTTCCAGACCCCGCACCATCTTGATAGCTCTCCTGAACTTGCTCCACTTTGTCCCTGTCCTTTTTGAACTACGATGCCCAGAACAGGACACAGGACACCAATCAGGATCTGACCAAGGCAGAGTAGAATGGAACATCTTATATGCTTTTTTAAAAAATCTGTTCAATCGTGTCTGATTCTCGGAGACTGCCTGGACAAGTCCCTGCAGTTTTCTTAGCAAGGTTTTTCAAAAGTGGTTTGCCATTGGCTCCTCCCTAGGGCTGAGAGACGGGGACCGGCCCAAGGTCACCCAGCCAGCTTTCGTGCCTAAGGTGGGACTACAACTCTCAGTATCCTGGTTTGCCATTGGCTCCTCCCTAGGGCTGAGAGACAGGGACTGGCCCAAGGTCACCTAGCCAACTTTCATGCCTAAGGCAGGACTAGAACTCTCTGTCTCCTCGTTTGCCACTGCCTCCTTCCTAGGGCTGAGAGAGTGTGACTGGCCCAAGGCCACCCAGCCAGCTTTCGTGCCTAAGGTGGGACTACAACTCTTAGTCTCCTGGTTTGCCATTGGCTCCTCCCTAGGGCTGAGAGACGGGGACCGGCCCAAGGTCACCCAGCCAGCTTTCGTGCCTAAGGTGGGACTACAACTCTCAGTATCCTGGTTTGCCATTGGCTCCTCCCTAGGGCTGAGAGACAGGGACTGGCCCAAGGTCACCCAACCGGCTTTCATGCCTAAGGCAGGACTAGAACTCTCAGTCTCCTCGTTTGCCATTGCCTCCTTCCTAGGGCTGAGAGATGGGGACTGGCCCAAGGCCACCCAGCCGGCTTTCATGCCTAAGGCGGGACTAGAACTCTCAGTCTCCTGGTTTCCCATTGGCTCCTTCCTAGGGCTGAGAGAGAGGGACTGGCCCAAGGTCACCCAGCCGGCTTTCGTGCCTAAGGTGGGACTAGAACTCTCAGTCTCCTGGTTTGCCATTGGCTCCTTCCTAGGGATGAGAGAGAGGGACTGGCCCAAGGTCACCCAGCCAGCTTTCGTGCCTAAGGTGGGACTACAACTCTTAGTCTCCTGGTTTGCCATTGGCTCCTCCCTAGGGCTGAGAGACGGGGACCGGCCCAAGGTCACCCAGCCAGCTTTCGTGCCTAAGGTGGGACTACAACTCTCAGTATCCTGGTTTGCCATTGGCTCCTCCCTAGGGCTGAGAGACAGGGACTGGCCCAAGGTCACCCAACCGGCTTTCATGCCTAAGGCAGGACTAGAACTCTCAGTCTCCTCGTTTGCCATTGCCTCCTTCCTAGGGCTGAGAGATGGGGACTGGCCCAAGGCCACCCAGCCGGCTTTCGTGCCTAAGGCGGGACTAGAACTCTCAGTCTCCTGGTTTCCCATTGGTTCCTTCCTAGGGCTGAGAGGGAGGGACTGGCCCAAGGTCACCCAGCTGGCTTTGTGCCTACAGTGGAACTAGAACTCATGGTCTCCTAGTTTCTAGCCTGATGCCTTAACCCAGTGCTTTCAAAACTGCCGCCGTTGGTGACACACCAACGGTGGCAGCAGCGGCGGCGGCGCAGGGGCGCGCACGTGCACGGCGGCGGCGCAGGGGGCACACAGCGGCAGCCTCGCTAAAACGCGGAAGAGCTGATGCCGCGCCACTGCCTCCGCTGCACACCCCCTCGCACCACCCTGTGACACACCACGCTGTGTGTGGCAACACACTTTTGTGTCGCGACACAGAGTTTGGAAAGCTCTGCCTTAACCACTACACCAAACTGGCTCACCAGTTTACTTACTTACTTAAGTAACTGCATGCAGTTTTTCATTAAAAGGTGTTTAGTTTCATTATGTTTGAGAAAACTGAACAAAATTTAAGATTGGGTCTACTTAAAAGACATGAGTCCTGTAGAACCTTTTCAGACTAACAAATGTTATCAAAAGGCAGAAGGTTTCGTGAGCTACAGTTTTCTCCATCAGATAGGAAAACTAACAACTGCTCCTTTTAATGTAATTCAAAATCAAGGTGAAACTCGTCTGCCAATTTTTTTAAAAAAAGGAATTCCCATTCCATCTAAGGATCGCAAAGGGGTTTTGGTGGAGACTAAAATATACATTTGAAAAAATCAAGGTAAGGTCCTATCAAAGTAGCAAAACTCATATGTTATTCTTGTAAAAAAGGAATTTCTATGCCATCTAAAGTTAAAAGCAAACCCCCCTTTTCCTTCTGTCTTTCCAGACCAAAAAGAAAAAAATAAATAAAAGTATTGTATATATAGAAAAGTATGAGAAAGGGTGTCTAAATTTCAAAAAAGCAAAATAATATGTATCAAGGTATCCACAAGTATACCTTGTCCGACCCTAGAGTCGGACACGACTGCACAAATGTGCAGGGGGAACATTTACATTTTTATCCACAAGTAGTACATCCTTGAATGTCAGATTTATACTTTCCAATCACTTCATTTTGCCCCAAAAGGTGCCATCCCAGATGAATCTCTGCTGATGACATCCAGTTTTGAATTCTCCTACTTTTAATAAGTTTCAAAGAAATTGCTGTATTAATCTTTGACTCAAACCCCGACAAAAAACCAAGGAAAGATATAATCTAATAGTAATTAAAAAAACTAACCAATATTATTATGTAAGCTTTTGAGGATCTGTCCACAAAATAATTATTTTATAAAATTATTACATAATAAAATTATTATACAATTATTACACAGTAACAAAACTTGTCTGTAGCTTGAATCATGTCAACTGGATTTCTATTTTCTCAGTGGAAACGTTTCGCTCCTTAAGGAGCTAAACGTTTCCACTGAGAAAATAGAAATCCAGTTGACATGATTCAAGCTACAGACAATTCCACCTGGATGACTGAGAACCTTCATAGACAGTAACAAAACTTGTTAGTCTTTATGACATTACTCTTTTTTTTCACCAGATTAAAAACATCTTAAACTATCAAGAAAATTTTAACTGTCTTAATAAGATCTACATATAACTAAAAAAATCATTTCAAAGACACATCTGAAATCCCTCTTCTAAGAAAGACCTCACCATCTGTTGTTTTAGGAAGTGTTAAAACAAAAAAGAAACAGTTAAAGAAACAAATTGTTTGATCAATTAACAGCAGATGTTCCTTGAGAACATTAATACACAATGAGTTGATTAATCTGATCAAAACTTTAATAATTTGCCCCAAATGAGACTCTGTTATGACTGCTGCTTCTCAAGAAAAACCATCACTACGGAACAGGACCTCAGCGTGAGAGACGTAGGCTCTTTTCTATTTTTCATATAATGAAAAAAATAAGTAAGACAGCGCCAAGTCCAAGTTTACTGGGAGTGTTTGTACCTTTCTGGCAGCCCAGCTTCTTTTTTCAAACTTCATTACCTCCCGAGCCAGCTGCAAAATTGCATTCTCACTGATCAGTGTGGCAGCTTAACCAGGTATGGAGAAAAAAATTGAACAAAGCACACAGGGAGGCCTTTGGGTCCCAGAACAAGCTCCATTTTTAAGGAAAAGGGCATGGTTGTCCTGGATGGCAAGCATGAAGAAACTCGACATGAAATAACAAGGCACGCTCCAATCCGCCACTGCTTGCAAAGCGCAGGCTTACTATCACTTGCACTATGTCTATGAAGGTTCTCAGTCATCCAGGTGGAATTGTCTGTAGCTTGAATCATGTCAACTGGATTTCTATTTTCTTAGTGGAAACGTTTCGCTCCTTATCCAAGGAGCTTGAAGCTCCTTGGATAAGGAGCGAAACGTTTCCACTAAGAAAATAGAAATCCAGTTGACATGATTCAAGCTACAGACTATCACTTGCACTGAAATCCATGCTTCTCAGTAAAGGGTTAGGATGATGTAACAATGTATGTAAGCCGAAATGGGCGGGGTATAAATATAAGTATGTATGTATGTATGTATGTATAAATAAATAAAAAATAAATAAATAAATAAATAAATAAAATGACAACATGAACACCTTCCTGGTCTATTTCTCACCAATGTGAGCACACTGCCTGATTCAAACGTTAGCCTCTCATGCAAGCTGGGCCTTAGCTTGGGTTCAATCAGAATTTAGTGCTATGTAGTCAAATGTCCCCAAGTGTGAGTGGTGTCTGGGAGTTACACACTCACTTGGGTCCTTCTGCACGATCACAAAGAGAATTTAACCAGACTCCCATTTGCACAATTCCTGGGTTGACACTAACTATACAGCAGTGTAGTTGCTGTAGACCAAGAAGTTTCTACCTGGCTGGTTTAGCACTGACTCGAGTTTGTTTTCACCTACCTCCGACAAGCTAGAAACCGTAGAAAGCAAAACTAGATCCTGGTTATTTCCTCCACGAAGAAGGAAGTAACATCCATAAAGACTCATTGGTATAGGTAAAGGTTCCCCCCGCACATTTGTGCAGTCGTGTCCGACTCCAGGGGCCGGTGCTCATCTCCGTTTGTTAGCCGAAGAGCCAGCATTGTCCGAAGACGCTTCCGCGGTCATGTGGCCAGCATGACGCGTGCGGAACGCTGTTACCATCCCACCGAAGTGGTACCTATTCATCTACTTGCATTGGCATGCTTTCGAATTGCTAGGTTGGCAAGAGCTGGGGCGAGTGCGGGAGCTCCCTCCATCACGCGGGGCTAGGGATTTGAACCTCCGAACTTGCGATCTTCCGATCGACAAGCCTGGCATCTTACCCGCTGAGCCACCACGCCCCTCTTTTCATTGGTATAGGGTCACGCTAAATCATAGGTTAGGCTGCATTCACTCACACAAAGCCCTTGAGGATTTTTTTTGAGCCTAAGGCAACAAGTGAACCCATCTCCTGTAGTTTGTAAGCCAAGGTTCACGGTAAGCAACTTGTGGGCAATTTTTCTGGGCTGAGGGCTGCATTTGGATATAGTGCCAGGAATGGCATCACATACCAAAGAGTATGGGTACAGCCAAAGAAAAAGTTAACTTTAATTTCATTTAAATTACAATTAAATAAAATTACTCTAGTTATGCATTTGATAATGAAAATTACAATCTGGTAACAGCTTCTGGAGCATGAATCATGTCAACTGGATTTCTATTTTCTCAGTGGAAACGTTTTGCTCCTTATCCAAGGAACTTCTTCAGTCTGAGCAAAGTTGGTAAGGGAATCCTAAAAACTTGTTAAAACATTTTAGGATTCCCTTACCAACTTTGCTCAGACTGAAGCAGCTCCTTGGATAAGGAGCAAAACGTTTCCACTGAGAAAATAGAAATCCAGTTGACATGATTCAAGCTACAGACAATTCCACCTGGATGACTGAGAACCTTCATAGACAGCTTCTGGAGCAGTTTTGAAGCTCATCTTCAAACCATTCTAAGGATTTCTAATTTGCATGATGTAAATTCAGGCAGCTAAAGTTTAATTAATACATTAGGATAAAAGAAAACAAGGTTTTGCATAATTTCTGAACCCAACCTTAGTGTTAAGTGTGACTACACTCACTGCTTCCAAAGAAGACCTTTACGGGTCATTAATCATAGCAGAAAATTAAAAAGTGACATAGGCTGCCTTTTAAGCCTAATTAAGGGCATAGAAAATCATTTCATTAAAGGAAAACATAAAGGTGAATTTACATTTGGCGCCCTAAATAAACTCTCCCGGCTGAAGAGCCAAAATCACAAGATAATAACATGGCAAGTTGTGCCAAATATAAATCCCAGCACCTCAAAGAGGGCATTGGATGCTGTGGTTGATGCCCAATTAGGAAAAACATTATGAAGTTCGCAGATGAACCCAACCTACCAATCTACCCTGGTGTTTTTCAACCTTCGCAACTTTAAGAGGGCTGGACTTCAACTCCCAGCTGAAAAACACTGATCTAACCTTTCTCACCGGGTTATGACAAGGATGAGAAGCTTCGCTTTACTCGACCCCCCCCCTTTGTTTTTATGAGCGCAGAGAAGTTTTTCTAAGAGGTTTCGGCTGCACGTCACGCCCTTCCTTCTGGGTGAATTTAAAAAGGTAAAGGTTCCCCTGCACAGTCGTGTCCGACTCAAGGGGCCGGTGCTCATAACTGCCATGGTCTTGATTTTTCACGATTTTTGTTGCCACCTAAAGAGCGCCCTTCTGCCCTAAAAGGGGTGGATCAGAAGAAGAACCAACCCTGGGCATTCAAGATCGACTATCCCCAAAGGATCCCACCAGATCCCTTCCTGCCATGGGCTTCCCCTGCCAGGAAGAGACCAGACCTGCTTCTCCTTCGGGCTCAGCCAAGCTGGGGAGCAGCAGGAGCCAGACGACAACTCCCATCCTCCAGGCCCCGTTCGCCTCCCGAGAGCCGAGGGGAGTCTTCACCCCCACCCCAGGGGCGCCAGGTTGGGGAAGGCTGCGGAGCCAACGCGCGCGGGGAGGGGGAGCAGGAGGCGGGGCCGGGCTTCCCCCCCCCCCGTCGTCGTCAAGGGGGAGCCCGAGGGCGCCTGGCACCGCTGCTGCTGCTGCTGCTGTGCGACGCCTCCCCCGGCAGCGGCCGTCCCCGAACTCACCGGACTCCCCGCCTCGCTGGGGGGGAAACAAAGCTCCGCCTCGCAGCTGGTTCCGGTTCCGGTTCCGGCGCGGAGAGAGCGTAGTTCCCACCGGGGTCCTCTCCCCCCGTTCTTTCCCTCGCGCTCGCATTGGCGTCGGCCGCCGCTGTCAACAAACCCGCGCGTCACTTCCGGCAGCTTTTCCCTGCCTTGGGGAGCCGCGCGAGGAGCCTTCCCCCGGGAAACAGCGGTTGTCGGCGGGGAGTTCCGGCGCACTCCCCTCCTTCCCCAGAGAGTAGCCCACATCGCCTCCCTGTTGGTTGGGGGTGATGGGGGTTGCAGTCCAACCCCTCTAGTTGCCCTGAAAGGAGCTCTTCACCCCATGATTATGGGTTCAGGTGCTTAGGGAATCCTTGTGCTATAGGGAACGAAGGCAGCCTGGGGATCATTGTAGGCAAAACAGAACCTCCCAGTCCCATGGCAGTCTATCTCTGTACGACTAGAGGCCAAGGGGTCAACATGGGATGGAGTGCAAAGCAGATGCTGGCTTTATGATCTTTTGCATCGTTTATCCAGAAGCAGCATCTTGGTGAGAATGGAATTGCCCCCACACCAGGGATGGAGGACACAAGCACTGGGCCACAGCAGCTGCTGCTTTCCTGTACACACCTGATCACAGTCACACTTACACTATAGACTCCAGGGCTTTCCAAAGTTTTCCCGCAGCGCGAAAACCCGGAAACGCCGCCATTGCGGCAGCGCGCAAAAACCCGGAAGCGCTGCTGCCGCTTTCGAAGTTTTGTGCGCCACCGTTGGTGTGTCGCCGCGGGAAAACCCGGAAGCGCTGATGATGATCAGGGGTTGTGTGGCGACACACCAGACTCTGTGTGGCGACACACTTTTGTGTCGCGACACACAGTTTGGAAAGCTCTGCTATAGACCAGTGTTTCTGAACCTTGGCAACTTGAAAATGGGTGGACCTCAATTTCCGGAATTCCCCAGCCAACATGCTGGCTGGGGAATTCTGGGAGTTGAAGTCTACACGACTTCAAGTTGCCAAGGTTCAGAAACACTGGCCTACATAGACAAATGCACATTAAGCAGGGTTCATTTTTCACAATTCATTAGAGCAGAGCTTTCCAAACTGTGTGTCGTGACACAAAAGTGTGTCGCCACACACAGTCTGGTGTGTCGCCACACAACCCGGAAGCGCTGATCATCATCAGCGCTTCCGGGTTTTCCCGCGGCGACACACCAACTTCAGCGCGCAAAACTCGAAAGCAGCAGCAGCGCTTCCGGGTTTTTGCATGCTGCTGCACTTCCAGGTTTTCCCACGGCGACACACCAACGCCGGTTGGTGTGTCGCCACGGGAAAAACTTTGGAAAGCCCTGCATTAGAGGTTAAAATAAATAAAAAAAGAAAAGTGCAGTGTATCCCCCAGCCCTTTGTAGTTTTAGAATTTTTAATAAGCTTGCATTTATAACCTGGCATTCCATTAGCTTCCTTGTAACATAATAGTGTGTAGTGTTAAGTGCTTAGAAAAGGGGCCCCACTGTAGAGTCATAAAAAAAAGAAGGGAGATAAGAGAATGTTGTTTTTTGCTCACAGGAATGGAATGTGTTAAGACCAAGGTCTTCTGACTTTCTTGAAAGATCAAAGCATGGCCATTTCGGGAGGTTGCTCTGATTATCTTTTGCTAAACATGCTTGCACCTGGAACTGCCAAGGGAGGAAATGCACAGGAGAAAACACAGACGGGAGGAAGGAAAACGTAGAGTGACTGCCTGTGAATGTTGCAATTGGATACTGGGCTGATAATATGTAAATCTCTTTGTTCCTGTACCCTATAAAACAAAACCTTGAAAATTTCCACAGTGTGTGTGTGTACCTCACCCAGCTTTTTACTTGGCCAAATAATAAAAGCTGTGTTTCTTTTTGAAACCTCCGTCTGAAATCTCTGTTTTGGGTAGCTTGGGATCTCAGATCTTCCAGGAATTAAAGGGGTTGGCCATACAGCAGAGTATGGGACAGTGCTTAAATTAGGGAGCCAGAAGACCAGTCCCCTTCAACTTGAGACAGAAATTGCCTAAATTCAGGAAAGCAACTCTGATTGGGTAGGTGGGTTTCATTCATGATTGTCAGCAATTCACGCCTAGCTCTCCTCTGCATGTTTTTTTCTTCTTTTAAATAAAGCTCACAAAGGCAGTGTCAGCACATCATACAACAGGGAACCATCAGCTAATCAGGCTAAAATGGAGTTGGCTACTTTATGGTCCATACTCCGCCTGTGAATTTTTCACCGGAATGAAGTAATTAATCTTTACACACAAAAATATATTTCTTAAGTACTGTGATTCTGCTACATAATTTGGAAACAATAGGGAGGAACACTTTAGTGGATATTAGAAAACCTGGCAGAAAAATATCAAGAGAAATCTCTAATAGATTACTGTAATTTAATTAATTTGATTTATAGCCCATATTTATGTTCCGGCAGTACTTAAAGTGGATAGAGATAGATTTTTAAAATAAAAAAATTAAATTAAAAATCTGAATAGAAAAGAAATATACCTGTATATACAGGGTGTCCCAAAAGTCAGGCCCCATAGGCCAACCACAATATGTTTTATTAATTAATCTATTTTTCGGAGAAAAGGTTACTGTACTTAGGAATGATCAAAGCTCATGCGTCAAATGAGTAAGGAAGTGTTTCGAAGAAAGTGGCAAACAATTCAAACATTTAATGTAATTTATATAATAAATTGTCTATGGGTCCTGACTTTTGGGACACCCAAATATATGTATGTATGTATGTATGTATGTATGTATGTATGTATGTATGTGGGGGCGTGGGGGCTCAGCGGGTAAGACGCCAGGCTTGGAAGATTGCAAGTTCGGAGGTTCGAATCCCTAGCCCCGCGTGACGGAGTGAGCTCCTGCACTCGCCCCAGCTCTTGCCAACCTAGCAATCCGAAAGCATGCAAATGCAAGTAGATGAATAGGTACCACTTCGGTGGGTAAGTAACAGCGTTCCACGCGCATCATGCCGGCCATGTGACCGCGGAAGCGTCTTCGTACAGCGCTGGCTCTTCGGCTAAGAAACGGAGATGAGCACCAGCCCCTAGAGTCAGACACGACTGCACAAATGTGCGGGGGGAACCTTTACCTTTACCTTTACCTATGTATGTATGTATGTATGTGCGTGTATGTATGTGCATGTATGTATGTGCGTGTATGTATGTATGTATGTGTGTGTATGTGTGTGTGTATGTATGTGTGTATGTGTGTGTGTGTGTGTGTATATATATATATACACACACACATACACACACATACATACATACACATATACACACACACACGTTTGTGTGTAGTATGTATGCATGCATGTACAGTATATACACATACACATTTAAAGTTACATATACACACACACCCAAATAAAATTATATATAAATATAATAATAAAATAAGTATAAAAATCATACTATACAGCATTTAAAAGCTTGGAGAAAGGGCATTGCAGTAGTCCAGCTACCTTTTGCTTGATCCTGCTTTACAAATGCTTCTTCAAGAGTTTTAAATGTTTGGAGGGGTGTATTTTGGGCAGCAGCGCCGCGATACACATATACACACACATATATACAGTATATTTTAGCCATTTGAAACTAAAACTGGGTTTTACTACTTTGTGCTAATCTGGGTATTTCTTTTGGTTATTTTTTGCTCTGCTGGATTTTGCCCTCAATTTGTTCTGCTTTAACTGCACAGCTTTAACCTTTGCACAGCTTCAGGTTGTGCGCCAGTTGCGCCCCTTCCTGGATCAGGAGGCCCTCCGAACAGTCACTTATGCCCTTGTCATCTCCCATATAGATTACTGCAACGCGCTCTACGTGGGGCTACCCTTGAAGAGTATCTGGAAGCTTCAGCTGGTCCAGAATGCGGCTGCACGGGTAGTTCTGGGTGCTATAAGATCAGCACATGTAATACCACTACTCCGTGAGCTGCATTGGGTACCAGTTTGCTTCCGGGTCCAATTCAAGGTGTTGGTCATCACCTTTAAAGCCCTACATGGCATGGGGCCAGGGTACCTGAGGGACAGTCTAATCCCGATTACATCTACCCGCCCCACCCGATCATGCAGGGAGGGCATGCTTCGGATCCCATCACTAAAAGAATTCCATCTAGCTGGGTCCAGGAGGCGTGCCTTCTCTGCGATAGCACCCGCCCTGTGGAATATCTTGCCCCCGCAGGTGAGGCGGGCACCCTTGCTCCTGGCCTTCAGGAAGTCTTTAAAACCTGGTTCTGCCGCCTAGCCTGGAACGAAGGAAGTAATAGTTCCTCCTGGGGGTGGTTAGCTTAGTAATATCCTCCTTTTAAGAACACACCATCCCTTGGATTTTTATTTTTTATTTTTATAGTAGTTTTTAAATGTATAGGCTTTTAACTTTTTATATTGTGATTGTAAACCGCCCAGAGTCTACCATGGTAGAGATGGGCGGTGATAAATCCAAATAATTAAAAAAAAGTAATTAAAAAAAAAACTGGCTTGGCCAATGACAAACTACTTGGCATATCTGCCTCTATGGGGCATTGAATGAATTCAGTACTGTATATTGTTACATTATTATAACAATTTAATGATCCGTATTAGCGGACACCACAGTTCCTAGGTAGCGTACAAAAAGCAATGAAAACAGAACCTGCAGCCATATCAATTATCTATGATTAGTATTATGTATTATTTATTTCTTATTAGTATTATTTCTAGGCGCAAAGATTACTGCAGACGCTGACTGCAGCCAGGAAATCAGAAGACGTTTACTTCTTGCGAGGAGAGCAATGACAAATCTCAATAAAATAGTTAAGAGCAGAGACATCACACTGACAACAAAGGTCCGCATAGTTAAAGCAATGGTATTCCCTGTAGTAACCTATGGCTGTGAGAGCTGGACCATAAGGAAGGCTGAGCGAAGGAAGATAGATGCTTTTGAACTGCGGTGTTGGAGGAAAATTCTGAGAGTGCCTTGGACTGCAAGAAGATCAAACCAGTCCATACTCCAGGAAATAAAGCCACACTGCTCGCTTGAGGGAATGATATTAAAGGCAAAACTGAAGTACTTTGGCCACATAATGAAAAGACAGGATACCCTGGAGAAGATGCTGATGCTAGGAAAAGTGGAAGGCAAAAGGAAGAGGGGCCGACCAAGGGCAAGATGGATGGATGATATTCTGGAGGTGACGGACTCGACCGTGGGGGAGCTGGGCGTGGCGGCGGCCGACATGAAGCTCTGGCGTGGGCTGGTCCATAAAGTCACTAAGAGTCGGAAGCGACTGAACGAATAAACAACAAAAGTATTATGCATATGATGTATAATGTATAATTAATACATAAATTGTAATGCGTCTTATAGAACATGTAAATTAGGAAATTGCTATCTCTGCAGCTCCGAAAAAGATGTCTGAGATAATTGCGTCCAGGGAGGGCCCCCACTTCCCCCCCACAACAGTGATCCCCAAATAAAGTTCTCCATCCCTCCAGGGTGGCTGGACTGTCCCATTATCCCCCGAAAAAAAAACTGGCTGTTTTTGTTTTATCATTTTAAAAGAAGCATTTATTCCTCTTCCGATAAAAGCAGCTTCTAATATTTAATACCAAGAGGACTCACAAAGCTAGGCTTTAGACCAGAGCTTTCCAAACTTTTCATGTTGGTGACACACTTTTTAGACATGCATCATTTCGCGACACACTCTTACAGCAGGGCACAAGGCAGGCACTAGGATCTGCGCGGAATCACAGCAGGTTTGGAGGCAGCAAGGCACAAGGCAGGCACTAGGACCTGCGTGGAATCCTGGCAGGGCAGGTTTGGAGGCAGCCGGACACAAGGCAGGCACTAGGACCTGCGCGGAATCACAGCAGGTTTGGAGGCAGCGAGGCACAAGGCAGGCACTAGGACCTGCGCGGAATCACAGCAGGTTTGGAGGCAGCCAGGCACAAGGCAGGCACTAGGACCTGCGCGGAATCACAGCAGGTTTGGAGACAGCCGGGCACAAGGCAGGCACTAGGACCTGCGCGGAATCACAGCAGGTTTGGAGGCAGCAGGGCACAAGGCAGGCACTAGGACCTGCGCGGAATCACAGCAGGTTTGGAGGCAGCAGGGCACAAGGCAGGCACTAGGACCTGCGCGGAATCACAGCAGGTTTGGAGGCAGCAGGGCACAAGGCAGGCACTAGGACCTGTGCGGAATCACAGCAGGTTTGGAGGCAGCGAGGCACAAGGCAGGCACTAGGACCTGCGCGGAATCCTGGCAGGGCAGGTTTGGAGGCAGCCGGGCACAAGGCAGGCACTCAAGGCAGGCACTAGGACCTGCGCGGAATCCTGGCAGGGCAGGTTTGGAGGCAGCAGGGCACAAGGCAGGCACTAGGACCTGCGCGGAAACCTGGCAGGGCTCGGAGGCAGCAGCAGCTGCGACACACCCAGACACTGCAGCCGACACACTAATGTGTCCCGACACACAGTTTGGAAAGCTCTGCTTTAGACTGCCCATCATGCTTAGCTATAACATGGCTTGTTCACACGTAGCTCAATATGCGGTTTGAACCCAACCATGGTGGCTTGGGAACCATGGTTAGGGTCTCCTGGCCACACCGATCCAGCTAAGATGCTTCTGTTGCATTGAAAGGAGAGCAGAACTGAACGGCTTTCATTTGCATTTACATATAATTCCACATTTGAAAGCAGAGTAACTGGCTAGAATTTTTGTGTCCTTCCCTTAACCCAGTGTTTCTCAACCTGGGCAACTTTAAGATGGGTGGAATTCTGGGAGTTGAAGTCCACCCATCTTAAAGTTGCCCAGGTTGAGAAACACTGCCTTAACCTTTTTATTTATTTATTTATTTATTTATTCAATTTATTCCCCGCCCATCTCCCATACAAGGGACTCTGGGCGGGTTACAATAATTTTACAGAATAAGTCATATTAATCTGAACTCAGAGACCATTGTTTCTTGGCTGATGGTTGTTGGGGGTGGGTCCAGCAGAGAGGATGGGAATTGTAGTCCTACGTTCTGGAATGGAAACATGGGAAGGAAGGAACGGCCATGCTGGGTGGGGACTGATGGGAGTTGTAGTCAGCCCATCTAGAGAGAAATCGGGTGCGAAAGAGGAAGCTGGAGGGGCTGATGGGAAGCGTTGTCCAACATACACAGGTTGGGAATGGGGAGATCATGCTGGGGATGGACCAATGGGTGTTGTAGTCCAGTATCAACAGGAAGAGGAAGACAATTCGGGTTGGGGGAGATCAAAAGGCTGAGTCAGGGTTTGTCAGGCAATGTGGGTTTGAGGATAATGGGCAATGGAGTCCAACAGGCTGCACAGGACAACAGGGGAGGTTATCTATACTGGGTGGGCATAATAGGAGTTGCAGTCTAAGCGGCCCCCAGGGCAGGAAGGGGGAAATCCTGCTGGCTGTGGAGCATGGGCACTGAAGTCCGTCCTGGCAAGACAGTGGAGGACACGTCGTTGGCTGTGGAGCATGGGCAATGGCATGTAGGCTGCCCACAAGAGTGGTGGAGACTGCTGGCTGTGGGGCATGAGTCCTGGCCACCGGAGGAGAGGCTATACTGGCTGCGGAGCATAGGCAATGGAGTCCAGGCTCCCCAAAAGACAGTGGGGACTTTGCTGGCTTTGGAGCATGGGCCCTGGACTGCAGGCTGCCCACGGGTCAGCGGTGGCGCATGGGCCCTGGAGTCCCGGCGGCCGGCGAGGAGGGAGGGACGGAGGGCGAGCCGCAAACCGGGCCGGCGGGCAGTCGAGCTCCGCCTCCGCCTCCGCCATTTAGTCCTTCCCGGCGCCGCGCCGGAGCGCCCGGGAGAAGCGGCGGGTGGGTCCGCTCCGGTGCGGTCCGTTCCCCGCGGGGCTGCGCGTCCGTCCGGCACCATGTCGCGCCTCCACCGGAGCAGGTAGGGCGCGCCTCCGCGACCCGCCGCCGCCCCCTCCCCCGCCGCCGACGGCCGCTGCCCGCTTGTGATGCCCCTCGCCTACCCCCCCCCGCCCCGGCCCCCGCCCTCGCCCCTCTCTTCCCCGCGGGGGAAGGCAAAGGGGGGAGTAGAGCGACCCCCGCCCTCTTCCTCCCTCCGGTCCTCCCCCCTCCCCCCGGGGACCTAAACCCCGTCGGCGTTTTTAATGCTGATCTCCGAAAGGCCCTCGCGGCCGTTGCAAAAGTTTCTATGGGTCGCATCCCCCCCCCCCCCGGTCCCATTGAAAGGGGGGGCCTTTTTGCACGGGTTACAGTTACAGATAACTGTAACCCGGAGGAAGGAAGCCGCGGTCGAGGGAGACGTTTCCCTCTTCCTTTAATGCTGGCAAAATGCAATATTTCTATTGCATTGGGGGGAACCGGGACAAGGCTCTTAAAAAGCACTTGACTAATCCCAGGTGGAGTGAGGATGATGTTGAGAAGCTGTTATATCGATACGGTTGGGATTCCTTTGTTCTTTCTTCAATCGTTCCGTTCTTTTACCTTTTTTGTTTCATTCCACAACGAAAGGCAACAAAGAAACAAACACAAAAGGAAGCGTTTTCAGGGTATTTCCCATTTTTCAGAAATTAAAACTTTTGCCTGCCTCCGGTCTCCTGAAATGACTGCCATTGTAGAACTAACTCGTATGCACACTCCAGATCCTTGCTTTTTGTTTAAAAACAACAACAATAGGGACCGGCTCCTTTCCAAATCGATGGCCTGTTTTAATTTCTAGCTGCTGGGATGGCTGGTTGACTGTAGAAGTTACACACAGCACATTTTCCCCCTTGTATCAAACCCTCGGAGAGATGTGGTATAGGCCAGCCTTTCTCAACCTTGGCCACTTTCAGATGTGTGGACTTCAACTCCCAGAATTCCTCAGCCAGCTGTGCTGGCTGGGGAATTCTGGGAGTCGAGGTGCACGCATCTTAAAGTGGCCAAGGTTGAGAAACGCTGGTCTAGGCTAAAGAGGGCTTTTATTTTGATTTTTATTAATGAACATCAGCTAAACGTCTCCCCCATTGCAGGAACAAATTCCATAGTAAGCTGAAGGAAAAGGGGTATTGATTCTTACATAGAAAATTGGGTTTTTAGTACAGAAGGCTCTTGCGTTTTGGTGTTCATTTAAAAATGGAAGCCTTTTCAAACTCCGCTTGATTGTGTTTGGAAGAACGGGAAAAGTTTTTAAGCTGCCCAAGGATCCAGCAGCTGGTAATTTCTGAGTTCAGGCAGGGGGGAAATTGCTCTGGTTTTGTTCAAAAGCTTGCTGGGCTGCAAAGCTATTCTTCCCAAAGCTTGACTAACTCTGTTTAAGGATCTTCAGCATCTATGACAGCTTTTCCCAACCAGATGCTGTTCAGGTGTATTGTCCCAACACACCTGGGGGACACCAGCTTGGGAAAGATGGATCTGGGGAGACCCTGGAATTGCTGCAGCTGTTGCCGATACATCATTCATGTGTTTTCTTGCACTTAAACTTGGTCTTTGTTCAGATAAAGCTCCTTATCGGAACGCTGTGTTTTTCTGGCTGTAGATAGTAGGCTCAGCTAGGTCTTGGGGGGGGGGAAATAATGTTGAACACTGTCCAAGGCTGGGCTTTATCTCACAATCAATGGGGCCTGAGAGAAGCTTTATACGCACTTGGCTTAAACCCCAACGAAGCGTTCTGCCTAATAAGGTTTTATCAGCCTGCAGCTTCCAGGTGAAAATGCTTTTGGCACCACAGAACGCTTTCCGGTTTCGGTGCGTGGGGCACACTAACTGCTTTGTCTGTGTTGTGTTTCCTGCAGAATTGCAGAATTTGAAGACATCCTGAGCGAGCCCAACATTGTGCTGCAGAAGCTGCGTGAATTTTGTTTTCACGGTAAGGGCGTTGGGCTTACTCTTACAAAATGATGCTTACTCTTACAAAAGGCAGGCCAAATTTGCACTGAAAGCTGGTTAGGAGAGAACCCATCGATAGAAACAAAATTGGAAGTGGGATTCGCCAGATTGCCACTTCTCCTGGTTTGCAGAATAGAATCTGTATGTTTTGATGTATGTGTAGCTGGACCTGCATTGGGGAATAGAGCGGAAAACTGTATCAGAAGCTTCATACGCTTTTCCACCTTGAAAAATAAATTATTTGGGGCTGTGATTGCCATACTCAACCATAGTCAGCTGGCAGTGTTTTTAGGATACACTTTTAGCTCACACACAGTATTATCATGCCACAGGCTTTCCTATTATCCTAGAATTGAAGTGGACCAGCCTTTCTCAACCTTTTGACCCTGGAGGAACCCTTGAAATATTTTTCAGGCCTGGGGGAACCCCTGCACATTCAGGCTCAAATATAGGCCAGAAGTTACAAAATTATTATATTTGTTTCATGGGTAGGCCTGTATATATGCATCAGCAGTGTTCTTAAACTAAAACTAAAGAATGAAACTTACCTCTTTAATGCGAAGTTGCCTGAATTTGAAATAATTACCACTGAAATATGATTATTTGAACTCTTCTAATACTGAATCAAGTATCCACCCAATGCAATTCATTGCAATTCATTAGTTTTCCCCCGGAACTCCAGTTCCTGCATAAAAACAAGTTTTCTCCCCCTTTTTGGCATGAAATTCCAAGTTGGCTTTGACATTACTCGACCAGTCAGTGTTCAAGGTCCAAAGGTCACTGAATCACTACTTCCATAAATATTTAACAGGAAATTTATTATTTTATTTTATTTATCGTATTTATACCCCGCCTATCCCCCCCCCAACAGAGGACTCTAGGCGGTTTACATACATATATATTTCATTTTAACATTTTATACATTTCATTTAAACCGCGCACTAAGGAAAGGGGTAAGGGAACCGACTCTTCTGTGGCTTGGACTACAAGCCCCACAATGCCTTGCGTCGGAGCCGACTGCTGACGTCCTGTAGATGAAACTGCTTCTTCCGGGATCTGTCATGGCCGACTCCCCGACAGGACGTCAGCATATTCTCCCACTTAAGGTGGTACTCATTTATCTACTTGCTAGGCTTTCGAACTGTTGGGTTGACAGGAGCTGGGATGAGCAACGAGAGCTCACCTCGTTGCGCGGGGATTCGAACTGCCAACCTTCCGATCGGCAGTCTACAGTGGTTTAACCCGCTGAGCTACCGCGTCCCTCTGAAAAATGTTCTTGCAAGCTTAAAAATGCCCATGCAACAAGTCCTTTCTTCTCCTTTTTTCTGTATCCTGATGTGGAAATGCACCTTGTGCCAGTCAGAGAATAATGGTGTAGCGTGATGGTCGCTTGTATTAGATTGGATTATGAGGATCTAGATTAAATAGTATTAAATAGGTGATAAAAATTAGATAAATAAATAAATAGCCAATGATGTAAATAGCCAATCTTTAAAGCAATCATGCCTCTTTAAGTCTATGTTACTCACTACATCATGGTGTGGATAAAGGGGAAGCAGAGAATGCCAGAAGGAATGGAAATTGTCTTAAGTACATAAGGCATGCCCTGCTGGATTGGACTCCTGGTGCGTCTAATCCAGCTGTCTCTGCTCACAGTGGCCCACCATTGCCTTAAGGATTCCTGAAAACTAAAGCAACCCTTGGCATAATGGGTAAAACATGGATGCTGATTGGCCTACCTGTTTGTTGTCAGCGTTCATAGCCTGTACAAACTTCAGCGCATCCACGGAGGCCGAGCGGATGGTGTCAGTCCGTCCACGACGGAACATCCGGAGCGAGGCGCTCTCATAAGTGGCACAAATCTCCCCGTACATCCTAAAAGAACAAGAAAAAGCAGCAAAGATGAGAAATATGAAATGTAGGCCTCCCCACCCTGAATCAAAACTGGCTTCCAGAAAGGGCTGGAGCAATTGATGGAAGTCCTGGGGATCAAGGGCTGTTAGCCTTGAGGGCAGTTGGACGGCCTCTGAAGATCACCTGCTGGAGACTTCTCGGGCAGTTGGTTAAGAACATAAGAACCTAAGCCGGGCCCTGCTGGATTGGACCTGGACTGGTTCTCACGGTGGCCCACCAGCCTCCCAGCAGATGGCCTTCAGAGGGAGCCTCACTGCCCTCAAGAGCCCTTGGTCCCCAGGACTTGCATCGATTGCTCCAACCCTTTTGGAGGCCAGCCAAGCTGGCGGCCGGCACCACATCTCAAGATAGCGAATTCCAAACTTGAATTATGCGTTGTGCAAAAAGATACTTCCTTTTGTCTGTCCGGATTCTCCCATGATTCAAGTTCACTGGGTGACCTCTGGTCCTAGGATTTTGGGAAGGGGAGAAGAGCTTCTCCTTGTCTACCTTGTCCCCACCGTGCATAATCTTGTACACCCCCATCATGTTTTCCCCTCATTCGCCTCCCTTCTAGACCAGAAAGCCCACGACGTCACCACCTGTCCTCGTAGGGAATCTGCTCCAGCAAATTCGGATCCTCTTCATCCTCTTCCTCTGAACCTTCTCCAGCTTTACTATGTTCTTGAGGTGTGGCAACCAGGACTGCACACAGTCTTTCAGATGTGGTGGCACCATTGATTTATATCAGGGCATTATAATAATAGCCAGTTTGGTGTAGTGGTTAAGGCACCAGGCTAGAAACTGGGCAGCCATGAGTTCGAGTCCCGATTAGGCAGGAAGCCAGCTTGGGGACCTTGGGCCAGTCACTCTTTCTCAGCCCTGGGAAGGAGGCAATGGCAAACCACTTCCGAAACACCTTGCCAAGAAAACTGCAGGAACTAGTCCAGGCAGTCTCTGAGAATGGGACACGATGGAACGGATAAAAACAATCACATCCCTGCATTCTTGGAAGTGCTGAATTATCTTCTGGAAGTGTGCAGCTCTCCTTCTAACCCGTCTGAGCCTGCCATGTTGAAAGCGGCTACGTTTAACCACCTTCCTCCCAATTCTTTCATTTCACAGGAATTCCTTTTGAAGGTGGTTTACGCTGTCTCTGCTGGAAGGTAAGGTCCTCCTGATGAAGTAGAGTCACTTCAGCCCCTCATTTTATTCCCCTTTGTATTTTTTTAATTTTTTTTATTATATTTTTATGACGTACATCATACATTAGATTATTTGGATACAGTGGTATTTATACGCTGTTGACTAGAGATGATTAACACTCTAATGTTTATATAACTTAAACCACCAGTTCTCAAAGTGTGGTCCGGGGGGGTCCACGAAGTTAAATAAATATTTTTTAATTTCTCAGTTTTAATTTCTAATACAATAGATAGCGATAGTGGTAACCCACATCAACCAAACCTCTCTGAGGTCTTCAATCGTTTTTAAGAATGTAAAGGGGTCCTAAGACCAGAATGTTTGAGAACCGCTTAGAGCATTAAAGATAGAAAAAAAGGAAAGAAAAGCTTTGGGTTAGAGTTAGTAATACAGTTTATATATTATATTATGTTACATTACATTTTTATTATTAGATTTTATTAGATACATTTATTAGATGTTTATTAATATTGTTAATATATTTTTATTATTTATATATATATATATATATATATATATATATCGTATTTATATATATATATATATAGTTGTTATAGTAGTTATAGTTATAGTTATATATATAGTTATATCAGTATTAACTATGATTTGAAATGTCAATGTTAATAAGCATAAGATTATTTAGATTTTACATCCAAAGCTGGATATAACATTAATAAACAGCTGCAAATTACATCCAGATATTTTATGTACAATACAGTAAAGGTTTCGGTCTTAATCTGGATACTCAGTACTCCACTGTATTGTTACTTACGATTCTTGCGGATGTTGAGAAAAAAAGAATAGACAAAGCAAAGTAGGAACAGCCACTACAAATAAAATGGGAGGTTGGCCTGAATCTTAAGAATCTTATCAGGTGATTTTTGACAGTGTGGCCCAGCTGGAAAATAGTTCTGCAAAGCTGAGTTTCTTTGGAGCCAACCTCTCTCTAGCCCAGGGTTTCTCAGCCTTGGCAACTTTAAGATGTGTGGACTTCAACTCCCAGATGCTGGCTGGGGAATTCTGGGAGTTGAAGTCCACACTTCTTAAACTATGCTGGCTGGGGAATTCTGGGAGTTGAAGTCCACACTTCTTAAACAAATTGAGATCAGAATGCATTTTCCCCCCAACGCAAACTCTTTTATCTGTTTACCTTTTGCAGATCCTTTTAAACTACCTTCCTGTGGAAAGATCTGCTTGGAATTCCCAGCTGAAAAAGCAAAGGTATGTCGAACCAGTTGATTTCTCTCTATCTTTCCTTCTCGGCATAGGAAATATGGACCGTTCCTTCTCGTTGCTCGGAAACCAATTGTGAAGCAGCGGGGCGAGCTGCCATTTTAGATCTCTAGTGATTTTTGTTAAAAATAATGTTCTATCGCTTTTCCACCTTTTTACCAAAGGTTTGGGTCAACTAGTACCCTCATCCAATTAACTTGCGCGTCCGATTGGATTGTTTTAGTTAGTCCTAACAAAGGGAAACAAAGGAGAAGATCTATTTATGTCAGGGGTGGGCAACGTCAGGCCCGCGGGCCGTATAAGGCCCGTGGGGCTCCCGCCTAAGGCCTGCGGGGCTCCTGCCCACAAACTCCGCCCCTTCCATGTGATTGGCTCCTGCCCGCAAACTCCGGCCCCCGGTCCACGGAAATCCCAGAAACCCCCCCCCCCGGTCCCCGGTTATAAATATCCAAATGGCCCTTGGCAGAAAAAAGGTTCCCCACCCCTGATTTATGTGGTTGCCGAGAGTTGACACTGACTTGATGGCACATAATCAATTAATCAATGAAGGCATTTCCTTCCTGTAGAGCTGCAATTTGTTTTCCCCATAGATTAACTAAGCTGCAGAGCTGATGAATCAACAGAGACAGTGCTAACACCTCCTGTCCAATTTTTAAAACTTTAAGCTAACTAAATTGGAGAAATTATGGATAGGTAACACAGGAGAGAAAATGTAAAAGTATAATTTGAGTTTCTTTGGAGATATATTTAAAGAGGTGATTAAAGGAAATGTTCAGTCGGTTAGACATGGTTGATGCAAATTTCTTTCCCCATTCTTGATTTGGGCATCTTGTGAACAAAGCGAAGTGGGTACACTGGATATTTGTGGGTCTATGAATGCAGTGCTAGGACAGCCTTTTTGGTCGCTAAAGACATTACGTAAAAAAATTAAAATCGGGGATAATCAGGATTCTGCCTGGCCAGGTTAACCGATGTTGCTTTTCATAGTCAGCAATTGCCTTTTCCAATAGGAATCAATTTAAAGCAGTAACAGTGGACTACTTTAAAAGCAGAGATCAAATAGCAAATTGACCATGCTTCTTAATAATGCATGGAATTCCATAACTGTCCGTGGTTGGGGAATGGCATCCTTTGCATTCTCCCTGGCAAATCGGTTCAAGGCAACCGGACTTTATTGTTTTTGCCAAAAAAAAAAAAAGGGTGGGGGAACAATGTTGTACCTCTGGAAATCATAAAGAGGGTAAATAAGAAGGAACATGAGGGAAGAGATATGTCCAATATATACAACCCAAATAATTTCAGATTTGATAAGTCCAAAACCATAGTTTCGATTTTGCCCTAAAGCTCAGGGTTTAGCTTCATACAGCTTCTGAAATCTGGGTGTGATAAAACGCATCCCGTATCATGTCCAAATATTCTGGCTCAGTGGGATGGGCTGGTACACACAAGATGCGAAGACAGAGTGCTCAAAGACAAAACTTCCCATTTTCACCTACTGTAGCATGTTGTGTGAATCTAACCAATCCATGCCATTTCACCCCTCTCCTCTCCCCTCCCCTCCCCTCCCCTCCCCTCCCTTCCTTCCTTCCTTCCTTCCTTCCTTCCTTCCTTCCTTCTCCTCTTCCTCCCTCCCTCCCTCCCTCCTCTCTCTCCTTCCTTCCTCCCTCCCTCCCTTCCTCCCTCCCTCCCTTCCTCTCCCCCTCCCTCCCTCCCTCCCTCCCTCCCTTTCTTTCTTTCTTTCTTTCTTTCTTTCTTTCTTTCTTTCTTTCTTTCTTTCTTTCTTTCTCTCCCCTTTCCTTCTTTCTGTCCTTCCTTCTCCTCTTCCTCCCTCCCTCCTCTCTCCTTCCTTCCTTCCTTCCTTCCTTCCTTCCTTCCTTCCTTCCTTCCTTCCTTCCTTCCTTCCTTCTTTCCCTTTCCCTCCCTCTCTCTCTCTTTCCCCCCTTCCCCCTTTCCCCTTCCCTCCTTCCCTCCTGTTCTGTTGGGTGTGTTTGAAACAAGGTTGGCTGTATGTCTTGTGTCTATTTATACTCACCTCCGTTAACTTTTGGAAAACCTAAAAATGCTGATGGGGGTTGCGTGCAAACCCTGTTCCTAATATGAGATTCTTTTTCAATTGTCACCTTCCCCATCATCACCCCCTCCTTGAAGAGAATTATATGCCCAGTTCTTGAAGGAAATGATTATTCAACCAGGAATAGCTAAAGCTGAACTCGGAGTCTTCAGGGAAGACGTTACCATGGAGGATCATGTAAGTGGATCATTGATCAGAAGTTTTCCTCTAACGATGGACATCTCAATTGAGGGCTTTATTTATTTATTTGATTTACATCCTTCTTCATCTAACAGGAGCAAAAGGTGGCATCTATAGTGCTTCTGTTTTCCTCCCCACAACAACCCTGTAGGTAGGTTCTTATTCTAATACCTTAACTACACTTAGAACTTTCTCTTTTCTTCAGAATGTAATTTTGAGGTCCAGTTTGCACATCTGTCCGAGAGTAAGCTTTGTTTAACAAAGCAGAAAGGATTTTTGAAGATGCCTGCTTTGAGACTGCGCTGGGAGGCAACGTTCACGGGCTTTCAGACATATATTTGCAGAGTTTAATCTTTACATGACTATGAAATCTTTATTGGCAATACGTATCTTTAGGGGGTTTCTTAGAAGTTAAAATATGCACAGGGCATTTCCAAGGCACAAAACTGCAGAACACAGAATTGTAGCAGAAGAGCAAGTCATGATGGCAGCTGGCAAAGATATAATTAAAAGAGGAAAACCAAGGTTTGATTAAAAATTAGCAAGTAAAATTGTATCCAGGAAAGCCTTTCCGAAAAGAAAACCATCTCCCACAAGTTTCTGGAAGGTTGCTAATGAGGAACTGAAATTTGCATCTGGAATTTGGAAAGATGGAATGAAATGTAATTTCTGGGTTAGGAATCTCGTTTGGGACTGTGAAGCCAAGTGGGCAATGCTGGTTTACAAGGACCCAAACCTTGGACAGATCCTGGCTGATCTGAATATTTTTGACCTGAAAGATACTAGGGCCATCTTCCCCCATCTGGGTACCCTCCAGATGTGCGGACTTCAATGCCCACAATTCCTTAGTCTTTGTTTCCCAGAATTCATAATTCCCAGCATGCTTTGGAATTTTCTGCCTGCAAATTATTTGCTGTGCATTGGAGTTGTCCCACCCAATCCAGGCCGTTGACATGAGGAAGAGGTGGAATAAATGGGGCAACACACTTGGAGGTTCCCATTAAGTGGGATCTTTATCGCTGAGATGAGAGCCAACGTTGGATTGGCCCCAGAGAGATCCAGGTTCTACTCCCTCCTCTCTTAAGAATCTCCTGGGATGACTTGGGTCCTCCCAGCCTACCTCACAGGGTTGTTGTTGGGGGAAAATAGGAGGCAGGAGATGATGTTGATGCCACCTCATCTCCTGAAGGAGAGGCAGAATGTAAATCTAGTAAGTCAATAGTTATTTATTAACCGGGGGGGGGGGGAGATATTGCTGTCTGCAGATTCAAGTTACTTTGATTTTCAGCATCTTTTATTTCTGGCTGTGGGGATCAGGTGATGTCAGCCCTTCCAGATAGACCAGACAGGAAACACAACCAGATGAGCTAATTCCACTTTATTGTATGGCTACATTAACAGAATCTAGAAGGTCTGAAAGTACAAATCTCCTGGCGTCTCCTTTACAGCCTGAGAAACTAGGGAGGGTCCCTTCTGAGCCTCTTTCTCCGCCCATTATGCAGCTGCGGGCTATGCCCTCTCTTATCTGACTGTCCCCTAGGCAGCATCTCTTCTAAACAAGCCAGGTGTTTAGACTCATAGCTGAGTTCCCTGGGAACCATTCATGCCAGAAGACTGCATTTGTGTTCTCAGCCTGGTTTTGACTGCCTCTTCTCCCAAACGCTTCTTTTCTGAAGCCGCTGAATCCAAACCCCAACAGCCAGTGGAATACTTACTTCAAGGACAACGAAGTGCTGTTACAGATCGACAAGGATGTCCGGTAGGTAAAGATGCTGGGTTCGCCCTTCAACCTTGCTCAACCCACAGTTTCAGGAATAAACCTCCATTGGCAGGGTTCAGGTGGCGTAATCAGCAGTAAGCCATGATTTATGATGGCTAGGGTCACATAACGTGTTGGCTCCAAACTGTGATGGCTTTGAATCATGTCTGTCAACCCAGGCATGGGGCGAATTTGGGGAGGAAATGTTTGAATTGGTTCTTCTCTGGGGATGCAACAGGCTTTCTTTGAGAAACCTGGTTTCTTCTGCCCACCTAGGAGACTATATCCTGATATGGCCTTCTTCCAGCGTCCAACTGAGTATCCTTGTCTGTTGATCCTCGACCCCCAGAACGAATTTGAGACCCTTCGCAAGCGAGTGGAACAGACAACCCTCAAATCACAGACAGTGGCCCGAAACCGGAGCGGGGTCACCAATGTAAGAGAATAACTTTGGGTACAGATTTGGGGGGGCAAAACTCAGCCCCCCAGCTTTTGGAGACTAGCAAGCACACACTGGATTTGGGGAACATGTCACAGGCGCTCTCACAAGATGATTGCTTGGAGCCAGCCCCCCCAATACCCATTTGCAGGAGGTAAACGGGGGGGGGGCTTTTCTTTAGTTCTCCAAAAAAACCTTGTACCACCATACCTCGAGTTGGCATTTTTGCTTTACAGCACATGAACATTCCAAATAATAATAATAATAATAATAATAATAATAATAATAATAATAATAATATATTAACTTGTATGCCACCCAACTTTCAACAACTCTGGGTGGCTCACAACAGTCAAACAAAGAAATTGCCATCAAATCAATTTAAGAATTCTAATAAAAAGTATCTTAAAAAGTCACATCAGGTGGAGCTTAATGGGACCAAGGGAAGTATCATTTAGCAGATACCTTGGGGATTGTTGTCAGATGCAAATTCAAATGGGGGGGGGGCATTCTTGGATTAGGTTTTAGCTGCTAAAACCAGGATTTGGGACTGGGGGGAGGGATGACATGTTTGATTTTGTTTGGGTGAGGATCAGTGCCTGCTGAGTTTGGAAAAGAGGAGCAGAAAAGGAAGCAGAAATTGCAGAAGTTCCCATCCAAGTATCCATAAAAGGTGGTAGGTACCATTTTCTCTCTATTCTTCCAGGTGAGTTCACCTCTTAAAACGGTGGTGGTGGGCGAGTATGAAGTTCTGCCCGATGGCTCGGAAGCCCACTGGGAGGTAGTAGAACGAATCCTCTTCATTTACGCAAAGCTGAACCCCGGGATTGCCTACGTCCAGGGGATGAACGAAATCGTTGGGCCTCTTTATTACACGTTTGCCACAGACCCCAACAGCGAAGGGAAAGGTAAGTTGGGCCAGCATCTTCCTGGCACGTTGGTGGCCAACGTGACCCGGTCAACGGAGCTGACGGTGCCCTTTTCCACGCCCAGAGCACGCCGAGGCCGACACTTTCTTCTGCTTCACGAGCCTCATGTCCGAGATCAGGGATAACTTCATCAAAAGCCTGGATGACTCTCAGTGCGGCATCACTTACAAGATGGAGAAGGTCTACATCACTTTGAAAGAGAAAGATGCGGAGCTTTACATGAAGCTGGTGAGACATTTGCAGCCTGAGCAAACTGTGGCCCTTTGGAGAATTTGAGGGGGTTTCCTTCGTCGGCAGATCCATCATGGTCAACCAGATCAGGAATGTCCACCACTTAGACCCTATTTGTGGAGCTCAGG
This sequence comes from Charina bottae, assembly GCA_023362775.1. Taxonomy (NCBI): domain Eukaryota; kingdom Metazoa; phylum Chordata; class Lepidosauria; order Squamata; family Charinaidae; genus Charina; species Charina bottae. The sequence continues at coordinate 1,375,164 of JALMGJ010000046.1, read as the reverse complement.
TTTCATGGAGATGGAGAAACTTATTCATGGAGAAACCAGGTTTCATGGAGATATTTGTTTATTTTCTATCCCGCCTTTATTATTATTTTTTATAAATAACTCGAGGCGAACATACCTAATACTCCTTCCTCCTCCTATTTTCCCCACAACAACAACCCTGTGAGGTGAGTTGGGCTGAGGTCCAAGGTCCAAGGTCCCCCAGCCGGCTTTCATGCCTGAGGCGGGACTAGAACTCTCAGTCTCCTGGTTTGCTATTGGCTCCTTCCTAGGGCTGAGAGACAGGGACTGGCCCAAGGTCACCCAGCCGGCTTCCGTGCCTAAGGCGGGACTAGAACTCTCAGGCTCCTGGTTTCTAGCCCGTTGCCTTAACCACTAGACCAAACTGGCTCAGATATACTGTATGCTCAGGTTTCTCAGTGTTCTTATGCAGGGGTTTTCAAAGTTTTTCAGAACTTTTGATCAAAAGAAGTTGGGCTTCCAAATGTGACAAGTCCATCCTTTCCACTGAACCTTTGTGATGTAGTCACTTGCGCATATATATATATATATATATATATTATATTTATATATATATATATATATATATTTATTTTTATTATTTTTATTTTTATTTATTTTATTTTTATTTTTATTTTTATTTTTATTTTTATTTTTATTTTTATTTTTATTTTTATTTTTATTTTTATTTTTTTTATTTTTTTTATTTTTATTTTTATTTTTATTTATTTATTTCCCCTACATCCTGCAGAACCCATTCAAGTCCTTGTGAAACCCAGTTTGAAAGTGCTTATACAGGTAGACCTCACTTAACAATCATTTGTTTAGTGACGGTTCGGATTTACGACGGTGCTGAGCAAACTGACTTACGACTGGTCCTCACACTTATGACCGTTGCGGCGTCCCTGCGGTCATGTGATCACAATTTTGGTGCTTGGCAACCGGTTTGCATTTATGACTGTCGCAGTGTCCTGTGGTCACATGATTCCCATTTTCGACCTTCCCGGCCAGCTTCTGGCCAGCAAAATGGGGAACCACATGATTCGCTTAACAACCACGTGGTTCACTTAACACCCACAGTGTTTTACTTAACGACCGCTGCAAAAAAGGTAAAATCAGGTTGGATTCGCTTAATGACCACTTCGCTTAGCAACAATTCCAGTCCCAATTGTGGTTGTTAAGCGAGGACTACCTGTACACCAGGGATAAGTCTTGTCATGTAGAATAGAGACACTAGAATGTTACTTAAACCCACTATTTTGCAACACAGAATTACAGTAGCGGCTTCTGGGGGTTCTTCCCCGAGCAAAGAGCTATGGGGAATCTGCAGATCACCCACGATGATGCCCAACTGATATTTAAGAAACAGCAATATTAACAATTCAACTATCGCCAGATCAGGAAATTCTGCAATGCAACCCTAAAAATTCTCCTGCGTTCAGTGAGATTGGCTCCAACCAACGTGATTGCAGCACATCTCAATTTCTGTGGGCTTTTGTGGATGCAGTTAATACCCAATGAAAGCTGTACCTCTGAAGCCGAGAGGGCTGTTTGTTACCTCTTTGTTTTAATGGGTGCAGACCGAATCTCAGGAGGGACAGGTCCTCTCGAGAGAAAGAACAGCGGATACAGTCATCTGCTTAATGACTTGTCAAACTTCAAGATTAAGAGGAAGGAAGTGCTACTGATCGAAAGCCACAAGCTTCCTTTAGGGCGATAAAGTGGTTAAGTAAATTAAGATGCATATGTCTAGTCAATGGATCCTTGCTGAGGATTAACTGCCTTGCTGTTTGCAAGAGGCCTTTATTTTCAAACAGCGCCAAGCAATGAATTCAGGTAGTCCTCACGTAACAACCATTTGTTTAGTGACAGTTTGGACTTACGATAGTGCTGAAAAAACCAACTTACGACTGGTACTCACACGACTGTTGCAGCGTCCCCACGGTCACGTGATCACAATTTGGACGTTTGGCAACCAGTTCGCATTTATGACCGTCGCAGCATCCCATGGTCATGTGATCACCATTTTTGACCTTCCCGGCTAGCTTCTGGCAAGCAAAATCAATGGGGAACCATGTGATTCACTTAACCATGTGGTTAACTCCCATGGTGATTCCCTTAACAACTGCCGTAAAAAAGTTCATAAAATTGGGTGAGATTCACTTAATGACCGCTTCGCTTAGCAACTGAAATTCTGGGCCCAATTGTGGTTGTTATGTGTTCATGTGTTCATTAAGTGAATCACACGGTTCCCTGTTGATTTTGCTTGCCAGAAGCCAGCCGGGAAGGTCGAAAATGGCGATCACATGACCATGGGTCGCTGCGACAGTCATAAATGCGAACCGGTTGCCAAGCGCCCAAATTGTGGTCACGTGACCACGGGGACACTGCAACGGTCCTAAGCGTGAGGACCGGTCGTAAGTTGATTTTTCAGCACCGTTGTGAGCTCGAACCGTCACTAAATGAATGGTTGTTAAGCGAGGTCTACCTTTATCTTCTCTTTCCCCAGCAAGAACAGAACATCAAACCACAGTTCTTTGCTTTCCGCTGGCTAACACTCCTGCTGTCTCAAGAGTTCCTGCTGCCTGATGTCATTCGCATCTGGGACTCCCTCTTCGCCGACGACAATCGCTTTGACTTCCTCCTGCTGGTCTGCTGCGCCATGTTGACGTGAGTCCCCGCTTCACCCAGGGTGGGACCTGCCCGAAGCGTTTCCCTTTTCCTTGTTTTCCTTCTGATTCAGTACAAGGGGCTGAAGGTAGCCCGAACGGCGGGAGGCAAAGGCTGGCTGTGGCCGCTTGACATAAGAACCAAATGGAGCCTCCATGTGCAGAGGCAGTCTACCACTTACAGAAACCGGCACTCCAAATTAAAAAGAGTAGCCTCAAACGGGTTATGGGATGAAGATAAAATTCCGTTTGGTAACCGCCTCGCGTGAACCTAAGGGTTTGGCCAAAAGGACGCAAAATAAAAAGGGGTTTTCGGGTGCCAGCAGGTCTCCAGAGTGTTAAAAGTGGTGATCGGTGGCAGCTACGAAGGGTTGCGTTTCCATTTTAGCACCTATAGCAAATAAACCCAGGTTTCTTGCAGGCCTTTTGTTTGGCAGTGCAAGGCCTCATCTTCCTGCTGGGAAAATAAAATGTTCTGGGTGTAATATCTTTCTTTTTTTTTCAGTTAAATATTTATTTAACAATAATGCAGCGTATACAAAGATAGATAGATATTCATTTCCCTTTTAAGAAGTACATCAGCAATACTCTATGCTTGTTTTATTATTATTTTTTTAGTCTTATTATAATCCTTTTATTTTACTTAAAACACAGGTGCATTTTCAAAAGAGACATTATCTATGAATGCAGAGATAATTACTGAGGTCATGCAATGATTACTCAGTATAACATCAGCAAAGATTACAAGCAGAGTATATGAAGTTGTTTTTAATTATATAAAAAATGAAGTATAAATTTTTGAGCTTAATGCCAAAATCGCCATGATATTATTGTTTATAAATGTTTAAAAAGAAGAAGAAGAAAAATCTTAGGGCTCGAGAAATTCTCTGGAAATTCTCCTGGAAGAGAAAGAAGCATCATTTTCCCCTAGGAGTGCTGAGAATGTACAATGCAGGTCCTGTTTTGGAAAGGTGGATCAAAAGGTTAGATTCATACAGCACACTAAACCTGGATTAAGAAAACAGTGACTGTGTTCCCATTGTAAAGGTAAAGGCTCCCCCGGCACATTTGTGCAGTCGTGTCCGACTCTAGGGGCCGGTGCTCATCTCCGTTTCTTAGCCAAAGAGCCAGCGCTGTAACTTCTGTACAGAGAGCCAGTTTGGTGCAGTGATTAATGCACTGGTCTAGAAACCAGGAGACCGTGAGTTCTAGTCCCGCCTTAGGCACAAAGCCAGCTGGGTGACCTTGGGCCAGTCACTTTCTCTCAGCCCTAGGAAGGAGGCAATGGCAAACCAGGAGACAGAGTTCTAGTCCCGCCTTAGGCACGAAAGCCAGCTGGGTGACCTTGGGCCAGTCACTTTCTCTCAGCCCTAGGAAGGAGGCAATGGCAAACCACTTCCAAAAATCTTGCCAAGAAAACTGCAGGGACTTGTTCAAGCAGTCTCCAAGAATCCGATACGATTGAACGGATTAAAAAAAAATTTCTGTACAGTTGGCTCCCATACTAATTCATAAACACTTTGGGAAACACTGTCTCTGTATGGCAGAAGCAAATCTGTGCTTGGGGAAATGCACAAGGCAATAACCAAGACAGTGTTCTTTAAAGTTGGCCATTTTAAGAGGGGTGGACTTCAACTCCCAGAATTCCCCAGCCAGCATGCTGGGAACTATGGGAGTTGAAGTCCAGCCCTCTTAAAGTTACCAAGGTTGAGAAACAGTGCTCTAACTCATTTTTTGTTTTTGTTTTTTAAAGAGACTCTCTGGGAAGGTAATGCAAAAGGCCATGTCATCATTGATTGATTGATTGATTGATTGATTGATTGATTGATTGATTGGATTTATCACCACCCAACTCCCCCAAGGGGGACTCTGGGTGGTTTACAACAGAATTAAAATCATTAATATACATTTATAAATAAAATAAAATACATAATAATGTATTTTTCCTCTCTTGTTATCCTACAGGCTCATTCGAGATCAACTGCTAGAAGGAGATTTTACTTTAAATATGCGGCTTCTGCAGGTAAAGGAAGAGGGGAAAACAAAATGCTTTGGCTAAGAACAGCCCCAGCCATGGATGCGTTCACATCAAGCCAGCTTTTGTTTTAACCGTGGCTTGTTCAACAAGCCACACTTACTCTTACCAACGGGCAAAATCATTGTGGCCAACTTTTACTTTGCTTCTGGTTATGTTTTCTCCAAGGGTGGGATCCTAACAGCTTCCAGTGGGGTACTTCTAGGTTGAATAAGGTGGATTTTATCTGCGAATTCCATTTTTTTTCCTGGTTTTACAAGAATGTCCTAATGAGACGTCCAACATAACTGCCTTTGAGGCTTTTGTTGCAAATAGCTTTCTGAAATCCCCGACATTATTGTCCTTCTTTAGCAACAATATGCCAAAAAAAAAAAAGTCTTGAATTCATAATGTCCCGTTCCAACCTCGCAACTGCTCTAACCGTTTCCTACACATCCCTGGATTGAAGTGAACTGTTTTGAGCTGGAAATGTCTGTTCCAAATTTGGAAGGGGGTCATTTCAAATTTGGAATGTTTCCTGTAAGGTCACCGGACACCTCTAAGCCCCATTTTTCTCTCTAGCTGGGATCTTCATCAATCTGGGCATCCTCCAAGAGCGTGGACTTCAATTCCCAGAATTCTCAGCCACGGGAAATCCCAGCTGCATTAGTGATTCTATCCCTTGCCTGCTGTAATTCAAAGAAATTATGCACGAAACCTGATGAGCCTCGCTTGATTGGGTTAGACGCAATGGCGTAGTGATGTCAGCAAGTGAAAAGAACACGTCTTGAATCCGTGGCAGGGAGGCTCCAGATTTTGTTTGGAATTTTGTGATGGGCACTTCTGCAAAATGGCTCCTGTATGGTCTTTTCCATTCACAGAAATGAAAAATGAAAAAGCAGACTTGCTTCCTAGTTTTAATTTGTAAAAAAAAAACTGTAAAAAGTCAAGGGAGACAAGGATCATGATGGTCACTTGCAGGCCCGTCGTACATAAGTGGTTCGACCCTGTTGAAGAGTGTTTTGCCATGTAGGAATTTCTCCCTCGTTCAAAGTCTGTATTCTTTCTTTTTCACACAGGATTACCCCATCTCTGACGTTCACCTGATTTTGAAGACCGCAAAGGACCTTCAAGACTCTAAATAGCTCACCAAGCCGAAAGGGTCGGTAAATGTGATGGATGCTCCTCTGTGAGTAAGTCCTGAGGAAATAACGTTTCGTTTTGCCAGGCCCCAGTTCTTCTTCCTTTCCTCCATCTCCTCAGCTGGAAATGACTCCTCCTTGTAATATTGTTTTTGCAAGTGACTCTACACAGGGACATGACGTCCAAGCCACGTCTTTCTGAAAGGGGCAGGACGGTCCGGAAGTGGGTCTGTCTGCCCCAAATCCAGGTAGGACCAACCTGGAATTTGACTCGATGGGGAAGAACCAACCCCCTTTGGAACTTCTGCAAGAGTCTGCCGAAAGCAGCTTCTGCGTGTTAGTCTTTGGGATAAGTTGTTCTTCCCAGTTGCGTGGTGATGATCGCTCTCAATTTAGATACCAGGACATTTAGTCCCAACAGCTTCCTTGTTGGATTCCTCCCTTCTTTTTTCGGAGGCCGGCTTTTCTTGGAAGCCCAGCCCACGAGGGCAGAAGAAAGCTTTTTGGAATGATGCTGGAGATGTCGTCTTACCCATTGCCTTAGAGTGGACGTATTCCCTCTGTTGCAGCTGAAACATGGAGTACTCTAGAGATGGACGTTCAAAGGCAAAACAACGCTCTTGCTCCTCAGTTTAGGCTTCCTGTTGTGACCCTGTTGTGTTATTTTACGATGTGTCAGCTTTCAGGCCATACGACAATGAGCTAGATGTATTCTGCACACTCAGGGGCCAACCAAGGGGCATGTGGTGGAAATATGTTGGAAGGGCCAAATTGTGTACAGGTGGTTGATCCATGAAGATTTGGACGGGAAGATACAACAGCTTGTAAGAGAGTCAGTTCTTCCCCAGAGGAGGTGGGCAGGGTCCTGCGGAAGACGGAGCAGCTACGGGCTGTCCAAAATTGTTGGCGCTGAATGTTAATTTTGCTCCTAGGGCATTTCCGTCTGTTCTTTAACCAAAGCGAGAAAAAGCTTCCAGAGGCCCATAAGCAATATTATAACAGCTTCTATTCCTCCCCCCCACTGAAAGCGAAGCTCTGGAGATGAAACCAAGGTGGTTTAGAATAGCTTGAGGTTGTTCACGGAGTTTTAGAAAACTTTGGGTGAATTAGCTGCCAGTGGTTGGCAAGAGAAACAGCTGCTGAGATGACATGGCAGCAGAACGGACTTCTGTTTTGGATTGATGCGGCCTTGGCTCTTTCTCGGAGCACTTCGATATTAAACTATGGCCTTTCTCTTTTCCTCTCTCTCTAGATCAGTGTTTCTCAGCCTTGGCAACTTTAAGATGTGTGGACTTCAACTCCCAGAATTCCCCACCCAGCATGGCTGGCTGGGGAATTCTGGGAGTTGAAGTCCACACATCTTAAAGTTGCCAAGGTTGAGAAACACTGCTCTAGATAGATAGATATATTGTCATCCCAAGTCAAAGCAATAAACTTGAGCTTCTATTCCAACGCTGCGGTATCTCAGTTGTCCATGAGTTGGAAGAATATTAAGGAAATCGGTGGAGACCTGGTCTGAATCTCTACTGCTTTACTAGCATTAGGTCCTTACTAGCTTACATTGAGGTCCTACAAGCCTCAGGCCAGGTTCAGACAACCTGGGCCCTCTTGATCCATTGGGTTACAATTTCCGTGCCCATAATTACAAAAGCGCGGGTTTATTGGAGCTGTAGTCCACTCCTGTAGCAAACTTGAAGCATCACTCCATGTATTGTTCCTACTAGGAGTTGGGAAGTTGGGTTCACAGACCCAATCTAGTCAGGAAAAGTTCTCCATTCGGTTCACAAGACGTTGAGGGTGGTGCATCACCACCACCAGCCCATCTCTAGGGAAAAGGAAGAGCTGGTATCTCCCATCAACAGCTGACTGGAGACAAGGACATCTCTCTACCCCCAAATTTTAAAATAGCTTCCACTGTATACAATGGTAGCTTTCTAGGAGCAAGAAGGCTTCTCTTGAGAGGACCATCCTGGCTGTTGAGCCTCCATCACCTGTATCCTTGTTCAGTGGTACGTCCTATTCCAGATGGATCATCTTGGTGAACGTTGAGCTCAAATGGATCTCTGGGCTTTGAGTTGTGCTAGGAGTGCCTGCTGTGTCTTGGGGGGGGTGCTCGGTAAAACCATGGCCTAACCCTCCCCTCCTACGTAGATCTTCAAGATTCTTTCTCTGCCTATAATGGGCTGTTCGTAGCATCCAAGCTCACCACGATGCTTCCGCAGACACAACGGTGGCCACCTCACCATTGTCCTGATTAAATTTGGACGAGCTGGTCGTAAGGATTCCCTTGTTGTGTACAAATTAATACATTGATACTGACCACAGCAAAGGTCATGGCTCGGACCCCCAAATGTCATAATAAACAAGCCCAAATGGAAACGCCCTTCTTTGGGTGGACAAGAATCAAGATGTGGGTGTAAAAAATGCTGTTTTTTGAGAATAGGAAGTAGAAGATAACTCTCAAATAAGATGAGATTTAAAAGAGGAAGGTTTCCATTATATCTCATTCATAGGTAAATAAATTATTCCCCTTTAAAGTGGCAGAACCAGATCCTTGCCTGCATATATTCTGGGAAAGCCTAAAACTAATAATTTAGGGAAGGAAGATTTTTCCTTGCTGTGCTAGTTTTCTGCTTGCAGGAAGAATTTTCCCCTCCATAGAACGTTGACGAAAAGTGATTACTCTCTCTAGCAATTAAAACTGGAAGAGCCTATTGATCACTTTCAGAACTCTATCGTGATAATAGCATACCATTCTGGATTCATTGGGGTTCACAAAAACTGATTAGGCCTTTGTGACGTTTGGGGGGGTTGCTTTTCCTCTACAGTAAATGTAATGTGTTGGGGGGGGTACTGTTTTCCTTGAATATAATGTGGAAATTGAGAGATTAGATCAGTGTTTCTCAAAGCTTTAAGATGGGCGGACTTCGACTCCCAGAATTCCCCAGCCAGCTTGCTGGCTGGGAAATTCTGGGAGTTGAAGTCCGCCCATCTTAAAGCTGCTGAGGTTGAGAAACACTGGGTTAGATGTAGGGTCAAGAGTCCGGAAAAGTACAAGGGGGACAGATTGTAGCTGAGCAACGCAGGATTTTCTTTTTCCTGGTCTGGATTTTGATGCCATTGGAGATTTCTCATTTTAAAACCAAAAAGGGCCCTGTTTTAAAACAGCCCCACAGAAGTCAGGTTTTACGCTGTCTCTAAAGATAATTTAAAGTGGGAATTCTGCTTTTTTCAGAAAGGATGGGGAGAAGATTATTCCCTCCCTCCCTCCCTCCCTCCAATCCCGCTTCTGCCACATGCAATCTTTTGCAGGTGCATTTTATGGCTTCTTCAATAATGCACGATGGAGTCAGAAAGCAAGAGACTGCATCAAAACATTTCTAAATTTAGGCTTAAATAAACGGTAGCCCTAATGGAACATGGTAGGAGCTGTTGCAGGAGATACATTTTTTATTTATTGCAGAAGGAATAAGATGAGCAAGATTGGCATTTCTAAAATTATATTCCATAGCTCTTCCCTTGTTATTACTTAGTAGCTTGATGGAGGTAAATTGTTTTTAAATAAGGGGTATGTTGGGCACTCTTGAAGACTCCCTGAAAATTAGCCTTACAGCTTTTATACAGCATAATCACTGCCAAATCCTAAAGCTGCTTTCCCTACCTCCTTACGTGGAACAATCTTAGAAGACAGCCTCCTAGCATTTAACATTGTCAGTAGAGGGCAGAAAAAGAAAGCTTCCAAAAAAAAAACCACTTTCCCCCAAAAACCAGATTGGGTTTGTAGCAAGACAGAAATGGCACAGCTGTCCTCCAACCACTTTTTGCATATTCTCTGGAGAATTGACTTCCTTTATTTTGATGGCAGCCTCGTATTTGATACGATGTGCGATATTTAGCAGCTGGTTTTTGCGTGGCCTAAAAATTGTCCTGCCAGTAAATTGAACGTAAAAAATGTTCAGATTATGATATTTAAAATGTCATGTTGCAGCATGGGGACGAAAAATCTTAGTGGGGCATTTGGGCAAATTAATTGAGATGAAGGCTTTTTCTAACTAAAAATAATTCCAGTTTCTTCCATGTTGGAATATATGTATGTTGCATATATGTCTTGAGATTTTTTTCTTCCATGTTGCATATATATGTACACACACGTACACACACACACACACACACACGCACGCATTCCAAAACTGCTTTGAATCATTGCGCCTGTCATCATTTCCAAGTTCAGAGTTTGTAAAAAGGCTTTTGTGAATCTCTTTGGCAACGCTCTACGCAAAGAGAAAAGAAGGCGCTGGACTTTTTTTCTAACGCCTTTAGTAGATCTGATTATCTCAATTTGCCGCAGTTTTATTTTGCTGACCTGCCAAACCGAGGCTTTAATTCTTTTTTTACATATTCCACTACTTTCTGAAATAGCTTTTTATTTATGGTGGCTAAATGAAGTTTGGTTCCCAGTTGTAGCATCAGATGTAAAATTATGTAAAAAAAAATGGATGGGGAAAACAAGGGATAGAATAAGGTAAAAATTGCCAGTGAAGTATGTAGTGATATGAAAGAAGTATCTTGACTCAAGAGTGAGTTCGCAAGTGTATAATTTGTATAGGAGATTCTCTACAACCACCTTGTTGATCTGTATTTTTTTTAATTCTATTTTTGGGAACAGTGGAAAGATGGGTGTGTTTTTTTTTTAACGATTGAGTAGAGAGCAGTTTCCAAATACGAAACAGGGTATTTTGTGTTTTGCTTTTCATCTCATCCAGTAGCAGCATCCCTGCACATGAGTAACCATGCCCTGGTTCAAGGTATTTGCCATGTTGCAGTGTGTGGGGGGTATTGCAGGGTGTGGTCAAAAAAGTCAAGATGGCGGTCACAACGGCGCGATGGAAACTCAGCCTGTCATCTTGACTTCTTTGACCACCCTCTGCTTACCACCTTCTATCAGTGGTAAAAATCCTGAGCAGGCTTTTCGTTGGGGACAGACTGAACCACGAAAGTGATTCTGCAGCGATGTGTGTAGAAGTTTTCCACTAGCAGATTTGTTCTAGCAGATCGACTTCAGTATTGTTTGGAACTCTTCCACATCACCCAATTTAATTTTGTTTTTTCCCCCTAAATAAAGATTCTCCTTTGTAAAAACCTGACTGGACTCTCCTGTCTGTTGGGGGGTGAAGGAATTGAATAGCCAGGCCTTTTCTCCCTGCGTTATCATTAACATTAAATGGCGGATAAAGAGGATATTTCTTTTGAAATATTATTTTTTTTTGGTGAAAGTGCTTTTGAACAAACTGGAATTAAAATGGACAAACGAACCGGACTTTCGTGGGAATGTTTTTTGTTTGCTATTTGAGACAAAAGGGATAGGAAGACAAAACGGGGAAAAAAGGTGGGGGGGACTTGCTTTTTTATTCTTTCAATTGAGACACTTTCATATTTGGATTGTAATTTATAATGTATTGTAATTTATAATTGTAATTTATAATGTATTGTAATACAGGTAGCCCTCACTTAATGACCATTCGTTTAGTTATGGTTCAGACTTACGACAGTGCTGAAAAAACCAACTTGCCACTGGTGCTCACACTTATGACCGCTGCAGCATCCCCATGGTCACGTGATCACGATTTAGGCGCTTGGCAACCGGTTCACATTTATGACCGTTGCAGCATCCCGTGGTCACGTGACCGTCATTTTCAACCTTCCCAGCTGGCTTCTGATAAGCAAAATCAACGGGGAACCGTGTGGTTTGCTTAACGACCACGTGGTTCATTTAACGACCATGCTGATTCGCTTAATGACCGCTGCAAAAGTCGTAAAATCAGGTCGGATTTGCTTAATGACCGCTTCACTTAGCAACCAAAAATCCAGTCTCAATTGTAGTTAAGTGAGGACTATCTATTACAATGGCAACCACCAGAAAAGTGGCAAAAACGGCAGAGGGGAGGAGAGGATCACTAGAGCAACCTGCAGAGAGGTTGAATTTACTCCAACAAGCTGGCTGGGGAATTCTGGGAGTTGAAGTCCACACATCTTAAAGTTGCCAAGGTTGAGAAACACTGCCTTAAACCCTATTTCCGATCTCCCTCCAGGTCCAAATATCTGCAAGGACAGATAGAGGGCGCGAAAGTCCGGGGAATACGGAAGGCTCCTTAAAAGGGCAAGGCCCGATAGATTGCATGTCTAGGATCCCGTTTTCTGGGTTAAGCCGGTGCATAGGGTGGCCGGCTTCTCCTAGCTTTCTTCCCATCGAACAGCCTTGTGAGGTAGGTTGGGCGGAAAGAACAAGGCACGTGAACATCGGGGTGGAGGGGGGATTTTCAGCTGGATCTCCCCCGCACTCCCAAGTCTTGTCACATTCATATGCTGGTCTACGACGGTAATAAAGATTTGATTTTGCCACTTTCACCACTTTAGCGACTCGCCAAAAGGGCAGCGCAAGAGAGGCAGCGATCCCGCTCCCACTCCAAAAGGCGGAGATGGGCGAACGTTTGTCCAAATGCCCCTGGCCCCACCAGCTCAGAGCCGTTGCCCCTTTAAGAAGCGGCCAGAAGGTACTGTAGAGACTTTCCAATTCCTTCCTTCCTGCCAACGTTCCATTCCTTTGATCCCGGCGCGTTCCATCCGGACCCGGGACCGGCGTTCGACACCTGCAACGGGATGCGGCGCTGGTGGAGCAACCTGGCGCCCGCGGCGGCCTCGCTGGCCCTCGGGGTGGGCTTGGGCTTGGGCTGGTCCGGTGGGCAGAGCCGGGAGTCGGCGCCCGCGGAGGGGCTGCTGGCGCGGCTCCCCGTCCTGCCGGTGGCGGCGGCGGCGTCCCTGGAGGTGGCCCGGGGCGGGAGCGGCGAGCTGGCCAAGTACGGCCTGCCGGGGCTGTCGCAGCTGCGGACCCGCGAGTCCTACGTGCTGTGCTACGACCCGCGCGCCCGGAGTGCCCTCTGGGTGGTGGAGCGGCTGGACGCGGCCGCCCTCCGCGGCTCCTCGGAGCGCGCCGCCTGCGATTTCCGCGAGGACGACTCGATCCACCCCTATCACCGCGCCAGCAACGCGGATTACCGGGGCAGCGGCTTCGACCGAGGCCACATGGCGGCGGCGGCCAACCACAAGTGGAGCCAAAATGCCATGGGGGACACCTTCTACTTGAGCAATATCGCCCCCCAGGTAAGCGCAGGGGGTGGGTGGGAGCGGATGGATGACCTCCCGCCCCCCAGGCGGAGTTCCTAACTTGATTTACGAGGGCTTCTGGCTGTTTCTGAGCTCCCTGCTAAGAATGATTTTAAGTCCGTTTGCTTACCAATCTTGATGGTAAAAATTTCTACTTAACCTGATAGTCCCTCTTAAAGATGGCTAGTTTGGCTCACTCCCTTGTGTGATTGTATCCTAGACCAGGGGGCCTCAAAGTGGGGTCTGAGGACCCCTGGGAGTCCCCAAGACTCTTTCATGGGGTCCGCGAAGTCAAATACATAAATATTTTAAAATTTATTGGTTTTAAGAACACTGTTAATGACTATATACAGGCCTACCCATGAAACGAATATAACAATTTTGTAACTTCCGGCCTATACTTGAGCCTGGATGTGCAGGGGTTCCTGGAGGCCTGGAAGATATTTCAAGGGTCAAAAAGTTGAGAAAGGCTGCCCTATGCTTGAAAGACACTAAAGCAGAGCTTTCCAAACTGTGTGTCGCGACACAAAAGTGTGTTGCCACACAGAGTCTGGTGTGTTGCCACACAACCCGGAAGTGCTGATCATCATCAGCGCTTCCGGGTTTTCCTGCAGCGGCACACCAACGGCGGCGCGCAAAAACTGAAAGCGGCAGCAGCGCTTCCGGGTTTTTGCGTGCTGCCGCAATGGCGGCACTTCCGGGTTTTCCTGGGGCGACACACCAATGGCGGTTGGTGTGTCGCCACGGGAAAACTTTGGAAAGCCCTGCACTAAGGAGAAATATTTGCAAAGCATTCATTCTACACATGTAGCATCTGCAGAAATTTTAGGAATGAGAAATCCTGTGTTCCCAGAAGTTGTTCGTTACTTTTTTTTAAAAAAAGGGGTGATTTTTGTCTTTTTGAGATATTCTGTTTTTTTAAAAAATGAATCATTACTTTGTAAAAAAAAATTTTTTGTTTTTCCAATACCGTTTCCATGATTGAAATAATTCCCAGGAATTTTTTTAGGGATGATGGGGCAGAAAAGGGCCAGGGGAGTGATTCAAAACTTGCACAGGAACAAAACGAATGGCTTATAAAGTCTTCTTGAAATTCACGTACAACAATGCCTGTGTTTTTGGTGGCTGTGGATGCACCTGCAGAATCTTGCTGTGGAATTAATCCATTTTCTGAGCTGACTTGATGGTGATGATGTTCTGCGGCTGGATCTTGCCTCCAACTAAAAATTAGTTTTCTAAGGGTCGGATGAAGAAGATCCAAATAGAATTAAATTATACATGGGGGGAATGGATTGTGTGCTATTATTTCAGCTTGGGACAGAGGGTTCCAATTTGGATACACCCATTTAAAAAATGAAGCATCCTTGCAAGCAGAAACCCAGCACATCAACATTTACCAGATACTCTGTACTGCTAGTTTTCTGTTTGCAAGGTGTTTTTAATCATCAGATTAAAAAGACAGGGTCCTCTGGCTACAGCTGAAATAGAAATGGCTGTTTGCTGATGCTGCAGACCAAACTTTTCAATTTTTAACATTTTACTTCTCTCCCCTTTTACCTAACCTGTTGGCTTTGGGGAATGGATTTGACTTCTAGCATCCTCACCTGAATCAGAACGCCTGGAATAACTTGGAAAAATATTGTCGGAGTTTAACGAAGAGTCACCAGAATGTTTATGTCTGCACGGGACCACTGTTCCTACCCAGGTGCCTGTTCAATTCCCCCCTTGTTGTTGTTGTTCAGTCATGTCCGACTCTTCGTGACCCCATGGACCATAGCACGCCAGGCCTTCCTGTCCTCCACTGTCTCTCGGAGTTTACTCAAGTTCATGTTTGTTGCATCGGTGATGCTATCTAACCATCTCCTCCTCTGCCGTCCCCTTCTCCTTTTGCCTTCAGTCTTTCCCAGCATCAGGGTCTTTTCCAGGGAGTCCTCTCTTCGCATTAGGTGGCCAAATTATTTGAGCTTCAGCATCTGTCCTTCCAATGAGCAGTCAGGGTTGATTTCCTTTAGGATTGATTGATTAGACCTCCTTGCAGTCCAAGGGACTCTCAAGAGTCTTCTCCAGCACCACAGCTCGAAAGCATCCATTCTTCGGCACTCAGCCTTCCTTCTATCTGGTAGCAATCCCGTCTGATGCATGATTCAAAGGAAAAGGTGCTCCTTTCTTTTTACCATGCGGTTGGTCAAAAGGCACAAGCAGATCTTAACGCAGCCTCTGCAGTTGCCATGGAATAGAAAAACAGAACTGGGGTGCAGAATAAAATGTCAGTCTGTCTGCAAGGCCTGCAGCAAACTCAGCCTGCGGGGTTATTTTATGGCTGAGTGCGAATGCAGAAAATTGATTTCACGCCATGAAAGGGTGGATGTGTCATGCAAACATTTGTATTTTTATTTTTTTTCTTAAAATTTTGTTTATACCTACCCAATCAACAAGACGATCTTTCATCTTAAAAACTGAAAAAAAAATAAAAATACAAACTCAAGTTTGTAGAAAAAGAGAAAAACATCTAGTTTATATTTGATACTTATCAATAGTCACTGGTTTACTAATGAATTCAGCACAATAAGATGAATACAAAATATTGCTGTAGGCAGTGTTTCTCAACCTTAGCAGCTTTAAGCTGTGTGAACTTCAACTCCCAGAATTTCCCAGCCAGCAGAATTCTGGGAGTTGAAGTCCACATACCTTAAAGTTGCCAAGGTTGAAAAACCCCGTTGTAAGGTATCACAGGATTCAGGCAAAACTTAATATTTTTAGTTGATGTATTGCGGATATTCTCTTCTATTAAAACATAGTTGACTCAAAATTAGAGGATGTACTGCTCTAAGCCTCAGACTGGTTTAGAATTCAGAGTGCCTGGAGTCAGAGACCACGCTTCTCCGAAGAAATTGAACTAATCATATTGCATCTTAGTTTGATGTGCAAATTCATACAATGAGGACTAGAACCTTATGTAAGCCTTTGGGGTGAGGTTGCACATACGTTCTCTGTAACGGTTGTTCTCTGTGCAGGATGGAGGCAGATGGGAAGATGTACGTGAAATACCAAGTGATTGGGCAAAACCACGTGGCTGTCCCCACCCACTTCTTCAAGGTGCTGATCCTAGAAAAGCCCAGTGGGGAAGTGGAACTGCGGTCCTACGTCATGCCCAACACACCTGTAGATGAGAAAGTCCCCCTGGAACGTTTCCTGGTCCCCATCGAGAGCATCGAGAGGGCGTCGGGCCTGCTCTTCGTACCCAATATCATGAAAAGGACCAGCAACTTGAAAGCGATCACGGCTGGAAGCCCTGCCTAAGGACGGTGGTGGCGACGGACTGCCGTCAAACCCTGAGCGGGCTGAACCAGAAGATCCAAACATCTTCACCTAACGGTGTTTTCCCCGCACGATCCAGTTTCGTAGCTGGCTGGGAACCATTTGCAAAGAAGGTGGGGGAGATAACAGGAATGACAATGGCTTGATGCTGTGGCTTCCCAGGTTGAGTTCTGAAAGGTGGAAAGAATATGGCTGTTTTAACGACCCCAACCGAGAACGGGACACCGAAGACACCATTTGCATTCAGTAACCGCCACAAGGAACTTGTAGAAGTGAAGATGGAAGATTGGAAATGGTGGGAGAACCTGTAGGCGGGATGGGGGGACATTTAGTTTCCTCTACAAACGCCACGAAGGAAATTTAGGATTTCCCCAGTCCCACGGCACTTTTGCAAGGGGGACGAAGGGCGCCCGCCTCATCTCAAGGAAAGCCAGATGCAGTTCTTCGCCCAAACTCAGGTTGAGGGTCACATTTTAGGGCAGGGAAGGACAATTGACACCATTGGATTGGTTCTGCAAATAAAACAAGACGAAACGCTCGGAGATGGTGCTGGAATTTTGTTTCAAAAACCAATTGCTGATCCCTACAGTTCTTTATTATACAGTTCTGTATAAACATCCTAAAAAGAGGGGAACACCCCCCCCCATGTTAACGACCACAATTCGGACCAGAATTTTGGTTGCTAAGTGAAGCGGTCATTAAGTGAATCTGACCCGATTTTACCTTTTTTGTGGCAGGCGTTAAGCGAACCACATGGTCATTAAACAATCACGCGGTTCCCCATTGGTTTTGCTTGCCAGAAACTGGCTGGGAAGGTCGAAAATGGCGATCACGTGACCACAGGACGCTGCGATGGTCATAAATGTGAACTGGTTGCCAAGCGCCCAGATCGTGATCACGTGGGCACGGGGATGCTGCGACGTTCATAAGTGTGAGGACCGGTCGTAAGTGGATTTCCCAGCAACGTCTTAAATCTGAACCGTCACTAAACGAATGATTGTTAAGCGAGGACTACCTGTAGAGTAGCACTTATGCCCTATACTCTATAGTAAAGTATGTTAGAGGAGCCCAACCAAGGTTGATTCCATGAACCGTGGGAAAGCCAACCATGGTGTTGGTTTAGTGGAAAACGGGGGATCCTTTGAGGGGCGCAGATGATGAAACTTGCATAATCCACCCTGCCCAGCTCCATCCACTCCCAGCCTCTGACTTTCAAATGGGGGTAAAAAGGCTGCAATGTTTATAATTATATATAATTATATAACACTTTCTTTAGTAATGGGGGAAGGAATGCCGAGACACTCATTCTTAAATTATAAGGTTGTGTGGGGAGAAATTGCCCCTTTCCCCCTTTTATTTCTGCCAAGCAAATAACGCTTTAAAAATGCAGCATTTTTTCACCGATGCAGACGACACAGCATCTCCTTGTTCCAGCTTCAACTGCAGTTTCTTCTTTGAGTTAGGCTGCTGCAGTTCCGTCCATCGTTATAAATACTTAAAAAATGCCAACATTAATAAAAGGTAGAGTGGCCCTCCCGCTTTCGGGAGGGGGCCCTTGCTGAGCTGCAGAAATCCTGGGGCAGCCCTCAAGCCAACCAAGGTCATGCGCTCCTGCGAAGACCGAATGTGGTTTGTTGGCGGCTTAGCATGCGTGACCCCAACCACTGTGGTTTATTAACCCGGCTTAAAGCTCAGCGCCCGAAAGCCACCCGATGGCTAGGACGTTTCCAGATGTGCAAATCCAGGCTGTTTATTCTGGTGGTGGAAGCGGCACTGGACGCAGCCAATAGCTCCCTGCTAGAGCACAAGCTTTGTATGCAGAAAGAACGGGGGGCTCAATAGTTGAAGCCCTAAACCTGGAAACAACTGGAAAATACAACATCTGTCCTTTTGAAAAACAAAAATGAAAAAAGGTAACTTTACTTGAAGATCGAGAAGCCCCCTTTCGTTTGAAGGGAGGCCTGTGCAACTAAAACAAGATTCTGCATCCTCTAGCAGTGTTTCTCAACCGTGGCGACTTTAAGGTGTGTGGACTTCAACTCCTAGAATTCCCCAGCCAGCCTGGCTGGCTGGGGAATTCTGGGAGTTGAAGTCCACACACCTTAAAGTCGCCAAGGTTGAGAAACACTGTTCTATAGTTGGTCTTAAACCCCACGGATTGAGCCCATGTAGAGGCTTCAATGGCAGGGCCGCCATCTTGACACCCCCTCCCCAGAAGCCCCAACTGGTGAAATTAGGGGCAGCTTGGTCCTTCCGCATTTCTTAGGCACCAAAGGGATGATCCAAGCCCATGAGAAAAGCATCTTTCCTTCTCTTCCCTTTCAGCCCCCGCGGACTCGTTCGCGTCCGCTGCTCAGCTCCCACTTGGGCCTTTCTTAGTCGCTTCAGCAATCCTGGGCCTCAACGCCGAGAGAGAGACAAGGAGGGCCTCCTAAAAAGACATGGGAAATAGTTGCGCTGAGTCGCTGGTTTGAGAGGGAGCCCTGATTTCTCCCACAATTTTTCCCCACAGAGTCTGTCAAGGATCCAGAAATGGATTAGAGCAGAGCTTTCCAAACTCTGTGTCGTGCCGGCTGCAGTGTCTGGGTGTGTCACGGCTGCTGCTGCCTCCGAGCCCTGCCAGGATTCCGCGCAGGTCCTAGTGCCTGCCTTGTGCCTTGCTGCCTCCAAACCTGCTGTGATTCCATGCAGGTCCTAGTGCCTGCTGTGTGCCTGGCTGCCTCCAAACCTGCTGTGATTCCGCCCAGGTCCTAGTGCCTGCCTTGTGCCTTGCTGCCTCCAAACCTGCTGTGATTCCGCCCAGGTCCTAGTGCCTGCCTTGTGCCTTGCTGCCTCCAAACCTGCTGTGATTCCGCCCAGGTCCTAGTGCCTGCCTTGTGCCCTGCTGCCTCCAAACCTGCTGTGATTCCGCGCAGGTCCTAGTGCCTGCCTTGTGCCCGGCTGCCTCCAAACCTGCTGTGATTCCGCGCAGGTCCTAGTGCCTGCCTTGTGCCCTGCTGTAAGAGTGTGTCACGAAATGATGCATGTCTAAAAAGTGTGTCACCGACATGAAAAGTTTGGAAAGCTCTGGATTAGAGTCATAGGCTTTACTGTTGGAAACATCTGGAGCGTACTGTTTCTATGGTTAAGAGCCTGGTTTTTGAGCAGGTTCCCCCCGCAAGAAAATGCCCCAATGGAGCCAAACCTGGCTGGGTTCACACACTGTAACCAACCAGCCCTCCAGACCAGGGTTTCTCCACCAGGGTTCCGTGGCGCCCTCGGGTTCCGCGAGAGGTCACTAGGGGTTCCCTGGGAGATCACGATTTATTTATCAAATTATTTCAAATTCGGGCAACTTCACATTTGAAGTTTCATTCTTTATTTTTAGTTTAAGAACACTGTTAATGCACCTATACAGGCCTACCCATGAAACGAATATAATAATTTTGTAACTTCTGGCCCATACTTGAGCTTGAATGTGCAGGGGTTCCCCCAGGCCTGGAAAATATTTCAAGGGTTCCTCCAGGGTCAAAAGGTTGAGGAAGGCTGGATTAGATAAATCGGATGGATGGATAGATGAGATGGATAAGATTGAAGATAGATAAGATAGAGATAAGAGAGATAGATAACTTTGTAAAATAGAAAACTTTGTAAAATAGAAATGTAAGAGACAGATAAGAGAGAGATAAGAGATATGTATGTAAAATAGAAATATAAAAGGCAGAAGATAGAGATAAGATAGATAACTTTGTAAAATAGAAATGTAAAAGATAGAGATAGAGATAAGAGAGATAGATACGTATGTAAAATAGAAATGTAAAAGATGAGGTAGATTAGATAGATAGATTATATTAGAGGATTGGATTGGGTTAGTAAACATCCTGCAATCATCCTGGGGGTCCTACCCCACTTTGAGAACCTGGTCAGAAAGACAGGCCATACATTGGAGCGATAATCTGTAGCAACCTGGCCTACCTCCGTCCTGATGGTGCGACTTCCTTGCCCCGGACAGGTGTTTAAATACAAATCGAACAACGTACTGGGGTCAGTTACATCCAGGTTTGGATCTGCATCCACTCCGGCTTCGAGGCCTTGCAACCCCCCAAAGACGATCAGAGCGTGGCTACCGGGAAGAGACAAAGAAAGACAGGCTCTCAGGGGCCTGCTGGCTTCTGCTCCGGCAGGGCTGAGACAGAAGCTCCACTGCTGCTACCTGAAGGAAGGTAGAGTTGCCTGGTCCACGGAGGATCCTCGCTCCGAGGTCCCAATGGAGAGATCGTAGCCATCCTTAAATGGGGATTCTGCAAAGACGGCGCCTGGCAGTGAAGAAAATGACTCAATGGAGCTTTTAAAAATCTGGTGAAAATGTATACAGGTAGTCCGCGCTTAATGACCACTCATTTAGTGACGGTTCAGACTTATGATGGTGCTGAAAAAAACGACTTGCGACCGGTCCTCACACTTACGACCATTGCAGCATCCCTGCAGTCACATGATAACGATTTGGGAGCTTGGCAACCGGTTCGCATTTATGACTGTCACAGCATCCCGTGGTCATGTGAGCACCATTTCCTACCTTCCTGGCCGGCTTCTGGCAAGCAAAATCAATGGGGAACCGTGTGATTCGCTTAATGACCACATAGTTAAGGTCATAAAATTGGGTCGGATTCACTTAATGGCCGCTTTGCTTAGCAACCAAAATCCCAGTCCTAATTGTGGTTGTTAAGCGAGGACTACCTGTACTCTGATGTCGTCGAGGCAAAAGCCATTCCCTCAAAGTTCGAATGCAGAAACGCTTCATGGTGCCTTCTTTTCAGCCACAAATAAATATAAATAAATAACAGACTTTATTCCTGTTTGGGGGAATCAGGGACCCAGTTTAAAAAAGAACTTGTGCAAATTCCAGATAACAAAATCTGAAACAAATTAAAGCCCATTATTCTACAGCCGAGTACAATAATTCTACCTACTTCATTCAATTCCTGTTTCCCCCCCCCCTGTTTTGTCTATCAGTCTTGGGCAGAACATAAAAACAAGCCAGGATACTGTTTTCAGACATGATTATATTTCAAGCAGCAAAATTTGTCAGCAAACCTGGCCTTCCAACTGTGTTTTTTTGCCCAGAGTGAGTTCACATACGAAACTAAGGCAAACCAATTACATTACGCATTTTGTGGGGGGGAAATGTGTTTCCCCCCCCCACCCATCTTGGCTATGAGCTTCATGAACTCACCATAAAGAAGAAATAAAGAAATAAGAAAATAAGAAAATAAGAAAAACATATTGGATTTTCTCCCTGCCATTCTGAGAGATCTCGGTTAAAAGCATTTTGCTTCCTCTGAAGGTCATCCTTGGCTTTCAACAACTCCCGTCCTACTTTTGGCTTCGCGTAAACATTATATTGGGAGAGAAGGGTTGTAAGATTATGCAAGACTTACTCAGACACGAAGCTAATCGGACGCTGTAGCCCCAGTAAAGGCCAGAAACAGTGCGGGGACTTTGTGACGATACGACAACACCCTTCTGAGTTCTGCTCTCTAAAAGAGAAATGAGTCAATTGGCAGAACTTAATCAGCTACAGGTAGTCCTCGACTTATGACCATTAGTTTAGTGACCATTCAGTTACGACAGCTGAAAAAAGTGACGACCGGTCCTCACACTTACAACGATCACAGTGTCCCTGCAGTCACGTGATCAAAATCCAGACACTTGGCAACCGGCATGTATTTATGACAGTTGCAGCATCCCAGGGTCACGTGATCACCATTTGTGACCTTTCCAGCCAGCTTCCGACAAGCAAAGTCAATGGGGGAAGCCAGATTCACTTAACGACCATGTGATTTGCTTAATGACTGTGGCAAAAAGGTAATGAAATCGGGTGTGACTCACTTAACAACCGCCTCATTAGTGGCGGACGTTCCAGTCCCAATTGTGGTCATAAGTCGAGAACTACCTGTACTACATTTATTTTACTTATTACAGTATTTCTATGCAGCCCCAATCACCAAACTCCGGTCAGTTGACAATCAATTAAACAGTGAATAGCATGAAATCCTATAGAAAGAAAAACGTGCTTAAATAATTGCTGGAGGTACGTTTGGGTACGCTGCTTCGAATTCAATCAATCCTCGTTATGGAAGAGCAATATCCACACCAAAGGATGGGCCACCCCTTCTAGAGATGCTCAAGTTGCAGAGGTTGGAAGAGATCGGGGGGAGGAAGACCGCCCCCCCCACCCTGCTCCCCCCTGAAATTTGGTGGCAAAATGCTGAATTTTGGTGATGCACTTTGGGGAGTCCTAGACGCAATGTTAGCAGGAGACCCCTGGGAAGATGGGGGTTTCCGGGCCTTGACCTTCTCAAAACCCAGCCCCCCCCCCCCATTTCAACCATGCCTTTGCTGGAGATACCACCATGCCGGCTCTCGCAGCCCTCCAGAAAGTTGGGAGGCCGAGTGGCAGCCTCTGATGTCCTCCGGACGTTCTCCAAAATCTTTTTCCAAGCCTTCAATCCCGATACCGCAATAGGTGGGAATAATACAAAGGGGGAAAACTCCCCATCTTCCAACAAGGACTATTTCTATTTAGGCTCGTTGGCCATGTGTCTTGGGGGGACCCGAGTCCTTCAAGACTTTCTCTCTTCCTGGAGACCACCCATCTCCAGCCTGGTCCCCTCCAGAGCTTCCTTTATGTTCTTCCCTGACCCAGAAATGTGGCCCCTTCTTAAACGTGCCAAAGCTTTGTGCTAATTCTAATTTCCCGGGCACAGTCATGGCAGACTCGACTTTCTAAGTCAAGGCAAGGACTTCAAACGATACCTGAATTCTGCTTGTCATCCAGGTGAACTGTGACACGAAGACCAGCTTCCAGCTGCTTATCTATCTGTACCTCCTGTAGGAAAAGCAACATCAACGTGGAGCGTTCCCTGATGCCAAGACTAGGAAAGTCCTTAGCCTGGGCAGAGCAGTCAAACCAATGGGGGCGATTGCAACCCGTAAGCTCCTCCCACCTTGCCAGCCATTGGCTGAGCAGCTGCCCCCTCACGGAATGTTCACGTCCATCCCGAGGGAGGGCAGAGAATGTGGATGGCAGCCTGCAAGCTCCTCCCACCTTGCCAGCCATTGGCTGAGCGGCTGCCCCCTCACGGAATGTTCACGTCCATCCCGAGGGAGGACAGAGAATATGGATGGCAGCCCGCAAGCTCCTCCCACCTTGCCAGCCATTGGCTGAGCGGCTGCCCCCTCACGGAATGTTCACGTCCATCCCGAGGGGGGGCACAGAATGTGGATGGCAGCCCGCAAGCTCCTCCCACCTTGCCAGCCATTGGCTGAGCAGCTGCCCCTCACGGAATGTTCACGTCCATCCCGAGGGGGGGCACAGAATGTAGACTGAAAAGCCAATGCTCAGTGATGCCAACGCAGCCCGACCTCCATGAATTACCTTCCGCATCCCACAGTTAACAAAAGACCCTCGGCCAGGCTTGGTGGGCCGGGCCAGAACGACCCCCTCCCGATATTGAGATTCTTCGTCCATCCGGACATGGTGGGGACTGTCCAGAGGGTTCAAGAGCCCTGAAACGAAGAAACAGCATAAAAAAACTTTTAAAAGTCACTTCTACAAAATAAACCCACACCCAAGGCAGTTACTCCTCTTCCAAAATGCTGGCTAACTGGCGGCTTGCCTTTCCTTCAAACCGCTAAAGCCAGGAAAGATGGTTTTCCTTCCATCGTGTCCTCACAACAACCCTGCGGAGTAGGAAAGGCTGGAAAGGGATCAGGACAAAACCCCCAACAGCTGGGGGAAGGCTGCTGTATTGATTATGCAAGCCACCACCACCAACTACCACAAATCACATGATTTGGAACGGGCATTGTTTGCCTGGTGATATCATGACATCATCACGGTTGACTGCAGACCCACATGATCATAACTTGCACCCCTGTAGCTCTAAAAAAGGATCGCAAACGAGGAGGAAAAGATTGGCGGGAACCTTTCAGGAAGTGGAAGGGGGGAAAGAAAGGAAAGAAACAATCCACACAATCCTTAACGGTAACATAGCGTAACATAGCTTTATATAGATTTATATGAGCCACTTAGGGAGAGGAAGAGAAGATGGCTTGCGAATGCTGCGTGGCCAGTTCCTGCAGGAGAACGTCAACCAGCCTTTCATCTCCCAAGTTTGGGGATCAGCACAGGGGGTCTTCCCAGTGACCCAACCTCTTCCTGGTCTCTGTTGCCAACAGATACTGGGAACTGTGGATCATCACCCCCATCATCATCACTATATTATTATTATTATTATTATTATTTCTATGCTGCTCAACAGACTTGAGCGAATGGGGAAGCTTTAGCAGAAGGGAAAGATCACAGCAAGCCCTTCGCTTGCCCAATCACCGAAACAATGGAGAAAAAGCCCTCTCAATGGTTGCGTTCCCACAACACCCTAAACCTGGGTTAACCAAACGCAAAATGCACCCCTTGCAATGCCCAAATAATCAACCGCCTTCTGTCAACGCAACGGCCAACGACAACCTACGGCAAGGGCTGGTTTCCCACGACAGGCGGACTCCCCAAGTCCTCCGCCCCGTTTTAGCCCACTCGGTCGTGGGAATCCTGCCCTCCTCTCTGCGGCTAGAGCGCTGGCCGCAGAGATATGGGAACAGGAGCCCCGGTCTTACCAGCAAACTGCAGGTCCTGGTGTTTGGGGAAAAAGGACTTCCTCAGATATCTGTTCAAGAAAAAAGCACAGCGATGTGGAGACCGGTCGTTTTTACAAGTCCTGCAGATAAAGCGGATGCCAGGATCTTCTTCATCCTGGCGTTTTCCCGCTTTTTTTGCAGGGTCCGCTTTTTTCCGGATCAACCGGAAGTTGGTAATTGGTTGATCCGTTTAGTTGCCACAGGGGCTAACCGACCGGCTTGTCACTAGAGCCTGACGTCGGAAGCTAGGGCTAGCTGATGGGAGCTCACCCCGCCACGTGGCACCCCTTAAAGTGGGTGCCAGTATGAGCGACCAATAATCTACCTGCCACCTTTCTGGGTTCAGCGAAAGCTGAACGTGAAATTCAGTGGGCAGAGAGAGAGAGAAAGGGGTCAGGAAGGAAAGGAGCCGAACTAAAGGCCTAATAATAAATTTGACCATTAAACTAAATTAAGAAATTAATAATAAATTAATGTATTATACATATATAATACATTATTAAAATAGATTAATAAAGTAATGAATTAATGTCTTATATAAATAATAAATAAATAAATTATAAATAAATTATATATATATATACATATATATATAAAATAAATTAATAATAAATTCATAAATTAGACCAGTTTGGTCTAGTGATTAAGGCACCAGGCTAGAAACCCACCTCACAGGGTTGTTGTTGTGGGGGACATAGGAGGAGGAAAGAGTATTAGGTATGTTCCCCGCCTTGAGTTATTTATAAAAATAATAAAGGGATACAAAATCTAAAAAAACAAATTCAAATAAATTTAAATTTAAAACATGGTGAAGATGCTTCTTGAATTAAGAAGTTAGAAGTCTCGATAAGATTATTCCCAAATTTGGGACAAGGATGGGCAAATTCCCCTTTCCAGCAGAACAGCCTTGCTGGAAATTAAAATGCCAACCTGAAAGCAAGGATGATTTAAAGGGAAGGGAGCAGTGAGGCATGGGTAATTCACGCTCAGAGAGACCAGGATCCCCAGCATCCACGTTGCCCTTCCACCGAACCGGGCTTAGCCTTCCCTGACTTCATCTCCGCCAGATGTGCTGGCTCTACTTCCCATCACTCCCGGGCAGGAGGTGGGGAGGGGAGCCCCACACATCTGGCTTGACCAAAGCCACCAGGAGACCTTCAGGACCGCAAGTCCCACAATCCCTTACACTGGCCTCGCGGACCGGGGCTGCTGGGAGGTGAAGTCCCCAACAGCTGGAAGGTGCCAAGGTCAGGATAGCGGCTCGTTCCAGCCCCTTTCAAGCCAGAGAGACCCCGCCGGGCGACTCACTGAGGACACTCCAGGTACTGAAGGATCCGAGCCAGCTGCACGCAGGCCTGGCCCTTGCCCCTCATCCCTTCGAACTCGCCT
The DNA here is from genome assembly GCA_023362775.1 of Charina bottae. Taxonomy (NCBI): domain Eukaryota; kingdom Metazoa; phylum Chordata; class Lepidosauria; order Squamata; family Charinaidae; genus Charina; species Charina bottae. The sequence continues at coordinate 1,348,798 of JALMGJ010000046.1, read as the reverse complement.
TCGATGGTCCTGCAAGGCAAGCAGCGAAAATCACCGAGGGCCTCGAACCGGCTAGCCATTTGCAAAAATCCAACTCGGACCCCCAAATTGCTTGGGAGAAAAACCACGGTACAAACGCAGGGCCCAATTTTGCCAGGGGACCCAACCTTCTCAGGACAGTGCTTGGGGCGCTCTCACAACATGGCTGCCACAGCAACATGGCCGCTCGAAAGCACCGACCGACTGCTAAAATTATTCTTCCCACCTGGAAAATTTTGCTTGCTTTTTTTCCTGAGCAGGTGGACACATTCCCCAACCAAGGCCCAGTCTACAGCCACTCTCTGGTATTATCTTTGAGAATGCCTTAAACCAGTTTTTCTCAACACTGGCAAATTTAAGATGTGCAGACTTCAACCCCCAGAATTCCCCAGCCAGCATGTGTGGACTTCAACTCCCAGAATTCCCCAGCCAGGATGTGTGGACTTCAACTCCCAGAATTCCCCAGCCAGCATGCTGGCTGGGGAATTCTGGGAGTCGAAGTCCATACATCTTAAAGTTGCTGAGGTTGAAAAACACTGCCTTAAACCACAATTCAATCTGGGTGAGGCTCAAAGGAATGGGGGAAATACCCATTTTTTTCTTACCATTTAATTTTTCTAATTTTTAAAAAAATGGGCAGAAAACCGGGTGGGCACCCTTGGAAGTGTCCCTGGGCAAGGAAGGACACAGGAATCCTTCTGGGGCCTTGCAAACCAGGAAAGTCATTAACAATATTGGTTCAAAGGCAGATTTTCTTTGTCTGCACTCAGATGGGACTCAGATGGAAGACCACTAGGAAATCCCACGGATGTAGGCTAGACAGGAAAGTTGAAAAGCCACCCCAGGCGAGGGCAAACACTTCTCTATTGCTGCTAAGACGTTGCTAGGAGCTGACTTGAAGGAGACGCTGGGCTGGCTGGGGCTGATGGGAATTGAACTCCCAAACCCCTGGATGCCACCGGGTTCGGAAAGGAGGTTAAATCAAGTCTGGGCAACGCGTTTCTCTTTAGTTCCCCTCCCTTGCGGGGTGAAGTCACCCACTGGTCTGGGGTCAGGTATGATCAATACTGTACGCAGATGATACTGAGTTGTGTATCTCGAACCCAGGCTGGCTGAGCCACGTGGTCCAAGTCCTGTGGATCTGGATGGGGAGGTACAGGTTGACAAGACCAAGCGGCGGTGTTTCTTTGGCCCCTCCAGGATCCAGAGGCAGTTCATCGCTGACTCTCAACGGCGTTGCACTTCCCTGTTCGAGTCTTGTGCGCCGTCTGGGGTCCTCACAGCTCCTGCCCAATGAGGCAGCTGTGGAGAAGGGAGCCTTTGCACAGCTACATCTCGTTCGCCACTTGCGCCCTTTCCTGGGCTGGCAGGCCCTTCAGACAGCCACCCATGCCCTGGCCACTTTGTAGCTTGACTACTGTAATGAGCTCTACATGGGGCTGCCCTTGAAGACCATCTGGAAGCATCACCTGGTCCAGGAGGCAGCTGTGCAAGCAGTGATGGGTGCACCGTGTTAGGCACATGTGACTCCGCTGCTTCTGAGCTGCATGGGTGCCATTAACACCCAGTTATTTGAAGGGCCACCTCTGCCTGTCCAGTTGGGTGGGTGCACTCCAGGCCCCGTCACTTAAAAATGCCACTGTGTGGGACCCAGGAAGTACACCTACTTTTTTTCTAGTTCCTGCCCTCTGGAATGATCTCCACCCAGAGGTTCAGGTGGCTCCCTCCCTGATGGCATTCAGGAAATTGTTGGAAACAATTGGGAACTGGGGATTGTGGCGCCATCTTTGTTCTGATTTGTTTTATTTCGGTTTGATCTGTTATCGGTTTCTTTCTGATAATTTGCTCTTCTGTTCTCCTGTATTTTATATGTTGAGTTTTAGTTGTTAAGTCACCCACGGTGGTTTGGAAGTTGGGGGCCCTCTAAATTAGATAAATAATAGAGGTAGTCCTCAACTTACGACCATTCATTTAGCGACCGCTCGAAGTTATGATGGCGCTGGAAAAAAGTGATTTACGACCGTCACAGCATCCCTGCGGTCACGTGATCAAAATTTGAGCGCTTGGCAACCAGCATGTATTTACAATGGTTTTGATGTCCCCAGGTCATGTGATCGCCATTTGCAACCTTCCCAGCTGGCTTCTGACAAGCAAAATCAATGGGGGACCATGTGATTCACTTGACAACCGCATGACTCACTTAACGACCATGGTGATTTGCTTAACGACTGCAGCAAAAATGGTATACAATCAGGTGCGGTCATGTGATGCCTCGCTTAATGACCACACTGCTTAACAACCAATTTTCCGGTCCATATTGTGGTCATAAGTCGAGGACTACCTGTAACTCAACACAATAAAGATCTTTCTGGAGGGCCATTTTGTTCTTCTCTGCCATGTTGGCCAAAGCTGGTGGCGCTCAAAATTTCCCCAGACCCGGGACTGAAGTCCCGGTTCATCCTTACCCAGGTGGGCCCGATCGGTTACCCACAACGGGGCTTTGTTGCATGAAACAGTCCAAAAAGGAATGAAATTGAGACCATCTCCTTACGTGGAATTTTCTCCTTCTTCATCAAACACCACAATTTCGTCCACGCAGAAGATGACGCAGGCACGGGCTATCTGCCCGGCGAGGTACGTCCGCAATTCAGGCGACTGCGCGTTGCTTAGAATGGAGCCGGGAACAGCCACGCTGACAGTGTAGTGCCGCCCTAGGAAAGAAGGGGGGAAGTTAGGAGAAGGGATCCCACCCCCAAAAAAGCATTCCTAGATGTCACCAAGACGGTCGAGGTAGCTTTATCCATCCATTAGTTTTTGATTCACAGTAGCGTACTAGGCGCGATGTTGGCGCGGTGGCTCAGTGGTTAAGACGCCAGGCTTGTCGATCGGAAGGTCGGCGGTTCGAATCCCTAGCCCCGCGTGACAGAGGGATCTCCCGCACCAGCCCCAGCTCTTGCCAACCTAGCAATTCGAAAGCATGCAAATGCAAGTAGATGAATAGGTACCACTTCGGTGGGAAGGTAACAGCGTTCCGCGTGCGTCATGCCAGCCACATGACCGCGGAAGCGTCTTCGGACAACGCTGGCTCTTCGGCTAAGAAACGGAGATGAGCACCGCCCCCTAGAGTCGGACACAACTGTGCAGGGGAAAACCTTTACCTTTACCTTTTTTAGCGTACCTTCAGTACGGCCCCTTGGTGGGTTGTGGATTGGAGACCACTAGGAGAGCTCAGCTTGAGACCCTCAAAATGAGACTACAACTCCCAGAATTCTTGCCAGCATGTTGCAATCCCAATGCTTCTGAAGAGCGCCAGGTTGGAGAAGGCTGATTTATTGCCTAACCCACTGGCAAGGCCAGCCAATTGGGATTTGTTCTCAACAAACCAGTTAACAAAACTGGTGCGAAGCATGAACGCCACCAGTATGGCCCTTCCCAACTGTAATCGAAGGCAGTGTCTCCCAACCTCAGCAACTTTAAAATCTGTGGACTTCAAGTCCCAGAATTCCCCAGCCAGCCATGCTGGCTGGGGAATTCTGGGAGTTGAAGTCCACACATCTTAAAGATGCTGAGGCTGAGAAACACCGATCTAGGGAACTGAAGTATTGGTGCATCTTCATTTTATTTCCTTGAATTGGAAATGTCAGGCGTTTCCGTAGCTATGGGGCAGACAGACAGATCTGTCTCTCTCGGCATCCTCCAAATATCAGAAATTGGAGCTCTCCGTTGAAATGACAGGGAGTAGATTAAGGAAATATTTTCATCAGACCACTTACAGTTAGACTGTGGAACTCCCTGCCACAAGAGCAGCATTGGGGCCCCGGCTTCGTTGCCATTTAACATGAATGATCCCCAGCTCACACCCACTGCCCTGTTCCGAGGCGGGCATTTCCCATCTGTGTTATGGGAAGGTATTTTGAATAGTCTTAGATCTGCTGTCCCAAGATCACTGCATTAGCCCAGTTTCTGGGTTTCGCGCTGCCGGTCCATAAACTGGCAAGAACAGGCCGAGCCACAAAACCTAACTAGGATTAACCCTAAACCCATCATGCTGTGGAGAAGGGAGCCTTTGCACAGCTACATCTCGTGCGCCACTTGCGCCCTCTCCTGGGCTGGCAGGCCCTTCAGACAGTCACCCATGCCCTGGCCACTTCGTAGCTTGACTACTGTAATGAGCTCTACATGGGGCTGCCCTTGAAGACCATCTGGAAGCGTCACCTGGTCCAGGAGGCAGGTGACGCTCCAGGGGTTGTGTGAGCCCAACCTTTCTCGTCCCCCATGGCTGGCCTGATACCCAACCGAGTTTCTTGCATTTTGGCAGCCACCTCGGTCCTCCTTGGGCTTGACCTCTTCCCTCTCCTTCTCCATCAGCTCTCGGGCTCGCTGCTTCTCCAACTTCTTCAGCAGTTTTAGCTCTTTCCATTTTTTCTTCTCCTCTTTTTCTAGGAGAGAGAGAAGAAACGGGGACGGAGGATCCTCAAAGGCCACCAACGCCACACGGCTGGCCATGATGCCTGGCCTAGGCTCACAGGCTGTGGTTCAAACACCCTGCTTCAGAGCAAGGGATCTCGTGCCACCCCAGCTCATCATGGTTTATTCATTAAACCATAGCTAGATAAACCATGGCTTAGCGCAATGGGCTGGCCCAGCCACCAATGCAAACACTAATCTCCTTTCAAATGAAGATAAAATAATAAAGTAGCTGTAGTTCGGTTGGCTTACCCTGGGCTCGAAGTGCTGTGTCAATCTGGCCAACAGCAGTTTATTCAACAAAACAGCATTAGTAACAATTAAATAATGAATAATGATTTAAATAATTAAGTGTTCATCTATAATTAAATTGTAGATTGTAAGAGAAACTACTGATCGTTCTGGGATTAATTCTGTATTGTCTGTTTTATAACTTACTCTGGTTAAAGACTGAAATAAAAGTAGGCGAATGAACATTTCTAACCGGAAAATTAACTAGAATGAACCTTCCCAACTCACTGCCTGGGTTCACACAACATGCTCTTAAACCTGGGTCAGCGGAACACCACGGCTGGGTTCATAGAACATGCAACATGAACAAGCAAACCCCTTTTCTGGGGGAGATGGGCGGTGGCAAAATTTGAATAATAATAATAATTATGGATTAATGTGACAACATGGTTCACCCAATGCAAAACAACCCACTTTCAGCCTAGTCTAGCTTGCTGTGTGAATGCAGGCTGTCAATCTCTTCCTCCCTCCTGGATCTGTACTTCCCCCTGCACTTTCTTACCAATCAACTTCTTTTTTCAAACCTTTTAAATTTTGTCTTTTATGGGCCTGTCTACCCTGAGATTAAAAGGATGCAGCTTTGGATTTTTTTTTCTTGAAGGTGAAAGTTTGGTTTTACAGGTAGTCCGCGCTTAACAAATATTCGTTTAGTGACGGTTTGGACTTATGATGGTGCTGGAAAAACCAACTTGCGACTGGTCCTCACACTTACGACCATTGCAGTTTCCCATGATCGCCATTTTTTACTTTCCCAGCCAGCTTCTGGCAAGCAAAATCAATGGGGAACCGTGTGATTTGCTTAACGACCACATGGTTCACTTAACACCCGCAATGATTTGCTTAACGGCCACTGCAAAAAAGGTCGTAAAATTGGATTGGATTTGCTTAATGACTGCTTCACGTAGCAACCAAAATTCTGGTCCCAATTTCGGTTGTTAAGCGAGGACTACCTGTATAGGGGTTTTACAAGGGAGAAAGGAAGTGCCCCCCCAGAAAAATCAGGAATAACAAGGTCACCCCTTCAATTACAAACTGACGGTCATTTTTAGGGAGAGTTAACAGCATCTCGCATCCTTCCAACCAGCAATCAGGGTTTCTCCATGGACAGAACCGATGCCCAGCGGCTCTTTTTTTAGAAGATTATCTTTTTGAAATCTGTTCTTACTTTGTTGTTTCCATTTGCGCCAATTCATCTTTCCTTCTCCTCCCTGGAAGAGAAAACAGTGCAAAGATTTCATCAGCTTGGAAGACAAAATTTGATTTGTTAGCAAACCCAGTTTGCAAATTGCTGCCTCTATTCTGCTGCACAGCTGCTTCTGTAACCCGCCCAAGACAGAGCTGCCTCTACAGTACTTAATTCCCCCCGTCCAAGGGCATAATTGTGACTTTTGCATTTATTTATTACCGTGTTTTTCAAACTTGGCCACTTTAAGATGTGGGGACATACTGGCTGGGGAGTTCTGGGAATTGAAGTCCACACATTTTAAAGTGGCCAAGTTTGAAAAACACTGATTATTTCTCTCTTGCTTGCAACTGGATGTCCTTCAAAGCCTGTTTTGCCTGATGTAGAAAGCTGAGAACTTGGAAACTTCCCCCCCCCCATCTCTTAAGAAAAGAACTTCCAACTTTGCATTTTGGAAAATGCCACTGGTTCCTTTTTTTCTCTTTCTCTGTCTCCCACACACAGGCTGGGTTCACACAACATGCTAAAACCAGGTTGAAAGAGCAAAGGGGTGTGTTTGCATTGCACAGGATGTCGAAACAAACAAACAGGATGAATCTTAGATTAATGGCCTGGTTCACCCCTTATGCCAGCATAGGCTGGGTTCCCACAACACGCTGACCCACAACCTGCCCAACCCCACTTTAGCCTGGGATAAGATGATGTGTGAATCCAAGCCCATCCACCCCAAACCCCTATATGCATCTTCCTCTCTCATGCAAACACACTGGCAATATTAACCAGTCTCCTCCCTGCCTAACTCTTCAACTGTGCCAACTACAGTCCATCATCCACGGTCAACACGGATGCGGAAAGAGGAGAGCTATATCCAACACGCATCTGGAGGACGCTAAACATCCAGGATGTAATCAATGCAAGATTTTTCATCATCCCCAGGAGGCAGATGACCAGCCTCCCCGGTGAATTTCCAAGGGGCGTCCCCGAAATTTTTTGCAAAAAAATATATCCATGTTTGCAAATCCCCAGCAAACATGATTCAAACGCCCGCCTGGATCTCTTCGCCCAGTTTCCGGCTGTTCCAGAGCATGGAGCCTCCATGCCCAGGAGCACTGCAACAGCCTCAGATGCATGGGGCAGCAACCCAGGAAAGCTGCTGCCTTACTTGCATTGCACCCCAAAAGGCAGCCCTCGCACCCCACCATTGCGCGGTGCTGACTAGGAACATTCCATAGCCTCCTTTTAACCCGTTCCGCGCCGGCATGTACCTCCCGCACGCGCTTCGCCGCGCTCCGCTCCGCCATGTTCCAGCCAGCCAATCCCGGGCCGGCAGCTTCCGGAGGCGGCCGCTGATTGGGTGGGGCGGGGAAGGAGCCACAATGCTAGAGGGGACTATCCAGCTGCGTAAATATGAATTGGCGAGGTTGCTAGTCTCTTTTCTGTTTTTTCGATGTTACCTCTGCTCTCCTTGTATGTTTCAAGCCTGGCTAGTTTTCTTGTGATTTTTGTGGCGGTATTTTCATTCATTCATTCATTCATTCATTCATTCATTCATTCATTCATTCATTCAATCAATCAATCAATCAATCAATCAATCAATCAATCAATCTATATAGCCGCCCATCTCAAACCAGTGAATCTGGACAGCTAACAATAATAAAAAAACAGTCAAACAATTAAAACAATACAAAAGAAACTAAATATCTTGCTTTTTTCAATTCATTTTTAGCTATGTTTTGGGGAAAAGTTCGGTTTCATTAAACTTAAAAGAAAAGAAAAAAACCCTAATTGTTCACTTGCTCTGCCTCTTGTGGAGGGAAGAATAGCATAGACGTAAAGCCAAGTACCCCTTCATGGATCACTGCCTTGTCGTGGCGAAGGGGCTTGCGTAACTCAATGACGTCAGGTCAAGAAGAACAGGTCATGATGGAGAGTTCTGACAAAACGTGGTCCACTGGAGGAGGAAATGGCAAACCACTCCAGTATCCTTGCCAAGAAAACCCAAAAGGCTAAAAGATATGACGCCGGAAGATGAGCCCCTCAGGTCGGAAGGTGTCCAAAATGCTACTGGGGAAGAGCGGAGGGCAATTCCGAGTAGCTCCAGAAAGTGTGAAACGGCTGGGCCAAAGCCGAAAGGACGCTCAGTTGTGGATGTGTCTGGAAGTGGAAGGAAAGTCCGATGCTGTAAAGAACAATATTGCATAGGAACCTGGAATGTAAGAACTATGAATCAAGGTAAGCTGGATGTGGTCAAACATGAGATGACAAGATTGAACATCGACATATTGGGAATCAGCGAACTAAAATGGACAGGAATGGGCGAATTTAATTCAGGAGACCATTATATATACTACTGTGGGCAAGAATCCCTTAGAAGAAATGGAGTAGCTCTCATAGTCAATAAAAGAGTGGGAAAGGCAGTACTGGGGTACAACCTCAAAAACGACAGAATGCTTTCAGTTCGAATCCAAGGCAAACCATTCAACATCACAGTGATCCAAGTCTATGCCCCAACCACTGATGCCAAAGAAGCTGAAGTTGACCGGTTCTATGAAGACCTACAACACCTTCTAGAACTAACACCAAAAAAAGATGTCCTTTTCATCATAGGGGACTGGAATGCTAAGGTAGGAAGTCAAAAAATAACCGGAATAACAGGCAAGTTCGGCCTCGGAGTACAAAATGAAGCAGGGCAAAGGCTAATAGAGTTTTGTCAAGAGAACACGCTGGTCATAGCAAACACTCTTTTCCAACAACACAAGAGACGACTCTACACATGGACATCACCAGATGGTCAATACCGAAATCAGATTGATTATATACTTTGCAGCCGAAGATGGAGAAGCTCTATACAATCAGCAAAAACAAGACCTGGAGCTGACTGTGGCTCAGATCATGAGCTTCTTATTGCAAAATTTAGGCTTAAATTGAAGAATGTAGAGAAAACCACTAGACCAATCAGGTATGACCTAAATCATATCCCTTATGAATATACAGTGGAAGTGAGGAATAGATTTAAAGGATTAGATCTGGTAGACAGAGTGCCTGAAGAACTATGGATGGAGGTTCGTAACATTGTACAGGAGGCAGCAACTAAAACCATCCCAAAGAAAAAGAAATGCAAGAAAGCAAAGTGGCTGACTGATGAGGCTTTACAAATAGCTGAGGAAAGAAGGGAAGCAAAAGGCAAGGGAGAAAGGGAAAGATATAAACAACTGAATGCAGAATTCCAGAGAATAGCAAGGAGAGATAAGAAGGCCTTCTTAAATGAACAATGCAAAGAAATCGAGGAAAACAATAGAATGGGGAAGACTAGAGATCTCTTCAAGAAAATCGGAGATATCAAGGGAACGTTTTGTGCAAAGATGGGCATGATAAAGGACAAAAAAGGCAGGGACCTAACAGAAGCAGAAGAGATTAAGAAGAGGTGGCAAGAATACACAGAAGAACTATACAAGAAAGATCTTAATATCCCTGATAAATACGATGGTGTGGTCACTGACCTTGAGCCGGACATCCTAGAGAGTGAAGTCAAGTGGGCCTTAGGAAGCATTACTAACAACAAAGCTAGCGGAGAAGACAGTATCCCAGCTGAGCTATTTAAAATCCTAAAAGATGATGCTGTTAAAGTGCTGCACTCAATATGCCAACAAATTTGGAAAACTCAACAGTGGCCACAGGATTGGAAAAGGTCAGTTTACGTTCCAATTCCAAAGAAAGGCAATGCCAAAGAATGTTCAAACTACCGTACAATTGCGCTCATTTCACATGCCAGCAAGGTTATGCTCAAAATCCTACAAGCTAGGCTTCAGCAGCATGTGAACCGAGAACTACCAGAAGTGCAAGCTGGGTTTCGAAGAGGCAGAGGAACTAGAGATCAGATTGCCAACATTCGCTGGATCATGGAAAAAGCAAGAGAGTTCCAGAAAAACATCTACTTCTGCTTCATTGACTACGCTAAAGCCTTTGATTGTGTGAATCACAACAAACTGTGGCAAATTCTTAAAGAGATGGGAGTACCAGACCACCTTACCTGTCTCCTGAGAAACCTGTATGTGGGTCAAGAAGCAACAGTTAGAACCGGACATGGAACAACCGACTGGTTCAAAATTGGGAAAGGAGTACGACAAGGCTGTATATTATCACCCTGCTTATTTAACTTATATGCAGAGTACATCATGAGAAATGCCGGGCTGGATGAATCACAAGCCGGAGTTAAGATTGCCGGGAAAAATATCAACAACCTCAGATATGCAGACGATACCACCCTAATGGCAGAAAGTGAAGAGGAACTAAAGAGCCTCTTGATGAGGGTGAAAGAGGAGAATGCAAAAGCTGGCTTGAAACTCAACATTAAAAAAACCCAGATCATGGCATCTGGTCCCATCACTTCCTGGCAAATAGAAGGGGAAGAAATGGAAGCAGTGACAGATTTTATTTTCTTGGGCTCCAAGATCACCGCAGACGGTGACTGCAGCCATGAAATTAAAAGACGCTTGCTCCTTGGAAGGAAAGCTATGGCAAACCTAGACAGCATATTAAAAAGCAGAGACATCACCTTGCCGACAAAGGTCCGTATAGTTAAAGCTATGGTTTTTCCAGTAGCAATGTATGGCTGTGAGAGTTGGACCATAAGGAAGGCTGAGCGCCGAAGAATTGATGCTTTCGAGCTGTGGTGCTGGAGAAGACTCTTGAGAGTCCCTTGGACTGCAAGGAGGTCAAACCAGTCAATCCTAAAGGAAATCAACCCTGACTGCTCATTGGAAGGACAGATGCTGAAGATGAAGCTCAAATACTTTGGCCACCTAATGAGAAGAGAGGACTCACTGGAAAAGACCCTGATGCTGGGAAAGACTGAGGGCAAAAGGAGAAGGGGACGGCAGAGGATGAGATGGTTAGATAGCATCACCGATGTAATGAACATGAATTTGAGTAAACTCCGAGAGACAGTGGAGGACAGGAAGGCCTGGCGTGCTATGGTCCATGAGGTCACGAAGAGTCGGACACGACTGAACGACTGAACAACAACAAAAGCCAAGTAACATTTAAAAGTGACTTGTGCAGGATATTGCAACCTCAGGCTAAAAAATATGTCTGAGGGGGTGCCTCTGTGGTGTTAAGACACCCTTGGTTCAATGGCCAGGTTCAAGCAACGCAACCTGCAAATAATGCATGGTTGTGTGAAACTGGCTGAAATGATTCACATTAGTTTTGACGTAGTGCATCATGCAGACCCTTCCAAGCTTGTTCATTTAACCATGATATGTGAGCACAGTCCCTTTCACTGATGCATCCAAGCAATCCAAGGCTAATGCTGCCTATTATGGTCTGGCAGAAAACCACTATAGGCTAAAATTGATTGCGGGAGTCAGAGGGGAGCCCAACGCCCCAAATTGTTGTTCCGTGCATGAGTTTTACAATCCCAAAGCATTTATAGCAGTGTTTTACAAACGTGACAACTTTAAGATGGGTGTATGTCTATGAAGGTTCTCAGTCTAATCAGTTTAAGATGGGTGGACTTCATCTCCCAGAATTCCCCAGCCAGCATGGTCTTAAAGTTGCCACATTTGAAAAACACTGATTTTTACCTTCCTGACAGCCCCATCTGGGAATGAACTTTGCAAAAACCAATCTTATTCCTCTGTTTTCTCTTTATTGGCCATTAGCACAGCCTCTGCGATTGCTCCTGTTTTTCTGGCATGCATTCCAACCTAGACTAGAATCACATCAATGATGGAGTCTCGGTTCTGCCTTTGGGTCTCCCTAAAACAGAACTTTCCAAACTGTGTGTCGGGACATGTTAGTGTGTCGGCTGCAGTGTCTGGGTGTGTGGCGGCTGCTGCTGCCTCCGAGCCCTGCCAGGATTCCACACAGGTCCTAGTGCCTGCCTTGTGCCTTCAAGCCTGCCGTGCCAGGATTCCACACAGGTCCTAGTGCCTGCCTTGTGCCTTGCTGCCTCCAAACCTGCTGTGGTTCCGCGCAGGTCCTAGTGCCTGCCTTGTGCCTGGCTGCCTCCAAACCTGCTGTGATTCCGCGCAGGTCCTAGTGCCTGCCTTGTGCCTGGCTGCCTCCAAACCTGCTGTGATTCCGCGCAGGTCCTAGTGCCTGCCTTGTGCCTGGCTGCCTCCAAACTGGCTGTGATTCCACCCAGGTCCTAGTGCCTGCCTTGTGCCTGGCTGCCTCCAAGCCTGCCGTGCCAGGATTCCGCGCAGGTCCTAGTGCCTGCCTTGTGCCTGGCTGCCTCCAAACCTGCCCTGCCAGGATTCCACGCAGGTCCTAGTGCCTGCCTTGTGCCTTGCTGCCTCCAAACCTGCCCTGCCAGGATTCCACGCAGGTCCTAGTGCCTGCCTTGTGCCCTGCTGCCTCCAAACCTGCCAGGATTCCGCATAGGTCCTAGTGCCTGCCTTGTGCCCTGCTGCCTCCAAACCTGCTGTGATTCCGCGCTGGTCCTAGTGCCTGCCTTGTGCCCTGCTGCCTCCAAACCTGCCAGGATTCCGCATAGGTCCTAGTGCCTGCCTTGTGCCTGGCTGCCTCCAAACCTGCTGTGATTCCACGCAGATCCTAGTGCCTGCCTTGTGCCTGGCTGCCTCCAAATCTGCTGTGATTCCGCGCAGGGCCTAGTGCCTGCCTTGTGCCTGGCTGCCTCCAAACCTGCTGTGATTCCACACAGGTCCTAGTGCCTGCCTTGTGCCTGGCTGCCTCCAAACCTGCTGCGATTCCGCGCAGGGCCTAGTGCCTGCCTTGTGCCTGGCTGCCTCCAAACCTGCTGTGATTCCGCGCAAGTCCTAGAGCCTGCCTTGTGCCCTGCTGTAAGAGTGTGTCGCGAAATGATGCATATCTAAAAAGTGTGTCACCAACATGAAAAGTTTGGAAAGCTCTGCCCTAAAAGATCCTAGCCCCCCGTGATGGAGGGAGCTCCTGCACTCACCCCAGCTCTTGCCAACCTAGCAATTCGAAAGCATGCAAATGCAAGTAGATGAATAGGTACCACTTCGGTGGGTAGGTAACAGCGTTCCACGCGTGTCATGCTGGCCACATGACTGCGGAAGCGTCTTCGGACAGCACTGCCTCTTCGGCTAAGAAATGGAGATGAGCACTGCCCCCTAGAGTCGGACACGACTGTGCAGGGGAAACCTTTGCCTTTTTACTAAAAGATGCTAATAAACGCTAAGTCACTTTTTTTCCCCGCAAAGGGGGAAAAATCCGTCCCTTTGGCCTGCGCATCATCCCCCAATAATCTGAAAATATCGAGCAGCGCTTAGCTCCCCTTCAGAAGTCCAAACCATTAAGACACCGCATCGAGCATGCTTTGCAGAGAAACAGCAAGGAGTGCAATTTTAATTAAAACTCTACACAATGAGGTAGGGAGAAGTTGTCAGCGATGCCAGGGTGGTGCAATATTCTTTGACAAAGATTTGCTTCCCTGCTTGGTTGAGTGACAGCCCCTGACATCTTGCTGAGACATCTGGAACACTGGCTCAGAACGCTCGCCGGCCCTGCAGAGCGAAGGGAAAAGACGATCAGCATCAAACCCTCCATTTCTGGGGACTGGCAGGGCAGCCACCCTGCTTTGCAAATTGCCCAGGAAATCCATCTCCCAGTGGGGCAGGTGGGGGCACACCCCAAAGCTTGCCTCTGCTCTCCCCCATGGCCGATGCTTCACGGTTTCTGCATCTCCTGGCTCCACTCTTTCAAGATATCCCCGGCGGCTTTCAAAGTTGAATCATCCTAAAAGATTGAAAGAAAAAAGGGACAACTTTTTTTTAAAAAAATGTAATTTTTATTAAAGAAATTTTTTACAAAGTGAAAAGATAAACATGAAACAATATACAGAAGGAAGGAAGGAAGGAAGGAAGGAAGGAAGGAAGGAAGGAAGGAAGGAAGGAAGGAAGGAAGGAAGGAGTATTCAAAGAACAAGGAAGGAAGGAAGGAAGGAAGGAAGGAAGGAAGGAAGGAAGGAAGGAAGGAAGGAAGGAAATTACTTAAAGAAGCGATTTCAGATCTTCTTTACAACATACTTAATACGTTTCCCCCCTTCTAAATGACAAAACATGGTTTCCTTCTCCCCATATTCAACCCTTACTAATTTGTAAATCCAGAAATCACAATTTTTACCCATTTTCAGCAAAAAGTCCATAAAGGGTTTCCAGTCTTTTATAAAGGTACTGTAGTTATTGCTCCCTCAATAATAATAATAATAATAATAATAATAATAATAATAATAATAATGGATGACTTTTTCCTCCTTTTGCCCACTGCTATCTTTTCCCCCCAAATCCAACAGATCCAGAACAAAGGTCCGGCTATCCAGGTTGAGCTATTTAATGCCCAACATTGGAAAACTCTAGATAACGTTTACAATTGAGATGTAGATTAACAAGGCCTTTTCAACTGCCACGTTAGAAAAAAATCACAGATAGAATGTGAACGCAGCCAAGTTTGGGCTTCTCCGACAAACCATGATTTAGCACAATCTACAGCCACTGCGTTGGATTGAGCAGGTTAAAAAAACCCTTCCAAGATTCTTTCCTTCCAGTTTGCTTTAAAACTCAGGAGATGTTCCCCGCCGAGCACAGATACGTCACCTTTGCAAAGCAGAAACGCAGAAAATGGTCAAAATGCTTCTTCTGGGGAGTACTGTAGAAAGCAGAGACGGGGATGGCAGCCAGCCGCTGTAGGGTGGGACATGAAAGTTCAGGAAGCAGAACATATCTCTCTCTCTCCCCCCCCCCCATAAAAAATAGATAAAAAGAGCTGGGAGCAGAATTTATTCTATGTTAAGGTCTAGCCATGATTAATGTGAAAGGCACCAGCATTGGAGGCTTTCCAACTGACTCCTTTTTATTTCGCTCAAAATTCCTCTCCCATTTTGATCTGCGTTAATCTTTTACTGTTGACGATGTGCCTCTTTCTGACATTAGGTTTCAAAGAGAAGAAAATGCTTTTTTTTAATTTTGTCCTTCTCTTTTTTCGTTTCTTTCAGCCTGCCCCAGGGCCCCGGAGCAGATGAGCCGTGCCTCGGTTTCCCCGGCAACTGCTTTAAAACCATCTCTCTCTCCCCAACCCCATCCTTATTTTTATTTATTTATCAAATTTATACGGCCGCACAAGAAATGATAAGCCTTCCCTGGAAGGTTAGCTGGTTAGGCTCCACAGAGGCTGTTCCGAACCATTTACGGCAGAGATAAGCCGCCTTTTGAGTTTCATCCAAAAGGCATTTTTGGAATTTTGAATGTTTTCTTGTCAATAGCCCCTAAAAGTGTCAGGGAAGACTCGCCTTTCTCCACAAAAAGGAAAAAAAAAGGCAAAATTGGTTGCTTCTCACCCCCCTTCCCACCCCTAAAAATGCTCCCAGTTCACAATAAAACATCTTACACTGGGGTCCCCAACCTGTGGGCTGCGGCCTGTTAGGAAGTGGGCCCCGGGGCTCCTGCCTGCAAACCCCGCCCCTCGTTGTGCGCGATTGGCTCCCGCCTGCAAATCCCGCTCCCCCCAGTGCACGCGATTGGCTCCTGCCTGCAAACCCCGCCCCCCTGGTCCGTGGAAAAATTGTCTTCCACGACCTGTCCCTGGTGCCAAAAAGGTTGGGGACCGCTGACAGAGGAACAATTCCAGTCCTTCCGGGTGCATGTTTCAGTTTTGAACTGTTCGGGTTGCCAACTTATCACAAAGAAAGGTAGCAAAGCCACCTTCTGGGCCTTGAACCCTCAGAGCCGGCATTCTCCACTGACCTTGTTCTTAATCATCCATTTTGCAAAACGAAAATCATACGGCTCCTCTGAGGGTGATAAATCCACCTCTGCAAGAGAACACGGATGATGTGTGACTGCCATGGGCAACCTCCCTCAGCTCTTTAAGGGTCCTCAACTACAGTTCCTATCATCCCCAGCCATGGTCCACGTGGTTGAGGAACATGGGGGTACCAACCTGAGCTCCATCTGAGGCAGAGTTTAGAAACAAATACATCTCCACTTGGATTCATCCACATCTGGAGACCTCATGAAGAAGTTCTGTCTGGGCCACCAAAAACTGATGCTGGCTATGGTGGCCCCAACCATTAGACTAGTGTTTCTCAACCTTGGCCACTTTAAGATGTGTGGACTTCAACTCCCAGAATTCCCCAGCCAGCACAGAATTCTGGGAGTTGAAGTCCACACATCTTAAAGCGGCCAAGGTTGAGAAACACTGCATTGGACAGAACGAGGTCATGGCCTTGGCCATAGACAACAGGGAGTGGCTGTGTGTCAGAGAAGTCCCCCCTAAAGCAGTCAGTTGCCCATCTGGCCCTGCCATATCCAGCCACGCAAACCAAGGAGGACAGATGCGCTCCAAAGGTTTTGGGGAGAAGAAACCATCTGTGGCCTTCAGGTTTAATTCTCCACTATGGCAGGAGGTTACTGGACTTGGAACGGCGAAACCCAAGTTCCAATCTCCCAGCTGGTGACTCCGAGCCAACGGCTGTCTCACAGCCCAGCCTACCCCACAAGGTGGCTGTTGTAGGGAGAAGCTGAAATAGAGCATACTATTTACGCCTCCTTGAAGTCCTAGGGCAAGGGTCGGAAATGGCGGCTCGCGAGCCAGATCTGGCTCTTTGGCCCCTTGACTATGGCTCTCTCTCTCTCTCTCTCTGCCGCCCGACATCCGGAAAGCCGGTCTCGGGAAGCAGCAGGCTTCAGCCCGCCTCTCTGCTCTCCTTTGGCGCGCGCTGATTGGTGGAGGCTCAGAAGGAAGAACGCCTCCACCAATCAGCGTCTCTGTTTCTTCTCCAGGAAACCCTGCCCCCTTCCACGCGATTGGCCCCCGCCCGCAAACCCCGCCCCCTGGCTCTCGAGCATTTCAAAATGTGCACGAGCATGTCAAAATGGCTCCCGGCATAAAAAGTTTGCCGACCCCTGTCCTAGGGGAAATGGCCAGGCGTAAATTAATTAATTAATTAATTAATTAATTCGATTTATCACCGCCCAACTCCCTCCTCTCTTAAGAGTAAATCTATGACGTGAATACATATTTAGCTAAGCTTATCTAAATTCCTAGTGGTCTGCCATCCAAATTTACTTATTTATTATTTAAATTTGTATCACCACCCATCTCCCCCAGCGGGGAACTCTGGGCGGTCTAAATCTTAATCAGCTCCAACCAGGTGGCATTAACATACGTTTTTCTCAATCAATCCAGTGTTCCTTTTCCCCCTCCAATCTGGAAACCAACCATTTCCCACTCAAAAACGGACACAGCCCAAAGACACAGCCATCCACGCAACCCTGCAAACCCTGTTGTGGCATGAGGGCATTCAGCGTTGCTGGCTCAGCGGGCTCCATGGCTTGGGGCAAACTTACTAAACGTCGAGAGGTCTGCAATCAAGAAGTAGGTGCCCTCAGGGACAATGGGTTTCATGCCCACCGAGAGCAAACTCTCAACGAGGAGGTCCCGCTTCCGCTGAAGCTCTTTCGGCAGCTGCGCAAAATAGCTGTCAGGCTTGCCGACGCGCTCCAACTCTTGCTCCAGGCCACGGGCCACGGCTTCCTGCTGAAGCAAAGGGTGAAAGGAAAGAACGATGGGGGAGCGAGGATGCGAATCTTGGTGCCTCATCCCTGAAGTCTGGTGGTATATTTCCGTCAGCCTTCCCAGGAGGCCAGACAGGAAACACGACCAGATGAGCTAATTAATTGTAAATAGGCTACGTTAACAGAATCCTGCAAGCCTGAAAGTACAAATCTCCCTCATCCCCTTTACAGCCCGAGAAATGGGATTGTCCCCAGAGAGATCCAGGTTCTACTTCCTCCTCTCTTAAGAATCTCCTGGGATGACTTGGGACCTCCCAGCCTACCTCAAAGGGTTGTTGTTGGGGAAAAATAGGAGGCAGGAGATGATGTTGATGCCACCTCATCTCCTGAAGGAGAGGCAGAATGTAAATCTAGTAAGTCAATAGTTATTTATTAATGGGGGGGGGGGAGATATTGGTGTCTGCAGATTCAAGTTACTTTGATTTTCAGCATCTTTTTTTTCCGGCTGTGGGGATCAGGTGATGTCAGCCCTTCCAGATAGACCAGACAGGAAACACAACCAGATGAGCTAATTCCACTTTATTGTACAGTTACATTAACAGAATCTTGAAGGTCTGAAAGTACAAATCTCCTGGCGTCTCCTTTACAGCCCGAGAAACTAGGGAGGGTCCCTTCTGAGCCTCTTTCTCCACCCATTATGCAGCTGCAGGCTATGCGCCCTCTTATTCGATTGTCCCCTAGGCAGCATCTCTTAACCCTGTTTCTCAAGGTCTTTCTTATATACCATTACAGTTTCATATCTAAGTGGGGTTTATTGAAGAAACCATGGGTAATGGGCTTCTCAGAGCCTAAGAAAGAAGATGGCGGTTTGCAAAACATTACAAGGGCAGAACTTTTGCACCTTCTCCCTTTATGAAGAAAATCGGGGCCGCCTCCCGAGCACTCCAGCTGGCAGTTAGAAAGAAGATCAAGAAAACTTTGCCTAGATCAGGGGTCCCCAACCTGTGGGCCGCGGCCCGCGGGGCTCCCGCCTGCAAACCCCGCCCCCCGGTGCACGTGATTGGCTTCCACATGCAAACCCCACCCCCCAGTGCACGCGATTGGCTCCCGCCTGCAAACCCCAAGTAGTCATAACCACCATTCATTTAGCGCCGTCATAACTTTGAATGGTTGCTGAACAAATGGTCGTAGGTCGAGGACTCCCTGAATTCATGACTTTGGTGTTCGAGTCTGGTCTACCTCAAAGGGCTGACATTCTCTCCGCATTATCTGTGCTGTGTTTGATTTTCTATTCTTGTATTGTCCCCAAATGTCTCTTTCATTTTACAATGAAGAGAGACCCGCTGCTGTGTTCTTTCCTCACAGAGAAATTGTTTCCACCTCTCACCCCTGGGCTGTCCTTTTCTGGCACCTCTGTAGCCGGGCCGAATGCATCCCGATGGTCTTCTACGCAAGCCACTTTCACTCAGAGGCTGCATTTATACCAGCCATTGAACCAGGTCAGCGAATGACCAAGTGGGCTAGGCCTGGTTAAGTTTTTGCCTGGGTTATTTTTGCTAGCCAAGCACGTTGTGAGAATCTGGATGGCTTGTTCGGCTGACGGTTCAGCCCACCATTCAAACCCTGACGACCAGCTAGGTTAAACTTGTTGTGTGAACACCACACTTACGCTTTGTGCGCGCTGCCCTCTCACCTGAGCTGCAGTGGCGCAATGGTAGATAGAATTTTGATGAACGGTTCTCAGGTGTTTCAAAAGGTGATCAGGCCCTATGGCCCAGCCAACCTGGCGAGATGAAAGAGGAAATACAATTATTTTACAAGGTT
Organism: Charina bottae; assembly: GCA_023362775.1. NCBI lineage: Eukaryota > Metazoa > Chordata > Lepidosauria > Squamata > Charinaidae > Charina > Charina bottae. Next base: position 1,329,514 of record JALMGJ010000046.1, on the reverse strand, counting down.
GGCTCTCTCTTCTCTCTCTTCGTCTCTCTTCTTCGTATCCCTCCCTGGGCTATTATATGCGAAAAGAAAAGAAAAGAAAAGAAAAGAAAAGAAAAAAAGAAAAGAAAAGAAAAGAAAAGAAAAGAAAAGAAAAGAAAAGAAGTTGCTGATGAACCACAGCCTATGGGCAAGGTTCACAAATTATGTCAACCCACAATTGGGGTTGGTTTAATTTTAGCTTACCATATTATACAAATAGAGTCACACACACCCCACCCGCAAGATTTTAAAACAGCATCTCAGCTGTGGCTGCCACAGCCGATCCCTCACCTTCCATCCTGTGGCACTGAAGGTTTTGCCAGCGCTGCCAATGGTCACAGTCCGCTCCCACATTCCTGGCAAACTGGCTGTAAACCAGAGGGGGGAAAAATGAGCAAACTGTTTGCTCGCACAGTTGCCTGACCCCACCGCCCTCCTCCGCCGGCCCTATGCATTCTTTTTCCTTATTGCGGGATGTCGGACTCCCCGGAACTTTGCAGATTGGTTCATTATTCAGGAACGTCTGTTGAATCCGTTGGGCATTGCAAGAATTTACATTATTAAATTACAGCCCTTGCGCCAATGTGTATCATCAGTGCAATGGCATCACCATACAAAAATGCACAACGGTGTCATTAGGGAAACAACAAACTGCAGGGGAAAGTTGGTCCGCTGCATGCAAAGTTTGTGATCCAGTAAATGGAGGTTTCACTGTGCAATAAGTGTGTAATGAAACGAACCGAAAGGCTGGGGGGAGGCGTTTCTAGCCAACAAGTAGGCCAGAGCTTTCCAAACTGTGTGTCGTGACACGTTAGTGTGTCGGCTGTAGTGTCTGGGTGTGTAGCAGCGGCTGCTGCTGCCTCCGAGCCCTGCCAAGATTCTGCGCAGGTCCTAGTGCCTGCCTTGTGCCTGGCTGCCTCCAAACCTGCTGTGATTCCGCGCAGGTCCTAGTGCCTGCCTTGGGCCTGGCTGCCTCCAAACCTGCTGTGATTCCGCGCAGGTCCTAGTGCCTGCCTTGTGCCTGGCTGCCTCCAAACCTGCTGTGATTCCACGCAGGTCCTAGTGCCTGCCTTGTGCCCTGCTGTAAGAGTGTGTTGCGAAATGATGCATGCTAAATAGTGTGTCACCAACATGAAAAGTTTGGAAGGCTCTGAAGTAGGCACTGAGTAACCAATCGTTCCCTGTGCTCAGCTTGGCTACCCATTTTTTGCAAACCCAGGAGCCACACAATCACACACACAATCCCAGGATACCCAAATTTTGGTGTCGGCAAATCATCCTCACGCCCTGGATCCACCCCGCCTGCATTTTATTTATTTACTTCCAATTACATTGTGATTAAGCCTTTGTGAAAAAATAAAGAAAAAAGATAAAGAAGAGAAGAAGGGGGGAAAATAAAGAACACACACAATGGGAGTACAGTATTCAGGAAATTTACAAGCACCATGGCATTAAGCAACATTTTTCAGTATATCATTAATTAGTTTTAAGCAACTGAACAGGGAACATGGTTTCGAAAACTACATTTCTTGTTACAATCTGAACAAGATATAAATATTAACAGCAGTAGTCAGGACAGTATAAATCATTAACTAAGATTAAAAGTTGCAGTAAATTCTGGCTGAGCTACTGATGATCTATTCTAATTTAACAGATCCTTCAGAGCTAGAAAATTAAGACTCTATTAAAAGAAAGCCAAATTTTTGATGGGCGCAAGCCCATATACAGGATTATAATCCAAAAATGGTTTCCAAATTGTGTTAAATTCTGGATCAGATTTACTTTGGGGGTGTGAAGCTATCTTGGACACGGAGGCATATTCCCACACCGGCCACATTTCATTTTTAAGTGGAATCAGAAGGGAGATGGAAAGCTCAGAAGTAACCACGCTGAGCTTGAATTCTGGAAAGAGGCAAGTAAATATCCAAACGTATGGAAGTGTAAAGAATTGGGAATATAGGTGGCAACGTTTGTGGGGAAAATACTGAATCAGGCATCCCCAGAGCAGGTTGACCTTACCAATCCGCACGTGCTCATTTTCATCGTAAACCAGCCACTCGTAAACTTCATCGCTGAAGCAAATGACGTCGTGTTTCACACACAGGGCTGCTATGTGCTCCATTTCAACCCTGCTGAAAACCTGCAGGGCACAAAGAGACAAGCAGCTGGCTCACTCTGAAACACAACTGGGTAGGGAAGGCGCAACAGTGTGGGAAACACCCTTGTGTGCCTTGCACCATTCAGGATAAATCCAAGGGGCTGGTCAAATTTTAATCCAAGGTGCCACACGGGTGAAGATGTCAAAACACATCCATCCACAATCTAGAATCAGACCTGGAAAAAAGGATGTTTTGGTACAGGGAGTCCTCGCTTAGCGACCATTCGTTTAGCAACCATCCAGAGTTACCACAGCGCTGAAAAAAGGACTTACGACCGTTCCTCGCACTTGTGACCGTTGCAGTGGTCAAGTGATCACGATTCGGCCTCTTGGCAACCGTCGCGCATTTACAACGGTTGCAGCATCCCGCGGTCACATGATCGCCATTTTCGACCTTCCCAGCTGGCTTCCGATAAGCAAAATCAATAGAGAACGGCATGATTCGCTTAACGACCACAGGGTTTGCTTAATGACCACATTGGTTGTAAAATTGGGTCCGGATTCACTTAATGACCACATTGCTTAGCGACCTAAATTCCAGTCCTAATTGTGGCAATTAAGCGAAGACTACCTGTATTGCAACGCAAGAAGGAATTGTTCCATTTTTTCGGCATCAGCGAGACCCCCTCCTGTGTCGAGTTCTGGGAGGCGTATTTGAAGATTCAGAAAAACTGGAGCAGGTTGAGAGAAAGACAACCAGAAGGATCAAGAGACTAGAAACCGAGTCTTATGAAGACAGAGGGAGGGCGCTGGACATGTTTAAGAAGAGAAGAGGGAGAAAGGATGTGTCACGGGCTGTGAGAAACAGGAAGAAGAGCTGCAACCAAGACGAAGGTCCGATAAAAGAAACCCGAGTCCAAAGCCGAAATGTAATTTGTGAAAGCATCTCAGAGCTGGCTCTCTCTAGTTTTCTCCAAGGTAAAGGCAGGGAGGGGAGAGGCACATTCAGACTTGCAAGATTCTGTTACTGTCACCTTATAATAAAAGTAGTATTAGCATTCATAACTTTGGTTTTTTGATCTGGACGAGATGGGGCAAACTTCTTCAAATACCTAAAAGTTCAAGATCCTTTCTCCATCATGCCAGAGCACACAATATGGAATAATGGATTTAAGAGTGTTGTAGGGCAGGGGTCCCAAACCCCCGGGCCGCGGACCGGTACTGGTCCGTGGCCTGTTAGGAACCGGGCGGCCATGCCAGTCTCCGAACCCTGCCGCCGGTCCACGCGATTGGCTCCCACCTGCAAACCCCACCCCTGGTCCGCACGATTGGCTTCCGCCTGCAAACCCCGCCCCTCCAGTCTGTGGAAAAATTGTCTTCCAAGAAACCGGTCCCTCATGCCAAAAAGGTTGGGTACCCCTGAATAGGTTATTTAATGTCATTGGTGTTTGGTTCAGTTCACAAATTAAAGGTTCCAGCAGGGTTTAAGTTTAAGTGTTTCAAAATTTCAGCTTTTCTCAAGGGTGAGTCAAGAGGAACACTAAGTCCTCACACCTCCTTCCTGGATGGGGAGGAACCGTGTTATCTACACATTGCAGCATGCTTTTCCCCAAACCAGAATGAGAAACATCAATAGTACAGACCGCGTGGAACCAACCTTTTCACACTATTTGTAGTGGAATTTAAAAAAAAGGGTACGCTACGAGGTTTTATTAGCCCTGTACTATAAGTTGAAAGTTTTTGAGGGGGTGGAGAAGCATTATTTAAAGCAAGGATATTTGGAAATACCGGTAGCGTGTAGTATGTTTCAGGCTAGGAGAAGGTGGGAAAGGAAACGTCTGGGTCCTCTTCAGCTTCATCTCTTCCTCCTTCCATGCCCGTCTGAACATGGCTGGTTATGATTTAAACACCTCCCACCGGCATATTCAAAATGGCAGAATACATCATTACCTTCCCCAAGGGATTGTTGGGAGAATTCAAAACCAGGACTTTTGTTCGTTTGGTGAACATTGCCTCCAATTCGGCTAGATCGAGTTGCCAGTCGCTACTAGAGGCCAGCTTTCCACTTTTTGGAACCTTCTGGAGGAGAGGAAAAAGACCTTGGCGAATCGAATCAAATCAAATCAAATCAAATCAAATCAAATCAAATCAAATCAAATCAAAATCAAATCTTATTTTACAGCCAAAATGCCTGAAAACAAATTACAAATATAATCCAGACCTAACATTAGATAACCGCCCAGAGTTATAGAGGAGATGGGCGGTGATACAAATTTAAATAATTAATAAATAAATAAATAAATAAATAAAGCAAGCAGTTTAACAGATAAAATATTTGATAAATATTACATGATACACCTAAAAGCCCAACTCATTGATTTGTTACTAAAGACCTTGTTTTTTATAACCATAGTTAAAAATCTGGCCATTGCCACTGTGATCTCAGGATTTTCATCTGCAAGTAAAATTTTTACATACTCAGAAGTATCCCTTCCTGGTTCAGATTTTACAATAGGCCAGATAACTTCCTGCCGAAGACTCTTACATAATTCACAATGCAATAAAATATGATCCACTGTTTCAGGATCAGTATCCTTACAGGGACAAAATCTTTGAGAGATGGGAATTTTTTGAAAATGATCTCCAACCTGGCGCCCTTCAGAAGGCTGGACCATCACTTCCATCAGACCCTCCCTAAGTTATTGGGCTGGAAAGGTGACAGAGGGAGAATTGTACTTTCAGACTTACAAGATTCTGTCAATGTAGCTTTACGATAAAGTAGAATTAGCTCATCTGGTCGTGATTCCTGTCTGGTCTACCTAGTAAGGCTGACATCAAACTTGCAAGTCTGAAAGTACAATCCTCCCGCTGTCTCCTTTATAGCCCGAGAAACCAGGGAGGGTCCATTCTGAGCTTCTTGCCCTACCCACTATCGAGCTGTGGGCTCAGCTGCCTCTTACCTGACCGTTCCCTTGGCACCATCTCTTAGCCCAGTCTCCCAAGGTCTTTCCCACATTACATTACAGCAGAGCTTTCCAAACTTTTCATGTTGGCGACACACTTTTTAGACATGCATCATTTTGCGACACACTTTTACAGCAGGGCACAAGGCAGGCACTAGGACCTGAGCGGAATCCTGGCAGGTTTGGAGGCAGCAGGGCACGAGGCAGGCACTAGGACCTGGGCGGAATCACAGCAGGTTTGGAGGCAGCCAGGCACAAGGCAGGCACAAGGCAGGCACTAGGACCTGCGCGGAATCACAACAGGTTTGGAGGCAGCAGGGCACGAGGCAGGCACTAGGACCTGGGCGGAATCACAGCAGGTTTGGAGGCAGCCAGGCACAAGGCAGGCACAAGGCAGGCACTAGGACCTGCGCGGAATCACAACAGGTTTGGAGGCAGCAGGGCACGAGGCAGGCACTAGGACCTGGGCGGAATCACAGCAGGTTTGGAGGCAGCCAGGCACAAGGCAGGCACTAGGACCTGCGCGGAATCACAGCAGGTTTGGAGGCAGCCAGGCACAAGGCAGGCACTAGGACCTGCACGGAATCACAGCTGGTTTGGAGGCAGCCAGGCACAAGGCAGGCACTAGGACCTGCGCGGAATCCTGGCAGGGCAGGTTTGGAGGCAGCCAGGCACAAGGCAGGCACTAGGACCTGCGCGGAATCACAGCAGGTTTGGAGGCAGCCAGGCACAAGGCAGGCACTAGGACCTGCGCGGAATCACAGCTGGTTTGGAGGCAGCCAGGCACAAGGCAGGCACTAGGACCTGGGCGGAATCACAGCTGGTTTGGAGGCAGCCAGGCACAAGGCAGGCACTAGGACCTGCGCGGAATCCTGGCAGGGCAGGTTTGGAGGCAGCCAGGCACAAGGCAGGCACTAGGACCTGCGCGGAATCCTGGCAGGGCAGGTTTGGAGGCAGCCAGGCACAAGGCAGGCACTAGGACCTGGGCGGAATCACAGCAGGTTTGGAGGCAGCCAGGCACAAGGCAGGCACTAGGACCTGGGCGGAATCCTGGCAGGGCTCGGAGGCAGCAGCAGCCGGGACACACCCAGACACTGCAGCTGACACACTAATGTGTCCCGACACACAGTTTGGAAAGCTCTGCATTACAGTATGCTCTTACATTTGAAATGTATCCTGCCCTTCCTTACTTGGAGGACCCATTAGTTGGCGCTCACTCACCAGATGGAGGGGTATAAAGACAGGTTTCCCGCCTGCCATTTTGGTCATGGGTTCATAGCAGTCAAAGTACGGCTCGATTATAATCACCTAGAGAAAACCAAGGTGGAATTTGGCATTGAATTGCACCAAGGACCAGCACATTATCACATCGAGTATATGTATCTTACTCGAACCACAGGGCTGGCTTTTGGGCTCCTGCTTGCAAGGCTCATGTAGTGCTTGGTCTTTGGGAGATAAATATTATTTTCGGCGCAGGGCAGCTGGTGGAAAAGGATCCCCAAGGCAAAGGTGGGAATCCAGCTCTGGGGGATGCAGCAGAAAACGCCTTCTGGGTGCAAAGGAGTATCTTCCGTCAGGTTGCAAACACTTCTAGTAAGATGCCATTTCTATCCCACGTGCCCCCGCCAGAGCATCCCTCTAGGGCAGCGCTTCTCAGTCTTGGCAACTTTAAGACATGTGGACTTCAACTCCCAGAATTCCCCAGCTTACAGGGCTGCTGCTAAGAATTCTGGGAGTTGAAGTCCACACATCTCAAAGTTGTCCAATTAGGAAATGCTGCTGTAGGGCATTTTGGGAAATTAAAATGGCGCACACACCCCACAGCACTGTCCTCCACCACCTCCAAGGAAGCCCACTGGGAGGAGTGGTGGGGTGAGGCTGGAAGGGCCCACCAGGAGGATTTTGCTGACGGCTGAAAGTAACTCCTTCCCAGAGCTGAGAGTGGGCCTGTCCTCCTACACAGGGGCTGTTTGGACATGCAAAGCTATTTGTAGATTTATTAACATGCTTTTATCTCACTTTTTGTTCAGGAAATCTAAGCAGCATGGGAGAATTGCCCGATTTTTAATTTGGCAACAACAGCCCTGCAAGGTAGGCCATGTTAAGAGGTAGTAATCACCCGAAAGTCACCCATCAGCTGTTTTTCCTCTCTGGGGACCTGAATTTCACCTTCACTCACAGACCTCAGGAACCAACCCAAACCATCCCATTTATAAAACACGCAGTTCCAGTTCAAACTTCCCCAATCCGACATCCTCCAACTAGGTGCACCTGAGCTCCCAGAATTCCCTAGCGTGGTGAATGACTGGGGAATTGGGAGTTGATATTCACACAGCTGAGGGATCCTTCCATTCCCAGAATTCTCAGCAACGGATAAATAATGGCAAGGAATTCTGGGAGTTGAAGTCCACACACAGACCCAAATAACAGGAGCTTCAACGTGCAAGCTGGAGTCCGCCGCTCCCGGCCCACGTTGATAAAACCCTGGTTCCCCAGTTCGCCCCAGGAGAACCGGCCCCCCGTTAGTTACCTCGTCCCCCTCATCCACCAGGGCCTGGAAGCAGCAGAAGAGAGCCTGGTAGGCACCCACCGTCACCAGCACGTTCTTCAGCGGGTCCAAGTCTCGCTGAAGCAACTTCCCAAAAAACCGGGCCAGGACCTCCACCAGCCGAGGATGCCCCTGGGGAAGAATCAGATCAGACGCCGCAAAAATCATCTAGGCTCCTTGTCCGGTTGGGAGAGTTTCGAGCAGGTTTCGCACGACTGTCGGCCGATGTTAGCGTAACCATGAGTCGCTGGACCACGGCTTGCTGAATCAGCCCGGCTGTCTGGCTTTGCAGACGCCCAACACTGCAGGTCTACATTGTCTTTTGAACTGGACATAGTTAGGACACGGGACAATACACACCAGGCTCCCTGCGTAAAGGGTAGCCACCGCGTGGAAGGTGGTTAGGACGGGCCAGACTTCTGGACCCCAGCGGAGGCAGTATTCATGCAACAGGGCAAGCCATGGTTAGGTTAACCCAGGTTTCCTTGCAAATCCTCTCGGCCAGGATCTTTTAAGCACACTGCACCACACTGCATGGTGTATTCAATCCTTTAGACCATAAACAAGCCAGCATATGTTGCCTTAGTTGGTTGTGTGAACCAGACAGAGAAATAAGACCAGGTTTAGGCCTAGAAAGATCCACCAAGTCAGGAGGTTTGTTCACTGATTCGTTCACAGGCCAACAGCCTCCTCATCTCAGGTTAAGAAGCCAGATGAATTCAGCCAAGGCAAACATAGGTGGTTTATTTGCCGTTTGTAAGCCACAGTTCAAAGTTTGTGAACAAATCCCGATAGCCAAATTTGCCCCAGACGGTCAACTAGAAGCAAAGCTACCCCATCTTTGCATAACACAATATGTGACAGAAAGGAAGATGTTTCACGTACAAACGCCTGCGTGTATTGGTGCAACATGGTATTTTCTCCGCTTATGGCCTCGACGTAGGCTTCCCTGACAAAATCCGGTGGGGAGAAATTTGGAAAACCTTGACCCAAATTCACAGTCTTGTAAGTAGCAGCTAGTTGGGAAAATTCCACCCTAAGGAGACAAAAACTGTGTAAAAAAGTGGGGTTTTGCACCAGAGTTTATCATACCACGCTTTCCTGCAAGAATCCAATTGGCTACAGGTAGTCCTCGCTTAACAACCACAATTGGAACCAGAATTTTGGTTGCTAAGCGAAGCGGTCAGTAAGCGAATCCGATTTTATGACCTTTTTTGCAGTGGTTTTTAAGCGAATCACTGCAGGTGTTAAGCGAACCACATGGTTATAAAGCAAATCACGTGGTTCCCCATTGATTTTGCTCGCAAGAAGCTAGCCGGGAAGGTCGAAAATGGCAATCACATGACCACGGGACGCTGAGAAGGTCATAAATGCGAACCAGTTGCCAAGTACCCAAATCATGATCATGTGACCATGGGGACTCTGCGACGGTCATAAGCGTGAGGACTGGTCGTAAGTCGTTTCTTTCAACACTGTTGTAAGTCCGAACCATCACTAAATAAATGGTTGTTAAGTGAGGATTATCTGTACCTTCAAACGTGAATCAGCCACAATGGCTGGGTTTGCATCACAAACCCGAGTTACACAATGCGGCACAAACAAATCATTGATGTCCAAGGAGATCTGAGACACCCAGCCCCATAATTCAACTTTCCTTTCACCCAGTGGCTGCTTTTGCACAACACATAAGCCATGGTTGGTTAACCATGGTTAGCTGATTTGCGCATAAACGTCAGTTTGCAAATGCAACCGGCTAGTCAGTGGGGATTATGCCTTAGGGCAGTATTTCTTAAACTTTTTGCTCTCAGGATTGCTGCATCCGTGGAATATTTATTTATCGAATCACGGAAAAATAACACTATTAAACCCATTAGATATTGAAATAAATAAAATCTTTTTCATGAAAAAACAATCCTATTTTTTAACAAATAAAAAAGAATGATGAGAAGAGGGACATGATTCTAAATTTTTGCAAATATCTTCCACATCTGGCAAATAAATTTGATTTTGTGGACCCCTGAGCGGGTCTTCGGGAACCCCCAAGGGTCCTCAGACCACCCTTTAAGAAACCCTGGCTTCGGGCATGAATGCAACCATCGGTCTCCTGAAGAAGCAAATTACAAACTGCCTACCAGATATTCTGGTCCACGCCTTCCAGCCGCCGAGCTTGAACTGCCTTGGCCATTTTTTCCTAGAGAAAAATTCAACCAATCTTGAGCAACTCCATCCCGCAGGCTGGCAGGTCCCAGTTAGGTCCCTCTAGTTATTTTTCCCTTCCTTGCAGCTGCGGCTGATCCCCCAAGGCCAAACCAGATCCGGTTAACCCTTGGAAAGGAGACCACTCAGAGATGCAAGAGCTGGGGGCCAGCCTGGGAAGTCGAAAAAACGTCCTAGAAGAAAATAAGAGGAAAGGAAAACACCAGAGAATCCCCAGAAGCTGAGTATGATTTGGGGGAGGCCTTATCTTTACCCCCCCAAAAGAGGCTTTATCTTTACCCCCACCGCCACCACCAGCTGCCTGTCTATCTGGTAAAAAAGAAGCGTTAGAAATTTTTTTCAGAGCAGCATAAAAATTCAGCAAAACTCTTCTGGGGATTCTGCAAGCGTCACTCTTTTCATGGCGCAAGGCCCGCTTTGCCACGCTTCAGTTCCAGAAACCCTGCCCCCCCCCGGCCACCGGGAACAGCCACGGGCAGCTCACAAACACCCACAGCGCCACGCAGAAGAGAACCTCAAGCCTCTTTTGAAAGGGAAGAAAACTCTGGAGAAATTGCACGGCAGTTTCAACGCAGCACCAGTTGAAATGAAAGTCCGCTCTGGAGCAGCTGGTGGTCCTTCCTCTCCTTACAAGACTTGGGACTTTCCACAAACAAATATGCAAAAATGCAACAGAGGAAGTTTTTTGTCTTGCACACCACTCATCTAACTCCTGGGGATGGCTGGCGCCCTAAGATGGCCTTAGATATACATGAGCGGCATTAAAACCGTCATTGCCATCTGGATTTTATTTTATTCTATTTTTTACTCTATATTTATATTTGTATGTGATATGTATTTATGTATTACTGTATTTTAATGTTTTATCTTTATTGTAAACTGTCCAGAGTCCCCCCTTGGGGGGGAGATGAGCAGTGGCAAAATTTGATAATTTTTTTAAAAAAAACCTCTTGCATTCCAGAAATAGATAGATAATGATGATGATGATGATGTATTAAATTTATATGCCACCCAGTTCCCAGTGACTTTGGGCAGAAAGTACTTTCTTATCCCTTGGGTTCCTTCTGAATTTCTACAGAAAAGCCTATATCTGAATGAAGACGGCAGGGAGGGAGGCATTCTTTTCCTGCTGTGCTAGTTGTCTGCTTGCAGGGAATTTCAAACACACATATCTAAATGAAGACGGCAGGGAGGGAGGCATTCTTTCCCTGCTGTGCTAGTTGTCTGCTTGCAGGGAATTTCAAACACACATATCTAAATGAAGATGCCAGGGAGGGAGGCATTCTTTCCCTGCTGTGCTAGTTGTCTGCTTGCAGGGAATTTCAAACACACATATCTGAAGGAAGATGCCAGGGAGGGAGACATTCTTTCCCTGTTGTGCTAGTTGTCTGCTTGCAGGGAATTTCAAACACACATATCTAAATGAAGATGCCAGGGAGGGAGACATTCTTTCCCTGCTGTGCTAGTTGTCTGCTTGCAGGGAATTTCAAACACACATATCTGAAGGAAGATGCCAGGGAGGGAGACATTCTTTCCCTGCTGTGCTAGTTCTCTGCCTGCAGGGAGCTTCAAACTTGCATACAGTATTTGAATGAAGCACTGTAATGTTAGAGAGAGGATGCCGGAGTATAGAAATGTATTCAGACATGTTTGTGGTGGGGAGGTGATTCTGATTTCTGTGATGGCAGTACCTGGCCAGCTTTAGCTGTCCTTGAAAAAGCTAATCGGGATCAGACTTGGATGGGAGGCCACGAGGAAATCCTAGAGAGGCTAAACTGGAAAACCCAAAGCCCACTTGTGTATTGTTGCAAAGAAAAATCCAGGGAATATCTCTTTGACAAGGTGGAGACTCACCTTAAAGATGTCTAGGAATGATTTGGGAAGACGCTGGGGTTAAATATCAAACTAATATCCTACTGTGGTTTGCTTTGTTTATTTATGTAAAACGTGCACACAGTACACCTTCTCCCCTTAAACCAGAGCTTTCCAAACTGTGTGTCAAGACACGTTAGTGTGTCGGCTGCAGTGTCTGGGTGTGTCGTGGCTGCTGCTGCCTCCAAGCCCTGCCAGGATTCCACGCAGGTCCTAGTGCCTGCCTTGTGCCTGGCTGCCTCCAAACCTGCTGTGATTCCGCGCAGGTCCTGGTGCCTCCCTTGTGCTCTGCTGTAAGGGTGTGTCACGAAATGATGCATGTCTAAAAAGTGTGCCACCAACATGAAAAGTTTGGAAAGCTCTGCCTTAAACATTTCAAGGCAGTTCCCAATTCAAACTGAAAGCTAAAACAGTTCAAGAAAATATAGGTGAATGCCTATTAAATACACAAAACGAAACCATTTCTGGCTTAACGAGTGAACCCAGGTACTGAGGTTTATAAAACGTGGTTTATGGCATACGAGGTAGGGGAAATCTCTACAGCTCTTTGGCTTCAATGTTTTCCATGAGCAAGGATTTAATTTATTTGAGTAGCAGATAGCCACACATTACCCTAACCCAGTGTTTCTCAACCTTGGCAACTTTAAGGCAGGTGGACTTCAACTCCCAGAATTCCCCAGCCAGCCAAGTTGCCAAGGTTGAGAAACACTACCCTAACCTATAAACCATGGTTTACCAACCACCAAGGTTTGACAAAGGTATTAAATCCTACCTGCAACAAGATCCATTATGGTAGCAAGCAACATGTGAACCCCATGCTCTAGTCAACAAATCCTAGTTACTGAACCATGGGTCAGTCAGCTGCGCTTCATACCTTGGGGTGATAATAACCAAAGTGCAAAAACGTGGCTCTTCTCCAAAGATCATGAATCAAAGGCAATCCATTGCCACGCCAGCGGGCCGTCCAAACAGCTCTGCACCTTTTGCGCACAAAAGAAAATCAGAAAGGGAAAAAAGAGGATCGGGTCTCAGTGAAAAAAAGCAAACGTTTGACGCTCTGCATCTTCTGCCTCTTGAAACGGGTCTGGGCAGTTAATGGGGACAAAGAATGACATTTGCAAAACAGTCAAGTTTCAGCTGTCTTGGGATTCCTTTCTCACAGGACAAGCCATGAGGGTGACAACTTGCCCTGTCCCGTCGTGTCCCCCCCCCCCGATGCCTGTAGTCCAACCTTTCTAAGACCAGGTTTGTGCACTGCCAAACCATTGTTTATTTAATCCTGGTTTACTGAAGAAAGCAGAAGGGACTGTGGACTTTGCAGAAGAATATTGATGCTTTTGAACTTTGGTGGTGGAGAAAGCTCCTGAGGATACCATGGACGGCCAAGAAAACAAACAAATGGATCATCAAACACATTGACCCAGAGGTCTCATTTGAGGCATGAATGACCAAGCTTCAATTACTGTAGTTTGGACACATTGTGCGAAGACCCAGCTCTCTGGAGAAGTCTATAATGCAGGGAAAGGTGGAAGGAAAGAGAAGAAGAGGAGGACGAGCAGAAGGTTGATGGACTCAGTGACAGGGGCGATGGGGTCACCATTGGGAGACTTGAAGGACCAGGCTGGGGACAGACCCTCCTGGAGAAAATCTATCTATGGGGTTGCTAAGCGTCAACACTGACTTGATGGCACCTAATCAGTCAATTAATCAATGGGAAGAAAGAGAAGACGACCTGAAAGACCTGAAGACCTGAAGACCTGAAAGAGAAGAAGAGGACAACCACTAGGAAGGTGGATGACTCAGCCATGGGCGATGGGGGCACCGCTGGAAGGCCTTAAGGACCAGGTTGGGGACGGAACCAACTCAAGAAAACCTGCCTATGTGGTCCCTAGGAGTCAAAAACTACTTGATGGCACATAATCATTCAATGCCAAACCCAAGTCAACCAACCACATTCTGGTTTAGCCAGTTTGGTCTAGTGGTTAAAGATCCGGGCTAGAAACCAGGAGACTGAGAGTTCTAGTCCCGCCTTAGGCACAAAAGCTGGCTGGGTGACCTTGGGCCAGTCCCTGTCTCTCAGCCCTAGGAAGGAGCTAATGGCAAACCAGGAGACTGAGAGTTCTAGTCCCGCCTCAGGCATGAAAGCCGGCTGGGTGACCTGGGGCCAGTCCCCGTCTCTCAGCCCTAGGAAGGAGCCAATGGGAAACCAGTAGACTGAGAGTTCTAGTCCCTCCTTAGGCATGAAAGCCAGCTGGGTGACCTTGGGCCAGTCCCTCTCTCTCAGCCCTAGGAAGGAGCCAATGGGAAACCAGTAGACTGAGAGTTCTAGTCCCGCCTTAGGCATGAAAGCCAGCTGGGTGACCTTGGGCCAGTCCCTCTCTCTCAGCCCTAGGAAGGAGCCAATGGGAAACCAGGAGACTGAGAGTTCTAGTCCCTCCTTAGGCGGGAAAGCCGGCTGGGTGACCTGGGGCCAGTCCCTGTCTCTCAGCCCTAGGAAGGAGCCAATGGGAAACCAGGAGACTGAGAGTTCTAGTCCCTCCTTAGGCGGGAAAGCCGGCTGGGTGACCTGGGGCCAGTCCCTGTCTCTCAGCCCTAGGAAGGAGCCAATGGCAAACCAGGAGACCGAGAGTTCTAGTCCCGCATGAAAGCCGGCTGAGTGACCTTGGGCCAGTCACTCGCTCTCAGCCCAACTCACCTCACAGGGTTGCTGTTGTGGGGAAAATAGGAGGAGGAGGAAGGAGTATTAGGTATGTTCGCCACCCTGAGTTATTTATAAAAATATTAAAGGCGGGATAGAAGAAAGAAAGAAAGAAAGAAAGAAAGAAAGAAAGAAAGAAAGAAAGAAAGAAAGAAAGAAAGAAAGAAAGAATCAATCTAGGAACCCAGCCTAAGCCACGGCTTAACCAGGTCAGTTAAAACTTAGGGACCACATGTGCCCCAAATGCAAATTTGGTTAGCGTTAGCTTTGGTTGCTCCTTAATTGATGATTCAATAGATTGTGCAACCCCCCAAAATGGGTTAATAGTGCGACCAAGGGAAGAGTGTGACGTGAACCCTGCTTGAGTGTGGGAAAGGTGAACAAAGTCACCGAGGAACCTGAAAGAGAACAGCTGAACGTTCTGCCCCATCGCCTTCTCAGGACAGAAATTAATGACCGGCTTGGGCTGGAAGTGACTCAGCCATGCTGGTTTCCTGAAGACACAGAAAGGGAAAAAATGGGTCTTACTGGTCCCCAGTCCAACGCACTGACCCTTTATTATTTCTGGAGCCACCAGCTTTGGAGTCTGATTTAGGGAATCCTTGAAGCCAAAAGACTCCAGTGCCACTTAGTAATAGCCCCTTAATTTGGGAAAAGAAGGGGAGGACGACAGTGTGGTTCAGTGGGTTGTGTTTAATAAGCGTGCAATGAAACTTACTGCAAAATAAAACAGGCAATGCAGGCTTGTAAAGAATAGAAATTAAAGTCTCCGAGTCACACGTAATGCTTGACGACTTGGTGGATATGTCCATGAAGTTTGATTTTGGCAACAATACCAAATACTAATACTTTCTTGACTTCTCAGACTAGCCCACTCTCGTGAGATTTCCCAGTTATCTCCCATTCAAGTACTAATTCGACCGGTGTTTCTCAATCTCGGCCACTTTAAGATGAGTGGACTTCAACTCCCAGAATTCCTCAGCATGCTGGCAGGGGAATTCTGGGAGTTGAAGTCCACTCATCTTAAGGCGGCTGAGATTGAGAAACACTGGCCTTGGATTTTCGAGAACAGCGAGGTTGGCCGTGGGCAAACCAAACATCCTAAAGACATTGGTTCATGCCGATGAAGCTGGGCTGTAAAGTTGCTTCTGTGGTTTATTTAACAAGCTAGTTAAAACCAGGGTTTGGCACAATGTACGAACCTTGTTGGAATTCTGCTTGGAAGCCAAGGAAATCCTTTGGAATACCAGTACTGAATAAAATGCAGTTCTTCTACAGAAACCCCTATTCTTTGCTTATCCAAAGTTTCTCTATTTATAGTTGAGGTGATTTGGAGAAAAAGGGATCACAACTGGCTATGTTCGCACAATGCATTAAATTATCAACCAGGTTTAGCAAACCACCATAGCTGGAGTCACCTAATGCACTAACCCCTAACAAGCCACATCATGGCTGAACACAACGGTCTGGTTTACCCAACCTCCTCCTCTAAATTAGTTAAAAACCCAGCAGCTGCATTCACCTAACATGCTAATCTTGGTTACTTTTAACCTTGGCTAGTTTTTCAAGGTTTAGCCCAGCCTTTCTCAACCTTTTGACCCTGGAGGAACCCTTCAAATATCTTCCAGGCCTCAGGGAACCCCTGCATATTCAGGCTCAAATAGAGGCCGGAAGTTACAAAATTATTATATTCATTTCATGGGTAGGCCTGTATATATGCTTTAACAGTGTTCTTAAACTAAAAACAAAGAAGGAAACTTACCTCTTTCGTGTGAAGTGGCCCAAAGTTGAAATAATTTTTTAAATAAATCGTGATCTCCCAGGGAACCCCTAGTGACCTCTCGCGGAACCCGAGGGTGCCGCGGAACCCTGGTTGAGAAACCCTGGTTTAGCCTGTTGTACAAACCTAAGCTGCTCGATTAATTTATAGTTCAATTCAATACAAACCTGAAACAATGGTTCCCTTCAGTTAATTCCAGTATCAACCATTAATTAACCCAATTACAGGATCTTAAACATCCAAAAATCCTTGCTACTCCGTGCCCAGAAATCGGAGTCTTCTTCCTGTCTACCTCTAGAAAGTAAATGGGTCTAAACCAGTGCTTTCCAAAGTGCCGCTGTCGGCAACACACCAACAGCAGCAGTGGCGGCGGCGCAGGGAGTACATGGCGGCGGCGCAGGGGGGCATGCGGCGGCGGCCTCCACTAAAACGCAGAAGCGCTGATGGCGCGCCACTGCCATTGTCACTGCCGCCGCCGTGCACACTGCCACCACCGCGCCGCCGCCGTGCACGCCCCCGCTCCCGGGTTGTGTTGCGACACACCAAACTGTGTGTTGCGACACACAGTTTGGAAAGCTATGGTCTAAACAATATAACTGAGTTTGCACAACACACTTCCCAAGTGAATTAGACCTAGATCTTGCCTTCCCAGAGTGGGCTGAAGCAGGTTGTTTAACCTGGGTTAGCTTCTTTGTGGCTTAAAGGTTCGCCTGCACCCAGCGGTCCGCTCCATAGCCCAAACCTTGAAAGAGGATTAATTCAGTGGCCAAGCGATGCCTGAGCTGCAGACTCTGCCCCAAAGCCACCGTTGTCAAGAAGAAACCAGCAAGAAACTTACAGCTTGCTTCTTTCACAGGGGAACATCTACCATGCTTCCCGTTTTAATCTCAAAGCAGCTTCTTCGGCGACCAGCTGATACATTTCCTGGGGGAGGGATGAAAGAGCTACCAGCCAATCAGAGAAGCCACTGGCTGCATTTCAAAGCAGGTGAGGCAGTGCTCTCCCATTTGTCACACTGAGTCATGTGAGCCACACGGCTGCTCGTGTTTAGGGGTGTGTGTGCAGGAATGTGCGCTTCCTCCGTTTGCACAGCAAATCAAGGGTAGATCAGATTCAAGCCACTGGAATTTTAATCCAAGATGTTCTCTGTGGATGAAAGTGAGAATGCCAGCCTACCGTTTTGCAAATGATGCACCACGGTTCCCCACATCGCGAATGTACTTCAAAGCAGCCTTTCTCAACCTTTTGACCCTGGAGGAACCCTTGAAATATTTTTCAGGCCTCGGGGAACCCCTGCACATTCAGGCTCAAATATAGGCCAGAAGTTACAAAATAATTATATTCGTTTCATGTGTAGGCCTGTATGTATGCATTCACAGTGTTCTTAAACTAAAATAAAGAATGAAACTTACCTCTTTAATGTGAAATTGCCCGAATTTGAAATAATTTTTTAAATAAATTGTGATCTCCCAGGGAACCCCTAGTGACCTCTCGTGGAACCTGAGGGTGTCACAGAACCCTGGTTGAGAAACCCTGGCTTAAAAGAAACACACAAGGGGAACTTCCATGTTTAGAAGCCAGCCCTGGATAAACCATTCAGCAAAATAAGTCTGTGCTTAGGGCCCCAAGAGTTCACTCTTTCCCTGCAACACTTGATTTTAGTCAAATTTTTTTTGGTAATTGTCCTTATCTGCCCTGACTTTAACCTGCATTGTTAAAATACAAAAGTTTTCTTTGGCACGTGAAGGAGATCCCATCTGTTTTCGTCTCATGGGAGTTTCGCCTCAGTCAAGGGTAAACCCAGCTGGTTAGCACTGAATTCATAGCCAATTTGTGTAACGGATCCGTAAGCGCGTTATTTTATTATTTCTTTGGCTGCTTTTATTAGTGTTGATTTTTTTGTTTTGGTAAAAAAAAAGTTGATATTTAATATAGTTGTGGGGTCTGGCCTGGAAGAAAACGGAATGTTTAAGCGCTTATTTCGCCTCCAGCATTTATGAAGTCTTAACGCAGAGCTTTCCAACCTGCGTGTTGGGACACGTTAGTGTGTCAGCTGCAGTGTCTGGGTGTGTTGCGGCTGCTGCTGCCTCCTCGCTTCCATGCAGGTCCTAGTGCCTGCCTTGTGCCCTGCTGTAAGAGTGTGTCGCGAAATGATGCCCTGCTGTAAGAGTGTGTCGCGAAATGATGCCCTGCTGTAAGAGTGTGTCACCAACATGAAAAGTTTGGAAAGCTCTGTCTTAACGTCTTGCCTTGATACCCTGGAGAAGATGCTGATGCTAGGGAAAGTGGAAGGCCAAAGGAAGAGGGGCCGACCAAGGGCAAGATGGATGGATGATATTCTGGAGGTGACGGACTCGACCGCGGGGGAGCTGGGGATGGCGACGGCCAACAGGAAGCTCTGGCGTGGGCTGGTCCATGAAGTCATGAAGAGTCGGAAGCGATGAACGAATAAACAACAACAACAACAATCACAACTGCTCCATGAGATTAAAACACAGCAACAAAGAGAACAATGTATTGTGCGTAATGGCTGCAGAGGAAGATCAGCACCAGCGAATGAAAAGCGTTGAGAACGTTGCGTATTGATCGTCACCCTGGGAAGCTTCTACGGAACTGCAGCATTCCTTGGAATACCATCTTAAAGACGCGATGGTCAGCTGGCAAGGTTAGTTGCCAACCTGAAGGCCCCTGCCTTGCTAAGCAACCTCAACATGTACAAGTTTTTGTGCCAAGAATTTTGTACTTGTACTTAATTGTGTACTTGTTTTATATTAGTCACTCATCTTTCTATTCAGTCCACACTCATTCATCGCTCATTAATTCTCAGCTCTATCCTTATTTTATCACACAAAAGCTAAGGAAGATAGATGCTTTTGAACTGTGGTGTTGGAGGAGAATTCTGAGAGTGCCTTGGACTGCAAGAAGATCAAACCAGTCCATACTCCAGGAAAGATAGCCAGACTGCTCACTTGAGGGAATGATATTAAAGGCAAAACTGAAGTACTTTGGCCACATAATGAGAAGACAGGATACCCTGGAGAAGATGCTGACGCTGGGGAAAGTTGAAGGCAAAAGGAAGAGGGGCCGACCAAGGGCAAGATGGATGGATGATATTCTGGAGGTGACGGACTCGACTGTGGGGGATCTGGGGGTGGTGACGGCCGACAGGAAGCTCTGGTGTGGGCTGGTCCATGAAGTCACGAAGAGTCGGAAGTGACTGAACGAATAAACAACAACAAACGCCTTGCCTGCTAAGCAATGGAAGGGCCAAAGGGCACCATAGTTGCGCTGGGTGTAGGGCATCCATTGACTTTAAAAGCAGTGCACCATGGAACATGAGTCGCGAGGAAGGGGGGCTGTAGCAGAGGAAGGCGTATCCAGAAAGCAGTAGGAAGAATCATATTTCTCTGGAGAGTGAAGCATTTTAGTCTGATGCAGCATGCAATGTCTTCTGTTTTTGGATTTATTAATCCTGCCACAGGGAGCCTGGCCATCATCTCACCGGCCTGGTAGAGAAAGGTGCAATTTATAAATGGAACAACTGGTTAAAATGACTCCAAACAGTCACTCATGCCCTTGTCATCTCCCATATAGACTACTGCAATGCGCTCTACATGGGGCTACCCTTGAAGAGTATCCGGAAGCTTCAGCTGGTCCAAAATGCGCGCGGACAGTTATTGGAGCCAGAAAATCGGCACATGTAACTCCTCTGCTGCGCGAGCTGCATTGGGTACCAGTTTGCTTCCGGGTCCAATTCAAGGTGTTGGTTATCACCTTTAAAGCCCTACATGGCATGGGGCCAGGTTACCTGAGGAACCGTCTCATCCCCAGAACATCGACCTGCCCCACCCGGTCACGCAGGGAGGGCATGCTACGGATCCCATCGGCAAAAGAGTTCCATCTAGTGGGATCCAGGAGGCGTGCCTTCTCTGCAGTAGCACCCACCCTTTGGAATATCTTGCCCCTGGAGCTGAGGCGAGTTTCTTCGCTCCCGACCTTCCGGAAAGACTTGAAGACCTGGTTCTGCCGCCTGGCTTGGGATGGGAATGCCAATAGTTCCTCTTGGGAGTGGCTGGTGCCATGAAACCCACCTTATTATTAACATCTTTTTGTTTGGATTTTATATGTAAATTATTGTTGCTGTAATTTTATATTTTTAACTTATTGTTGTGAACCGCCCAGAGTCCCCAGGTATGGAGGAGATGGGCGGTGATACAAATTTAAATAATAAATAAATAAATAAATAAATAAATAAATAAATAAATAAATAAAATGTCCCATTAATAGAAGACCGCCATTCCTACAGTTGTTGAGAGTTGTATATGAAGCCCATTCAGCAGTCTGTTAGAACTACTGAAATGGAGCAGAGCTGCAAAGTTCGTGTACAGAAAAAGAATATTGTTTAAAAACAGAGCCCATGAGCATATTAGAGAGATCCAGGTTAGTCTTACACCTTTAGCCCACCTTAGCATAAAGAAACATGTGCTTAGACATGGCAGGTATGAAAAGTAAGTACAAAAGAGTCCTTACATTTATTCATTGCAGGTACAGCATTTTCAGTAGATAAATGATGTTCCATTTCTTCTTTGTTTCCCTAAACTTAATACCTCTTGCCCTGCTTGCTGCAAGAGATGCGTGTAGAAAGGGGGAAAAATCTCCTAGGCCCATCCATGGCCTAGAATGGAGCAGTACACAGCCATGTGCTTGCTCCCCGTCCAAGGAGGAGAGAGAGAGAGAGAGAGAGGAAGTGGGAGTGGGAGTGGCCACAAACAGCTTCCTCAAAAGCATGGAGAGCTTGCATCCTAGAGCAGCCATCCATATGCTGATGAGGCATGCTGGATTTGCTAGAATGTCCAACAGTATAAATCCAGAGTTTTGAGCCCATTTGAGCTTGTGTGACATGGGAATCCAGCTCTTGTATGCTGGTCTGGTGGATCAGTATGAGCAGGTTGCCATTTTGAATGAAAAATGCTCCTAGCACCAAGTATCTCAAGTGCAATTCCATTGCTGTGAAGTACATTCGTAGAGTTACAGATATGGAAGTGGGGCATTTAGAGCAGTGTTTTCAATTTTGGCTGGCTGGGGAATTCTGGGAGTTGAAGTCCACACATCTTAAAGCAGCTGAGATTGGGAAACACAGGCCCAGAGGTCTGAGCAACTAACCAATTGAGCTGGATGATGAGACCACACCTATATTGCTGGCTGGAGAATTCTGGGAGTTGAAGTCCACACATCCTCAAGTTAGGGAATTCTGGAAATTGAAGTTCACGCATCTTAAAATTGCTGAGTTTGGGAAACACTGGCTTACACGATCAACTCTGAGATTCTGTGAGTGCAAATATGTCTAACCCAATTATTGAGAAATATGTATTTCAGTGCATTGAACTGTATTTATTGCTGTGGAAGCAGGCAATGGAAATGTAAACACCGCCACCAAAATCAAGGGAGCTTAAAAGTGTCAAGATGGGACTGGATTGTCGCCCGGAGTCACTTTTATAGTAAGATGGGTGGTGTATTAATTTGATAATAAATAAATAAATACATTGTGAGCTTGGTTTGCTTCACACCTGATACAGAAACCAAAGGGGAAAAAATGCCTAAAGAAGGAAAATTTTTTATCTGGACTGAAGTTCCCTGGTCCCTCTCCAAATGCCTTTTCTCTCCATTCCTTGTTCACTTGTTCCTCCCCAGTCAAATAAACTTCTCAGTCATAGATAGATTAATTTCTTTCTCTGCATTAATTTGAAGATTCCTTTTACCCTTATGTGGATTCAAATCTATTTAAGGCATTATTTTATTAATCTTTAAAATCTCTTTCAGGTCAACGAACTCCTGGTGACTTCATGTACCCATCCATATACTGTAAACTTTTGGCAACAATACAGAAGTGACTTCTCCTCCTCCTCCTCCTCCTCATCTTCCTCCTTCTCCTTCTCCTTCTTCTCCTTCTTCTCAACCTTCTCCTTTTTCTCCTCGTCCTCCTTGTCTTCCTCTTTGTCTTCCTCCTTCTCCTCGTCTTTCTCCTTCTCCTCCTCCTCCTCCGTCTTTCTCCTTCTCCTCCTCCTCCTCCTCCTCCCTCATCTTCCTCCTTCTCCTTCTCCTCCTCCTCGTCTTCCTCCTTCTCCTTCTCTTTCTTCTTCTCCTCATCTTCCTCCTCCCCATCTTCCTCCTCCTCATCTTTTTCCTCCTCCTCATCCCTCTCCTCCTTCTCAGTCTAACCTACAGACCCTCATCCAAGGACCAATTAGGTCCAATCCTACTTTGTCCTGACTTCGAGTGAAGGAACACGCTGAGACTTGGTGTACAGGCTCTAGTGTTTTATTGTTCTACTCTGCTAGACAGAATCCAGCTAAACTAAAATGAACTAGTAATGCTCAGAGAAAAGGCCCAAGAAACTAGGGCGGCGCCTTCTTCAGCCTCTTGGGAGGAAAGCAAAGCGATTCAGTACTGCGCATGCGTTTCTCCCCCTGGAGGGAGCCCCCTCCTCCTTCACCCTGACACCCTTAGTCTGCCAGGTGCTGCTACCTCTGCAGGAATTTAAAATTATAATAATACCTCATTAAAAACCAGCATAAAAACACAGGAAAGGCCTGGAATTACTCCACTCTCCAAAAATGCACCTGCTGTGATTGTTGAAAATATCTTCCCCTCCTTACGTGCACTGCTGACTTAAACCAGAGTCTCCCTTTCCCCTTAGGCTTCGGTGCGTTGAATGACTCACAAGGGTGGTAAAAGACACAAATGGTGGAATTTATTTCAAAATCGGTGTATTTAGGATTCCAGCACATGTGAACTTCCTGAGCACCGCAGGCTCCCTTGCAAATACGTGTTCTAAAATCTGGTATGGGCAAAAATCCGTCCCACCTCGAACCTGCTCTGATGAAATTGCAAGGAATGCCTTTCAATGCTCCTTTATTAATATTCCTTTCAATGCTCCTTTATTAATATTAATATTTATTAATATCTTTCTCAGGCAGGTCAACCTTTGGCAATGCACCACCCACTTTTCGCCGGAATCTGATTCCATCAGAGTCTTCAAATTAGGTTGCTATTTAGAGGCCAATAGAACAAACCTCTCCCTGTAAAGTTGCGGTATTGTGTGCGCCGGGCTATTAGCATGTGCTTTTCTATTTCTAGAAACCAATTTTTAAAGAGCGGCTTTATGGACTGTTTATTGCTTTTTAAAAGAAGGCTAAATGGTTGGTTGGGTGGAACCGAAGCGAATGAAGAACTTCAACCCTGATAATTTATTCCTTGTATCACCCAGAGGGTTTAAATAATAATATATTGGAGAATCACCAATAGCATGCATGGAAATAGGAATAGTTCTATAAAATAGAATTCCTATTCCATAAAATAGGAATAATGCAACAGCAGAGATCAGGTTTACACAGCTGACTGGGTGAAGTTTGTGTAACCGTGACGCACATACCATGTTTAAAAAACCAGAGTGGTTGTTTATACATCCCAGGGTTTGTTTAATCGTTAAAAAATATATATAATTGACTAGGGTTGCATCCAAATGCTTCAGTCGCTTTGTATTAGTCTGGGAAAAAACCCAACAGTTTGGAAGAACATCCTGATGTGCATAATTATTACTGTATAAACTCCAGAAGGAAGCTGCAATCTTATTGACGCGTAAAACACACCAAGTCTAGTTTTAACAGGGCAGAGACACTTTTTCCAACTAGCCTGGTGCCCTCACTTACGTCTGAGTAGACCCACAGAGGAAATGTGTATGCAACAAATGTCTGGGCTGATTTCAGCAATGTCTAAGGGGGCTCCTACACATTTCAGCTTTGGGGCCACCAAAATTGGAATATGGCCCCTGAATCCTTTCCTAGAATCAGGGTGTAAAAAATTCTCTTTTAGTGGTTACAGAATGAAGTCAACTTAAACAAACCTTTGAACGATAACCTTGATTTAACAGACAATGGGGGGGTTGTTGGTGAAAGCTGAATGTCTTTAAATTTGAATTTACATACAGGTAGTCCTCATTTAATGACCATTTGTTTAGTGATGGTTCAGACTTATGACAGTGCTGAAAAAACCTGCAACCGCTGCTCACACTTATGACCATCGCAGTGTCCCCGTGGTCATGTGATCACAATTTGGGCACTTGGCAACTGGTTCGCATTTATGACCGTTGTAGCATCCCGTGGTCACGTGATCGCCATTTTCAACCTTCCTGGCCAGCTTCTGGCAAGCAAAATGAATGGGGAACCACATGATTTGCTTAACGACCACATGGTTTGCTTAACAACCGTGGTGATTCACTTAATGACCGCTGCAAAAAGGTTGTAAAATGGGTGAGATTTGCTTAATGACAGCTTTACTTAGCAGCTGAAATTCTGGTCTCAATTGTGGTCGTGAAGCGAGGACTACCTGTACAGTACTTGATGCAATTTACATCAATTGCGTCAGTTTAATCACTTGCTGAGGTAAATCGACACTACTGATGTCAATTACATGCCTTTGTTGAGAATGCTCAGAAAAATGACAATTTTATCTCTAAATTTTGGAAAGAATCAAAATTCATATGTTGTCTGTCCCATCAAAAGTTTGCTAAATGGGTGTCCATTAAATTAAGATTTTACTGGCCTGCGTATTAATTTTTGGGCTGGATCTATATAAATATGTAGGAGGGAAGGACTAGGAAAACATATTGTGTATTGTAAGATGCACAAATATTATCAATTCTGACCGCCCAGAGTCCCCTCCATAATGGGGGGAGATGGGCGGTGATATAAGTTAGAAATATAAATATAAATAAATAAATAAATAAATTTTTGCAGGATGTGGCTTATCAAATGCTGTGTTTTATTTTCAAAATGGTATTGTTCCACTATGCCAAAACAAAAACACAAAGTAATTAATTCTGTAAAACTATGTTCAGTTTCACAACTGAAACTGGAGATTTGTAATGTAGCTTGAGAAGGAAACATAAAAACTTTGGAGAAACCTGTACATCGAACATCTCAAAATCCCACAGAAAGGATTCATGATATAAAAGAGTACCGTCGAAACATAGGATTTATGCCCCAAATCAAATGTTTAAATCAATGTTTTTCAACCTTGGCAACTTTAAGATGTGTGGACTTCAACTCCCAGAATTCTCCAGCCAGCAATATAGGTGTTGTCTCATTATCCAAATGAAGCTTTACCTTTTCCCCTTAATACTGGCTGGCTGGGGAATTCTGGGAGTTGAAGTCCACACATCTTAAAGTTGCCAAGGTTGAAAAACAATGGTTTAAATCCTCCAAGAACAAAAAAGTTATTGGTCGAACAAGCTCACGACAAAGCAATGAATGCAGAATTTTACTGCATGGAACTTTGTCACTTAATTTCAGAAAACTAGTAGGCAAAATTTCTAGACAGTAAAATATTAATAGACACACTAATCCACTGCACTTAAAATAAATAAATAAAAAGGTATATGCCTTATCCCAAAGCAATTACTACAAAGTTCTGGTGATTAAAAAATATTTATTTTCAATGAATTTCTTCCTAGTACTAAGTCAGCTTTGAAGATTTTTTAAGATTCAGCAAGGACTCGCTCTTTGGAGATTTGCCCAGTTGAAAATATTGAACGAGGAATTTAAGTGTTCTTTCAGGAGAAGATCTACAGTATTTATGTGGTTGGTAAGAGTCAACGCTGGCTTGATGGTACATAACCAATCAATTGATCGATGATCGATTGAAACACATCTCTCATTAAAAATAAAGAGAATTGGGGGGCTTTGACTCAAGACTGTAATGATCAACAAACACATGGATGAGTTTGAGCTTCTCTTGAAGAAGACTTTTTCATGATCCAGGACGAAAGGCAACAATCTGGAAGGAGAGAGTATCTTATTTACTCTTTGATAGAGATTAATTTGGAGCTGTTTTCACAGGGAGAACCCAAAAAGCAAAAACGATTCATGTTTTGGTACCCTCTCAACAGTAAACCAGGTTTTACCCCTCTATCTTGGGTTCATCTTGAGGAAGTAAGTCTTCATCTCTTTGGGTACCAGCTCTCCAAATTGCAAAACGCAGGTACTAAATATAGGCACCATTAGTAGGACTTTCTCATGCTGTGAAATGTGTGTTACTCATCCCACTCAGCAATGCTTTCTGGGATGGGATTTTCACTGGCGTTTAAAATGAAGCAAATGCAACCAAGGTTAGAAGTCTGCAGGAATGTTAGCAGCTACAGGTACTCCTCACCTAACAACCATTTGTTTAGTGACGGTGCTGAAAAAACCGACTTACGACTGGTCCTCACATTTATGACGTTGCAGTGGCCCCGCGGTCACATGATTGTGATTTGGGTGCTTGGCAACCAGTTTGCATTTATGACTGTTGCAGCATCCCGTGGTCACATGATCACCATTTTTGACATTCCCGGCTGGAATCTGGCAAGCAAAATCAATGGGGAACCACGTGATTCACTTAATGACTATGTGGTTCGCTTAATGCTTAACGTTTAAGTTAAGTGAGGACTACCTGTAGTTGCAACTGGAGAGCACATGGGTCTTAAAAACAGGCTCGGGGGGTGGGGGGTGATAGAGCTCAACATTAATATATTCCAGAAAGAAAACTCCTGGATGATTACCAATCCTTGATCAAATTCACAAAGCCAAATCTGCTATAGGAATAAGCTTAAAAACTGGTCAGCGAAAAATTCTGCTTCTACCTCTTTCATTATTTGAATGAATTTCTTGGTTTGGTCTTCTTTCGCGGCCAATGCTGTTTCAGCCCCTGTTGCTAATATTTGGATTTACTGGATCTGCTCCTCTAAGACTTGAGAGGCAGAGTATATTTATTTATTCAATTTGTTATTTATTAAATTTATACACCACCCATCTCACTATAAAAGTGGCTCTGGGCGGCTTACAAATAAAAGTTATAAAAACCATTATAAAAATACAAAAAATAGGCTGAGAATTGAGCAAAGTAGGCGTTAGGAGCGAACAAAATTGAGATACCGAATGTGCATAATTTCAGATGTGCACAATTCACTTTATACACCAGTCTATCCAATGCAAAAGTGATTTCTTATGGCTACTCTGATTTCTTTTTTCTTTTCCATCTACCTAGCCTGCAACCCTGGGATCTCCTTGAGGCGTCCCATCCAAATATTAATTAGGCCTGACTCTGCTTTTTGTTGTTCAGTCGTTTAGTCATGTCCGACTCTTTGTGACCTCATGGACCATAGCACACCAGGCCTTCCTGTCCTCCACTGTCTCTCGGAGTTTACTCAAATTCATGTTCATTACATCGGTGATGCTATCTAACCATCTCATCCTCTGCTGTCCCCATCTCCTTTTGCCTTCAGTCTTTCCCAACATCAGGGTCTTTTCCAGTGAGTCCTCTCTTCGCATTAGGTGGCCAAAGTATTTGAGCTTCAGCTTCAGCATCTGTCCTTCCAATGAGCAGTCAGGGTTGATTTCCTTTAGGATTGACTGGCTTGACCTCCTTGCAGTCCAAGGGACTCTCAAGAGTCTTCTCCAGCACCACAGTTCGAAAGCATCAATTCTTCGGCGCTCAGCCTTCCTTATGGTCCAACTCTCACAGCCATACATTACTACTGGAAAAACCATAGCTTTAACTATATGGACCTTTGTCGGCAAGGTGATGTCTCTGCTTTTTAATATGCTGTCTAGGTTTGCTATAGCTTTCCTCCCAAGGAGCAAGCGTCTTTTAATTTCATGGCTGCAGTCACCGTCTGCGGTGATCTTGGAGCCCAAGAAAATAAAATCTGTCACTGCTTCCATTTCTTCCCCTTCTATTTGCCAGGAAGTGATGGGACCAGATGCCATGATCTGGTTTTTTTTAATGTTGAGTTTCAAGCCAGCTTTTGCACTCTCCTCTTTCACCCTCATCAAGAGGCTCTCTAGTTCCTCTTCACTTTCTGCCATTAGGGTGGTATCGTCTGCATATCTGAGGTTGTTGATATTTCTCCCGGCAATCTTAACTCCTGCTTGTGATTCATCCACCCCGGCATTTCTCATGATGTATTTTGCATATAAGTTAAATAAGCTTGGTGATAATATACAGCCTTGTCGTACTCCCTTCCCAATTTTGACTCTGCTTAGCCTTTTTCAAAATTGCCACTTGCTGTGACCAAATATTGTGACCATGGAGACATCTGTATTGTTTTCTTGGCAATTTTATTCTGGATGATTTTTCTTAGCTTCCTTGTCTAGTCTTGAAATGGGATTTCCTAGTGGTCTCCTGTCCAAATCCTCACCAGGCTATTACAGTTATCCTCAATATCCTCACAGTTATTAATGGACCAAGCCACTTCTATAGTAATTACTATTTTATGGATCCCTTTTTTTCCTCTAGGTTTAGCTCACTTTAATCACAGTTACTGTATGTATCTGTATGGACTAGATTTAATAATATGTTAAAGGACTAATCAAGTTTCCTATTAATTCATATTATATGGATCCGTTTTTTCCTTTCGTTGTAGTTTTTTTGAATCACTAATTTCTTGGTATAATCACTGTATATTCACCACATCATTATATTGATATGCCTTTTAATTAGTTGCGCTTATTATGTTTTAGTTGCTACATTGCACCAAACTAAAAAATAAGCATATGAAAAGGAAGGGAAAAATCCATTTTAATTCATTTTCGTCCCTATTATGTATTATTTACTTGGTATAATCACTGTATATTCACTATATTATTAAACTAATATGCATTTTACTATTTCTGCTCATTATACTTTAGTCACTACATTGCACTTTACTAAAAAATAAACAAAAAGGGAAAAATACATTTAAATCCCTATTACTTTATGTATTAATTTATATAATCACTGTATATTCACTCTATTATTACAATAATAGGCATTTTTATTATTTCTGCTCATTATACTTTAGTCACTACATTGCCCTTTACTAAAAAATGAACAAAGGCAAGGGAAAAATCTGTTTTAATTCATGTTGGTATAATGAATATCATTATCATTAAAATAATATGCCGTTTTATTATTTCTGCTCATTATAATTTAGTGGCGACAAAATGGCCCCAAACTAAAAAATAAACAGAAAGGAATGGAAAAATCCACTTTAATTCATCTGAATCCCGATTATGCATTTATGCATTTATTTGTTTAATTTTTATTTATTTATTTATTTATTTGTCCAACTTCTATCACCGCCCATCTCCCCCCACAAAGGGGACTCTGGGCGGTTTTTTATCCTGCCTTTATTATTTTTATAAATAACTCAAGGCGGCAAACATACCTAATACTGCTTCCTCCTCCTATTTTCCCCACAACAACCACCCTGTGAGGTGAGTTGGGCTGAGAGAGAGTGACTGGCCCAAGGTCACCCAGCCGGCTTTCATGCCTAAGGCATGAAAATCATGGTATATTTATCATGGTATACCAAGTATATTCAGTACAGCCTTATAATAATATGCATTTTTATTATTTGTGTTCATTATTCTTTAGTCACTATATTGCACCGAAATAATAAAATAAAGCAAAAGGGAGGGGAAATCCATTTGAATTCATTTAAACCCCTATCATATCATAGTCTCTGTGCATTCATTAGATCAGTGTTTCTCAACCTTAGGCACTTTAAGCTGTGTGGACTTCAACTCCCAGAATTCTCTGGGAGTTGAAGTCCACACAGCTTAAAGTGGCCAAGGTTGAAAATTCCTGCATTAGATCATTGCATTAATATGGATCAGTTGCACTGATTGCATTTTGGCTCCACCTGCAAAAAGAGGCGCCCGGATTGTATTCAGGGGTTCACACTCTCAGCTCCAGCAGAGGCCGGCGCCCTCACCCAACATGGCCGCCACGCGAGCCTCTGCCCGCCCGAAAGATGGCGGCCGCTGACGTCATCCCTGCCCCGCCCCTGCCCGGCCTCGCGCGTCCTTTCCCAAGAGGGCTGCACCGCCTCGCCGTCGGGCGGCACGTAGCGCCGAAGCCCCGCCCAGAGCCGCCAAGATGGCGCCGTCTAGTGGTGGCGGCGCGCGCCCCTCGTCCGCCGCCGCCGCCGCCGCCGCCGCCGCCGCCACGGGGGATGCCCAGGCCGGCTGGGTGAGGTCAGTTCCGGGGTGGGGCGGCGCCGAGTGGTGCAAGGAGGGACTGAGGGGCGGACAAAAGACGGGGCTCCGCCGCTGGAAGCGCCACCAGGTGGGTGCGGGGGGAAGGGCAGTGGGGAGGGAGCCCCCCAAACAGGACTAGCATCCCCGTGGGGGGGAGGGTCAGATCTGGAAACCTCGAGGACTAGGAACTTGGCTCAGTGAGATATGGGGCTGGGGGCGAGGGGAGGGGAGGTGAGTCCCGCACGCGCAGACATGCCTCTTGCCCCCCCGGGCTGTGCTGCCTCCCCGAGAGTGAGGGGTGCGCGAGGGGAGGCTCAGGACCGCTGAGGACTAGTAACTTCGTGTCTTTGGCGCCGGAGGCGTCTTGGCCCCCCCGCCCCAAATTTATGGTTTCGTGGGTGGCTTGTCATGTAGGGGCCAGCCGGCGGCGGGGGGGAGGAGGAATTCTGAGCACAGCCACATTGGCGGGAGGCAGAGGGAAACCTCAAGAGGACTAGTAACCTGGCTGGTTTGATGCCAGCCGAGGAGTCTGGCCGAAGGATGAAGCTCTCCCGCGCCCCACTGTAAAGAGAGGGCTCGGGAACCTGGTTTGTTGGATGCCATGCAGGGAAGCGGGCGGGGAGTTGCAGGAGAAATGCAGGGAAGGGGGGGCGGTCCAGATGGAAAGGTGGAGCTGGAAAGGGGAGCATGGGGGGGCACGGAGGGTGCTGCGTTGTACACCATTGTAGAGGAGAGTGGATTTGGGGGGCTCCTTGAGAAGGGGGAGGCTTTCAGCTCCTTTGGCACAGCTCAGCTGGCCAACAGCCCCAAGATGGGCGGGGGGGGGGGGAAGGAAGCACGCAATGGGTTGGGGAGCGGAGTTGGGGGCTGTTTGCAAAGCATGGGCTGGGAAGAGGGTCCCCTGGGCCTTGTGTGCCAGAGCGCTGGGTATTTGGGGTGCCTCAGACGGGTGGGTTCAAGGCAGGCCCAGAACGAAAAATACCTAAAATAGGTCAGTTTGGGGAAGGGGGGTTGGAAAGATGGGGCTCGAGAAAGGGAAATCTCGAAACCAGCAGGGGGGTCTTGGCCGCTTCGCAGGTGGGGGGCTTTCAGAGGGGGGTGGGCAGGTGGGGCAGCCTTGTGTTGCCAAACCAAAAGACAGAGAGCCAGCCCCCCCCCCTGTTCTGCTTTTGAACGTGGCAAGGAAGATGTGGACAGAGGCCTAAAAGTTTGCCAGAGAGGATGCACTTTTAAAGAGGAATTTCGGATTTGGGGGCGGAGCAAGGAAGGAGCCTTTGGGGCAGCTAAAGAGGGCTGGGGGGTTGCAGATGATGGAGGAGAAGTTGCCTGGGAGGCAGGAGAATCTTGGCGAAACAGAAAAGGACTGGGAATGTTACTAGTCCCTGCCATGAGAGTGGAGGGGGGGGGGGTGAGGTGGCAAAAGAGGGCAGAGATGGAAAGAAATTCAAAGGTGGCCCAGCTAAAAGCTCGGTGTGTGTGTGTGTGTGTGTGTGTGTGTGAGTGACCTCAAGAGTTGGGGCCAGGCCTGGACGCATGAGGGGTGGGGGGTTAATCGAGACTCCCGGAAAGGTGAAACTGGGTGGAGCAGGAAAGAGAAGGGAGGGAATGTTTGGAGAAACCAGGGGTGGCTGGCGGGGAGAAATGTGGGTGTGGGAAGCTTTTAAGGCAAAGGGGGGGGGGGGGAACCAGGCCACTTGGTGACTAACTGGGAATTTTGTGGCCAAACGTAACCCGCAATTGTTTTTATTCCAAAGGCTTGGTGGCAGGAGACGCCCTAGAGTTGTGGCTCTGTTGTGCTGGTGCCCTTGCTTGATTCGAGCCTGGAACTCTGTGTGCGTGCATGCGTGTGCAAATGTGCGCATTATCCCTTCGGATGGTTCATCTGGGGTGATGCTCTCCCTGGAGTTGGGGAGGGGGGAGGAAAAGGAACATAGCCGAGTGTTGTCATTCCAGGAACAATGCCAAAATGTCCGTAAGACGAGGATGGAGGAAAAACAAGGCTTCCTCCTGGCGCAGAAGGACGAGATAGAAGATTCGGGGAACTTTAAAAACATTTTGCAGCTGGGTGTGTTCCTTTGTTTGGCTGCTGGAGAAGGACAGCAATTTAAGGTGTTGGAAGAGAGGAATTGAATGGCGAAAGGATGTTGTTGGTCACGTTGTTTAGGAGCGAGAAGCTGGGTGCATAATTTTGCAGCAGTGCACGGAGATGAACGGAGACCGCATTCGCCTATGGGGGCAAAAAATCAGTCTGCTCGCCCCTTTTCCAACTAACCAACTTTAATAAAAGGCAGACGCTTTTGTGAGCTGCAGATCGCTTCATCAGATGCATCAGAAACCTCCTGCCTTTTGATAAACTTGGTGAGTCAGAAAAAGCGCTACCAGATTCCTGGACACGTTGCGTGGAGAAGATATGTGTCTTCTTCACATAGAGCCTTCCTCACCTGTTGGATTCCCACTCACAGAATTCGCCGTCCAGCGCAAAAAGACGGCACTGGGTTGATGTATTTATTATGTGTTTAATGGCATTTGCCCCTTTCTATGCCAAAACATCTCCAAGCATTGTAAAAACAGAAATAAACGACAGAATAAAAGAAATTCCGTAAAACGTATTCATTAAAATAGGTGGGGCAAGGAAAAGGGGAAAAACCAGTTTGTTCCAGAACTTCATTTATTTCACCAGATAAAATTGGTTCAGAAGAGAACCAAGAGTAGCATATAGGTTTGATTTTTGGAGTTGGTAGCAGGGATATTTTTTTTGCAGCCTCTGGCTTGGATGATTTTCAAATCAAATCAAAACTTTTATTACAGCCTTTTGGCCAGAGGACACTACAGTAAAAATACACAAACTTGTAATTATTAATAAAACTAAAAAGTGGGCATAAAATACAATAAAGTTACATAAAATAAATTAATAAACTAATAATATAATGTGAGGGCGATCTGGCTGCGACGTCTGTTGATAGCCAGAGTTGATTTGGTTTTCCAAATTATGGAAGAAAAATCCATTAGGACCTCATGATTTTGTGATGGCTGCGTCTGTGGAGCTCCATGTTCAGAAACAGTATATCTGAATGCCTCTGGAGGGGCAGAAAAGGGGTGTTGCCTTCATGCTGCACAAGGACCCCAAAAATAAGCCATTTTTTAGAGCGGGTAAAACTCATTATGTGAGGCTGTTCATCATGTCAGCTGTTGACAGGGGTGACCAGACATTTCTGCAACAAATGATAGTGTGCCAGGCTAAGCCATAATGTGGTTCCCTTTGCTTTTGTCTCTGCCTGTGTGCAAATCCAACCATCGTGGTTTGCAAACCCGGCTTTATGGCTTAGCATGTGGAATGAATTGAGCCAAAGATGGCTTATTGAAAAAAGAAAATTAATCATGGTTAGTGGAATGTGTGGACCCACTAGGAGCATTCAGGTGCCACCCGGGGCATTCTGAACATTTGGGGAAGGTCAGCCACTGTTTCTTAAACCCAGGTGCTGGAAATTTTTGACATGCTGTATTTACTGAAATAAAATTTTCCCCCCAAATCTTTAAAATGAGAACATCACTTTAGATTTGCTGAGAATTCAAAGTAGAGGCAGACAGATGTGAATTTGGTTTAATGCTTCCTTTCTGGAGGGGATCATCTTAAGATTCAGGGTGATCTTTCTTTGGGGGGAATGTCAAACTTCAAGGTGCCAGTTTGTGGGCATTGACGTCTGGTTGTACCACACTGGGCTAACCTGGCATGACCACCTCCATCATTAAATTCAACTCCCAGAATTCCCCTGGTGACTTGGGCATGTGCCGAGCATTCTGGGAGTTGAAGGCCATGCATTTGGAGAATTCCCAAGCCTGCATCAGTATTAAAAATGGAGATTCAGGCTGCCTCTGTCTTTTTTATATGTGGTTGATCTCTTCCTGGTTGTCATCTTTTCCTTGGATGGGAAGATAATTTGGAGCTTTTTAGTGCTACCTAGCATTTTTAATACTCAGAATTTGTGCTGGGGGAATTTAAAAACAGTTTTGCCAACTTGAATCATACGAGCTTTAATTGTTTAAATATTTATCATCACCAATATGCTGATGATACCCAGTTATACATCTCCGTCCCGGGTGAAGTAAGTGATGCGGTCAATGCCTTATCTCAGTGCCTGGAGGCTGTGGGGGTCTGGATGGGGAACAACAGGCTTCAACTGAACCCTGGTAAGACGGAGTGGCTGTGGATTGATGGCCCCCCTGGATCCGGGAAGTTGTCATCTTTGGTTCTGGGGGGGGTTGCACTACCCCACTCGGATCCAGTGCGGAATCTGGGGGTCCTCCTGGACTCGCGACTCCTGCTTGAAGAGCAGGTGGCAGTCGTGGCCAGGAGGGCCTTTGCACAGCTGCGAGTTGTGCGCCAGTTACGCCCTTTCCTGGATCGGGAGGCCCTCCGAACAGTCACTCACGCCCTTGTCATCTCCCGTATAGACTATTGTAATGCGCTCTACATGGGGCTACCCTTGAAGAGTATCCGGAAGCTTCAGCTGGTGCAGAATGCAGCGGCGCGAGCAGTTATGAGTGCCAGAAGATCGGCACATGTAACACCTCTGCTACGCGAGCTGCATTGGGTGCCAGTTTGCTTCCGGGTCCAATTCAAGGTGTTGGTGATTACCTTTAAAGCCCTACATGGCATAGGACCAGAGTACCTGAGGGACCGTCTCGTCCCGATAACGTCGACCCGCCCCACCCGTACATGCAGGGAGGGCATGCTTCGGACCCCCTCAACAAGACAATTCCATCTAGCGGGGTCCAGGAGGCGTGCCTTCTCTGCGATAGCGCCCGCCTTGTGGAATATTCTGCCCCCGGAGGTGAGACTGGCCCCCTCCCTCCTGGCCTTTCGGAAGGCCCTTAAGACCTGGCTCTGCCGCCTGGCCTGGGACGAGGGAGGTGGTAGTGCCTCCTGGGGTTGGCTGGCCCCGTAGCACCATCATCTACTCTGCGGTCCTTAATCCATCTTGGATTTTATTTTATTATGTTTTGTTTGTGTTTTTAGATATTTTGTATAGTTTTAAATTTTTATTTATTGTAACCCGCCCAGAGTCCCTTGCATGGGAGATGGGCGGGGAATAAATTTGAATAATAAATAAATAAATAAATAAATAAATTGTTTGCCTGCGTTTGCCACCCAACCATGGTTTAATGTATAATAATAATTTATTAAACTTGTATGCCACCATACAAGTTGTTGAAACTCTGGGCAGTGTGTAAGCCAGAATAGCTGAGTTCACCCACCACACATAACAAAACATGGCTTACATACATGAAACCAAAGCTTAACAAGCCACAGTTTGACTGGTTGTGTTGTGTGAACCTGTCCAATGGTGGCTTAGCAAGCCATGATTAAACCATAGTGTGATGTGTGAATCCAGCTGTTCTGCACAGTTCTGCCCTCATTTAACCAAGGATGTCTTGGAGCTGGGAAATGTCAAAAAGAGCTGTCAAAATGATTTGCCAGCTGGAACACATCTTTGCTCGATGTTTGTTGTAAAGTGGTTTTGGGTTTTTCTTAAAAAAACTTTTGTGTTAATGGAAAAATGAGAAGGACATGCAAGAAATGTTAAACTGCAGAATATGTAGAATGCAGATTGAACATTCTGTATCATAAATCTAGCTAGTTAATCCTATGAAATTGATTTGCAGTAGATCTAGATTGCATGCGCGTGGGGGTGTCTGCAGGGGGTGGTAAAAAAAGGCAAGATGGTGGCTGCGACAGAGCTTCCATTGCGGCCACCATCTTGCCTTTTTTGACCCCACCCAGCAGACACCACTCTCTCCGTGATATTTCACAAGGATTTCCTGTCCAACCTGGGCACCTTTAACAGCTCAATCCTTGTGCTGCTGATTTGAAAGGTAGCCGTAATCTTCCATGTTCCAAGAAAGGGTATCCGTTGTCAGCTGTTGGGGGGGGGGGGAGAAGAGGCTTTGATGTCCAACGGGTTGGTTACTGTGCCCAAAAAGGTGCAGGCCTTTTATAACCCCTGGACCAGTGTTTCTCAACCTTAGCAACTTTAAGATGGGTGGACTTCAACTCCCAGAATTCTTGGGAGTTGAAGTCCACCATCTTAAAGTTGCCAAGGTTGAGAAACACTGCCCTGGACTGATCCCCCTGGGTTGTTCAGAGAATGATCAGGGGACCCTGACCCCAAAACACACTGTAACAAATCGTTAGGAGATCAGATCTGCTCTGCGGTTGGGTTTTTGTACTTCTGCCAAGCGTTTGCTTTGAAAACACACACCCTACGAAATGCACGAATTCATGTGCGCTCTTTCTCTTTCAGGAAAGCTGCTTCCATGGCGTTCGGGGAATGCCTCTCGGCTCAGGACCCCTCTCCTGCCAGCAACCTTGAACTCCAGCACAGATTGCTGAAGTGCAGATAGCAGAACAGAGAGGAAGGCCAGCGTCTCTTTTGGGAGGGGCCGGTGGCCCCGGGAATGACCGGTTTGGTAATGTGATCCTTTACTTTGTTTGAAACCAGAAAGTGGCGAGCGAGCGCGCCGTTCGCTGGTAGAAGAGGGTGCCTCCCCAGTGATGTGAGGTGGGTGGGGCAAGCGGTATGTCCTTAAATTTGATGGTGGGGCCTTGGGTGGGGCCTCCCCTTCTCACACAAGGCCTGCCTTGCCTTTCCGATCCAATACTGGCTTGCGTTCTAGGTTTCTGGAAACGCCAGTGGTTACTTTTGCCCATCCTCCAAACCGGTTTGGTTGATCCTGGTTTGTTGAACAAGCCCCGGTTGGCCGCCTCGGCCCTCATCTTACTAAGCCATAAACCATAGTTTGCAAACCACCGGGGCAGGGTTCACATGTTGCAGCAAGCCCCAGATGGTCTGTGACTCTCTCACCCGCTGAGCGAATCGCACGGCTTTGGACTGAATGCAGTGTGTGGATCCATCAGATGTGGTTTCTTGAGTCAAACACAGTTCAGCAGATTATGGCCTAGCGTGGTGGTTGAACCCCGTTAAAATGAGCACCTGTAGCTTTGGATCCGGCCTCTGGCCATCTGGAATTTGGCGAGATCTGAAATTCCCTGTCCCCAAATTGCAAAATTTTCCTTCAGCCTCTTCTGTCCATGCCATCTCCATCCAATGCCTGAGACAACCCTTGGGATGACCCTCTGGGTGTTGGAGAACAGCGGGGTCATCCTTCCATTAAAGCATGGACTTGAACTAATTAATTACAGTTTCTGGCATAACAACCTCTGATGCGATGCTCTGGAACTACTCTGCAGGGCTGTTTTGAAAGCAGCAGGATTACTGGATAAGCCCTTCCCCGACTCGTTGTCCTCCAGATGTCATTCATGACAAGCCCACCTTCCCCAGAGACCTCGCTGGGTCCGAAAGGAGAACGCCACTGTGTGAAAAACTGCTCTGTTTTGTGTGTAAAGGAGGAGAGGAACAACACCAAGAATTCTTTTTTTTTCCTTTGCAAGGAGTTACACAAGTGAGTCATAAATTATTACCACTTAGCTCTATGAGAAGCTGTGTCTGCGCCAAGGAGCCATATTAGATCTCTGGGTGCTGTCAAAAGGTGTGGGGAGATTAAAGGCTGCATTTAGCTTTGCTTCCAGCAGAGAAATCTCAGCTGCTCTCCTTAATTACTGACTAATATTAACACCTCACAGAGGTAAAACAGTGCAAGTGGGAAGTTGCTTGTGTTCTTCTCGCACCTCTCTACTTTTTTTCCCTCTGTTTTGGCTCCGCAAAAGCATCCCATCAGGGAAAAGGGAATCACAGCTGGCTGGGGAATACTGGGAGTTGAAGTCCACACATCTTAAAGTTGCTGAGGTTGAGAAACACTGATATAGACAATGCTAATTCAGTATATTTTGAAGGAACATATGGTTGGTTTCCAAAGAATCTTTTGGCAGCTGGGTGCAACGTTGGGAAGGAGAGTTTAAGAAAAGGGGGGGATAGATGCTGAGAACTTTTTCATGCTGTAGCAGAGCTTTCCAAACTTTTCATGTTGGTGACACACTTTTTAGACACGCATCATTTCGCGACACACTCTTACAGCAGGGCACAAGGCAGGCACTAGGACCTATGCGGAATCTCAGCAGGTTTGGAGGCAGCCAGGCACAAGGCAGGCACTAGGACCTGCGTGGAATCCTGGCAGGGCAGGTTTGGAGGCAGCCAGGCACAAGGCAGGCACTAGGACCTGCGTGGAATCACAGCAGGTTTGGAGGCAGCCAGGCACAAGGCAGGCACTAGGACCTGCGCGGAATCACAGCAGGTTTGGAGGCAGCCGGGCACAAGGCAGGCACTAGGACCTGCGTGGAATCACAGCAGGTTTGGAGGCAGCCAGGCACAAGGCAGGCACTAGGACCTGCGCGGAATCACAGCAGGTTTGGAGGCAGCCGGGCACAAGGCAGGCACTAGGACCTGCGCAGAATCCTGGCAGGGCAGGTTTGGAGGCAGCAAGGCACAAGGCAGGCACTAGGACCTGCGTGGAATCACAGCAGGTTTGGAGGCAGCCAGGCACAAGGCAGGCACTAGGACCTGCGCGGAATCCTGGCAGGGCTCAGAGGCAGCAGCAGCCGCGACACACCCAGACACTGCAGCTGACACACTAACGTGTCTCGACACACAGTTTGGAAAGCTCTGTGCTATAGGATGCCTCTCAATCCTAAGCTTCTGCAGAGGGTATTAAAAAGTGTATAAGGCTGTCTCTTATGATCTGGGAAAAAATAGTGTCTTTAATGTCATAATTGCTGGATTTTAGAATGTGCGGCGCACCTGTATTCTAGAACTCGCGTCTGAGAAAATCAGAGAGAATAGGTGAGCGAAAATCTTCAGCGTTAGAAACGCTTTCCCGGTTCCTTCCTTC
Source organism: Charina bottae (assembly GCA_023362775.1). Lineage (NCBI taxonomy): Eukaryota > Metazoa > Chordata > Lepidosauria > Squamata > Charinaidae > Charina > Charina bottae. Next base: position 1,290,419 of record JALMGJ010000046.1, on the reverse strand, counting down.
CGGCTTCCAATTTTGCTCCGTCCGTACTGGTGTTCCCCTTCACGGGGTGGGTGGGGAGCCCATCAGGACCTCCGCCTCTTTCTTTGCTTCCCGCCTTCCCGCCCCCAGCATCCCAAAAGGGGCTCCTTTGCCGAGTTTTTGCTGCCCAGACAAAAACCTTGCCGCCTGGACGGGGGGGAGGCTGGCTTCTAGAGAAACGGATGCTTTTAAATTGTTTTGCTTTCGCCAATTCAATTAATTGAACGGGAGAAAAAGCATACAGTATGGTACACGCGAAAAAGTATTAGCGGTGTAATGGAACCACAAATTAATGATGTTAAGAAGGGGAAAAGGGATAAAAAGATAATCCACAATTGGGTGCACGTGGCCATTGATTCATCATTTCATTTCATTTATTCATTTATTTATTAAATTTCTATCACCGCCCGTCCTCCCCCAAAGGAAGGTATATTGATGTACCTTCTCTTCCCCGGAGGTTGAAAATAATTTCTGGGTGCAGAATTTTTTTAGTTTGACCAAGTTATTGGATTCTTGCCCATTGTGGCCTCTGCCGAACGCTTTCTTTACCGAAATAAATAATAAATAACTGCAGATTCCTCTCCTGCCTCAGTTTCCCTCGCCTCCCTCTTCTCAGTCGAAGACATGAGCGCCCCGGGGTAGCGATCTGATCCCTCAGCTGCGCACATTGAGTTTGCAGTGCTGAAGGTGAGAATTGCCCTGCGTCCCACCCTTCAAAAAAAAAGTGCTGGACTTGGGAGAGATCCGGATTTAATGCTGGGAAGCCAAATGACCTTCATTGCCATCCTAGCCTGTCCTGAGACACACCTGTCTCCTTTCCCGGCTGTACTGTAAGAATGCTGCCCTTGGAAAGGACGCGTGGAGCACGATGACTCGGCATGTCCCTCATGCATAAGCCAGCACAAGCAGCACGGCTGGCTTCTGTGACGGTGTCATCGCATTGGTGCGTCTTGGGCACGGCCGCCTGCTTCAGCGGCAAGCTTATGGTGCCCCTCCAGTCGAATTTCAGGAAGGAGGAGGACGGCTTTGGAACAGGCTCCAGCTTCTCAATTTGCATTAAGCTGAAACAGGTTTCCTGTACTTCATGTGCACAAATCTGTTTACTTATGGTTGGCTTGAGTATATATGATCAGACTGCAGCATTGGGTGCAAACCTGGCTGTTGGGTCGTCAGGGAAAGCAGCAAATCGCAAGACGTTGGCCCAGCCTTCTCCTGTCCAGGGCTGTTTTTATTATTTATTTGTTTGTTTGTTGTTTAAATTCATTATAGCTGCCCAACTCCCATGGACTCTGGGTGGCGTACAAAACAAAACAAAAAATCCATGAAAACAGATAACCGAAAACGACACATATCAAACAAAACATATTAGCCCCTCTGGCTGGGAATTCTGGGAGTTTGAACATCAGAATCAGGGAGAACGGGCCAGGTGAAACTTCATCTGTGCAGAGAGAAGGATCCAAGTTGAGTTTCCATGGAAGTCCAAGGAGATGTTGTCTGAACCCTTGAAAGTCTCTGCCAGCCATTGGGTGGGTTCATGTGCCGTGCTAAACTGGCGTTTCCCAACCGTGGCCATTTCCAGATGTGCGGACTTCAAATCCCAGAATTACACCACCAGCACGGCCCTTGATGAGAATTCTGGGAGGTGGAATCCAACACCGGGAAGTTGCCAAGATGGGGAAACACTGATGCTAAACCCTAGAGCAGTATTTCTCAACCTTGGCAACTTTAAGATGTGTGGAATTCAACTCCCAGAATTCTGGGAGTTGAAGTCCACACATCTTAAAGTTGCTGGGGTTGAGAAACACTGCCCTAGAGTGTTCTGCTGTAAATTTAATGGGCTGTGTGAACCCAGCCACTACAGTCAATAAACTAGTCCTTCTCCAAGCAGTAGCCTCAAGATGCGTAGACTGTAACACCCAGAATTCTCAGCAGTAGCCATGTTGGCAGGGGAATTCTGGGAGTTGAAGGCCACATGCTTTAGGGGGTGGCTTAGCACGATGCGTGAAGGTAGCCAGTTGCACGATTGCAGTAAACCACACTTAACTATGATGTGAATGAACTAGACGGTGTTAATCTTGGTGCGTGGAGATGCCCAGCTAAGGAAACCATTGCAAATCTTTTAAGCATTGGCAACCGTAGAAGTCCTTTGCGCGTAAGGTCTTCTACTCGGCTGTTTCTCGGAGAGGCCGAAACTCTTCTGAAAAATCTCACCCGCCTTTCTGTAGTTGGCTCTTACGTCAAGCCGCTTGATCTGGTGGATCTCTGCCGCGGGATGGGAGAGAGCAGGGATGTTTTGGAGAGTTTCTGGGCTGTGCACAGGCGTGCCAGGGAAAAGGGAATTCAAGGGTGTGTTGGCACCAAGTTGGGAAGCTCTGAAAAGCAGCTTTTAGTTGCACTGAAATCTAATCTTACGGTGCCGTGTTCTACGCACTTTCCGAAAACTGCACCCTGGTGAGTCCCTGCTGTGTAAACAGCTCTTTGTGCAACTGAAGTGCAACTTCTTGGATCAGTTGAAAAGGTCTAATGCTGTGTTAGGGAGTCTACATTGTCTTCTCGAGAGGAAGCATCTCCTTGGGGCAACTTTCCCAAACCCCTTTCTACCTGCAGATTGAGCCAAGCTGATATTTATTGATTATTCATTTTTAATGGAAGGGGGAAACAGAGTTGGTGTGTTAAGCTTCTGATAGATTTAACCTATTTTTTAAAAAAAAAGAAAGAAAGAAAAAAGCAAATGGAGGAAGGTTGACAATTTTAACACAGCCCCATCACATTAGTCATACTCGTTGGAGGCTGTTAAAATATTTCCAAAGCATAGCGTGGCAGCTGATAATAAAAAGCTTACCTGCCCAGGTTATTTCACCTGAGTTGACACTGTTTTGTCTCCTCTCTCCCCCCCCAAAGGGGGAAGTTCCTGCCCTCCCTTTAATTCTTCATCATGGCAAAAAGTAAAAAAAAATGTGATTAAACTGCCCCTTTAATGTGTGAGAATGCCTTTGGGACTCTGGGGCTAAAGTTGCAGAACTGTTAATCTGTAATATATTGAATTGTGACTTCTTAAATTTACCCCATTACCTGGAATTTCTCTCTCTCTCTCTCTCTCTCTCTCTCTCTCTCTCTCTCTCACACACACACACACACACACACACACACACACACACTCACACACACACACACACACACAGGTCAGGTGTGCAAAAACACAGAACGTTAGCTCAGTTCATTGAGTGACTCACCTAGCATGTTGATGATTTTTGCCTTCAAAATTGATCTCTTGTGACAAGAACTCTGGTTTTGTCATCCCGTCCCAGTAGAAGCTCAGTTGCTATCATGGCTGTGTCCTAAAAGCCCCTGAGATGCTCTTAGACCGCTTTCTGTACTGCTTGTGCTAAGCCATTATTTAACCATCAAATCAAATATTTATTACAGTCAAAGACCAGCATAGATTTAACCATGATTTGGCATTTGGGTTCAGACAGCCCAAACGGAGGGTTCTAAATTGGTTTGTACAAACCACGGCAGCTCACCAAACTACCACCTAACCAAACAAGCCACATTATTATGGGATAGTATAATAGCCAGCATGTGAGCAAGTATTCATCGTCTACAGATGCCAATTTCTTCCACCATCTTCTGTAAGTTTAATGGGTTTTTATAGATCCTCAAGGCATGTCTTATTTTAAACTCTTTAATTGCTGAAGCTTGTTATTATTTTTATCCTGTTCTGCCTTTTCCTTTGGATAGTATATTTTGTTGACCTCCGGTCTATGGCTGTAAAACAAGCACAACTAAACGGCCACTATTTTAGGGACTTTCCAAACTGTCCACGTTCGTGGAAGCACATCAGGTTTGACATGTTGCACGTCCGTGGCGGGCAAGAAATTCAGCCTGTCGAAGCACCACAATATTCTTGCCTTCAGCTTCCAGATTTCTGGGCTGTGGGTCTCTGCAGAGCACTTCCTGCAAGCCACAGAGGAAGGATATGACTGCACCAGGACCTTGTTTGAAGGATTCTCATGGCTGCAGTTGGAGAACAGGATGAAGGACCAGGAGGAACATGGGCTGAATTAGCTTCCCCAAAGCAAGAGTGGTCCATGTGAATGACATATGTGTCTCTATTGCTGATCTTCATCTCAGTTGTTAAGAGAAGTGGGTCTAAGGTAAAGGTAAAGGTTCCCCCGCACATTTGTGCAGTCGTGTCTGACTCTAGGGGCCGGTGCTCATCTCCGTTTGTTAGCCGAAGAGCCTGCGCTGTCCGAAGACGCTTCCGCGGTCATGTGGCCGGCATGACGCATGCGGAACCGAAGTGGTCCCTATTCATCGACTTGCATTTGCATGCTTTCGAATTGCTAGGTTGGCAAGAGCTGGGGCGAGTGCGGGAGCTCACTCCGTCACATGGAGCTAGGGATTCGAACCTCCGAACTTGCAATCTTCCAATCGACAAGCCTGGCGTCTTACCCGCTGAGCCACCACGCCCTCTAGCGTGGTGTACTTGGAGTGGGTGGGAGACGGTCATAATGAGGGTTTGCCTCATTGTGGGAGGTTGTGCGGATCCAGAATTGGCCTTTACAGCCACTTACGGATCCACCGTTAAAATTTTACCTTTGGAAGACAATCTTACTCGGCTACGAGTGATCGCCAATGATGACTTGGAGTGGGTCTACTTGTGGGTCTACTTGGAGCCAGTTCCCAGCTGCCCCATTCTGATCACAACTATGGCCTACAGATGTATCCAGTTGACTTCTAAGAAGTGCCAAACTCTCTGGCCATGTTGTGGATCACACCGAGGGGTGGTTAGATGAACCACAATGTGATAAGTTAACCCAATTGTTTGGGTTCACACAACACTCCGAACCATGGGCTAGGCCCACTGGCTGGTCTCACCCACTGAACTGCCAACCAAGTTTGATTGGATTCACACCAGGCTCAGATGTAACATTCTTCATTTCTTTTAGCTTTGCCTGTGGAATGAACCCAGCTGTTGTGGTTTGCAAACCGTGGTTTGTGACTTACTGTGTTGGGCAAGCACAGTCAGTTGTAACTTACTCAACAAACTATGGTTAAACAATAGCTTAGTGCACTTTTTGAGAAATGCCTCTGGATATACATTTGCCCACATAGCAGAGTTGTTGTGAGGATGACAACTCCACCAAAGTGATGCTCCCTCAAGAACACAACACAGACGCGAACGCAGCATCGGAACCTTTTAATTGATCCAAGTAGTAATACTTTGGTTGCACAAAGAGCTGTTTATGTAGCAAGGACTCCCAAGGCATACTTTCCCAGAAAGTATATAGAAGACGGCACCCTAAGATTAGATTTAAGTGTAACTCTGGATGCTGCTTTCCGGAGCTTTGCAACACGCCCTTGAATTCCCTCTTTCTTCTAGGATGGCTGTGCACAATCCTGGAATTGTGACTCCTTCAGAACGGTGCTAAAAACATTGGGATTTAGTTTTTTCCAACCAAATCTTCAGGTTCTGCTCCTTCCCGGGAGAACTTTGCTCAGCAGGGAGCTCAGAAATTTGAGAACTTCCTCCCACTTCTGTTAAAAAAACAAGCCAACTCTTACTTGGAGAAAAAGACTAGGCGGAATAGAATGGCCAGGCTGGAGTTTTGGGGCCCGAGAACTTCTCACTGTCTCTCTCTGGTGCCAGAAGAACGAAAAAAAGCTGCATTTCAGCTCATGCAGGCGCGTTTGAGAGAAACAGCCCGCCCACTGCTTTAGCAGAAAGAGACCACTGTTTATAAATCGGATAAGTGTGGGGCCAGTCACTCCCTCTCAGCCCAACTCACCTCACAGGGTGGTGGTTGTGGGGAAAATAGGAGGGATGGTCGCCACCTTGAGTTATTTACAAAAATAATAAAGGGATAAAAAATCTAAAAAAATATATTGAGGACTCTGTATGTGGACCTGATTGGAGTAAATGGTAAGGCTGATTCAGAAATATGATTCGTATTTCCTTTTTAGTTCTGTCTTGTATTCCGTATTTTATTATATTATTGTATTATATTATATTATATCATATTATATTATATTATATTATATTATATTATATTATATTATATTATATTATATTATATTATTATTCATCATCATTGGCGATCACTCGTAGCCGAGTAAGATTGTCTTCCAAAGGTAAAATTTTAACGGTGGATCCGTAAGTGGCTATAAAGGCCAATTCTGGATCCGCACAACCTCCCACAATGAGGGCATAGGTTATATTATTATATTATATTATATTATATTATATTATATTATATTATATTATATTATATTATATTATATTATATTATACTATACTATACTATACTATACTATTAATATTATAATATTATATTATAATATATTATTATATTATATTATTATATTATACTATACTATACTATACTATACTATACTATACTATACTATACTATCTCCAGCAAAGGAGATCGTTACCTTGTCGTGGTGCTGGAGCTTGAGCACCTCAATGAAACCATGAGCTAAACCGTGAAGGGACACCCAAGACGGGAAGGTCGTGGCAGAGAGGTCAGACTAAATACGATCCCTGGGGAAGGTAATGGCAACCCACCCCAGTATTCTTGCCATGAAAACTAAATGGATCAGTACAACCAAAGATATGTCGGTATACCATCGGAAGATGGGACTCCCAGGTCGGAAGATGGTCAAAATGCTACTGGGGAGGAACAGAGGATACGTTCAACTAGCCCCAGACGTGATGACGCAGCTAGCTCAAAGCCGAAAGGACGGCTAGCGGCCGACGGTGCTGGTGGTGAACGACGAATCCAATGTTCTAAAGATCAACACACCATAGGAACCTGGAATGTAAGATCTATGAGCCAGGGCAAATTGGATGTGGTTATTGGTGAGATGTCAAGATTAAATATAGACATTTTAGGTGTCAGTGAACTGAAATGGACTGGGATGGGCCACTTCACATCAGATGACCACCAGATCTACTACTGTGGACAAGAGGACCACAGAAGAAATGGAGTAGCCTTCATAATTAATAATAAAGTGGCTAAAGCAGTGCTTGGATACAATCCAAAAAACGATAGAATGATCTCAATTCGAATTCAGGGTAAGCCATTTAACATCACAGTGATCCAAATATACGCCCCAACCACAGATGCTGAAGAAGCAGAAGTAGATCAGTTCTATGAGGATCTGCAGCACCTACTGGATAATACACCAAAAAGATGTTATTTTCATTACAGGAGACTGGAATGCTAAGGTGGGTAGTCAGACGACACCTGGAATTACAGGCAAGCATGGTCTGGGTGAACAAAATGAAGCAGGACATAGGCTGATAGAATTTTGCCAAGACAACTCACTGTGCATAACAAACACTCTCTTCCAACAACCTAAAAGACGACTTTATACATGGACTTCACCAGATGGTCGACACCGAAATCAGATTGACTACATCCTTTGCAGCCAAAGGTGGCGGACATCTATACAGTCGGTAAAAACAAGACCTGGAGCTGACTGTAGTTCAGATCACGAACTTCCTATTGCAAAATTTAGAATCAGACTAAAGAGAATAGGGAAGACCCACAGATCAGTTAGATATGAGCTCACTAATATTCCTAAGGAATATGCAGTGGAGGTGAAGAATAGATTTAAGGGACTAGATTTAGTAGATAGGGTCCCAGAAGAACTATGGACAGAAGTTCGCAACATTGTTCAGGAGGCGGCAACAAAAAACGTCCCAAAGAAAAAGAAAACCAAGAAGGCAAGATGGCTGTCTGCTGAGACACTGGAAGTAGCCCAAGAAAGAAGGAAAACAAAAGGCAACAGTGATAGGGGGAGATATGCCCAATTAAATGCAAAATTCCAGAGGTTAGCCAGAAGAGATAAGGAATTATTTTTAAACAAGCAATGTGCGGAAGTGGAAGAAGACAATAGAATAGGAAGGACAAGAGACCTCTTCCAGAAAATTAGAAACATCGGAGGTAAATTCCAGGCAAAAATGGGTATGATCAAAAACAAAGATGGTAAGGACCTAACAGAAGCAGAAGAGATCAAGAAAAGGTGGCAAGAATATACGGAAGATCTGTATAGGAAGGATAATAATATTGGAGATAGCTTTGACGGTGTGGTCAGTGAGTTAGAGCCAGACATCCTGAAGAGTGAGGTTGAATGGGCCTTAAGAAGCATTGCTAATAACAAGGCAGCAGGAGACGACGGTATCCCAGCTGAACTGTTTAAAATCTTGCAAGATGATGCTGTCAAGGTGATGCATGCCATATGCCAGCAAATTTGGAAAACACAAGAATGGCCATCAGATTGGAAAAAATCAACTTATATCCCCATACCAAAAAAGGGAAGCACTAAAGAATGTTCAAACTATCGAACAGTGGCACTTATTTCACATGCCAGTAAGGTAATGCTCAAGATCTTGCAAGGTAGACTCCAGCAATTCATGGAGCGAGAATTGCCAGATGTACAAGCTGGGTTTAGAAAAGGCAGAGGAACTAGAGACCAAATTGCCAATATCCGCTGGATAATGGAGAAAGCCAGGGAATTTCAGAAAAACATCTATTTCTGTTTTATTGACTATTCTAAAGCCTTTGACTGTGTGGATCATAACAAATTGTGGCTAGTTCTTGGTGGTATGGGGATACCAAGTCATCTTGTCTGCCTCCTGAGGAATCTGTATAACGACCAAGTAGCAACGGTAAGAACAGAGCACGGAACAACGGACTGGTTTACGATTGGGAAAGGAGTACGGCAGGGTTGTATACTCTCACCCTACCTATTCAACCTGTACGCAGAACACATCATGCGACATGCTGGGCTTGAGGAATCCAAGGCTGGAGTTAAAATCGCTGGAAGAAACATTAACAATCTCAGATATGCAGATGATACCACTTTGATGGCTGAAAGCGAGGAGGAGTTGAGGAGCCTTATGACGAAGGTGAAAGAAGAAAGTGCAAAAGCTGGGTTGCAGTTAAACCTCAAAAAAACCAAGATTATGGCAACGAGCTTGATTGATGACTGGCAAATAGAGGGAGAAAAAGTGGAGGCAGTGACAGACTTTGTATTTCTAGGCGCAAAGATTACTGCAGACGCTGACTGCAGCCAGGAAATCAGAAGACGTCTACTTCTTGGGAGGAGAGCAATGGCAAATCTTGATAAAATAGTTAAGAGCAGAGACATCACACTGACAACAAAGGTCCGCATAGTTAAAGCAATGGTATTCCCTGTAGTAACCTATGGCTGCGAGAGCTGGACCATAAGGAAGGCTGAGCGAAGGAAGATAGATGCTTTTGAACTGTGGTGTTGGAGGAAAATTCTGAGAGTGCCTTGGACTGCAAGAAGATCAAACCAGTCCATACTCCAGGAAATCAAGCCAGACTGCTCACTTGAGGGAATGATATTAAAGGCAAAACTGAAGTACTTTGGCCACATAATGAGAAGACAGGATACCCTGGAGAAGCAGCTGATGCTAGGGAAAGTGGAAGGCAAAAGGAAGAGGGGCCGACCAAGGGCAAGATGGATGGATGGTATTCTGGAGGTGACGGACTCAACCATTGGGGAGCTGGGGATGGTGACGGCCGACAGAGGGCTCTGGCGTGGACTGGTCCATGAAGTCACGAAGAGTCGGAAACGACTGAACGAATAAACAACAACAAATACTATACTATACTATACTATACTATACTATACTATACTATACTATACTATTAATATTATTATATTATATTATATTATATTATATTATATTATATTATATTATATTAATATAATATAATATAATATAATATAATATAATATAATATAATATAATATAATATAATATAATATAATATAATTTTCTATAGCCGCCCATCTCAACAAGTGGAAACAACATTCCATCTTGTTATATCTGGTCGTCTTATTGTTCTGTATTTTTGTATTCTGATACAGCCTTATGGCTAATCAATAAAGCATTATTAATGGAACTGATTTTCAGACTATCCAGACCATGAATTGGATAGAAGCAGCTTTTCAGGCCCATTCCAGTATAGTGGAAACAAACGTGCGAGGCCTCTTTGTGGCTCTTTTTTGACCTTGAAAATTAAAGACGCCATTCTGAGGAGTCTTCCGAGTTGCATGAAATTGGTTGTCCCAGAAAATGGAACTGGGTCACAAGTTGTTTCCTGCAGTCGTAAGTTTAAATAAATAAGGCTGACCTAGCCAAACTTGTCGGCTGGTTGAAACAGCTTCCCTCACTTCCCTCGTACTCCGTAGTACAACTTCTGAATTTTGAAAGCTGTGCTTTATTTAACAGGACATGTAATGCTCTATATAGGGTCGTACGGTGTGTGCTAAAAGACTGTACGGATCCAGTTGTCGCTGAATGCGTACTTATGAAACTAGAGTGGTGTGGTTTAACTTTTCTCGTCTTCATCACTCTGAAAGAAAGACTAGAGGAGGAGTGAGCGGTCCCTGCGGGAAGAAAATCAAACCCTAAGCTAATAAATGATACTTAAGTCTTGGCATCTTGTGGTTCTGTATCAGTGTTTTCTCAACCTTGGCCAGTTTAAGATGGGTGGACTTCAACTCCCAGAATTCTGTGCTGGATGGGGAATTCTGGGAGTTGAAGTCCCCCCATCTTAAACTGGCCAAGATTGAGAAAACACTGTTCTGTATTAATACAGCAGATTAACACTACTTGAATCTATATGATCTTTTCCCCCCTAAATCACAGGCTTATATACTGTTGCTCAAAGCGAGAATGCAGTTTGTCAAATTTGGGCTTAATATGTTGTGGTTTCTAACCCAGAATTTATAGTTTATTTGTTACGGGTGAACCCAGCCAGTTTTGATGTCTTCATCAAACCAGGTGAAACTGAGAATGCACTACATCATGACCTGTTTTGTTCAGCTTGGGCAGAGTGGGTTGTGCGAACCCACCGTTGCAGCTTGTGAACGGTGGTTCGTGGCAGAGAGAGTTATGCAACTGCACCGATTGTGACTTAAGATGTGGCTGAACAAATCATAGCTGACGAGGATATCCTAAAGCACTGCGTGAGCCAGGCCTCTGTTTAGAATTGTGTATTGCAGAGCTTTCCAAACTCTGTCGCCACACGTTAGTGTGTCGGCTGCAGTGTCTGGGTGTGTCGTGGCTGCTGCGGCCTCCAAGCCCTGCCAGGATTCCGCACAGGTCCTAGTGCCTGCCTTGTGCCCTGCTGCCTCCAAACCTGCTGTGATTCCGCGCAGGTCCTAGTGCCTGCCTTGTGCCCTGCTGCCTCCAAACCTGCTGTGATTCCGCACAGGTCCTAGTGCCTGCCTTGTGCCTGGCTGCCTCCAAACCTGCTGTGATTCCACGCAGGTCCTAGTGCCTGCCTTGTGCCTGGCTGCCTCCAAACCTGCTGTGATTCCGCGCAGGTCCTAGTGCCTGCCTTGTGCCTGGCTGCCTCCAAACCTGCTGTGATTCCACGCAGGTCCTAGTGCCTGCCTTGTGCCTGGCTGCCTCCAAACCTGCTGTGATTCCGCACAGGTCCTAGTGCCTGCCTTGTGCCTGGCTGCCTCCAAACCTGCTGTGATTCCGCACAGGTCCTAGTGCCTGCCTTGTGCCTGGCTGCCTCCAAACCTGCTGTGATTCCGCGCAGGTCCTAGTGCCTGCCTTGTGCCCTGCTGTAAGAGTGTGTCGCGAAATGATGCATGTCTAAAAAGTGTGTCACCAACATGAAAAGTTTGGAAAGCTCTGGTGTATTGAGTTATGCTTCTGCGTGAGAATTAGGAGGAGTCTGTGGCATCTTTTCAGACCAACATTTTATTAAGGGGTATAAGCTTTTGTGAGCTGTGGGTCAGTTCATCCAGTGCATGGAATGGCTAATGTGATGTAGGTGAGAGTTTTTAACTTTGGGTTAAAAAATGCCCTGAAAGAGTGGGAGGGGGTCTCAAGTACGATGGCTGCATTTTCTATGATCTTTGATGGGGCTTTTCATCATTAAAAAAACCCACAGTATTATGCTCGTTTTAAGCAGCTACTACCCCTGCTGTGCATAACAAAGACTGAAGATGCTGCATCTGACCACACATTTCTCACCCGTCCTTCCCTCCTGTTAGCCCTTTGAGGTGGTCCAGACGAGAAGCCCAACCAGGAGCCGTAGCTCTATCTTTATTGTCAGGCTACATTAACAGAATCTTCCTCCTCTCCTTTTACTCTCCAGAAAACTAGGCAGGGTCCCTTCTGAAATGCTTCCCATGCCCCTTTTCCTTCTGCGGGCTCAGCTGCCTCTTATTTGACCGTTGCCTAGTCTGCAGCTCTTCCTCCTGTCTCCCCAGGTCATTCCCACAGACCATTATACCTCCATGCTGCTTGTTGTCTGGATGCACAAGGTTTCAAATGCCAGCCAGCATGGGAAGCAACTTAGTGCCCCACCCGTTACCTTGGGTACCTGCCCTTGAAGTGAGTAACCCAGAGCTTTCCAAACTGTGTCGCGACACAAAAGTGTGTCGCCACGCACAGTCGGCTGTGTCGCCACACAAGCCGGAAGTGGCAGCGGGGGCGTGCATGGCGGCGGCGGCACCGGCGCGCCATCGGTGCTTCCACGTTTTAGCGGAGGCTGCCGCTGCCATGCACACCCCAGCCCGCACCAGGTTTTCCCGCGGCGACACATGAAAATCCGAAGGCGTCGCAGCCGCGGTGGCGCGCAAAGACCGAAAGCGGCAGCAGCGCTTCCGGCTTTTTGCGCACTGCCGCGGCGGCGGCACTTCCGGGTTTTCCCGCGGCGACACACCAAGGGCGGTTGGTGTGTCGCCGCGGGAAAACTTTGGAAAGCCCTGGAGTAACCGCTTGGTGTCTAATCAACCAAAGCTCTGCCAATGTCGTGTATCTATGGTTCCTTTGGCTACAGTTGTAATCGAAATTATTCAACCCCCATTGCAAATCAGGTTTATTGCCAAAATGTATAATTATCAGTTGCATTTTCAGTTGCATTTGGGGAAACCACTTGAAGCATTCGTTGTGTTGAGCTATTTCGATTGCTTTTGTTTGATTTGTTCATTGCAAACAGCTGAAAGTCTGTACATTTTGGCAATAAACCTGATTTGCAATGGGGGTTGAATAATTTCGATTACAACTGTACATGAGAATGTGCCACGCTGGGCTCCTGTTAATACACCCAAGAAAAAAAACAGATTTCTGCAGAAGTCAGGATACACACCAGTTCTATAATGGCTTCTCTTCCTTTAGCTGGCCATGAGCACAATTGATCGTGAATATTGCTCCACCAGCTACCAAATTCTCTTGTGCTTCTCAGACTCGCTTCATTCTTCCCAGCTCTCCTGTGTGGGAGGCCTCCTTCCTCCTCCTCTTCTGCAACTCCTTCAGAGATGTTTGCCTTGCGTAACCATGGCTCCCAGCTTCCATCCTCTGTTGCTTAATTTCCTCTAACTTAGTTTTTGGGCACTGACTGCCGTTGCCAAGACGGCGGAAAAAACTCTGCCGTGTCCGATCGCGCCAAACCCCATCAAGCGGTTCCTCTCCCTTTTGACACACCTCTTGCAGATGCCTGATCGCTGCAAGACCACTTGCAGCTCCGCTTGGCCAAAGCCGTTCCGAGAGTGGATTTTAGTTGCCTTGCAGTTTTAGCTGAGAAATAGCCTTATACCGTGGCCAGATGTGCAGTAAGACAGGTGTGTAACCTGAACTGCCTGGGGCTGTGTAAGTTCCCGGAAAGTCTTGGGTGCAGCTGCTGGAGAACGTCTACTAGTGGTGTTCAAATGCTAACTTTTGATTCGATCAAAGGAGGATATTCTGTGCTTTTCGTTCAGTCAAATTCGTTTAATTCAGTCAAACGTAGATTTGAAAGGGCAGCCTCAGGCAGGCTGCTCAAATCCTTTAACCCCCCCGCAGAAGGTTCTGCATCTTCAATGAAAGGATCTGCCGAAAGGTCGGGAGAACCACTCCCATTGAGAAGAGCGGGCAAGATTGACCAACGGTCTAATTCTGAATAAGGTAGCCTCCTGCGTCCTTTGAAATTCTGATCAGCTCTCCCTTTTAAACCCAATTTGTATGCAGCTTTTGCGATTGGCCTCTCCAGGCATCCAGATGAGATAGACAAAAAAACCAACCAGCTTGGCCAGGAATGACTTGAATCTAGATTTTTAATTGCACCCACCCCACCAGCCCAGTTTCTTACACTGATGCTTTGTTTAACTCTCCTTCTGCAGTCTTCTGTGTAACAACACATCCCTTTTAACCCTGATCAAATAAACCAACTTTATATTCCTTCCTTTTATTTTTAACAATCTTGATCTTTAGTCCCTTCAAATAATGTCCTAGAGCTTGATTTCTTTTCCCTTTTGTTGTTTATTCCCCCCAAAAAAATTTTAAGTCCTTAAACTTGTATTTAAAACTTCTTTCACTAAGGATTGAAGGAAACTCACCCGGTGGTTTCAGATTTGTCGATCCAAAGGTTCCTAATAGCTGAACAGCAGTTAACAAGCAATGTCTGGAAGTGATTAGAAAGGGAAGTATGCAAACCCAGTGTCCCCAGTGTTCAAAGGCACCAACCGTGGTTTGAGCAAGATGGTTATTCTCTCGTCTCCCAGAGCTCTAAACCCGCCGGAAACTGCTGTCTTGGGGTCTCCTCATGAGGAGCAACTGCCTGGAGCAATTGTGGGCAATCCCAAATCCTCTCCTTGTCCAGAGAGGAATTACAAAGAGACGCTCAACTCGCCAGCTCTTCATTCCGCCAGGATCATCGGCTCTGCTTTTAGCAGAGCTGTCTTCAGTTTGCCATTTCTTCCCCAGAAGTCCCACTTTTGGCCCCTCCGTTCCTGCTTTGCTAGTCAGCAAGGGCTCCTAAAAAGTTTGTTTTTCTCTTTGTTTGCTTTGAATTGGTGTCTTCTTTCAAGACAGTCCTTTGTAAACAGAAATCCCAAAAGAGCTGGGGAGTGACTCAAGCTCCCTCCTACTTCTAATTTAGTTTCTTAAATTGCTTTCAATTTCGTCCTTCCTCCGAGGGACGTGGAAAAGCTCACGCAGAAGAATTCAGGCCCTGATTGCTCTTGTTCCAGAGTACAGGACCCGGAATCGTGGATTTAGGTTACAGGAAGGCAGATGTTGAGTGGATATTAAGAAAATCTTAAATGCAGTTTGGCAGTGGAATCTGAGAGATGGGTGGCCGTCGCCAAGGTTCATATAAGTGGCAGAAGAGTTGCAGAAGAGGTAACAGACAAGCTCGAATACCTTCCTTATGAGAAAAGACTAGGGCTTGGGGGTTCTTTAGCTTGGAAAAAAGCCGATGGACAGGGGACAAAATCAAAGTGTGCAAAATCAGGCACGACGCAGAGCAGCGGTTCTCAAAAGGTGGTCTTGGGACCCCTGGGGTTCCCGAGGCCCTTTCAGGGGGTCCACGAAGTCAAATAAATCTCTTAAAATTTCTCCGTTTTAATTTCTAATACCGTAAATAGTGATAGATCTAACCCACATAAACCAAAGCTCTTTGGGGTCCTCAAATCATTTTTAAGAATGTAGAGGGGTCCTGAGACCAAAAGGTTTGAGAACCCCTGGCCTAGAGGGAGAAGAAACGGAGAACATTTGCTCCCTCTCTCCAAACAATAGGACCGTTCAGTGACGTTAATTGGAAGGAGAGAACTGAAACGAGGCATTTTTTTTCATGCAGTATAGTATAATGAACCTGTGGAATTAATTCCCCGAAGATGTGTGGTGGCCACTCCTTTGGGTGACTTTCAAAGGAGATTGGGTGAATCCATGGAGGACGAGTCTGTCAAGGGTTGTGCTCCGGCTTGGAGCCAACGTGCTGCCGAAAACCAGTTACAGGGGAACGTTGTCAGGAGAGGAGAAGGTCTCTATGAGTCCACAGAGAGCCTTCCAGAAGCTTCTGGAAGGTCACAGTGAGGAACAACATGCTGGACTAAGGGGCCTTTGAGGGGGGCCTTGTGGTCACCATCTCAAGTCATCCACTGGCCGGGCTAGCTAGAAGGGATGAGAACATTGCAAGTTCTTCCAGGGAGAAGAAGTTCTTCCAGGATTCATCTAGGTGATCCCTGTGGCTCCTTCCAGCTGCATGCTCCGATGCTTCCATGCTGGTTTTTAAATAGTTAAAGCTGGTCCCTTTCTCCGGTTGTCACATCCATCAGGGTCTCCAGGTTTACACAATCCCCACAGGCACCAATATGCCTCCGAATGCCTCCCTTGATATCTGCCTCACCTGCATTGGAGGGTGCTTGTTTTTCCAGATCCTTTAATTAAGCACAATAAAGCCAAACGGGAAACCAGCCAGCTGCACGCAAAGCCTCCGCCTTCGCCTTCCAATTTTATTTCCAAGAAAGTCTGAGTCCCTTATGAGGCATTCTTGGAGAAGGAAAAAACTGTGGGTGACTCAATCCAGCACGTCGTTCGAAAGGTCCATGTGGAGTGGTTCAGAACCTCCGATGGGACAGAAGGAAGGAAGGGCATATTCTTGTCCGTCTTCCTTCTTTCTGAGCAGATGCTGAAGTGGACAGATGGCATGGCAATCATTTTGTAAATGTCCAGGGGCAGCCATTTGGGGAGAGGGCTTCTGACCTCCCTCCAAATGTTCTTCCCACCCCCCTAAAGTCAAAACAGCCTCCCCAACTTCTTGATGGCACCTTCTGCATTCCTCTCCTCCTGCAGATGTATCTGCACTCAGCAACCATGAGAACCTGCAGCTTCTGGTTTTCTCTCATGGAAACAGAGTTTCCATGATCTACAGGTAGTCCTCACTTAACAACCATTTATTTAGTGACGGTTCGGACTTACGATGGTGCTGAAAAAACCGACTTATGACCGGTCCTCACACTTAGGACTGTTGCAGCGTCCCCGCAGTCACGTGATCACGATTTGGGTGCTTGGCAACTGGTTCACATTTATGACTGTCGCAGCGTCACGTGGTCATGTGGTCGCCATTTTCAACCTTCCCGGTTGGCTTCTGGCATGCAAAATCAATGGGGAATCACGTGGTTCACGTAACGCCTGCGGTGATTCGCTTTATGACCACCGCAAAAGTAATAAAATCGGGCCAGATTCACTTAATGACCGCTTCGCTTAGCAACCGAAATTCCGGTCCCAATTGTCGTTAAGCGAGGACTACCTGTACTCAAAGATGGGAAGGGGCTGGTCTTTTGAGTTTGTCTTTGGCCCTAACCTTGTTTCTGCTTGCGGAGTGAACGGAAATCACAGAGCAAGAAACTGCAACAACTTTGTAGTCACCTAACTCCATCTGGCGTGATCCCTTGGGCATGGGGTTTTGTGCAAGGAAGAAAGGGAAGTCTTGGTTTATTTTATTCCGGCAGCACCGTCCTTTGCTTTCTCCTGCTGTTATCACCAAAAGCTTGGGGTTTACTCACTCCTCCCTGCTGAGGCAAGAGTCAACAGTGATCGGAGAATCAGGGGCAACCCTTGGAGGTGGGTTGGGCGTTCACGTCTCCTTTGTCAGCGGACCACATCCCGCAGCAAGGGTTGGGTCGACTCCTCCTCCAGCTGCGGGGGAGAAAAGATGGCCGTGTCGGTCCCTGATGGTCAGTCAAGAATTAAAGACACCTAAGTGGGAGGGGGTTTCCCGTCAGCAAAAGCATAACATGGTGCCTTTGGCATGTTGTGTGAGCCTGGACATTGTGGCTTCAATAAAAAAAAACACGGTTTGATGCTGGGTGGGCAACTTTTTATCTGGTTGAGGGAAAGACTTTCCGGAGGCCTGAATGCATTTCACGCAGGGGGCTTTAAAATCAGGCTGAGAGCTTGCAAGGAAACCCAAGGCTGAAAATGAAATAAATCCATAAGGATCTTACTCAGTGTAGCAGATACATTTGCAGAGATCTGTTGCTTGCCTGTAACTTTGATTAGAATTGGACCTTCTGCTTCACACAACACCAATCTTCCCTCAGACCCTTTGAATGCCAAACAGCACTTCCTTCTGCTGGTCACATCTCCTTACAGTTTCCTCTCTCTTTCAGGTGAGCCATGATTCCAGTCACGGAGTTGCGTTACTTCGCCGATACCCAGCCGGCGTATCGCATCCTGAAGCCCTGGTGGGACGTCTTTACGGATTACATCTCCATTGTGATGTTAATGATTGCAGTATTTGGTGGGACCCTACAAGTCACCCAGGACAAAATGATTTGTTTGCCTTGCAAATGGGTTACCAAAGATGCTTGCAACGATTCTTCCCGCGAGTGGACGGCTGCAAACGTGGACTCCAAGTACTATAATGCTTCTCTGGGGTCCCCCCCGGGCTCTGGGCCTACGGGGATCAAATACGATCTTGACCGGCATCAATACAACTACGTGGATGCTGTGTGTTATGAAAACCGCCTTCACTGGTTTGCCAAATATTTCCCTTACCTAGTCCTGCTGCACACACTCATCTTTTTGGCTTGCAGCAACTTCTGGTTCAAGTTTCCAAGGACCAGCTCCAAGCTGGAGCATTTTGTCTCCATCCTGTTGAAATGCTTCGACTCCCCGTGGACCACGAGGGCTCTGTCCGAGACGGTGGTGGAGGAAAGCGACCCGAAGCCAGCCTTCGGGAAGATGAACGGCTCCATGGAGAAGAAATCGTCCAACGTCAGTGAAGATGTGGAAGCCACCGCCCCAATGCTGCAGAGGACCAAGTCTCGGGTTGAGCAAGGCATCGTAGACCGGACGGAGAACGGCGTCTTGGACAAGAAGGAAGGAGAACAAGCCAAAGCCCTGTTTGAGAAGGTCAAGAAGTTCCGCACGCACGTGGAGGAAGGGGACATCGTCTACCGCCTCTACATGAGGCAGACCATCATCAAGGTCATCAAGTTCATCCTCATCATTTGCTACACGGTCTACTACGTCAACAACATCACCTTCGACATTGATTGCAAAGTGGACATTGAGAGCCTGACTGGCTACCGCGTGTATCGCTGTGCCCACCCCCTGGCGACCCTCTTCAAGATCCTGGCTTCCTTCTACATCAGCCTGGTGATCCTCTACGGCCTGATCTGCATGTACACGCTCTGGTGGATGCTCCGTCGATCCCTCAAGAAGTATTCCTTCGAGTCCATCCGGGAGGAGAGCAGCTACAGCGACATCCCCGATGTGAAAAACGACTTCGCCTTCATGCTGCACCTTATCGACCAGTACGACCCCCTCTATTCGAAGCGTTTCGCGGTCTTCCTCTCGGAGGTGAGCGAAAACAAGCTCAGGCAGTTGAACCTCAACAACGAATGGACTCTGGAGAAACTGCGCCAAAGGATCACCAAGAACTCCCAGGATAAGTTGGAGCTGCATCTCTTCATGCTTAGTGGCATTCCAGATACGGTCTTTGACCTCGTCGAGCTGGAGGTTTTAAAACTGGAGCTCATTCCTGATGTCACCATACCCCCCAGCATCGCTCAGCTCACCAGCCTCAAGGAACTGTGGCTGTACCACACCGCAGCCAGAATAGAGGCCCCAGCCCTTGCCTTCTTAAGGGAAAACCTGAAATCCTTACACATCAAATTCACGGACATTAAGGAGATCCCACTGTGGATTTACAGCTTGAAGACGCTAGAAGAGCTCCATCTGACGGGGAACTTGAGTGCCGAAAACAATCGGTACATTGTGATCGATGGTCTGCGAGAGTTGAAGAGGCTCAAAGTGTTGAGGCTAAAGAGCAATTTGACCAAGCTGCCCCAGGTGGTGACGGACGTTGGCGTCCACCTCCAGAAACTGTCCATCAACAATGAAGGGACCAAGCTCATGGTCCTGAATAGCCTGAAGAAGATGGTCAACTTGACAGAACTAGAACTCATCCGCTGCGACCTGGAGCGCATCCCTCACTCTATCTTCAGCCTCCACAACCTCCAGGAGATTGACCTCAAAGACAACAACCTCAAGACCATTGAAGAGATCATCAGCTTCCAGCACCTCCATCGCCTCACTTGCCTTAAACTGTGGTACAACCAAATTGCCTACATCCCTGTGCAGATTGGCAACCTTACCAACCTGGAGCGCCTTTACCTTAACCGCAACAAGATTGAGAAGATCCCCACCCAACTTTTCTTTTGCCGGAAACTTCGGTATTTGGATCTTAGCCACAATCTTTTGACTTGCATACCAGCGGAAATCGGAGCGTTGCAGAATCTGCAGAACCTCGCCGTTACAGCCAATAGGGTAAGGAAAGAAGGGGAGGGGTGTTTTGTAATAAAATCCCACTTGGATTTTGCAGTTAAGAGCCAATTCACTGTCAGCCCTTCAAGGTAGACAAGATTAGAAATACAGTGACACGTAGGTCAGGACTAGTTTTATTGTGAAGTTAAAGTAACAGAATCTTGCAATCTGGATGTGCTTCCCCCTCCCCTTATCATCAGGAGAACTAGGAGGGTCTTGTCTGAGATGCTTCCTTAGATTACAGTTCTGCCCAGGACTCAGATTTCTTTTATCTGATTGTTGTCTTGGTAGCAGCTCTTCCTCCTGTTCCTTAAGATTATTTCTTCTGCCCACGGTGGGTGGGTGTGTGGATGGATGGATGGAAAGATGGAAAGGTAGAAAGAGTCAGCCTTTCAAGGAAGATAAGACTAGAAATCCAATGCCATGTAGGTCAGGACTAGTTTTATGGTGAAGTTATAGTAACAGAAACTTGCAAGTCTGAATGTGCTTCTCCCTTCCTCCCCTTATCATCAGGAGAACTAGGAGGGTCTTGTCTGAGACACTTTCTCAGGTTACAGTTTTGCCCGGACTCAGATTTCTTTTATCTGACCGTTGTCTTGATTGCAGCTCTTCCTCCTGTCCCTCAAGGCCATTCCCTTGTTCCTGTACATCCATTAAGGTGCCATTAAGATACTCAGACGGGAAAAACCTCCGAGCACTTGTAGTTTCCGATGCCAAAATTACACCTCTTCCATTCTAGGGTTTTTCTTGTCCCATTCCTTCCAGGATCAGCTGGATAGCAAAAGACAGGCGAATAACGGGAAAAATGATTTTTAAAAAGGTAGCTGGGGAGTTCCCTTCATTTTGGGAAAAGAATTATCGTGAAAACAAGAGGGAGACCGTACAGATTTTCCTTGACCAGACCTGGGCCCTTCTAGATGGGTGTCCTTCATCTCCCAGAATGCCTTAGCCAGTATGATTGGTACCAGGAATTCAGGGAATTCAATTCCGAGAATTCAGTTTTGGGAATTCTGGGAGTTCAGTTCTGAGAATTCTGAAAGTTTAATTCTGGGAGTTCATTTCTGGGAATTCTGGATGTTCACCTGGAAAAGCTCAAGTGAGAGAAGCTTAGCTTGGAGATGCAGGAAATCAGATCCTTTATTGGGAAGAAATGGCTCAGTGGTCAAGACGCCAGGCTTGTCGATCGGAAGATTGCAAGTTCGGAGGTTCGAATCCCTAGCCCCGCGTGACGGAGTGAGCTCCCGCACTTGCCCCAGCTCTTGCCAACCTAGCAATTCGAAAGCATGCAAATGCAAGTAGATGAATAGGCACCACTTCGGTGGGATGGTAACAGCGTTCCGCGCGCGTCATGCCGGCCACATGACCGCGGAAGCGTCTTCGGACAACGCTGGCTCTTCGGCTAACAAACGGAGATGCGCACCGGCCCCTAGAGTCGGACACGGCTGCACAAATGTGCGGGGGGAGCCTTTACCTTTACCTTTACCTTCCTTAGGTCCATCTTAGCCTAACATACATAGCTACCTGTATCAAATTATCATACAGTTACATCCTGCTTTGCTTCTGGAATTTCAAGGGCTCCACCCTCTCATCCCAACAACAGCCCTGCGAGGCAGGCTTGAGCTGAAAGTGAGCATCCGGCCCAAAGTCACGCAGGGATCTTAAGAAGGGATCTTAAGAACCTAAGATCATATTCCGGCTCAATCTGCCCTCACAATAGCCAACTAAATGCCCGGGGAAGCCCGGTAGAATTTCTCTAACTCTGTTATAAAACTGCCGAAATTGGCAGCCGTCCATATCTTACGGAAGGGAGTTCCACTGTTAAAAAATGCTTTCACAGCCCCATGCCTGCTTTTTTTACACCAGCGTCGTCCCGACCCATCCGTTTCTAAACTGAGAAGTGTTGTCCTCTCCTGCTTCCTGAAATGGATCTTTGGAAAACGAAATAGCGTATTTAACGCTTTATTAAAATCTATCCCTTGCCCTTCAGGCGGTTTTCTGGTCCCGTAAAAATCCAGAGTTTTCTGGATTGGTAAGAACTTGCTTTTTTCCCCAGCCATCTATAGTTCCGGCCAAAAAAAAACCTTTCCACTAAGATTTGTATTCTTCTAATTTTGGGGTACAAACCCTCTTCTCCTTTTCTCTGTGCCCCCCGTATTTAGATAATGTGTTTTTACTGACAGGAAAGACGATGAGGCTTTTACAGAGCGAAGCTCCCCAAAATCACACCCTTTTTCGTATATATATATGTAATATAGGGCTTTCTTTTGGGGCTTGACAATTATACAAACAGCATTGAGCTGAAATAACACAGCTCTGTGTACCTTTGGGGGGGCAGTGTTTACTTGTTCAGGGCTTAAAATAAAAAGGGGGACAAAGCTACATGCAAGCATGAACTGGCTATTTTATCAGGAGGTTTGCCTAATGCTGCAAAAGTAAATAACATTTTGGCATGACTAAAGTTGATTTATCGCTAGAAGCCTTCCTTCCTTCCTTCCTTCCTTCCTTCCTTCCTTCCTTCCTTCCTTCCTTCCTTCCTTCCTTCCTTCCTTTCTTTCTTTCTTTCTTTCTTTCTTTCTTTCTTTCTTTCTTTCTCCAACTTATATCACCGCCCATCTCCCCCCACAGACGGGACTCTAGGCAGTTTACAACAAGTTAGCAATTAAAACATAAAAACATATAAAATACAATAAACAATATATATAACTAACCATAAATTAATTAAAAATATATAAAACCCAAGAGGCTCTGATGTCATGTTTAAAAGAACTCTACGGCGCAAGCCATCCCCATGAGGAGCTATCACTCTTCCCATCCCAAGCGAGGTGGCAGAGCCAGGTCTTCAATTGCTTTCGGAAGGTCATAAGTGTGGGGGCTTGCCTCACCTCCAGGGGCAGAATATTCCAGAGGATATTCCATATATCCAGAATATTAATACTCCAATATTCCCTTTTTAATGAAAGGGCTCTTAAAGATTAAAAAAAAAGCTTGTTCTTTTATGCAATAGGCCAGGACTAAATTTAATCCAGGATTAGTTTTTTTTTTAACTACTATGAGATAGCTCTCATTTCTTAGGGATTCTGTGCCAGCATAAGAGCACCGTTAATGAAACTCTGAGTAATGACGGCTATTAATCATTAAGTTGTTATTATTACAGGTAGTCCTCGCTTAACGACCACAACTGGGACCAGAATTTTGGTTGCTAAGCGAAGTGGTCATTAAGTGAATCCGACCCAATTTTACGACCTTTTTTGCAATGGTCGTTAAGCGAATCACCACGGGGTTAAGCAAACCATGTGGCCGTTAAGCGAATCATGCAGTTTCCCATTGATTTTGCTTGCCAGAAGCCAGCCAGGAAGGTAAAAAATGGTGATCATGTGATCACAGGATACTGCGACGGTCATTTATTTATTTTATTTATTATTTGGATTTATCACCACCCATCGCTACCATGGTAGACTCTGGGCGGTTTACAATCATATTATAAAAAGTTAAAAACCTATACATCTAAAATCTACTATAAAATAAATAAAAAATCCAAGAGATGGTGTGTTCTTAAAAGGAGGATATTACTAAGCTAACCACCCCCAGGAGGAACTATAAATGAGAACTGGTTGCCAAGCGTCCAAATCGTGATCACATGACCATGGGGACACTGTGACAGTTGTAAGTGTGAGTACCGGTTGTAAGTCAGTTTTTTCTTCGTAAGTCCGAACCATCACTAAACAAATGGTTGTTAAGTGAGGACTACCTGTATTACCTTAATAATTTTTATTTCTTTATTTATTGTAATTGATAATTACCTTGATAATTAATTTGAGTCTTTAAAAAAAAGAATTGGAGGGTTAGGTTCCAAGCCTATGGATGTCATCTTCCTGTGATTGGTTTTTTTCTTTTAATTTAAAAAAAAATTATTAGTCAAATTTAATGAACAAGCAAAAATAAAAAAATAATACAGTACAGCAGTGAAAATACAGTAATAAACCATGTACATTGCAATGATTAAACATAATAAAGTGAAAAGCAAAGAACTTGGGGGGCGGAAGAAAAAAAATAAGATCCATAGGATATTGAAATAAAATTAATTCTAGCCTTAAATGCATTACTAAATCTAGACCTTATAAAAACATATGGTTCCCTGTTATTTTTGAAATATAAAGGCATTTTGAGAATGGGTAAAGGACACATAAGGGGCGTGGTGGCTCAGCGGGTAAGACGCCAGGCTTGTCGATTGGAAGATCACAAGTTCGGAGGTTCGAATCCCTAGCCCTGCATGACGGAGTGAGCTCCCGCACTCGCCCCAGCTCTTGCCAACCTAGCAATTCGAAAGCATGCAAATGCAAGTAGATTAATAGGTACCACTTCGGTGGGATGGTAACAGCGTTCCGCGCGCGTCATGCCGGCCACATGACCGTGGAAGCGTCTTCGGACAACGCTGGCTCTTCGGCTAACAAACGGAGATGAGCACCGGCCCCTAGAGTCGGACACGACTGCACAAATGTGCGGGGGGAACCTTTACCTTTAAAGGACACATATCTTGCCTTGACATCAGGAGCATAAATTTCTTTCCATCTGCGTAAAATAATTCCCAACCTCCAGGCTCAGTAACACCAGGGTTCTTCATAAAAGAATCTGTATTTTGGGGATATAATTCAACCTTGCATTTTTTTTTTTTATTTGTCCAACTTCTATCACCGCCCATCTCCCCCCACAAAATATCTTTTAACGGTGATATTTTTCCCGGGGCTACATTAACCTATGTTGTAGGTTGAAACTCAAAGGGAACCAGGACTGGGCGAGACCAAATCATGAGTCCAATAATCCTCCCATGTCTTACGAGCTGCGAAGGGACATAGAGTTAACTTTGAGAAGAGGGGATAAGAACGAGTGAGCCATCGATAGGATTGAAAGTTCTGCCTGTCCTTTGAGAGCTCGACCCGGCCCTCATTTAACCCCCTAAATAACCTTGTGAAGGAGTTTATTTTTTAAGCTTATATAGCCAAGAGGGATCAGCTGGCCAAGAACCACCTGTTACATAGCTTTCCAAACTGTGTGTCGTGACACGTTAGTGTGTCGGCTGCAGTGTCTGGGTGTGTCGGGGCTGCTGCTGCCTCCAAGCTCTGCCAGGTTTCCGCGCAGGTCCTAGTGCCTGACTTGTGCCGTGCTGCCTCCAAACCTGCCCTGCCAGGATTCCGCGCAGGTCCTAGTGCCTGCCTTGTCCCGTGCTGCATCCAAACCTGCTGTGATTCCGCCCAGGTCCTAGTGCCTGCCTTGTGCCTGGCTGCCTCCAAACCTGCTGTGATTCCGCGCAGGTCCTAGTGCCTGCCTTGTGCCTGGCTGCCTCCAAACCTGCTGTGATTCCGCCCAGGTCCTAGTGCCTGCCTTGTGCCTGGCTGCCTCCAAACCTGCCCTGCCAGGATTCCGCCCAGGTCCTAGTGCCTGCCTTGTGCCTGGCTGCCTCCAAACCTGCCCTGCCAGGATTCCGTGCAGGTCCTAGTGCCTGCCTTGTGCCTTGCTGCCCCCAAACCTGCTGTGATTCCGCCCAGGTCCTAGTGCCTGCCTTGTGCCTGGCTGCCTCCAAACCTGCCCTGCCAGGATTCCGCCCAGGTCCTAGTGCTTGCCTTGTGCCTGGCTGCCTCCAAACCTGCCCTGCCAGGATTCCGCCCAGGTCCTAGTGCCTGCCTTGTGCCTGGCTGCCTCCAAACCTGCCCTGCCAGGATTCCGCCCAGGTCCTAGTGCCTGCCTTGTGCCTGGCTGCCTCCAAACCTGCCCTGCCAGGATTCCGCCCAGGTCCTAGTGCCTGCCTTGTGCCTGGCTGCCTCCAAACCTGCCCTGCCAGGATTCCGTGCAGGTCCTAGTACCTGCCTTGTGCCTTGCTGCCCCCAAACCTGCTGTGATTCCGCCCAGGTCCTAGTGCCTGCCTTGTGCCTGGCTGCCTCCAAACCTGCCCTGCCAGGATTCTGTGCAGGTCCTAGTGCCTGCCTTGTGCCTGGCTGCCTCCAAACCTGCTGTGATTCCGCCCAGGTCCTAGTGCCTGCCTTGTGCCTGGCTGCCTCCAAACCTGCCCTGCCAGGATTCCGCGCAGGTCCTAGTGCCCTGCTGTAAGAGAGTGTCGTGAAATGATGCATGTCTAAAAAGTGTGTCACCAACATGAAAAGTTTGGAAAGCTCTGACCTATTAATGCTTCCCATCTGGATTTTTCCTGCAGCTTTGGAAGTAATTCCCCATTTTGGCAAGGCCACTTAGAAATCCCATGCCTTTCACCCCACCTTACAAAGGGAGTTTCAGGTTGTGAACCGCACAGCGGATCGTTTTCCATAACGGCCGGCTTCAGTCCTTTCAAAGGGGAGGCATCAATTACTCCTTTCTCCGAGTCTATTTGGTGCAACCTGAGATCTGTTGCGCTTGGCATAAACTGAATTTGGCTGCAAAGAGCTTCCTGAATCACTGTATTAAACCTCTCACTTAGAGCAGGCATTTACAGCCTTTCTTCCCCCTTGTTTTGCTCTCTCTTCTTTTTTCCCACAAAGTCCAGGGTGATGTCGAAACTTGAGACTCCGAGGAACAAGGAACGGCATTCCGTTTGTCTGAGTAAGGGACCCTCCTGTTGCGTTTTTTTTTTAAAGTAGCAGCTTCCTTTAATATTGATTTCCACCCAGGCAAATGAAGCTTTAACTTTTCCCCTTAATAGTGTTTCTCAACTGTGGCCGCTTTAAGTTGTGTGGGCTTCAGCTCCCAGAATTCTGGCTGGGAGAATTCATTCTGGCTGGGGAATTCTGGGAGTTGAAGTCCACACATCTTAAAGTTACTAAGGTTGAGAACCACTGCCTTAATATGTATTTTTGCATCCTGCTCTTTATTTATCTTCAGGATGTTGCATTTAGTTTTGCTTTGTTAAGCATCTTCGCCGTTCCTTGGAAGGAGAAATTCTCTAGCTTCAACATCTTCCCTTCCCTAAGATAACTTTAAGAAAAATTTTTCTTAGATCATATAAAAAGAAATGTCACAGCCATTCTTCTGCCTGCTTATTTTCCCCAACAAATCAAGAAATGAATCAGTCGGCAAGGAAGGGGAAATTCTACGATTTCCAGCTCAGGCAGGCCACGTTGCCCAATGGACTCCTACCCCTGAGAAGTTGCTTTAATTTTACCACCAGAATTTCTTGAGCGTTTGATCGTTCAACTGATCTGCTTCAGAGAAGTTTTAACTAGGTTCACAGTAATTAAGCCACGGCTGGTTTAATTAGAGTTTATGCAATGAGCCAAAGGTAACTGGGTTCACCCAACACACTTTGCAACCTCACACCGACCCAAACAGCACAGCAATATAGATTTGGAAAAGTGCGCAATTGCCAGACGGTGACATATTCATGTCCCCCTTTTTTCTCCAGTTTACTTTTAGCTGGGGAAAAAAAATCCAGCTACATTTAAAAAAAAGGTAAAGGTTCCCCCACAGAGTCGTGTCCGACTCTCGGGGCCGTTGCTCATCTCTGTTTGTTAGCCAAAGAGCCAGCGTTGTCCGAAGACGCTTCCACGGTCATGATGCACGTGGAACGCTGTTACCTTCCCACGGAAGTGGTACCTATTCATCTACTTGCATTTGCATGCTTTCGAATTGCTAGGTTGGCAAGAGCTGGGGTGAGTGCGGGAGCTCACTCCGTCACGCGGGGCTAGGGATTCGAACCTCCGAACTTGCGATCTTCCGATCGACAAGCCTGGCATCTTACCCGCTGAGCCACCACGCCCCCTCAGTTACATTAATGAACTTTAAACAGCTTGAAGGTATCCAGTGCCTGGGTCAGCTCCTTCCTCAATACAAAACCCTCCATAAAATTATCCCTACCCCACCCCTGAAGAAAAGCTAGATTTTATTTTAAAAGACAGGGCAGTGCTGCAGATGTCAGTGCACTTTCAAAAATGTGGATTTCTTTGTTTGGCTCTTCGTGAAACGAAAGAACGAGGAACAGCCTCTGGATGTTCTTTTGCAACAATGCAAAGTGGCCAATTCCTTTTTTCCCCTTTTTCTCCCCAGTTCTGGGCAGGGGTCCAGTTCCCACGAGGCTGACCGGCGATGGGAGATATTCTTTTGTTGATAGAGAGGGCTTCGCTTTTTATTTTGAAAGGAGGACTTAGAAGGTTCTTCCCCCCCCCCCCCCCGACAACTGGTTTCTCCAATTTGGCAATCTCGGGCTTTGTTAGGGCTGCAAATCGGGGGATTCTGGGAATTGGCAGTCCTGCGGCATCTGGGGGAACCCTGCTGTGGAAAATCCTTGTGAAACCGGGTGGTGGGTCATTTGCATGTCAAGCATCCTCAGCGCACAATTCATCTTTCCAAAAGCTTGATCACCAATGGCGAGCAGAAATCTTTAGGCAACCACCTAGTTCTGCTAAAGGTTTGTACGCCTTCAGGCCCAGCTAAAGCAAGACACACCTTTGTGGATTGTCTCGTGGGCCTGTGTTAAAGTGGAATATAATGTTCCCTAAAGAGTTACTCTGCAGGAGTCTGTGAGTTCTAGTCCCGCCTGGGGCAGGAAAGCCGGATGTGTGACCTTGGGCCAGTCCCTGTCTCTCAGCCCTAGGAAGGAGCCAATGGGAAACCAGGAGACGGAGAGTTCTTGTCCCGCCTGGGGCATGAAAGCCGGCTGGGTGACCTTGGGCCAGTCACTCTCAGCCCTAGGAAGGAGCCAATGGCAAACCAGGAGCCTGAGAGTGCTAGTCCCCTTAGGCACGAAAGCCGGCTGGGTGACCTTGGGCCAGTCACTCACTCTCAGCCCTAGGAAGGAGCCAATGGCAAACCAGGAGCCTGAGAGTGCTAGTCCCGCCTTGGGCATGAAAGCCGGCTGGGTGACCTTGGGCCAGAAAATAAATAAATAAAAAATAAAAAGTGCTGAGCTTGTATTGTAGGGTAAGTTTGGGGGTGTTGAGGGACTCGGGACAGAAGTGAGACAATTTGTGTTACCAGGGGTTCTTTAATTGCAAAAGTTACCCAAAAGAAAGTTTTCCCTTAAGGCTGAGCATCCAGACCTTTTCTCTCCAGGCCCTTTTCCTAATGTACAGGTAGTCCTTGCTTAACAACCATTTGTTTAGTGACATTTCGGAATTACGACGGTGCTGAAAAAAACCGACTTACGACCGGTCCTCACACTTACAACCATTGCAGCGTCCCCACGGTCATGTGATCACAATTTGGGCGCTTGGCAACTGCTTCGCATTTATGACCATCACAGCGTCCTGTGGTCACGTGATCGCCATTTTCGACCTTCCCGGCCAGCTTCTGGCAAGCAAAGTCAATGGGGAACTATGTGATTCACTTAACGACCACATGGTTCTCTTAACGTCCGCAGTGATTCGCTTAATGACCACCGCAAAAGAAGTCGTAAAATCGGGTTGGATTTGCTTAATGATTGCTTTGCTTAGCAACTGAAATACCGGTCCCAATTGTGGTTGTTAAGTGAGGACTACCTGTACTTTTTCATGGAGCTGGACCATTGTGTCTTATTCCCTAAAGAGTTGTGTTCTCTGATGCTTCTTTTATTATGTTTCTTGATATAAATTTTTGCTTTTAAACATTGAATACTGAAACTGGACATTGGGGGAAAAATACTAAGACAACTTGAAAATTATGAGTATTTGGTCTGAATGTTTTTAAGCACAAACCTTTGGGGCAACAGAAAGTTTTTTTTTTAAGGAAACAAACAAGAAACCCTTGAAATTGAAACGTTAAAGCCAGCTTTCCTCCTCCTTCCGCTCCCTGCCTTAAAGCAATTACCCTGATTTATGAACTCCGGTTACTAAGGTGCCCTGTGGATATTTTCCTTTGCTTCTCCTTCGGATATAGTCTGAAAAATATCTATCTCGCTTGCCCCTTTCCCTTCCTGAACTTCTGCTTCATCGATTCCCTGCCGGAACATTTAAAAAGTTTGCAAAATCTGAGGTTTCATCCCTAACATATTCTTTAATTGGCAGACTGGGGAGGGGGGGTGTCACATCTGCTTTGCTCCATCCTGCCCCTTTCCCAAAACTCTTGTTTTTCCTCAGGTGCAGAATTTAGCAAAATGCTCATCTCTCCTTGGTAAAATCCAAGCTGGTTGTCAGGGTAAGATCATCCTCTGTGAAAGTGTCTCTTGTGGCTCCCAGAAATGATGTGTTGATCTCATTAACTCTATGACAACAAAGCAGCGATGGATTAATTACATCCCCTTTTACCTCCCTCCCTTCCCTTGAGGCCCTTCCTGTTTTCTAAGCTAGTTTATATCTTTGGAACAACTCCCAAGGCCAATTTTGAGCAGAGGATCAAGCTGAGACTGAAATAACGGTTTTTCAGAGCTTATTTTCTTGTAAAAAAAAAAAAGTGGGAAGAAACGGTTGCTTTTAATATAAGGAAAAGGGCTTCAAGAGCAGGCAAGAGGATTGTTAAACCCTACTAAATTTTGCATTCCATGTTTTGCAAATGTTGCAAGTGTAAAAACCAGGTATATATTAATTATATCCTTAAAGGAAAATAAAAAATGAGAGAGGCCAGGAGAAAAATGAACTTTAGGGTTTTTTTTTCATTTACTTTTAAAACGTAATCATATAAATCTAATAAAGGAATAAAGTGTAGCATGATAGATGTGATGTCTCCCCAGTTGTGTGTTGAATAAGCTTTCCCTTCAGTGATGTTAAAAATACTGTTTGGAGATAACATTTAGAAGATTTCTGAAGCTGCATCCAAGAATCTTGGGTTAAGCACGTCGGAATCATGGCCTCTGAGACATCCCAAACAGGCAGATGCCCTGGAGAACCAAGGATGTGACCTACAGTAGCTCCTGTCTGCTGATTTATAGCTAGAATGCCTTGCCACATAAACCATTTGCTCCAGAACAATTGACCTACCACCAGTTGCCATGAAAAAGAATAGCTGGATGTTTGTAGGTCATAATCCCTGGAAGTGATTGATTGATTGATTGATTGATTGATTGATTGCCACCAAATCAGACTTAACCCTTAGCAATCCCATAGATAGATTTTCTCCATGATGATCTGTCCCTAAGCTGGTCCTTCAGGTCTTCCAACAATGCACCCATCGCCACTGTAACTGAGTCCCTCCACTTTGCTACTGGTGAGATAAATTAGTAATTTTTGTCTAATTATCCATCCATTGACTGATTATGTGCCATCAAGTTGTTGTTGACTCTTAGCGACCACATCGATAGATTTTCTCCATGATGATCTGTCCCTAAGCTGGTCCTTCAGGTCTTTCAACAGTGCACCCATCACTGCTGTAACTGAGTCCCTCCACCTTGCTGCTGGTCAGTCTCAACTTCTCTTTCGTCCCATTGATTAATTGATTGATTAAATGCCATCAAGTTAGTGTTGACTCTTAGTGATCACATTGATAGATTTTCTCCAGGAGGTTCTGAACCCATCCTGGTCCTTCAACTCTTCCAATGGTGCCCCCATCTGGCGACTGTAACTGAGTCCATCTCCCTTGCTGCTGGTGGTCCTCTTCTCTTTCCTTCCACTTTTCTCAGGTTTATGGACTTCTCTGAGGATTGTATGGCTTGCTTGGATAGAGATTGATTGATTGATTGATTGATTGATTGATTGATTATGTGCCACCAAGTCACTGTTGACTCTTGGTGACCACATTCATAGATTTCCCCCATGATGATCTGTCCCCAGCCTGGTCCTTCAAGTCTTCCTTCCCATCGCCACTGTCACTGGGTCCATCCATCTTGCTGCTGGTCATCCTCTTCTTTTCCTTCCTTCCACCTTTCCCAGCATCAGAGCCTTCTCCTGAGAGCTGGGTCTTCGCATGATGTGTCCAAAATACGATAATTTGAACCTGGTCATATGTGCCTTGAGAGACGGGGAAGTTTAACAGCTCCAGTGGGTGCCTTAAAGCTTTTGTAAGCTTTAAGGCAGCAGTCCCCAACCTTTTTGGCACCAGGGACCGGTTTTGTGGAAGACAATTTTTCCACGGACTCGGGGGTGGGTGGGTGGGCGGGCCACGGGCGGGGCTCAATGGGCGGGCCACGCGGGCCATGGGCGGAGCTCGATGGGCGGGCTGTGCGGACCGGTTCCTAACAGGCCACGGACCAGTACCGGTCCGCGGCCCGGGGGTTGGGGACCCCTGCTTTAAGGGATCAGTTTTGCTCCTGCAGTCTCCCACCCCACCCCACCCCACCCCAAATGGAAAATACGGGCTATATCCATTCTAATGATATCCTACCACAGGAAGGAGGTTTGCCCACTGCCAGCTTCTCCATTCCTCCTTGCCCATCAGAATTTCTAGCTTGGCATCGTGTCCCAGCGCAGCCTGACTTTCTCATCTGCCCCCACCAGATCGAGGCTCTGCCCGCGGAGCTGTTCCAGTGCCGAAAGCTGCGGACTTTGCACCTGGGGAACAACGTGCTGCAGTCCCTGCCCTCCCGGGTGGGCGAGCTGGCCAACCTGTCTCAGGTGGAGCTGCGGGGGAACCGCCTGGAGTGCCTGCCGGTGGAACTGGGAGAGTGCCCTCTGCTGAAGCGCAGCGGGCTGGTGGTGGAGGAGGACCTGTTCAACACGCTGCCCTTGGAGGTGAAGGAGCGTCTCTGGAGGGCGGATAAAGAGCAAGCCTGAGTCTTTCCTGAAAGAGGAGGAGGAGGAAGCGACGCCGCAGGGGAGCTGCGGGCTGGCCTGATTCACGTCTGGGGCCCAGGGGGCCCGGGCTGACCCCGCTTCCCTGGGGCCCTGCTCCGGAAACACTCTCCCCGCAAACAACACACTTAACCAAGGAGAGGGGCCCAGCCACGGCCGAGGACGACCACGAGTGGGTGGGAATGAGAGGGCTTGCTGCTTCGGAAAGGAGGGGAGACGCAGAACTGACTCGGGGGCCAGGGCAAGGCTTGTGGTGTGGTTTCTCTCCAGGGGAACTTGGCCTGTCCCTGCTAGAAGGGAAGGCTGAGGCTGGCGTGCTAGGAAGAAGGACCGGCTGCTGTGCATTGGGGCAGATGGCCTGATTCTGCTGCTGCTTCGCCCAGGAACTGAACGCTTCACCCCATCCAAAGGCAGGAACGGCGTTCGGCTGTCCGACGATGCACTGCACAGCGTCCAGTCCCGACCCAAACGATGAGGCGCCGGCACTCTCAGATGAGTTGATAGGAGAAGATTCAGACTTCCTTTTTTCGATGGTGGCATTTTTTCTGTACATTGTATTTTACTTGGGAACCCTATTTGCAAAAGTGCGACTTAAGCCCTTCTCCCCTTGTCCTGGAGTTCTCCAGTTAGGACTCCAGGACAAATCTCGGTGGCTTGGTTCTGCTGTTGGACACAGCAGGAATCGGGGAGTGTAAGATCACGAATTTCCACGTGAAGGATGCCAGCCTGTATTTTTCCAGTGAAAAAGTCTTAGCCGTTGCAAAAACATTAAATGTTCAGCGGGTTGGGGAAGTTGTTAAATTTTTAAACTGACATTTAACATTCCTTATAGCACACAGGACTTAAAACATGGGTGCAGTTGAGAAATTCCCATTGGAGAGGAACACGGGCACCGACGATCAAAACACTAAAAAAGAACCGTAATGTATACTGTATGCTGTATTCTTTTTTCTTTCTTTTTTTTGATCTGCTACCAGCATCTTCCAGGAGGTTAGAACTACATCAATATTCCCTGTTTTCTTTATGTTTTTTTTTTAAATAACAGCTGGTCTGTTTATTTTTTGCCGTTCTTGTTTTTGGCGCCTCTGTGGTCCTCCGAGAAGGGATGGGACTTTGTCTCCATTGCCTGGTTTGACACAGCGCCAAACGGCTTGTCAGCAGAGAATGGAGCTGGGTTGATTCCCCTCCTCAGTGTTAAAAAGGAGTGGCAGAAAACGCATTGCAGGGTTAGGGGATTTTGTCGGAGATCTAGCTGCAAACGGGGGGAGACGCGTTCTGCAAGGAAGCGAGAAATGGGTCGAAATTTGCACTGTTGTCCAGCACGCCTGTCCTAGTGGACCCCTCTGACCCCCAACAGCGGTCTAAACTTACATCTGGAAAATTCCACCTGCCAGATGTGGGAGGAATAAAACTCCCAAAGCTCTCGGCCAGGACGGAGACACAGTCCTACCATATCCAGAAGGACAGGGGCTTATGGAACATGCAGTTCCAACATACATACATACATTGGATATACACACACACACACACACACACACACACAGAGTATATATACCTATTAAAAATAAAATACTGCATCTGGAAGAGAGCTGTTCTGTTCAGTTGAAAATGAAATGCTCAGGCTCAGATCCTGCGAGAAGAAGAAAGGAGGCTGTTGGTGAAGTGGCCAAAGCTGGCGGCCGCATCTTCGGGTACGTCTGCTGCTGGGAAGTCGGTCTTGGCCAAATCCCTTCCTTTTCCCTTCTCCCCTTTTTCAGCAGTAAATGGGACGAAGCCATTGCGAGCTTCCCTGCTGCCTCCGTCCGCTGTAATAGGAAGGATTTCTGCACACTAGCAATGCTACCACGTGAAAAGCAATGTTATCCAGGCGCTGGCATTGTTTATGTTTAAAATAAAGCTACTTGGAGATCCTCACAAAACTGGGGTCTTTGCTCTGCTTTAAACTGTGTTGCATAGAAAGAAACCGTCGTAGAAAAAAGGGCTGGGGACGACACGGATTTCCCCGAGGCTCCTAACTGTGATGGGCTTGTAATATTTCAGAAGCTGAAGGTCGGCGCAACGGTGCTCGGTTGGGGAAGCTGCAAGCCATGCTGGGCCTTCGTTGGCTTTTGCCGCAGCTTGAGTTCATCTTTGGTGCCTTGCAAACTCTGGTTCGAGTCTTGAGTTGTGCGAATGAGGCCGCCGTAGCTTCCACAAACCATGGCTTACAAACCAGAGTTTAATATGATGTGCCTCAGAAAAATCTCTAGTTCTTGGGCTGCAGAATTCATACTGAAAGTTAGAAGCAGAGAAAGAGAAAGATGTTTTAAAAAATGGAGGCAGTTTACTTGGTGCTGACGGAGGAAATTATTACCATGAAATACCTATGTTTTAGTAGGGGCGTGTTTGAGTGGGGTGGCACCACCAACAACTCTATGTTTTGTTAGGTTGAGCTGAAGAATACACATCTCGATGTTCCAAAACAGTTTGGGGAAATTGTGCCTGTCCTGGCAAATCATCGCCCTGCTCGAGGGTAGCACCCTGGCTGATGATCATAAACTAAACAGGATTGGACCTGGTTAGTATACAGATGAGGGGCGCGATGGCTCAGTGGTTAAGACGCCAGGCTTGTCGATCAGAAGGTCGGCGGTTCGGGACCTGAGCCCCGCGTGACAGAGTGAGCTCCCGCATTCGCCCCAGCTCTTGCCAACCTAGCAATTTGAAAGCATGCAAATGCAAGTAGATGAATAGGTACCACTTTGGTGGGTAGGTAACAGCGATCTGCGTGCGTCATGCCGGCCACATGACCGTGGAAGTGTCTTCGGACAACGCTGGCTCTTCGGCTAACAAACGGAGATGGGCACCGGGCCCTAGAGTCGGACACGACTGTGCAGGGGAAAACCTTTACCTTTACTAGTATACAGATGGGAATACTGTAGAGTTTGAAGTTAGAAAAACACCCTCTAGTGACAAAGCACTCATGTATTGCTTCCAAGAAAACAACGTGGAGTGTCACATAGTCAACCAAGAGTCAAAGTTGATTCAAGAGAGACCTTACGTTTTCAATTGAATGTGTGTACTTTCACATACAGATGTTCGCTGGGAATGCAAACAATTTGCAGCGAATGTTGGACAGATTGTATAATGCAATGGGGCATCGCTAGCTGAAAATTGATGTGTCAAGGATAATATGTGATGAGGAATGAATGCAGAATATGGCTGCACTTCGGTCTGTTTTGAGAATGAGTTGGGTACTTGGATGGGAGAAAAATGAAAAGACTGAATGCGGTGGGAGTGGAGTGTGTCAGAAGGGTGCATGGTAAAACAAGGGAGAGAGTAAAAAATAAATGCGTGCTGCGTGAGTACAAATACGAGTGACCAATACAAATCTGAATAGTGTGGTTTGGTGATGCAGAAAGAACGAACGAGGACTGAACCACCAAACGGATTGAGTGACTTACACTGGCTTGGATGCCACTCCAGGCAGAAAGACTGAGTAGCTAACACAAGCCTGTACAGGTAGTCCTTGACTTATAACCACAATAGGGACTGGAAAACTCGCCGTTAAGCAGTGCAGTTGTTAAGTGAGGCATCATGTGACCACAACGGATTGTATGGCATTTTTGCAGCGGTCATTAAGTGAAGCGCATGGTCGTTAAGTGAATCACATGGTGGTTAAGTGAATCACATGGTTCCCCATTGATGCTTGTTGGAAGCCAGCTGGGAAGGTTGCAAATGGCAATCATGTGACTCTGGGACGCTGCAACTGTCATAAATGCATGCCGGTTGCCAAGCACCCCAATTTTGATCACGTGACCGTGGGGACGCTGTGATGGTTGTAAGTGCGAGGACTGGTTGTAAGTCGCTTTCTTCAGTGCCATCATAACTTTGAACAGTCGCTAAACAAATGGTCGTAAGTCGAGGACTACCTGCGCAGAGGAAAAGGCAAGGACAGTTGAAAACCATCCAGTAATAACTTACCACCTTTTTTTACAGCTGTTTGAAAACCATAGTAAGGAAGGAACAGCCTGGCTATCTAAGGGCAGGCTGCAGATGGATGAGAGAAGAGTGAATGCGTGGAGAGGAAGGGGAAGATAAGGAAGTTTGGGCTGGATGGAAGCAATGGGATTAGAAAAAGAAGGATAAAAGGTGAATGGCTTGGTGGACCTGGTCCAAGCAAGGATGGGTTCGGAGGAAAGTGGATAGGGTTGGTTTTAGCCACGTTGCCTCTCCTTTTTTAATCTAACTCTTAATTGCCCTTCTAATTTTACCCTTTTCCCGTGCTCTGCGTAAACTTCCGTACCCGAAAGAGAAGAACATGCTGCAGAGGCATCGGTTGGCTGCATTTCTCTCCCACTTTTCTCTGAGGGTCCCCCCTTCCCCAACAACAACCTAGTGAGGTAGGATGGCGGGCCTAAAGTCACGAATTAACATTCTCCAACATGCCAGTCCAGAATTGCAACACATCCGGGCAAGAAAAGACAACCCTGGGGACCAGCAAATTGGGGGGGTGAGCCTTTTGCGGGGGCTGTCACAAAAAGGGAGCTGCAGGGAGGGTTCCCTAAACTCCACACGTGATCGATCGTCTGTCCACAAACAGGACGATTGACGTTTACCCATCTGATTTTTGTCCTTTTTCTCAGCCGGTGGAAACGCTTCCAGGGAAAGCTCCCTGTTTTTAAGTTCTTTCTAAATAAAGAGTTTCGCTGCACTGCAATTCTTTCCCATCTTTTACTGAAAAATCTTTTTCAAGGAAAATCCGGTGGGGCGAGGAGACACGCCCCGGGCAATATTGTGATTATTATTTAGTTTTGTCTTGTGGGACAGGCGCCGAGCCTCTGCTGTGTGAACCGTGGTGTGGGGATTTGATGCTGAGTGTAAACCCTGCTCTTCCAATGGGTTTGGCAAAGGATGGTTAAAACAAACCACTGCGATGGGTGGAGCCCAGCAAATAATAGTCAATTCTAAGGTTGCCAACTGGGGAAGAAAACCACACTGCGCCATCATGTTAAAATAATGGGGAAAAGCCTTCATCCCCTGGAGATGGAGGAAGCATTTTTAATTTTTAACATTCTTAATGCCCTTTGGTACGGCTGACCCTAAAGCCTCTGGAACAGGACTGTCATGAGCAGACCTTGAGGAACAAGAGGAAGAGCCACAACTAAGACAATGGTCAGATAAAAGAAATCTGAGTCCAGGGCAGATCTGTAATCCGAGTAAGCCTCTCAGACAAGACCCACCCTAGTTTTCACAAAGTTGGAGGGAGGGGGAAGTGCATTCAGACTTGCAAGATTCTATTACTATAGAAAGGTAAAGGTTCCCCCCGCTCATTTGTGCAGTCGTGTCCGACTCTAGGGGCCGGTGCTCATCTCCGTTTGTTAGCCGAAGAGCCAGCGTTGTCCGAAGACGCTTCCACGGTCATGTGGCCGGCATGACGCACGCGGAACGCTGTTACCTTCCCACCGAAGTGGTACCTATTCATCTACTTGCATTTGCATGCTTTCGAATTGCTAGGTTGGCAAGAGCTGGGGCTGGTGCAGGAGATCCCTCCGTCACGCGGGGCTAGGGATTCTAACCTCCGAACTTGCGATCTTCCAATTGACAAGCCTGGCGTCTTAACCGCTGAGCCACCATGCCCCCAACATTACTATATTACTATACCTTTACAATAAAAGTAGTATTGGCCTCCATGACTTTGGTTTCCTAGTCTGGTCTACCTTGGAGGGCTGTCAAGGACTGAGTTAAAACAACAGCAAGAACAAAAACAACAACAGAAAAGTTGTTAACTCTAGGGGAAAAAAACGGCAGACTGGGTTTCCCACTCTCCGCTCTTTCTCCATCTCAGCTGGTGGAATGCAGAAAAACGAGTCCCAGAGTTGAATTCTCCCACCTCCACACTGGTTCTGCCCTTTTTTTTGCCTGGGAGATCCGCAGCAGGGCGGCCACGGATGACCAAAATCGGCTTCCTACAGAGATGCGATTAAGGTAACTGAGTCCCCCTTGGGGGAGATGGGCGGTGATAAATCTGATAAATAAAATAAAGAAAGCTGGACTTCTGAGAAAGAGAATCAGTTGATGAGCTTGGCTTTGTCTCTTTCTACCAAGACGCGGCATGGCACTCCGCGCTCCTGAGTCTTTTGGGAATACAGGCAGTCAGACAATCAGCAGCTGCCTGGGACGTGGCAGAGAAAGGCCTGGCCCAGCCTTGGGTGCTGCTGCACTCCATCTCCCATCATCCCCAGCCAACTAGGCAATTGTAAACGGCTTCCCTGAGCTTGCAAACTCCCTGGGGGGAGGGGGGGTTGTTGACTCAAACGTAGCAGAGTCCAAGACGCAGGGAGACCTGAACAACCAACAAGCAGGATTCTTTCAAATCCTGCTTCCACCGTCCAGGGCTGTTTGCCGGGTCAGCGGTTGGGTGGATGGGCTTTGTAGTTCCAAACGCCTGGATGACACACTTTTTTTTTGTCTTTTTTTAGTAAAGAGAAATCGTCTTAGAGGCGTGACAAAAGCAGATACAATACTCTTGTGTTAACCAGCAGTGCTTTTGCATGAATGTTGGAGGAGAAAGGGGGGTGGGGAATGGATCTGCAATAGAAAGTTGCAGCATGGGATTGTCGTGTTTGCGGTACTGAACCTTTCAGCACTTAGCCCACATAGCTCACACCGTCCTCCTAGATCTATTTCTTGGGGGAGGGGGGATAATATTCCTCCCATCTTGGTTTCTTGCATTTCTGCAAATCTGGGGAGTCCTCGGTCGTGCTCCTGCATAACCTGAGTAGGTGTAAATGCAACGAATCACTTTGGTGATTTTTCCAAGGTTCCTGCAGCCTTGAGAATTGCGATATTTAAAACTCGCAGGAATGAAACCAGGGTGCATTCCTAAGAAAGCTTTGGGATCATATCCTATTATATTCAAAAGGATTCTCGATCCCATCTGCCCAGAGCAGATCTCCCCAGCTGCGTACTGCGTCAAACTGCAGCCTCTTTGATTCCTCTTAGGGGAATTAAAGAGGTTAATTCTAAAACCTCTTTAATGGGGCTGGACTGGCTGAGGATTATGGGGACTGTAGTGCAACGCATCTTGAGGGCTCCTGGGGGGGGGGGGAAACACGTTCAAGAGGAGTAGTAGTAGGTGGGAATAACATCCTAAATTGCACCATGTGCTAAATAGAATTTGGGGGCTGTGAAAGTGAAGATAGAGAAGAAAGCAGAACATACCTCCATTTGCCTTCTGGGTAAATTATGGTTTATATAATCAAGTTACTGAATAAACCACAACTCCTTAGGGTTATAAACACACCATGCTCTAAAGCGTGGTGTATGAACCGGCTGAATTTGCACATCAGCTAAGCCGAAGTATTTTATTTCAGGAAGTTCTTTTAAGTTCTTGATTTATGCTTTTGCCAATGAATTTAATCGCTGGGTTGGTTCCACCATTCAAAAAAAAAAAAAAACACGTAGGCCAGTGGAATGATCAGGATGCTGCTTGTACTTTTTAAACACACACAAGCTCTCCTTTATGTATTGCGGAAAAGGCAGGATTTAAACAACAATGTAGGGGTGTGGTGGCTCAGCGGGTAAGATGCCAGGCTTGTCGAAGATCGCAAGTTTGGAGGTTCGAATCCCTAGCCCCGCGTGACGGAGTGAGCTCCCGCACTCGCCCCAGCTCTTGCCAACCTAGCAATTCGAAAGCATGCAAATGCAAGCAGATGAATAGGTACCACTTCGGTGGGAAGGTAACAGCGTTCCGCGCGCGTCATGCCGGCCACATGACCATGGAAGCGTCTTCAGACAATCCTGGCTCTTCGGCTAACAAACGGAGATGAGCACCGGCCCCTAGAGTCGGACTCGACTGCACAAATGTGCGGGGGGAACCTTTACCTTTACCTTAAACAACAATGTTGGTTACATCTTTGATGCTGTTTTTTCTCTCTCCCGGTCTTGGTAGTAGCATGTCTTTATGACTTTCGGTGACTAAGGAAATAAAATAAGATGATAAAAAGAAAGACAAGAAAATACAAAAGGAAGCTAAGAGTGACAAGCAGGTTGGAAAACCTAATAAAATGCAGAAGTAGATTCAAAGCATATAAAAAGGCAAAACTTTTAGAGCCGCTTCCCTGTTAAATGAAGACAGTCCTAGATTGCTGCACTAAACCATAAAAATGCCGATTTAATAATTGCTGAAATGTTGGGAGAGTTAAGAATCGCCTCTGACGGACCTCTTGTCCAAGATTCGTTTTCCTTTTTCAAAACCTATTTATTTATTGAAAACAAAGATACAAAGAGCCCCCTTTGTGGGGGGAGATGGGCGGTGATAGAAGTTGGACAAATAAATAAATAAATAAATAAATAAATAAATAAATAAATAAATTTCAGAAGGTATCACATCAATAAACAGACCAAGAAAATCACGAAAGTTGTGCGATGAATGCTCAGCGTAACATACATAAAAGACTGACCATACCAGGCTAAGTTCGCCGAGTTATTTTTATGACACGAAAAAGAGTAGAAATGTTTTCAGCTTCGGGCCAAAAACTCCACCGCCTTGTTCTATGTCCAGGATTAATCAAAACCAGATCTGCTGGATTCTCTGCAATGAGGCAAATGCGAAAGGCCGAAGTCCATCGCAGCGGCCTCCTGAATCAATTGGCGTCATGCAAGTGTCTGTCCTTTGCAGTTTATCACATGATGCTGGATTGACCTGCACGGCTTAGCGGTGGAAGATTGAATCCTGGACGCTGAGTGAACTGGACACGGCAAACGCTTTCTTTAAGAAGTGGCACTTTTAACGTCAATGGCACCCATCACCCAAGAGCAGCTTTCTAAGGTAAGAAGAGATGGGAGCCGAGAAATAAAACCCACCAAGGATGTGGGAAGGGGGTGAGTGAATTCCTCATACTGATTCACACCCTCAGCCCTGGGGACCAGCAACGTTTTGTTGAAAGTGTGAGCTCCATTTTCTGCCTTTTTCCCCATCTGCCTTGCTGAAACTGAACATTTTAGATCAGTGTTTCTCAATCTTGGCAACTTTAAGATGGGTCGACTTCAACTCCCAGAATTCTGGCTGGCTGGGGAATTCTGGGAGTTGAAGTCCACCCGTCTTAAAGTTGCCAAGGTTGAGAAACACTCTTTCATATACAGAACAATTGATCTTTGCAGCCTTTCTCTTTCCCCGTCACCACTAAGTCCGAAATCTACTGGAGATAATCTTCGTTTCTATAAAGGGCAACCCACCCACCAGCTCTTTAAATGAAAAAAAGGCATCTCATCAGTTTCCTGGGAAGTTTTTAAAAGGGAGGGCTGGAAATGAGCATTGGTACGCCTATCTCCGCTGCCGAGTTTGATTAAATTGTACGTGTGATCCAAGCCGCCTTTGCAGAAGGGAGCTGAGAGTCTGGTTAAGCTCGCTTTCTCGAGCCAATCGTTTTGCTGGATGAATGTAGCGCACCAGCAAACCATTACGCAGCATATGATGGATGAATCAAACCCGAATGAAAATCAGCAGGCACCTCTAAGCGGTAGAATAACGGTAAATCTCCCACGGTTTCAGGGAACCGCGCCGTAATAATTTTGCTCACTTGCAACAGAACTTCCTAGCTTTCTCTTCAACTAACCTTCCAAATTAGATAGTCAGCTGGCTTCAAATCTCACTCTTAACCACTATGCTTCCTTTGAGTTCTTCTGACAACTTCAAAAATGCATCCGGCTTGTTTTCTTGCTGCAATACGGAAGCTGCTAGTTATAGGCAGGTCGTGATTCGTGCGAATAATGCAATATTCGATCTAGTGCAAATTGTAAATTGAGGCCAGGTCTCATTTAAGGGGACCCAACATTCAGTGACTGCGAGGGTAGCAGGTGCGCAATTGAGGCTAGCGCATGCGCATTGTGGTTGGGGGTTTAGACCAGGGGTGGGGAACGTCCGGCCCGCGGGCCATACAAGGCCCGCGAAATCATTTGGTCTGGCCCTCTAGGAGCTTCCACCCGCAAACCCCGCCCCCTTCCACGCGATTGGCTCCCGCCCGCAAACCCCGCCCCCTTCCACGCGATTGGCTCCCATCCGCAAACCCCGCCCCCTTCCACGAGATTGGCTCCCGTCCACAAACCCCGCCCCCTTCCGCACGATTGGCTCCTGCCTGCAAACCCCGCCCCCCGGTCCGTGAATGATGTTTTAAATATCCAAACGGCCCTTGGCAGAAAAAAGGTTCCCCGCCCCTGGTTTAGACGCTGCTAATCTTCGTGGGTGCAAAATGGAGAAAAGGAAGGTTCCGTCAGAGGAAAACAATACAAGTTTTTAAAAAGATGTTTTTGTTACCTTTAGGAATGATATTTAGAGGTTTTGGGGTTCTGTTTTGCTTTCTCTAACTACTCTGTGACTTTGTGAACCATAAATTTAAATTATAGGTATATTCTTTTTATCCTTTACTGTAATATTTCATTAAAATATACATATAAAATTTTATGTTTAAATTTTTTCCTTGTTTATTTCCATCGAGCTGGGACCCATAACCCTATTTTCCATAGAAATATCACTTCGAAGAGGGTGAATTCAAACCACGCGACCATTTCATGGGATTCATTCACCACACTAATCGAGACCGACCTGTATTCTTGTTTTCTAGGATTTTTTTTTAATTTC
Source organism: Charina bottae (assembly GCA_023362775.1). Taxonomy (NCBI): domain Eukaryota; kingdom Metazoa; phylum Chordata; class Lepidosauria; order Squamata; family Charinaidae; genus Charina; species Charina bottae. Next base: position 1,247,065 of record JALMGJ010000046.1, on the reverse strand, counting down.
CATTTCCATTTCATCTCCTACAGCTCTGCAATTCCTAAAAGCCTGTTTTAAAATAGTAAAGGTAGAAATTATGGTCTCTCCTTTAAGAAGCCTAACACAACCGCAGCTGTATTTCTGCATGGTTTAAGTTTAATTTACTCTGGTTTGCTCAATTAAATTAATTTTCTATGTTCACCAAATACACCGAATCATAAGCAAAAACACACAACCCAACTTTGCACAACCCTATCCAGCCACAAAGGAGCCCGTTGTGTTTTAATGCAGTTGGAAAATTTGTAGTTCGCTGGTTAAGGAGCGCACAGTCATTTCATGTACCTAAAAACCATGTGTGGTCCCAGCCTGGAGTTGATGTGTTATTATTTTTCGAGGGCCCCTGTTTTGTTTTGCTTTGCTTTGTTTGATTTTAATGTTTATAAAATTATTTTAGTCTGGGCTGTCCATCTGATTTAAGATTTTTATCTGTTTTGATGTTTTCTTTAGTTTTGTATACCGCCCAGAGTCCATTGGATTTGGACAGCTAACAAATTCAAATAATTCAAATAATTCAAATAATTCAAATAATTCAAATTTTCAAATTTTCAAATTTTCAAATTTTCAAATTTTCAAATTTAGAATTTTTGAATTTTTGAATTTTCAAAATTTCAAATTTCCAAATTTCCAAATTTTCACATTTTCACATTTTCACATTTTCACATTTTCACATTTAAATTCAAATTCTGGAAGCTAGGCTTTTCCCAAATAAGGCACTTTTAAAATGGGATGGTCATCTTAGCCATGCTGAGAATGTGGCAAAGGAACATATTAGTTTATTCTATCTAATGTTCCAATTTGGGGTGGGGACCACCTTAAATTCGAAGTTCTCTTCCTTTCAGATACAGTAAATACATGATTTCTCCACAACCGCCTCCTTTTTGACTGTTAAAAACTAGGTTAGAAGATATCTTGCAGATCCCCTTAATTTTCTCCATCTTTCCCTAACCTGCTGCCTCCAGATTGGTGGGCATTTGAGCCACATGGACCAGCAGATGGCTCGGAGAATACAAAAACTGGGTCGACCATCTGTTCAGTCTCAACTGAGATCTTTTATCTTCATCTTTTGCAGAGAAGCATGAAGCTTTAACTAGGAAAGCCAGTTCTCACGCAGTCCGTGAGAAACAATATGCTAGCAAGGGAAAGATGGAAACGGGCCAGACGTCCTCACTTTCCTTGAGGATGGTGTCTTACAATGAGCTCTTAGATGTCTTGTGAACCCAAAGGGGTTCTAGGCTACTCTACTGGGGGAAGACTAAGTTCCATAATGCATGTGCACCAGAGGACAAGGATGGGCTTCTCCAGTGGGATCAAACTCGAAGGTTCAGCCTAAACCACTTGGGAATCTCAGGTTGGGACTGGACTAGGTGGCTGCCAGACACTGGGAATTGTGTCTAATGCAGTGTTTCTCAACCTTGGCAACTTTAAGATGTCTGGACTTCAACTCCCAGAATTCCCCAGCCAGCATGCACACATCTTAAAGTTGCCAAGGTTGAGAAACACTGGTCTAATGTCTTCTTCACCTTGTTCTCTAGTTCCACCTGGATGGCTTCCTGGTCCTTGAACGGTTTTTCAGCCCGGAGGAATGTGACGCGATGAGGGCCCAGATCCGAAAGATAGTTGCTTCTATGGACGTGCCGCCCCACTGCCGCACCGAGTTTTCAACCAAGGAGACGGAACAGCTCCAGGCCCAGGTAGGCAAACTCAGACGGTGCGTTTCAGTTCAGTTCACGACTTGCATCAAGCCAACACATGGTTGGTTTGGCACGGCTTCGACGGGGGTGGTTTGTAAACCAGAGATTTGGGCTTAGCCTGTTGAGTGAACCAGCCAGTTCTGGCTTATTCAACAAACCAGGATTCAACTTCAGATATCTTCTTTCTAAAGTCTGTTTCTTTGGTGCTTTTTATTTAAAAAAATGTTATTCACCATGTCTTTTCCTTTTCACATGCTGGCTTCTCTTGGAAGAAAAGATGCAGGTATACTGGGTTTAAAAATGAAAGAATTGTATTAAACAGTCTATTAAATCTATTAACGCAGAGCTTTCCAAACTGTGTGTCGGGACACATTAGTGTGTCGGCTGCAGTGTCTGGGTGTGTTGCGGCTGCTGCTGCCTCCGAGCCCTGCCAGGATTCTGCGCAGGTCCTGGTGCCTGCCTTGTGCCTTGCTGCCTCCAAACCTGCCCTGCCAGGATTCCGCGCAGGTCCTAGTGCCTGCCTTGTGCCCTGCTACCTCCAAACCTGCCCTGCCAGGATTCCACGCAGGTCCTAGTGCCTGCCTTGTGCCCTGCTGCCTCCAAACCTGCTGTGATTCCGCACAGGTCCTAGTGCCTGCCTTGTGCCCTGCTGTCTCCAAACCTGCCAGGATTCCGCATAGGTCCTAGTGCCTGCCTTGTGCCTTCCTGCCTCCAAACCTGCCAGGATTCCGCATAGGTCCTAGTGCCTGCCTTGTGCCCTGCTGTAAGACTGTGCCGCGAAATGATGCATGTCTAAAAAGTGTGTCACCAACATGAAAAGTTTGGAAAGCTCTGTATTAACGAATAAAATGCCTTTAGAGTGTTGGAATAAAAATACGTAATATTTAAAATATTATTAAAGGCAGCAAGCAATGATTTCTTAAAATCATTGTGTAGACTCCAGTGGCGGCATCATGATCATGATCATGATCATTTATTAAACTTGTAAAAGGGGAGTAAATAAGTTCTCAAGTCTTACTCAACTCCTGATGGGCTTCATGAACACAACAGCCGGGTATCAAATGACGAAACTGAATTCCTCCCCTGAAGACCATTAATTATTTCATCCATTGACTTACCAAAGGGTTAAGAATAAGCAAGAAGGAGAAGCTGGTTTCTCCAAATTATTTGGTAGGACTGTGCATGGCTTCTGAATAACTTTTACTGAACTATCATAGCTAGCCTGGAAATCCATGGAGAGGAAGACAATAATCGGAGCAAACAATTCCTTCTCCATCATCCATTCATCGCCTCTGTGGAATTTCTGGTCACCGATGGCGATCAGGAACATTGGTCAATGGGAGGCTGACGTAGCTAGAGGCACAATCTAGACCCCAAAATTCTTATTCTGTACAAAAATAAAGGCAAGCAATCAGTGTCAAAACCCAAGTTTTGGAAGAAGAAATTGCACGCAGTGCCCTTCCCTTGATCAATCCTAGATAAAAACCTTTTGGCCAACCCCACTGATCTCTTACGTGTTTTGGAATTTTAGCTGTCCTTTAAGGTCTTTGTGGCTGAATGCAGAGATTCGATTTCAAAATGGCTTTAATTTCACCGCCAAACAGCTACGAGTCCAAAGATCTCGAGATTCTGAGGCTAACATTGACCTTTTGATCTGGTTTCTGACAGGGCTCTGCCGAATATTTTCTCACCAGTGGAGACAAAATCAGATTCTTTTTTGAAAAAGGTGTTTTTGACAAAAAAGGTACCGTTTTTCTCTTTAAAGGGGAGGATGCTTGAGTGTGAGAAACACAGTTAATGGCTGTTTACATGTCAGTAATTTTGTACTAAACAAAATGTATTTTGGTTGGTTTTGATTAATAAATGGTGGGAACCCTGCCAATTAAAGCTCAGGAGATGCATAAACTCAACCACTTGTGTTTGTTTTCAACAAACCATGATTAAACCAAACCATGGCTTAGTGAAAAGTGTGCATGCATTTATGGCCCTCATATATGAAGTGTCTCTTCAACCTCATCTCATTTAACTTTGTAATAAATCTATGAAAGAGAGGAGAGTTTTTACTACTGATGATCACCTTTCAACCTCCCGAATCCCATAATATCAGCCGTATTTGAAATTTATTTCTGGCTCTGTTGAGTTGTATTTTAAATTATAATAAAATTGACTTTCTTAAAAAAATAGTGGTATTATGGAGATTGTGGCCAGGCCATTGCTCCATTTGGAGCCATCCGAGCCCTATCATGCCTCCAAGCTCCGGGTCTTCAAATCTTTCAAGGAGAATGGTGGCTCGACAGGTTTGCTGTTACTCCTTATGGGAACTGCTTGGATTTTGGGGGACATATAACCAAACACATTCAAAGTTAGGTAAATATGTGAAGGAGAGGAATGCAACCAATTTATTTTCTTTCCCTGTTTGTGTGAACTGATGGGGCGAGGGATTTGTGTTGGTTTTTTGGACCTGTAGCATCTCAGAGTTGAATTGTTTGTTAATTGTCCTCAGTCACTCTGAGGTTGGCAGAAGAAAGATGCCTGAAGTTTCTCTCTGGACGTCTGTTGCGATATTGGGAAATTGAAATTTCCAGGAGAAAATAGTTTGCAGCTATAAAAAGATGCTGCCAAAACAAATGATTTGGATTGAATAAACTGCTCTTGGCTGGTTCAGGGGTCTCTGTAGGGTATGATAAAAAATTCATGATGCCAGCCACAAGGATATGATCGAAGCTCCTCCTGTTTTTTTACATGCACCTAAACAACAGCAGAGGGTCAAATGCACCATTGTGGTGGCCTTCTTGACTTTTTTGACCATACCCGGTGGACGCCCCTGGCTGGGTGCAGACCACGGTGCTTTTCAAGCTACAGCAGTTGGGTTTGTTTGCACAATATGCTACGTTAAAATATCATGGATTTAACTCCATCTCCCTAAGGCAGTTTTTCTGCTGGGAAGTTTCAGCCTGCTGTACCCAAAGCATCTTTGGCACTAATATTCTATCAAATCTGTTTTCTTGGGTTTCCTTTAAATCCAGCATTTTTAATTTGTAGGGAATTTTCTTGTCCCAAAGGAGAAAGCTATCAACAAAATTGGTCATGGTAAGTAACAGGCTCCTCGGGAATCCATTTCCGTAGGAAACAATTAATGCAACTTGGAAAGGAATGGAGGTGCTGGTTAAATTTATCAGAATCAAGTCACAGAAATGTTGTACTGAGGCCCTTCAGTGGGTTTGCACTGCAATCCATTTGGCTGATTTCGGTGCAAATAATTTCTGAATAAACACATATCGAAACATAAAGGCTCCTTTAGATGGCAGACTGACCCTCCCAGAAAATCAGTCAGCGGCTGGATGGCGAGTATTCCCAGGACAGGATTTTTCCCCAGATTTTTCCCCCAGAAAGCCCTGATCACTAAATAAAAGGTCTTTTCCTTGGCAACAGTACAAACATAGTTTCTGATTGCCGTCTTCTAGATTTTTTTTCGACTTTCCAGCTTGGCCGTGGGATTTCCTGGTGGTCCCCCATCCACATTCTAATCGGATCCAATGGGTTTAACTTTCTGAGATCAGCTGAGACTGGCTCGGTGCTGCCATCTAGCAGGGCAAGTGACCACTTGGCTGCTGTTTTAAGGCATGATTTTAGCTATAGTTGGGGGTGGTGTCTTTGTTAAGCAGGGATGGATCGTCAACGTGGTGCCCACGGGCAACAATGCTTCTGCATCCTCATCTCTCTCTGCTGAGGAGGTTCCTGTTACACCTGACACATCGCTACACACATGCACGCACATACACTTAAAAACCAGGAATGATGGGTTTGTGAAGCCGCCCTCTAGCTTCACCAACCGTCTGTGCACCCCAGACAGTGAGCACATCCAAGCCAAGTCTATTTTAAGGTAGCACTGAATTTCATTGAATTACATTGGCTCCAAATTAATTCCAAATAAATTGCACGCAGCTCACGGGCGCATTTAGTCCTCGAGCCCCTCTGTCGCCCCTCGGCAGCACAGCTCAAAAGCCGCTGCTGGGGGGCTTTGAAGGGACAGAAATTGGGGAGGGGGGACCCCTCACCTGTGGGCCTGAGCCTCCCCCCCAGAAAGCCTTCTGCTCTTCTATGTCAGACTACAACTCCCATCGTTCTGAATCTTTGGCCATGCTGGCTGGGGCTGTTGGGGATTGTAGTACGCCAATGCTGCTCGGCCCCACCTTTGCTGAACCGCCCCTTTCACGCCCCTGATTCCGTCCGTTATTTAAAAGTCTCTCTTTCGATATGAATTTCCATAAGCAGCACCTATGATGGTTAGTTTATTTATTCAATCTGTGCCACTGTAATCAAAATGATTCTTGTATCGGTATTATGATGGTGATTATTTCTAGCATTGCACGCCTACGATCCTGTCTTCAAGCAAATGACCCACGCAGCCAAAGTGCAGGTGAGTCAAACGCTGAGTCAAACCCTGGCCAACACTGCAGGGCTGGAGATAGATAGATAGATGATTGATAGATGATAGAGATAGAGATAGAGATAGAGATAGAGATAGAGATAGAGAGAGAGAGAGAGAGAGATAGATAGATAGATAGATAGATAGATGATAGATAGATAGATGATAGATAGATAGATGATAGATGATAGATAGATAGATAGATAGATGATAGATAGATAGATAGATAGATAGATAGATAGATAGATAGATAGAGATAGAGAGATGAGAGAGAGAGAGAGAGAGAGAGATGGAGATGGAGATAGATAGATGATAGATGGATACTGTAGATAGATAGATGATAGATGATAGATGATAGAGATAGAGATAGAGATAGAGATAGAGATAGAGATAGAGATAGAGATAGAGATAGAGATAGAGATAGAGATAGAGATGGATGGATGGATGGATAGATAGATAGAGAGATAGAGAGATGAGAGATAGAGATAGAGATAGAGATAGAGATAGATGGATGATAGATAGATAGATAGATAGATAGATGATAGATAGAGAGATAGAGATAGAGACAGAGATAGAGATAGATGATAGATGGATAGATGGATAGATGGATAGATGGATAGATGGATAGATAGATATAGATTAGATATAGATTAGAGATAGATTAGAGATAGAGATAGAGATAGAGATAGAGATAGAGATAGAGATAGAGATAGAGATAGAGGATGGATGGATAGATGATAGATAGATAGATAGATAGATAGATAGATAGATAGATAGATGATAGATAGATAGATGAGAGATAGAGATAGAGATAGAGATAGAGATAGAGATAGAGATAGAGATAGAGATAGAGATAGAGATAGAGATAGAGATAGATGGATGATAGATGGATGGATGGATGGATAGATAGATAGATAGATAGATGATAGATAGAGATAGAGACAGAGATAGAGATAGATGATAGATGGATAGATGGATAGATGGATAGATGGATAGATAGATATAGATTAGATATAGATTAGAGATAGATTAGAGATAGAGATAGAGATAGAGATAGAGATAGAGATAGAGATAGAGATAGAGATAGAGATAGAGATAGAGGATGGATGGATAGATGATAGATAGATAGATAGATAGATAGATAGATAGATAGATAGATAGATAGATGAGAGATAGAGATAGAGATAGAGATAGAGATAGAGATAGAGATAGAGATAGAGATAGAGATAGAGATAGATGGATGATAGATGGATGGATGGGTGGATAGATAGATAGATAGATAGATGATAGATAGAGATAGAGATAGAGATAGAGATAGAGATAGAGATAGAGATAGAGATAGAGATAGAGATAGAGATAGAGATAGAGGATGGATGGATAGATGATTGATAGATAGATAGATAGATAGATAGATAGATAGATAGATAGATAGATAGATATAGAAACTTTATTTGGTCATTGACCAATAAAATACATAAAACAGAGTTATCCCTAGTATCAGCAACTGTTAACAACCATTTGTAGGCGAAGCTTTCACAAAACAAAGCAGAATTTTGCTACTTTCAGAGAGAGAGATTTATCTTCCTTGTTTAACAGAAACCGTAAGTAAAAATTGTCAGAATGCCCCGGGAATTTAGACAGAAGGGGGGTAATCAGCTGGTGGCGGAGGTCCCTGTGAAACTGACAGTACAAGAGAGCGTGGGCCGTGGTCTCTACAGCTCCCGTGTCACAGGGGCATAGACGGGTTTCCTATGGAATTTTCTTACGTTTCCCCCCCAAAACAGCTGTAGGGAGGGACTCTCCTAAATTTGGGGACTGTGATATAATATAAATATGGAGCTGGTTTGGACAGTAAGATTTGATTATTGACAAATAGATTACGAGCAAAAGCAGCAAGGGCTGTTGCAGGCAGAGCAAAATCTTGGCAACCCCAGGAGCCCCTCCTTTCCTTGGCTATAAAACCCCCGAGACAAAACTGGCAGGTGTTGGCTCTGCCTCCCTGTTCCTCTCATCCTTCACAACAACCCTGTGAGGTAGGTCAAGAGGCCTGCACATCATCATGCAGGGAATGGCATGCTGGGGCTGGTTTTAGTAAATTAAAAAAAAAAGGTTTTTATTACGGACGAAAATGAAATGGAACAAAAATTAAAATAATTTAATTACAACGGTGGCAATACGATCCGTATATGTCTCCACACACACATGCACAAACACAGATTGTATAGTCACTGTTGTATGATTTTGTTGTTTATTCGTTCAGTCGCTTCCGACTCTTCGTGACTTCATGGACCAGCCCATGCCAGAGCTTCCTGTTGGTCGTCACCACCCCCAGCTCCCCCATGGTTGAGTCCGTCACCTCCAGAATACCATCCATCCATCTTGCCCTTGGTCGGCCCCTCTTCCTTTGGCCTTCCACTTTTCCTAGCATCAGCTTCTTCTCCAGGGTATCCTGTCTCCTCATTATGTGGCCAAAGTACTTCAGTTTTGCCTTTAATATCATTCCCTCAAGTGAGCAGTCTGGCTTGATTTCCTGGAGTATGGACTGGTTTGATCTTCTTGCAGTCCAAGGCACTCTCAGAATTTCCTCCAACACCACAGTTCAAAAACATCTATCTTCCTTCGCTCAGCCTTCCTTATGGTCCAGCTCTCACAGCCATAGGTTACTACAGGGAATACCATTGCTTTAACTATGCGGACCTTTGTTGTCAGTGTGATGTCTCTGCTCTCAATTATTTTATCAAGATTTGCCATTGCTCTCCTCCCAAGAAGTAGACGTCTTCTGATTTCCTGGCTGCAGTCAGCGTCTGCAGTAATCTTTGCGCCTAGAAATACAAAGTCTGTCACTGCCTCCACGTTTTCTCCCTCTATTTGCCAGTCATCAATCAAGCTCGTTGCCATAATCTTGGTTTTTTTGAGGTTTAACTGCAACCCAGCTTTTGCACTTTCTTCTTTCACCTTCGTCATAAGGCTCCTCAACTCCTCCTCGCTTTCAGCCATCAAAGTGGTATCATCTGCATATCTGAGATTGTTAATGTTTCTTCCAGTGATTTTAACTCCAGCCTTGGATTCCTCAAGCCCAGCACGTCGCATGATGTGTTCTGCGTACAGGTTGAATAGGTAGGGTGAGAGTATACAACCCTGCCGTACTCCTTTCCCAATCTTAAACCAGTCCGTTGTTCCGTGCTCTGTTCTTACCGTTGCTACTTGGTCGTTATACAGATTCCTCAGGAGGCAGACAAGATGACTTGGTATCCCCAGACCACCAAGAACTTGCCACAATTTGTTATGATCCACACAGTCAAAGGCTTTAGAATAGTCAATAAAACAAAAATAGATGTTTTTCTGAAACTCCCTGGCTTTCTCCATTATCCAGCGGATATTGGCAATTTGGTCTCTAGTTCCTCTGCCTTTTCTAAACCCAGCTTGTACATCTGGCGATTCTCGCTCCATGAATTGCTGGAGTCTACCTTGCAAGATCTTGAGCATTACCTTACTAGCATGTGAAATAAGTGCCACTGTTCGATAGTATGATTGCATATAATTTATTAGGGTGGGTGGTGGGTGGTGTATTTATATAAATAAATTACAGCATATAGAATAATATATATTATAATGTAATCTATATAACATATTAAATTCTATAAATGTATGCATATGTCATTATACATTGATTGAATGACCATGGTTGTATTATATATACATATAATTTATTTGTATAAATACATTATGTATAATAATACATATATTATATATAACAATGTAATCTCTATATTATGATATATAAATATATGTATATACAATAATATGTTGATTGCATGACCACTGATGTATTTTTATACATATACATACATACATACATATATATAAATTATATATATTACATTTATGCATATATTACATATAAATGTAATCTATATTAGGTTATATAAATACGTATCTGTATATATAATTATACTGTATGTTGATTGTATGATCACTGATGTATTTTACATAATTATATGTTGATTTTTGTTGTGGGTTTTCCAGGCTGTGTGGCTGTGTTCTGGCAGTTTTGGTTCCTAACGTTTCGCCAGTAGCTGTGGCTGGCATCTTCAGAGGACAGGAGCACAGACAGAAGCGAAATCTCTGTGCCCAAGTGGAGGGTGTGTGTTCCTGCTGGTGTTTATAGCTGCTGAGAGGGTGGGTGGCAAACCCTGGCTGCCAGTCCTGAAAAACACAGCTTGCAAAAGGTCAACAAACTCTATTCAACCACAGAAATATACAAACAACTCACACAATAGATGTGCTAATCTCACACACGAAAGCACCACACCCCCTAATCACCACAAAGAACCCTCTCCCAATCTCTTGTAAATGACCCACAGAAGACACCCACCCTCTCAGCAGCTATAAACACCAGCAGGAACACACACCCTCCACTTGGGCACAGAGAGAATCTTCTAGCTATGCTCCTGTCCTCTGAAGATGCCAGCCACAGCTACTGGCGAAACGTTAGGAACCAAAACTGCCAGAACACGGCCACACAGCCCGGAAAACCCACAACAACCATCGGATTCCGGCCATGAAAGCCTTCGACTATACATTATATGTTGATTGTATGACCACTGATGCATTATTATATATTTGTTATATATATAATTACTTTTTATATAATATATATTATTTGTAATCATGTTTATAATTGCATTATAATTTATAAATGCAAGTTCGGAGGTTCGAATCCCTAGCCCCGCGTGACGGAGGGAGCTCCCGCACCAGCCCCAGCTCTTGCCAACCTAGCAATTCGAAAGCATGCAAATGCAAGTAGATGAATAGGTACCACTTAAGTCAGAATTTCTAACTGTGAGCCAGGGAGGCTGGACCCTCACTGGGCATAAATCATGATTTAAAAGCTTCAGTTTACTCCACATGCACAATCAAAATCAAGCCAAACAAGCCACATTGAGCTGTGCGCAAAGGGTAAACCCAGTTGTTGCGGCTTTTACAGCGTGATTGAAGGCTGTTGCTGCCACGATTATTTTAGTTAACAAACCATGGTTAGAAGAACTGATCGCCTAACCAACGTTGGTAACCAGTCTCTGAGCGAGAGGGAAAAAGGGTTGCCAGTTTTAACACTGCTTTAATTTGTGAAACGTTGGAGGAAGCGCATTCTCAGGTTACAAGGGAAGATGCAGAAAATTAAGATGCTTTAAATTCTGGGATATTCCACAGGGCTTGGCGAGAAAATTGGGCCTTGAGAATCCTGTGGTGGTGCAAAGCATGTACATCTTCAAGGTATGTTAACCTAGCCCCTTTTAAAAATAACCCCTTCCCCAGATCCAGGAGCCCACTGCTACTGCAATGAATGACGTTGTTAAAAATCATTATTTTCCCCTTCTGGTTCGATGGTCTTTTTCTTCTCTTGTCTTACAGCAACCCGGCATTGGCGGAGAAGGTGAGTTTCCTACTGTATGAGGCTCCGTGTAACCATTTCCCATCGTGCTGGCCTGGATACCTTGCATTTCAACTCCCATCATCCCTTGCCGGAATGGGAGCGAACCCCCAAGCAGAGGTGTCTGGGTGGCCATGTAAGAAATTTCAGGCAATGAAAAGTCCACCCTCCTTCCCTAGATGGCCCAACACGGCACTTTGACAAAAAGCAGGACGTTTGTCACCCTGAAGCCAGGGCTTGGCTCCTGTTTGGTTCCAGGACACCGAGGTAACGTAGACTTGGAGATGAAGCGGAGAGGCTGTGAGATGACCCGTGAGATTAGGTGATCTCCCTAAAGCAGGGGGCCCCAAACACTTCAGCTCATCGACCCCCCCATGAACTTTCAGATTGTTCATCGACCCCCAAACATTTATGATATGAAAATAATTTAATAAATACTACTTTAACCAATAGGACTATGAATAATAACTACTACAACAACAATACATAATAATAATGACTTCATAAAAATAGGTAATATTTAAAATATGAAAAATGTAAGATTTAACATACAGGTAGTCCTTGCGTAACGACCACAATTGGGACCAGAATTTTGGTCGTAAAGCGATGTGCCCATTAAGCGAATCTGATCTGATTTTACGACCTTTTTTGTGGTGGCCGTTAAGTGAATCACACGATTGGTAAGCAAGCCACGTGGTTGTTAAGTGAATCACACGGTTCCCTGTTGATTTTTCTTGCTGGAAGGCGGCTGGGAAGGTCAAAAATGGCGATCACGTGACCTCGGGAGGCTGCAGCGGTCATAAATGCGAACCAGTTGCCAAGTGCCTGAATTGTGATCACGTGACCGCAGGGACGCTGTGACAGTCGTGAGGGCTGGTCACAAGTTGGTTTTCCCAGTGCCGTCGTAAGTCTGAACCATCCCTAAACAAATGGTCGTTAAGTGAGGACTACCTGTATCTTTTTTACTGAAACTGTTGATAGCATTAATGGGAAGGGTGCATCTGATGAACGTCAACAAGGGCACTGACATTTGGTTGGAGATTGGTGAGTTTTAGTTGTTTTAGATTGGTGAGTTTTAGTTGTAAGTCACCACGCTGTTCCAGGTTCGGTCTGTTCCCATTGACCCCCAGCCATTTATCGACCCCTTGGAGAGTCCCATCGACCCTTGGGGGTCGATATTGACCACTCTGGGGAACCCTGACTTAGAGGATGGATGGGTGAGGAACACATTGGTTATGCTTCATTTTTAGGAAGCGTTCGCCGTCAGATCTCCACAACTCTGCCAAATTTGTTGGCACCTGGTGCTGAATTCGACTTGCAGTGGATAAGCGAAAAGGGCAGGAAAGACGCTGGCAAGGATAGAAGCCAAGAGCCCGAAACCATTATCGAAACAGTGGCCCAGGTGCCTTCAACCTCCAAGGCTAAGAGATGGACGGCAGGAAGCCCATGTCCACATCAGGGCAGGAGGAGAAGATGCAGAAGTTAAACCCTGGACCTGATAGAAATATAGTCGGATTCCTCGATCTGGCATCAGCTGGATTGCTTTATTAATCTGGGCCTTGTTAGAAATGGGCAAGAAAGTCAACTTATCTCCCTGTTGCCCCTGGACCCAGATTTGAGCTTCCAGAGAAAATGTTTACATTGCCCTGGATGACACACAGAGAGTTGGTTCATACAACCAGGGTGGGCCATCTCTGGTTTATAGTTGCGTATTGACCTCGAGCCGTCTTCCTGTGGTCTTCAGACCCCCTTCTGACCACAATTACTTAAATCCAGTTGGGTTTCCATCCCTCTGAAGCGGGAGATGGATTAGGAACTGTAATGCAGAGTTTCTCAACCGTGGCAACTTTAAGATGTGTGGACTTCAACTCCCAGAATTCCCCAGCCAGCATGCTGGGGAAATACACCTTGCTGGCTGGGGAATTCTGGGAGTTGAAGTCCACACATCTTAAAGTTGCCACGGTTGAGAAATACTGATCTCAACAGAACAAACCAATGATCCACTGGTGCATTTTGAACTTAAGAACGTCAGGAGGATTGGTGAAATCATGACACGTTGTAATTTAACAAGCCATGATTTGCAAGGGGATGGCAAACTACGATTAGATCTGGAGGGAATCCACACAAACCATGTTGGCCAGCAGGGATGGTACATATCACTTGACAACATAGAGAAGTGTGGGTATTTTATAAACTAACGACACCAACAACTAATTTGGTCAAAGTTACTATTAGAGTAATCCTTAATTAGCATTGCATCCAAATTAGTAAGATGTCAAGGGTTCACACTGTACACAATGTGGTTTGGTCGTTTATTAATCAGTTTTCTACCCGATTGCAATCAAAAAGGACTGGGTGGCTTATGTAGAATATATAGAATTGTTTGTGGTTTTGGATTGTCTGAACCCAGCTGCTGGCGTTTGCATTGCACTGTTGAATGCATTGCACCTAAACATGTCTTCTCTGCTCCTTTCAGTGACACCGCATCAGGACGCCACTTTTTTGCACACAAAACCTTTGGGCAAAGTTCTGGGTCTCTGGATTGCTCTGGAAAATGCCACGCCAGAGAACGGTTGTTTATGGTTCATTCCCGGTTCACATGCAAGTAAGACATGTGGAAGGTCCCTGTGTTTTCTTGCTTCTGTCTTTTGTTATCATGATTGTTTGGAAAAGGAGGGAGGGAGGGAGGGAGGGAAGGAGATAGATAGATAAGATAGATAGATAGATAGATAGATAGATAGATAGATAGATAGATAGATAGATAGATAGATGATAGATAGATAATTACAATCAACCGCTTTCCTCAGCTTCCCTCCCAGATGTTAACCTAGGATCCGGTTCACACACCACAGCTTGTTCCGCCAAAGGTTGTGGACTAAGCTGGGTCGCGCAACACGCCAGAGCAAAGCAGACCAACCCTTCCATGGCTGAGTTGATGCGGGTGAACCATGCTTTTAATTCCCATCATCCACAGCCAAGGCGGCTAACTCTGCAAGCTGAGAAGGGTGGCTGTGACAGGAGAGCACCAGATGCAGTAGAATTCCTTGCTTGGTTTAACTTACTGGTCCAGGGCTGGCATTTTTGGGGGCCTTAGATCACGGAAAGTAACTTCCACTTTATTCTGAATTACAGGTAGTCCTCACTTAACCATTCGTTTAGTGATGGTTCAGACTTACGACGGTGCTGAAAAAACCAATTTACGACCGGTCCTCACACTTATGACTATCAAAGCATCCCCGCAGTCGTGTGATCATGATTTGGCACTTGGCAACTGGTTCACATTTATGACCGTTGCAGCATTCCATGGTCATGTGATTGCCATTTTCGACCTTCCCGGCCGGCCGGCTTCTGGCAAGCAAAATCAGTGGGGAACCGCATGATTCGCTTAATGACCACGTGGTTCGCTTAACGCACGTGGTGATTCGCTTAACGACCACCGCAAAAAAGGTTGTAAAATCAGATCGGATTCACTTAATGACTGCTTCACTTAGCAACTGAAATTCCGGTCCCAATTGTGGTTGTTAAGCGAGGATGACTTGCAGTGAGACCGTTCCTTAAGCTTTGTGTCCAATTCCAGGCGCCGTATTTAAAGAAAGGTTCCAAAAATGGAGCAATGAGGACTAGAAACCAAATTTTATGTTGGGCCTCGAGGAGAGAGGACCAAGAAGGGTAGGATAACCCTCCTCGAATTTTTGAAAGGACTTAACGCAGAAGAGAGTCAAGGCTTGTTCTCATGGATTTCAGGGTCAATTGAATATAAAAACTCCTAACTGAAATCGGTGCCCCAGAGAAGGGGTGGCTGGATGTGTTCAGACACAGGCTAGCCAGTCGTGAGTATGGGGCACCTTCATTTGGATTTCCGCACTGAGCAGGTTAGACTGGATGGCCTCACGGGTCCCAATCCAAGTGAGTAGGAAGAATTCAGCACAGCAGCTTAAGCTTTTAAGCCCTGGCTTCGGGATGAGAGGAGCCAAACTATTGGGTGCCTGGTTAAAACTGCCCAGAGTTGCTGGGCGTCGGGTGGCATATAAACTTAATCCATAAAGTTCATTAATTAATTAATAAAATCAAAGGGCGCCCCCAAAGCTCACCCCCCTGGTCTGCCTTCCAGCTGGCATCACGCGGCAGATGGTCCGAACGCCCCCTGGCACGGTGCCTTGCACTGATTTCGTTGGCACGGAGCAGGAGTATGAGGACCGCCAGTTCGTCCCTGTGCCCGTGGGCAAAGGTAAAATGACACCACTGAAAAACCCAAGTGGGCTGATCTACATCCTAAGAATAAGCTTGGGAGGGACATCATTTCTCTTCCCCTGGAAGGGGAAGCGCAATTTCGGGGGCAGCGTTGAGGCAAACGTTCCAAAGTTCACCCTGATATAGGAGGGGTGCCTACAATTCCATCATTTAGACCCCACCGTTTTAAATCCAGGCCTTTTCCCCAATGGAATGGAAGAAACAAAATGATGATTAAAGATCAGCTAGTATAAAGTATTGTAATGGCTGCATAATGGGTAGAGAAAGAGGCTCAGAAGGGGCCCTCCCTAGTTTCTCAGGCGGTAAAGGAGACAGCAAGAGAATTGCACTTTCAGACTTGCAGGATGCTGATTGCAGAATTTTTGGGTGTTCTCAGCTCTGACTCCTAGTTTTTTCCTAGATCAGCCAAAATCGGCCACGCGCTGCCCCCTGCTGGGAAAAGCAGTATATGTTTCTAATAAATAAATACAGGTAGTCCTCGACTTAAAACCATTCATTTAGCGACTGTTCAAAGTTATGATGGCACTGAAAAAAGTGACTTATGACCAATCCTCGCACGTACGACCGCCGCAGCGTCCCTGTGGTCACAGGATGAAAATTCAGGCACTTGGCAACTGGCATGTATTTACGATGTTTGCAACGTCCCAGGGTCACGCGATCGCCATTTGCAACCTTCCCAGCCAGCTTCTGACAAGCAAAGTCAATGAAGGAAGCTGGATTCGCTTAACAACCGCAGTGATTCACTTAACGACCATGGCAAAAAGGTCGTAAAATCGGGTGTGACTCACTTAACAACTGCCTCGCTTAGCAACGGAAGTTCCAGTCCCAATTGTGGTCGTAAGTTGAGGACTGCCTGTAAAACACTTTGGAAGGTCCAAAGTACCTTTTACAGACGAGACATTCGCTGCTGCCAGGAGGGTCCACCTAATTTTGACAGCTCTGAAAAACGGGAGGCTTCTTTCCATAAAATTAGGCGCTGGCTTCTCCGGTGCTCAGTGGCTTCTTTGCAAAAAAGAAAAAAAAGCCACATTCTTTTCTTTCTCTCTCTCGTTTTTCTTTTACGGTGTGGCTGCAAACGCTGCGGCATCCGTGGGCACTCTTTCTGCAGATGGGCTTGTGCATGACTTAAGAGTCATTTACTTGACTCATTAACTTATTTAGAGGATGAAAACGAACAGAAGGGCTACGCTAAGGACGATACCAACTGGGTGAGGCGGGGTTTTGTTTTTCTAAGAAAAAAAACCCTGTTCAGCCTCTTTTTTCAGCAGCTGTGGGTGGAAAGGGCTGTAAGACTGCAAACAAGGGACTCCGGGCCTTCGCTCCTGCACCCTGGGCTACAGCTGTGATTTTTCTGGTATTTTTTTTTTTTTGCAGGGCCATCCATAAGCGTAATTTTAACAGAACGATTCCTTTGCTTTTAAAATGCAACGCTAGGGCAAATGGAGGGAGGGCCTCTGGCAAGTGGAAACGGAGAGGATTGCAAGAAAAAGTGGGAAAACGCAACGTAACAAATGTTCGCCAAGGACCGGCAGGTAGTAAATCTGCCAAGCGCAGGACTAGGTTGGGTTAGAAGCGGAGCGGGAAGAAATAAACTTTCAGATGTTTGGTGCTTTTGGTTAGATGGTGCATTTCAATTTTTTAATGGCAAACCAGGCGGCTTGGTACTTATCCATGGCGAGGTGGTGCATAAGAGCGAAGCGAACTCTTCTGAAGAATCCCGCCAGGCCTACACCTTCCATCTGATGGAGGACAAGGATGCTGTTTGGAGCGCCGAGAACTGGTAGGCGGAGGGAGACGGGCGGGAGGGGTTTGCGACGGGCAGGAACGCGCCAGGGCAGCTCCCAAGGCTCCCCCACATCCCGGTTGGCTCACTTGCACGTGAGCTTGGAAACCAGCCACGCTTTGCCCAGAAGGTGCTCGGCGGGTGAGAGGGGAACCGTCCCCGAAGTTGCTTCCGAGAACTTAAAAAAGCTCATCTGCCATAAGCAAACAACTGATTCAGTGGAAGCCAAAAAACCGAAACAAGCAAAGCTTTGAACCCGGACATTGTGGTTTGTGGTTCTGGGAGGGGCGCAAATTCAAATCATCTGTAGTTTCAATCAAAGAGAATATTTGTAGCTCAGGGTTGAACTGTGGAGTCCTTGGTGCTCTCTGAGCCTTGTTGTTTTCTTGCAGACGTTTCATTGCCCGGCTAGGCAACATCTTCAGTGCGAAAAGGGAGTGGAGCTTGCTCTCTTTGTTTGTATACAGAGAGCAAGTCCCACTCCCTTTTCGCACTGAAGACGTTGCCTAGCCGGGCAATGAAACGTCTGCAAGAAAACAACAAGGTATTGTCGAAGGCTTTCACGGCCGGAGTTCAATGGCTGTTGTGGGTCTTCCGGGCTGTGTGGCCGTGTTCTGGAAGTTGTGGTTCCTAACGTTTCGCCAGTATCTGTGGCCAGCATCTTCAGAGGGCAGGAGCACAGATAGAAGCAAAATCTCTGGAGATTTTGGAGATCAGAGATTTTGCTTCTATCTGTGCTCCTGCCCTCTGAAGATGCTGGCCACAGATGCTGGCGAAACGTTAGGAACCACAACTTCCAGAACACGGCCACACAGCCCGGAAGACCCACAACAGCCATAAAACAACAAGGCTCAGAGAGCACCAAGGACTCCACATCTGTAGTTTATTCAAGCTTCGTGCAATGGGTGAATCTGCTGGAGGTAAGTGGCAGCTTGGCCCAGCCAACCCCCAGATGTTTTGGAATTCCAACTCGCAGAATTCCAGCCAGCACAGCTGGAAATGCAAAACGTTACCGTCCCAACACAGCGGGAGGAAGCCAGTTTAGGGAAGGAGTGGGCGGCTGGTCTCTTAATAAAAAAGGCATTTTTGGCAGACCCGTTTAATAATTTTTCTTATGGGTTTCAGGCTCCAGCCAACTCCGGAATTGCCTTTCCCATCTCTGTACACGAGCAGCTAAAACCCGGAATCTCTGCTTTGGGGTCACCGCACCTTTTGGAGACCGGCGGGAGCTGGTGCTGCTCTTCAGATCTACGTTTGTAGCAGGGGGATTTCTACTTCCAGCTTCGTGTCATCTCTGAATCCGCCAAGTCCATTTGGGAGCGAGAGCAGGGGGTTAAAAAAACGGCGGGACGTGGGGTTAAGAGCCTCAGATCCTGGCTGAGGAAAGGCCGACTCTAGTTTTTGCTTAGCGATGAACCTCGCAGGGATGCTGTGAAGAGAAAGGAGGCACGCGTGGAACCAGCCCTCCTCCTGACTTGTGATGGGAAAGGCAAGACAGAAATGCAATAAAATAGTGACTGGGATTCCAATTAGGTACCCACTATGGACTACATCTCTGTAAGAAAATCTTATACTTCAGCAGCACGGAATGAATTTCTATTATTGCCCTTTTAGAAATATTCTTGATTTTCCTGCAATTTCTGGTTTTGGCTATGAGAAGATGGTCTGAGTTCGCAGTTTGGGCTAGCTGGAGAAAAGATCCCCCAAACCCCCTCTTCATGGTCCCCAGCATCCTTGGAATAGGTGGGGCTGTGTTTGGCTTGGGGGGGGGCATTCGTGCGGGGGTTGAAGGCAAAATGGGTGCCTTAAACCTCTAATGGCTCCCATTTTGCTTCTTACAGGTAGTCCTTGCTTAATGACCATTTGTTTAATGATGGTTCGGAGATATGACAGGGCTAAAAGAAGTTACTTATGACCCCTCCTCAAAGTTACGACTATTGTACCCCCCTGCGGTCCCACATGATCACAATTTGGGCACTTGGCAATCAGCTCGCATTTACGACTGGTTGCAGCGTCCTGCGGTCACGTGATCGCTATTTGAGACCTTCCCAGCCGGCTTCCGACAAGCCAAATCAATAGGGATTCACTTAACGAACGCAGTAAAAATGATCATAAAATTGGGTCCAGTCACATGATGCCTCGCTTAATGACTGCCTTGCATAGGGACTGAAATTCCAGTCCCAACTCTGGTCGTTAAGCAAGGACTACCTGTATAGCCTCTGAATAGTTAAAAAAACGCCCCCCTTTGCTGATGTCATAACCCTGTTTGTGCTCCCCAGGAGGTCAGAAAAATTAAAAATTATCCAATCCTGGGTTAAGGCGTAACACAGATGTAACCGTCTCCCTCAAATCATTTGGGGCTTTACTCCCTCCTTTTTCTGCACCAGCCTGATCAGCTCTGCAAAAATTCTGACTCCCCCTTTTTTTTAATTTGTCCCTTCGAGCCAGTCTTGGCTCCAGGCAACTGCCTGGGCAAATCCCTGCGGTTTTCTTGGCAGCATTTTCAAACATGGCCTGCCTAACCTCCTCCTTCCAAGGGCTGACAGGAGAGGGACCGGCCCAAAGTCACCCAGCTGGCCTTGTGCCTGAAGCAGGGCTGGAACTCAAGGTCTCCTGGCTTCCAGGCCAGCACCTCTGACCACTTGAACAAGCCCCTTCTAGCCTGCTTTTAAAAAAAACCCTGAGGACTGCCACCCCCAGTTTGCTTCGTGGTGGGCAAAGCCACAAAACTCCGCCTGACTTATTTCGGCCATGTCCTGCGATCAGACTCGCTGGGAAGGCAGTCGTGCTCGGAATGGCCAGCGGTAAAAGGAAACGAGGCCGTCAAAAAACACGGTGCTTAGGCACCATCAAAGCCGACACCAGCCAGAGCATAAAACAACTAAAAGAAGCTGTACAAGATCGGAAAATGTGGAGCGCGCTGGTCCATCGAACTGCCGAGAATTGGACACAACTGAACGGATAGCATCACCACCACCACCACCACCATCATCATCATCAATTTCCTACGTATTACATTGGAGAAGCAGTGAAAAAACGGACCACAAAGCACAGCCACATTATATTTCAGTTTTACATAATCAACGTGCAATCATTCACAAGGATGCGCCGTGCGATCGCTTTTTGCCACCCTGAGCCAAAGACACCAATGAAACACAGTATGGATGTATCTGATCAGCTCCAGAGGAGAAATAGTATCCCCAAAGGGTCCCTAAATCATTAGCAGTATCTGGAGGTAGAGAGGCAGGAGCAAATTGTCCACCTGGGTGGTGCAGGCTTCCAAAAACGACACCAGGGTAATAGAGACCAAGATCCAGGAATAGCTGGCGTTGAGATCCACAG
Source organism: Charina bottae (assembly GCA_023362775.1). Taxonomy (NCBI): domain Eukaryota; kingdom Metazoa; phylum Chordata; class Lepidosauria; order Squamata; family Charinaidae; genus Charina; species Charina bottae. The sequence continues at coordinate 1,226,105 of JALMGJ010000046.1, read as the reverse complement.
CGCTGTCAAAGATCACAATCAGGGCCACCGCAATGATCTGTGCAAATATGGCTGACATTGTTCCTTCGAAGGTCTTCTTGGTTCCCGGCCATTTGACTTCCCCCATTGTGGTCCCAAAGATAGAGGCCACCGAGTCCCCAACGCCCACGGCCAGAACCCCGGAGTAGGGGGCCAAGGCTCCTGCCCCAGTCAAGATACCTTTGGGGGCGCACGGCCTCGGCAACAGCCACACCGGGAAGGACATCCCAAGGAGAAGGTAGATGTGAGTCAAGATCAGAGGCCCGCTGTCTCGCTCGTCCAAGAACAGGGACAGCGAGTGCCTGAGTGTCTGTCCGAAGGGCTTGATGGTGAAGTAGCGGATGTACTCGAGAAGGACAAAGACAGCCAGGCAGATGATGGCGGCCACGTGCAACAGCTGGCGGTCGTAGATCAGCCCCGGGACGTAAGTGGCCACCACAATGAAATGGAAGTATTTCCGGGTGATGGTGGAAGCCTGGTGTTTTTTAGAGCCCGAGGACCGCTTGATGTTTTGGTAGACAACCACAGTACACGCCAACGCGGCCAGGAGCGTCCAGTAGGCAAGGAGGCGGACTCGAGTCTGGGTCTGGGAGAGGAACTGGAAAAGCCACATCATGGGATTCCTCCGGATCAGACGGTAGAGCCAAGGCATGACGACGCCGAGGCTCAGGACAGCGGTCATCACGTGGAAAAACATGGAGGAGATCCAGGTCCCGGAATCCATGAAGGAAAACAGAACCGCGAAGGAGAGGCCCAGGAGGACCACTCCCACCACCACGACCAGGAGAAAGAAGTCCACGGGACTCCCTCGGTTCTCGCTTGCGTTCAGGGAGCGCTTGATGAGCTGATTGAGGATGAAGCTGAGGCCGGCGAGGATCAGCAGGGCCTCCCCAGGGGTGAAACACCGGGGTAAGAGGTACAACAGGATCATGCTGAGGTAGACAAAAATGAGCAACACCTCCAACACTTCAATCACTTCGGAGACGGTCAAGGAATGCTTCATTGTGTAGATGATCAGCGTGCCGGCGACCCCGGAGAGCACGCAGGTGTTGGTTGGCACCGGTTTGGTGACGCCCAAGGCGATCACCGAGAGGAAGAGGGCGATGATCATGCCCGTGGAGGCCACGATAATGCCCAGGCGCTCAAAATACACAATGCCGGCCACTCGGCACTTTTCCTTCATCACGATGCCCAGCAGCGGGATAACCATGCAGGAGGGGAGGAGGCCACTGTTGGCCGTGGTCCGGAACTGGAAGACCGCCCCGCCCAGGCGAAGGAGATGATCCCACTTAAACTGGATGTAAAAGGCTTGGACGGCGAGGAGGAGAGCGGACCACGAAAACCGGTCCCAGACCACGCTGTGCACGCAGAGCACAATGGCAAACACAACCAGAGATTCCACAAGGACCGGTTTGTTCAACATGGCGGCGGTTAGCCGGTTACGCCCTGCAAGTGAAGGATCTCCGCAGCTTCCTGTGGCCTTCAGGTGCAGGGACTCTCTCTCTCACGGCTGAAAGCTCCCTCGCCCGTTCGTATCATCCCTAGAAACAGAAAGAAACCCCAAACCATTTTAAGAAGCGCACAATGGCAATGGCTCCTCCTGTCTCAGCAGCATTCCTATGCTCCGAAACGCCCTTCCCGAGAAAGGGACTCTGGCCTCCTGGTTTGGCCACATGCCACAATGCAACATAGTCTTCCTCGGGGAGACTTTGGGCACTTTCAGAGCGGAATTTATTACGCCTGATTTTTTTATGGTTTTACTGCCCCTTGGTTCAAATAGATTTATTGCTGGCCTGTTGTTCTTTACTGCTTTTATGATACATTAGGATACCTGAACTAGTACAGGTAGTCCTTGTTTAACAACCATTCATTTAGTGACAGTTTGGACTTACGACGGTGCTGGAAAAACCAACTTACGACCAGTCCTCGCACTTACGACTGTTGCAGCATCCCCGCAGTCATGTGATCATGCTTTGGGCACTTGGCAACAGTTCACATCTATGACCATCACAGCATCCTGTGATCGCCATTTTTGACCTTCCCGGCTGGCTTCTGGCAAGCAAAATCAATGGGGAACCGTGTGATTCACTTAACGACCACGTGGTTCGCTTAACAATCATGGTGATTCGCTTAACAACTGCCACAAAAGGTCATCAAATCAGGTTGGGTTTGCTTAGTGACTGCTTCGCTGAGCAACCAAAATTCCAGTCCCAATTGTGGTCGTTAAGCGAGGACTACCTGTATGATGGAAAGCAAAGGAAAACTCTGAATAATTAAAATACACATGGCTCCAATGCTCCTGCTTGTTGTATCAGTGCCATAATAAACCACCTTGAGGCTTTATAATTTGGTGGCCAGATAAGTCTAATAAATAAATTGAATAAATAATAGCGCACCTAATTATTGTTAGCACCACGCATGTATCATACAGAGAATACTGTATTATTCCTTCTAGTCGTATTCCATTTTCTTGAATTCTCACATTTCCTTAGCAAAACACCTGCAGTGTGAAAATTAACAGATTTTCATTAGCATGGCTAATTAAAGCAGGGGCAGGTTAAAGCTGCCCTTGCAGTCACAGGACAAATATTACGCCCAAGTTTCACCGCAAAAGGAGTCTTGCGGCACATTTAAAACTTATCACGCCATTAAAACGCTTTACTGTAAAGCATATTTTATCTGTGTATATGCAGAAAGCCGGCTGGGTGACCTTGGGCCAGTCCCTGTCTCTCAGCCCTAGGAAGGAGCCAATGGCAAACCAGGAGACTGAGAGTTCTAGTCCTGCCTTAGGCACGAAAGCCGGCTGGGTGACTTTCGGCCAGTCACTCTCTCTCAGCCCAGCCCACCTCACAGGGTGGTTGTTGTGGAGAAAAGAGGAGGCAGGAGCATTAGGTATATTCACTGTCTTGAGCTATATACGTATATATGTATACTATAAAAAAACGGGATAAAAATATAATAATAGTATTTGTTTATTTCATTTATTTATTTTCTATCCTGCCTTTATTATTTTTATAAATAACTCAAGGCGGCGAACATACCTTATACTGGCGGTGAACATACCTTATACTCCTTCCTCCTCCTATTTTCCCGACAACAACAACCCTGTGAGGTGAGTTGGGCTGAGAGAGGGGGACTGGCCCAAGGTCACCCAGCCGGCTTTCATGCCCAAGGCGGGACTAGAACTCTCAGTCTCCTGGTTTGCCATTGGCTCCTTCCCAGGGCTGGGAGAGAGTGACTGGCCCAAGGTCACCCAGCCAGCTTTCGCGCCTAATAATGATAATGTATTCAATAAAACCCTTTTCGGCATTTCAGCCTATAGCCATTGAGTCCTATTAAATCCTGACTGGCTGCTGCAGTGCCAGACTTTCTGCCTTAACCCTGATTACTCTGAAAGGAGAGGATCATGGTGGATGTTTACTGATTTAATCAATTAACCTCTTTATTTGCTGACATTAGCGGCCTTAATATACACCGAAAACCTGCATCTTTTGGCCTCCCAGGGAGGGCGGCTACTCCACCCTCAGAAGGGATGAATCGCTTTCAAGGCCGCTCCTCCTTGCCCACCTGAGGCGACACTTCTTGCACCCCGAGGGTTCAATTCCAGCCTTCCGTGTTCAATCTCACGCAGGAAAGGGACCCCGACCCGCTATCTTTTCAACCCGCTCTTCCCCAACCGGGAGCCCTCCCAAGTTGCGACTACAGCCCCCATCATCCCCACCCAACCTCGGGAGCTAAGGCCCGGCACGCCGAGTTGGAAAGCACCGTCTTGGCCCCGACCTGCAAAGCGGCCGCTAGAACCTCCTCCCGCCATCCTCGAGGACGCCGCCCCCCGCCCTTCCCCGAGCTCCGCCTCATCGACTCACCCACCCGGGCGCCGCCATCTTGCGGGGACGACGGCGCGCTCCGGTGACGTTCGGCGGCGCGCCGCGGCCCAACGGTCGAACGGCGGCCCAGCGCGCAAGCGCGACCCGCCTCCTTCCCGCCCCGCCTCTTTTTCCTCTGGCAGCCCCGCCCCCTTTCTCCTCGCGGGCTCGGCGAGCAAGCGAGGTAGACTGGTGGGAGGTCACGTGGGAGGGGAGGCAAGATGGCGGCTGGCGGGCTGTCCGCGAGGTAGGGGCCGGTGGGGCGCGCGCGCTCTCCGGCGGGGCCGCTGAGGGGAGCGGGCGGCTGAGGCGGGCGGAGGGTATCTGGAGCCTCGCCCTCTCAGACCCCCCGGAGCTTTGGGGAGAGGGTCTTGCGGGCTGGAGGGGAAGAGGTCCCTCGCCGGCTTCGCAAAGCCCCTTCCCTGGCCTTATTGTTATTCATTTGATGCCGTGTATTTTATTTATCTTTATTTATTTGAATGTATAAGCCGTCCAGCTCCAATGTGCTCCAGTATACACTCCCCTCCTCTTCCCACCCCCAACAACAACCCTGTGAGGTGGGCTGGGCGCAGAGAGAGGGAAGGAGTGGCTTTCGTGCCTAAGGCAGGACTCGACTCAGGTCTGGGTTTCCAGCCCGGCCCCTTCGCCACTGCCCCAAACTGGCTGAGCTCTAAGCCATGGTTGGCTTCGGGTTTATGGAGTAAACCCCCCCCCAAGGAAATGGACGGCATGCCTGTTAATTCCCATTTGGGTAGGAGGAGGCATATTAAGCATGTTCGCCTCGATTAGTGCCAAGAATGAACCGCATGAAATGGTTGTCTGATTCGCATTCACACACTTCCAAGTGACATTTCTATGGACAATAGGGTAAAGGGTCCCAGCTCGACAGAAATAGGCAAGGAAAAATGTTAAACCTAAATGTTTATATGCATATTAATGAAATATTACAGTAAAGGATAAGAAGAATATACTTCTAATTTAAATTTATGGTTCACGAAGTCACAGAGTAGATATAGAAAGCAAAATAGAACCAAAAAGCTTCTAAGTATCAACACCGACAAAAACATCTTTTTAAACACTTGTACTGTCTTCCTCTGACGGAACCTTCCTTTTCTCCATTTTGCACACACGAAATTTAGCAGTGTCTAAAACCCCAGCCGCAACTGCGCACGCGCTAGCCTCAATTGTGCACCTGCTACCCTCGCATTTGCTGAATTTGGGGTTGCATTAAATGCAACCTGGTATCAGTTTACAATTCGCAGTAAATGGAGCATCGCATTATTCGAACACGCACTAATCACGACCTAGCTGTATATATAAAAAGCAGGATAAAATAATAAATTGTTCTAGCTGTGCATTCTTCATGCATTTGTGCTACCTGGGGTGTGTGCCTGTTTCGCTTGACGTTTCCCAAAGTTGTCTGGGTGGCGGGTTCATCCCTGCGCATGACAAAGTGTACCCTGGTTGGTTGGATCGACCCTGTGAGGTGGGCTGGGCTGAGAGAGAAGGACCAGCTCCAATTCCGCAGCTGGCTTTCGTGTCCAAGGCAGGATTCGAACTCGGGTCTCCTGGTTCTGGAGTCAGCAAAGCTGCTGGGGATAAATTCTAACCCCAAGTGGGCCTGATCTTTTCCTGGCTTTACCACCTGACTTGGAAGCATCCCTGTTGATGATCAGAAATCCGTTATGCTCATTAACATTAACATTTTAAATCATAATTAATGCTCATATAATACTTCTCTCTCTTTTTTTTTAATCTTAAACGGTCTAAATTCTCTAAACATTAACACAGTGGTTCTGATCAGAGTGCTAATCTTGCTCTTTGGGTTCTCTCTCTCTATGCCACCTATATTTTCAGCTGAATGGATGTCTTTTCTTAACTGATTTTTTAAATAATATACGGTGGACTGAATAAACGCAGATCAGCTAGTAAAACCGAGACGAGTTGGGGTTGTTGCTGGGTCAGACATCTTTGAATTACTTGTTGCATTCTGTGTGGCTACGACTCCTTTTCTCTCCCTTTTCTCTGAAAACCAGGTTTGCAAATTGATTATGCTGCCTGGCATTGCTTCTTGATGCCAAGGTACAATCAATGGCCAGGAGGTTTTCTGTCCTCTTCCGGGTAGAAAGAATCAGGTTGCTTTCTACGATTATTATTTATTTTCCATTTTTCTTCTCAGAGGGCCCTCATGTGTGTCCTAATAGATTCCAGGCTGTTTTCAGCAGGACACGCCAGTAGCTCCAATCTTTAAAAAGCCCTACATGGCATGGGGCCAGGTTACCTGAGGGACCACCTCGTCCCCAATATATCCACCCGTCCCACCCGATCATGCAGAGAGGGCATGCTACGGACCCCATCTATAAGAGAGTTCCATCTGGCGGGGTCCAGGAGGCGTGCCTTCTCTGCAGTAGCTCCCCCCCCGGAGGTGAGATTAGCCCCTTCGCTCCTGACCTTCCGGAGGAACCTGAAAGCCTGGCTCTGCCGCCTTGCTTGGGACCAAGGAAGGAATAGTCACTCTTGGGGATGGCTAATACCTTAGAGAGCTCCTCTCCTACATTGGATTAAGTTAGATCGTTTTACCACTCTTGCCTCTTGGATTTTAATCTTGTTTTATAATTTGTATTTTTATATTCTATGTATATTTTATGCTTTTTGTTTTTATTATTTTGCTGTAAACCGCCCAGAGTCCCTCCGGTGGAGGGAGATGGGCGGTGATATAAATTTTATAAATAAATAAATTAATTAAGGAAGTACAGTTGGGTCAGAACAAAGTTGGGCAGGTAGGGCCAGCTACCCATCGTTTTTATTTCCTGACAGCTTTTGAGACTCAGAGGCATTACTGGAAATAAGTGCGGTGCTCGAGGGAGATTGTTACGCTGCTCTGAAAACAGTTTGGTTCGAGACCCGAGCGCCGCGTGACGGAGTGAGCTCCCGCACTCGCCCCAGCTCTTGCCAACCTAGCAATCCGAAAGCATGCAAATGCAAGTAGATGAATAGGTGCCACTTCCGTGGGATGGTAACAGCGTTCCACGTGCGTCATGCCGGCCACATGACCGTGGAAGCGTCTTCGGACAACGCTGGCTCTTCGGCTAACAAACGGAGATGAGCACCGGCCCCGTAGAGTCGGACACGACTGCACAAATGTGCGGGGGGAACCTTTACCCTAAGACTGCAGTGGAGAGAAACAAGTCTGTGGGCTTTTAAAAAACCCTTTAAGTAATGCGTGACTTTTATTCTAAGGAGCAGCAGAGAACTGTGGACCATTCTTTTGGGAAGATCAGCTTTGAGGGAACCGGTAAGTAGTGTCGGCTTAGGCTATTTCCTTTGAAACCTCTGTAGCCTGGTATTAAATAAATGTGGTTTTGTGTGGCATTTTATTGTCTTCAAAATTTTGATACCAATCTCTCTGATTAGCTGGAGTGGGCAGGCCTCTGTGATGTGGGGTAGATCATTCTTATCCCCATATCATCGACCCGCCCCACCCGATCATTCAGAGAGGGCCTGCTACGGACCCCACCAATAAGGGAATGTCATCTGGTGGGGTCCAGGAGGCGGGCCTTCTCTGTGGTGGCACCCGCCCTTTGGAACATCTTGCCCCCAGAGTTGAGGCAGATCCCCTCCCGACCTTTAGGAAAGAACTGAAAACCTGGTTCTGCCACCTAGCATGGGAAGGGGGAAGTAATAGTTCCTCATGGGGGTGGTTAATTTCATAATGTCCTTCCTTTGTGTTGAGTTAATTTGCCAAATTGGATTTTATAATTATTGAATTGTATTAATCAAACTGTAATTTTAAATTTTATATTTTATATCTTGTTTTAAATGTGATTTTATTGTAAACCGCCCAGAGTTCCCCGTTGGGGGAGATGGGCGGTCATATAAATTGAATAAAATAAATAAATAAATAAATTCTGCTTCTTTCCCACTCTCTTTAAAAGAATCTCTGCTTTGCTTGTGATTGGAAACCGACTGTGTCCGCCTTCTCGTTTCCCTTCCATCTGCAAGCAGAGCAAAAAAACCGCTCCTTTCTTAACCTGTAAATTGTACAATGCTGCTCCTTTGTTACTTCTGTCCTGCTTTGCAGAACTAAGCAAATAATTTTTAGATTTGCAGCAAAGGGGCATCTACACATTCACCATCCTTTTGTTCTGATTTAGGCACAGATTGCGGAAGAGTTAAATAAACACTGGCAGAGGCTGCTTGAAGGACTGTGTTACTACAAGCCACCTAGGTACAGTAACCAGATGCTGGGTATCCAGTGCGGTGCTAAAGTAGAGAAAGCTTGGGGAATCGGTGGGCTTTTCTTAATCATAAATGGCAGAAGTGTCCTCTCTCCTTTTCAGAAATTCATCTAGACTGAAATTTTAGCAGAAAAACGGCAACTAAAAGATTTGCGTGCCCCCTCCTCCTGCCTTGATCTTATTTAGATGAACCCTTAAGGCCAAGAGAGGGAGGTGGGCCCCTTACACATCGTCTGATCTGTGAGATGGTTGTTTTCTCTGGATGTTCTTTCTGTATTTTGTAATGTGTAGATTATTTTATTTTAGATGTTGTATATCATACTTCATCCAGAGTTGAAATGGAGTTGGGCAGCTTATACATTTCATAAAATAATAAGTAGAACTATGCTCTAGGCCAGAGCTTTCCAAACTCTGTGTCGCGACACGTCAGTGTGTCGGCTGCAGTGTCTGGGTGTGTCGAGGCTGCTGCTGCCTCCGAGCCCTGCCAGGATTCCGTGCAGGTCCTAGTGCCTGCCTTGTGCCTTGCTGCCTCCAAACCTGCCCTGCCAGGATTCCGCGCAGGTCCTAGTGCCTGCTTTGTGCCTGGCTGCCTCCAAACCTGCTGTGATTCCGCGCAGGTCCTAGTGCCTGCCTTGTGCCCTGCTGTAAGAGTGTGTTGCGAAATGATGCATGTCTAAAAAGTGTGTCACCAACATGAAAAGTTTGGAAAGCTCTGCTCTAGTTTCTGGAGGGCCTTGCATTCCTTTCCTTGAGGGCCTAATAAAGTTTATGGAATTTGCCATGAGAAGAGGCGGTGATTGCTGTTTTAGAAAGATCATACAGGATCTGTCTGTCGATTGGTTATTAACTGTATCAAAAAATGTGTCCTGGGTTTCAAGCAGTGCAAAATGGCATAATCCATCAAACTGGACGATTGTGGCAAGAATAAGGAGCAGTGAATGCAGTCTGCTAGCATCTATCTTTGCTGTAAAATTTACACAAGTAAACGTTTCTTTGAGGAAGATGTGTCCCAAAGGGGAACATATATTTGAAAGAGCATACCAAAAGTATGTGTGTAAGAGGTGGTTGTATTTTAACATACTTCAAGGGAAGTATTTTTAAAAAATCAGGATATTGGAGTGAATTCTGTGAAGAGTTCTGTATGTTAACCGAGAATTGTAAATAAGCACCAATTTTTTTCCATCATTTTAATTTTTAAAAATCAGATGTGGAAAAACTCGCAACATTGACATGGACTAATTTTATATTGATTCACACATCCTAATTATCATCTACCTTAATCCAGCATTCCAGAGATAGTATGTCATGAAATACCTTGCTGGAAAGATAGTAATGTTGGAGAATTATCGCTTTTATCCTCGGCTTATGGAGTGGTAACAGTGTCTGGCTATAATTGAAAATTGGATTCTAATTGTTAAGTTTCTCTTAATGATATAAAATTGTATCTGTGTCAGAACAAGATTAGCTTTGTTCCAGGCAAATTAAATTAAATAATCATTTCTTATTTGTAGTTCAACTTCAGCAGAAATAGTGAAAGCTGATAAAAATGTGGCTGCTTCCTTGAAGGAACTGGGTCTCAGAGTCAGCAAGTTTTTGGTAAGAAATAGTTACAACTCTGCATGCTTCAGGATGAGGGTGGGAGAAAATATCAGAATTGGAGAGAAGCTGGATTTCCCCAGTCAAGTGAGGTTTACGTCTGGGACTTTTGAAGTTTAATCGGGATACTTTGCAGAACTTGGAAATAGAATTGAGAATTAGGCACTGTTGGTAGGAAGTAAATAATTAAATAAATGTTGTTGGGGGGGGGGAGTTGATTAGGAGGTTTATATATTTCTTTTTCTTTTAATATAAGGGGAAGGAGCAACTGTATTTAGTGATCTTTATAATGTGCCAATGGAAGGATTTATAGAAATAATGTGATTTTGGTCTGATATGGAGTAAGGGATTGATTATGGAAATTGCTGTATATTCTTGTTGTTAAAAGTCGGAAGTCACCTCTATGCAATCTTTAAAATTCTTTTTTTTCTTGTGCTTTCACACCTTTTCAGTTTTTTCTTTTTTCAGTTTTTTCTTCTTTTTTGTAGTTTCTATCTTTGCTTTAAATCCAATAAAATTCGTATACAAAAGAAGGGAATTGGGATTTGTTTTGTTCTCCATTGTCCTTTCCCCCTCCCCAAAAAGCAAGTAATGGAGCTAAATGTGTCTTTGTCATTCCAGGGTTTAGATGAAGATCAAAGTGTGCAGCTGTTACAATGTTACCTTCAAGAGGATTATAGAGGGACTAGAGACTCATTAAAGGTGGGCAACGGCACACATCTCTCTCTTTTCCAGAGGTTCTGTTGGCAAGCGTGGTTGTGCGTGGCTCTTGGAGGCTGGGGCTTGACCCTCTGAGTTCTCATTGTGACGCCACAAGCGTGCATTTCCACTTGCGGGTGAGGTGAGGCCTGCCCCAGAAGTACTAGCAATAAATTCATGGGCAGAACAAAGATAGGAAGGAAGGAGAAATTGAACAAGTTATGGTGACTAGGAAGAAGATGGCAGGCATGCAAATCTCCTTGTTGGAGAAATGGGAGTGCATTTTTTAAAGATTTTTTTATCCTGCCTCTATTATTTTTATAAATAACTCAAGGCGGGGAACATACCTAATTCTTCCTCCTGTTTTCTCCTGTGAGGTGGGTTGGGCTGAGAGAGAGTGACTGGCCCAAGGTCACCCAGCCGGCTTTCATGCCTAAGGCGGGACTAGAACTCTCAGGCTCCTGGTTTCCTATTGGCTCCTTCCTAGGGCTGAGAGAATGTGATTGGCTCAGGGTCACCCAGCCGGCTTTCATGCCTAAGGCGGGATTAGACCTCTCAGTCTCCTGGTTTCCCATTGGCTCCTTCCTAGGGCTGAGAGAGAGGGACTGGCCCAAGGTCACCCAGCCGGCTTTTGTGCCTAAGGCGGGACTAGAACTCTCAGTCTCCTGGTTTGCCATTGGCTCCTTCTTAGGGCTGAGAGACAGGGACTGGCCCAAGGTCACCCAGCCGGCTTTCGTGCCTAAGGCGGGACTAGAACTCTCAGTCTCCTGGTTTCCGATTGGCTCCTTCCTAGGGCTGAGAGACAGGGACTGGCCCAAGGTCACCCAGCCGGCTTTCGTGCCTAAGGCGGGACTAGAACTCTCAGTCTCCTGGTTTCTAGGCTGTGCCTTAACCACTAGACCAAACTGGCTCTCCAATAACCCAGGACCTTCTGCGTGTAAAGCAGAAGTATTTGAAGTACATATCCATTTTTAACCTAATATGTCCTGTTGCAAGTTAAAAATGTATAAACGGAGTCCCTTTTGATTGTGAATTTTATCAGTTTGTGCACCTCTAGAATTCCATTCCTATGAGTTTGGCAGCGAGTCATACTCATTTTTAATACAGGATTTTGAAGTGGGAGAAATCACGGGATTTTACGTTAATCTTGGCCCACATAGTGTAATGGGGTGGAGTTGGTGTCTGCAGCTGCTTTGCTGTGGATACAAGTTGATTGGTGGACCTGGAAGGGCCTCTAATTCATGCTGCAGTGTTGCTGAAGCTTGATTTGACTTTGATTTGATTGAAATGTCATTCTTCCTCTTGGAGATCAGCCCTGTGGGGCATTTCCAGGAGCTGTATGCCAGTACGGCTGTTTGACCCGAAAAAGCTTAAATCAAAGTGTACGTGCTGCGCATCCCTTGATGATTATAGCTGAAATCTAGATGGGAGCATACCTTCCTACCACGTATGTGTCTCTGTTCAGACCACAACTATTTCAGATTAATTTCTTGCATTCCTTTTTGTTTATAGACGGTGCTGCAAGATGAGAGGCAGAGCCAAAATCTGCTAGTGAAGGTGAGTCACTATTATTTATTTACACATTATTTATTTGCACATCGTGCCGTGAGCCTTGTTCCCATCTCCACTGCTTCTGTATCAGGTCTCTTGCTAAGGGTGTTTGTTGGGGGCGGGAAAATGACTCCCCGCCGCAGAAGGCTCTGGAGCCGGCTGGCCGTATGGATTCTTCGTATGTGGCAGTGTGGTGGATTTCGGCGCTGCCGCTGGTTCTCAGGAAGGAGGGAGCACATTCCAAGGGCAAGCAGGAGATTCTGTCTCTACGGTGAGAGCAAATAAAGAACTGGAGTTTGAATGCGCTGACTCGTGTGAGTGTCTCACTATCAGGATCCCAAACTCAAGAAACCTTTCAGTCAGTCCATGCTAAAAAGGTTCATTTATTAAGGATCAGAATTCATGACGCAAAGGCAAAGCTTCGAATGGCCAAATTGGCGCACATACTTTGAAATTAAGAACATCCCTCTGACATCATTCACTATTTAATTAAAAACAAACCAGTTCCCACTCCAGTTCGACCCCCTCCCTTCAGAACACTCGTTAACAGTCCAGGTGTCTTATCAGAAAACGGCCAAGGCAGGAATGTCAGGGCAAGCGGCTCGTTGCGAGCAGCAAGGCTTTTGGCACACAAGCAAACCCTGGTCAAGTTCTTAGAATGCTTGACACGTGTACGTATGAAACTATGACAGGCGAGCGGAGCTAAAGTGGAGGGAGACTGACACTCGTCGTCGTTCTTGGGCTGGGTCAGACATCAATCTTGCCAGACTCCAAACTCCCATCGAAGAGGGAGGAATTTTTACAGCATGGCTTCGGATCCCCAGGGGCCACCGGTTCCTCCACAGCGTTTGGCAGCAGCCTTACTGCAGCACCAGCAGCAAGCGGATGCACAGATTAACATGCAAGCAGCGGTGGTGCGGATGTTGCCGCAGGTCGGGCAGAACGCCCCAGAACTGGCAGCGGCGGCGGCAGCAGCTCAGCCAGTGCCTCTGCGGACCCACGGCAGCTTACCTGGGAAGTACGGGGGAGAAGCTGACCAGTTAAGAACATTTCGTTACTCAATGCGAGATGTTCATCGACGGCAGACCCGCTGAGTTCCCAACAGATCGCACCAGGGTAGCATTTGTTTTAAGTCTGTTAAAGGGATCGGCAGCGAAATGGGCCATTCCCACGATGGAAGGCAACGACTATCAGAACTTCATGGGGAGGTTCAGAGGCCATTTCGGAGACCCCATCCCGAGGGTCACAGCCAGTCGGGAGATTCGGAAACTCAAGCAAGGCAACAGGAGAGTCTGGCAGGACTCATGTCAGGCCCAGCCCAAGAACGACGACAAGTCAGTGCATTCAAACTCCAGTCCTTGGTTTGCTCTCGCCGTACAGACAGAATCTTGCCAGACTGAAGCTACTCTAACTGACCTAAGGGGAAATAACCTGGGAGACTCTAGGGCGGGGCTATCCTGACCCTCTGTTTTCCGAGCATCACTCTCAGGACTCTGCGTCCGCTTATCTCCTCCTCGCCCTTGGAATGCGCTCCCTCCTTCCTGAGAACCAGCGGCAGCGCCGAAATCTGCCACAGGCAGTCTCCTTGAGCAACCATTGGGGTTTCCTTCCAGCTACTCTGCTTCAGATATTTATTTATTTTTATTTATTTATTTGTATATCAAATGTATCCCCCGCCCATCACACTCAGAGAGCGACTCTAGGCGGTTAACTGGGTTCATGCTTCAAACTGCAGCAGCAAGCCAATGAGCCTCTCGAGACGGTTGAAAATCCTTCCCTGTAGGGTTGGCTCTCCAATAGCTCCTGTTGCCCTAGTTGGTAAACAGTTGGGGACTTGTGGGGAAGGTGGCAGTATCTGCAACATGCCCCTCTGGTGATTACCAGTGGTATCACGTGGTTATTTTACCTTGGCGTGACTGACAGCCAGGGAAAATCTCAAGAAGCCCAATAAACAACAGCATATGGAAATAAGAATTATTATTAGGATGAATGACAGTGAGAAACACTGTTCACAAATAACGTGCCACGGTAGTGAAAAACTAAATCAGAGGATTTGGCAAGTTAATCAAAGATCCACAGAGAGGGGAACCTGGAAATTCAGCGAGCAGACTGTGGGGAAGTTAATCTGAAAATGCAAAGATAGCTGCTATGATAAAGACAACGATATGTCTTTGCAGATTGCTGATTACTACTATGAGGAAAGGTTTTGTATTCTTCGGTGTGTTCTTCACATCCTCACTTACTTCCAGGATGAGAGGCACCCTTACATGGTATGTGTTGGCTTCTTTTCTTGATTCTTCCATGAGCATACACTGAATGCAGTTAAAGTACAGGCAATCCTCATTTAACGACCGCCTCATTTAGCAACTGTTCACAGTTACGATGGTGATGAAAAAGTAACTATGACCAATCCTCGCATTTACGACCTTTGCAGGTCTGTAAAGCAAAAGAAAGCTGAAGTAAGATCGTAAGTACAGTCACAGTCTCACTTAGCAACTACTTCGCTTAACGACTGAGTTGCTGGTCCCCATTGTGGTCACTAAACGAGGACTACCGGTAAAAGTCTATAATCTGAACCACCAGAGCTGTTGGCATTCCCAAAAGCCTCTAGTAATCTTCAAAAGGGATGAAATTGCAATATTTTAAGAGAACATAAAGGGCATTTTTATTTATTAGTTTTATCCCACCTTTATTTTTGGTCAACTTGTTCTTTTTGACTTTCTCTTTTAATGTTCTTCTTTTTGACTTTTTCTTTTAATGTTCTTCTTTTTTACTTTCTATTTTAATGTTCTTTTTTACCTTCTATTTTAATGTTCTTTTTTACCTTCTATTTTAATCATTACTTTTTGTTATCGTTTATCTTTTTATTTTGAAAACCTAATAAAGTTTAATTAAAATTTTTTGAGGGGGGGTCAACTCAAGGAAGCATACATACCTAATGATCCTGCTTCCTATTTTCCCCAGAATAACAACCCTGTGTGGTGGGTTGGCCTGAGAGACGGCCCAAGCCCAGCCGGCTTTCGTGCCTAAGGCGGGACTAGAACTCTCAGTCTCCTGGTTTCCCATTGGCTCCTTCCTAGGGCTGAGAGAGAGTGACTGGCCCAAGGTCACCCAGCCGGCTTTTGTGCTTAAGGCTGGACTAGAACTCTCAGTCTCCTGGTTTCCCATTGGCTCCTTCCTAGGGCTGAGAGTGACTGGCCCAAGGTCACCCAGCCGGCTTTTGTGCTTAAGGCTGGACTAGAACTCTCAGTCTCCTGGTTTCCCATTGGCTCCTTCCTAGGGCTGAGAGAGAGTGACTGACCCAAGGTCACACAGCCAGCTTTCACGCCTAAAGGAGGACAAGAACTCACAATCATCTGGTTTCTAGCCCAGCGCCTCAGCCACTGCACCAAACTGGCTGTCATTATTATAAAACACATGGCTGATAACTAATCTTATTAACTGCATTTAATTTTAACTACCTTGAATTGTATGTGAAATTAAATTTATTGTCCTGGCCCACTGGGAGTCGCTGGGAGTCAGGCAGCATACAAATTTAAATTTGTGATATTTGCCCAGAAATGTTGCATGCACCTGATTTAAAGGACAGAGTTGCATAGTCTCATCTGACTTACAGTCAGTCTTTCTACAGCCAGTGAAAGATATTTTTCTTTCCCCAGTTTTTGTTCCGTTTTCACCTTAATCATATTTTTATCTCTTTTGGGTAATGCTCTGTCATTTTTTGTGATACTTGGAATTTTATAAGTATATTTGAATCGTTTTGATATTCTGGTATAATAAATCACTGAGAACACTGTTAAAAGGTGACATACAAGCACAAAATGGACGAAACAGTCTAATTTTATGAAATTGGTTTTGCTACGAAGGTCCCGTATTCGCAGTGTATGGAAAAATTGGATAAGGAATTGGTTCCTAATTATCGGAAACAGTTTGAAGAGCTGTATAAAGCAGAAGCGCCTACATGGGAGACACATGGAAGTCTAATGGTATTTTTTTTCATAATTTGTGCAGTGCTTTTCTAGTTTTACAGTGAAAAATACATGGATCGTAGCAGGATCACATTTATATTTCTGCTGAATAAAACTCTTGGCCCAAATTAGTGTGCTGCATTGTCTATTTAAGAAAGCTCAAAGGTGGGATATAAATGTGAAATAACACATGGTTGGCAATGCCCCGTTTTAAAACAATCTGGGAGGACTCAGGAGTTTTTCCCGCCTCTCTATTTCTTTATCAGTAGGCGTAGCTACCCTTTAAATCAGGGCTTTCCAAAGATTTCCCGCGGCGACACACCAACCGCCGTTGGTGTGTCGCCGCGGGAAAACCCGGAAGTGCCGCCGTTGCGGCAGCACGCAAAAACCCGGAAGCGCTGCTGCCGCTTTCGGGTTTTTGCATGCCGCCGTTGGTGTGTCGCCGCGGGAAAACCCGGAAGCGCTGATGATGATCAGCGCTTCCGGGTTGTGTGGCGACACACCAGACTCTGTGTGGCGACACACTTTTGTGTCGCGACACACAGTTTGGAAAGCTCTGGTTTAAATGCTCAAACATTTGGAAAGGAGATGCAATGCTGTTTAATGTCCTCCCAGACCCTTTGTCTGAAATCCTCCATGCATCTTCCTGGGAGCAAACCTTTTGGAATCCTAAGGGAGTTCTACAGGACAGAACTATTCTTGCAGAGGAAAACCCACTATCACAGAGCTTTCCAAACTGTGTGTCGGGACACATTAGTGTGTCAGCCGCAGTGTCTGGGTGTGTCCCGGCTGCTAATACCTCCGAGCCCTGCCAGGATTCCGCGCAAGTCCTAGTGCCTGCCTTGTGCCCTGCTGCCTCCAAACCTGCCCTGCCAGGATTCCGTGCAGGTCCTAGTGCCTGCCTTGTGCCTTGCTGCCTCCAAACCTGCCCGGCCAGGATTCCACGCAGGTCCTAGTGCCTGCCTTGTGCCTGGCTGCCTCCAAACCTGCCCTTCCAGGATTCCGCCCAGGTCTTAGTGCCTGCCTTGTGCCTTGCTGCCTCCAAACCTGCCCTGCCAGGATTCCACGCAGGTCCTAGTGCCTGCCTTGTGCCTTGCTGCCTCCAAACCTGCCCTGCCAGGATTCCACGCAGGTCCTAGTGCCTGCCTTGTGCCTTGCTGCCTCCAAACCTGCCCGGCCAGGATTCCACGCAGGTCCTAGTGCCTGCCTTGTGCCTTGCTGCCTCCAAACCTGCCCTGCCAGGATTCCGTGCATGTCATAGTGCCTGCCTTGTGCCTTGCTGCCTCCAAACCTGCCCGGCCAGGATTCCGTGCAGGTCATAGTGCCTGCCTTGTGCCTTGCTGCCTCCAAACCTGCCCAGCCAGGATTCCACGCAGGTCCTAGTGCCTGCCTTGTGCCTGGCTGCCTCCAAACCTGCCCTGCCAGGATTCCGCCCAGGTCCTAGTGCCTGCCTTGTGCCTGGCTGCCTCCAAACCTGCCCAGCCAGGATTCCACGCAGGTCCTAGTGCCTGCCTTGTGCCTGGCTGCCTCCAAACCTGCCCTGCCAGGATTCCGCCCAGGTCCTAGTGCCTGCCTTGTGCCTGGCTGCATCCAAACCTACCCGGCCAGGATTCCACGCAGGTCCTAGTGCCTGCCTTGTGCCTTGCTGCCTCCAAACCTGCCCTGCCAGGATTCCGTGCATGTCATAGTGCCTGCCTTGTGCCTTGCTGCCTCCAAACCTGCCCGGCCAGGATTCCGTGCAGGTCATAGTGCCTGCCTTGTGCCTTGCTGCCTCCAAACCTGCCCAGCCAGGATTCCACGCAGGTCCTAGTGCCTGCCTTGTGCCTGGCTGCCTCCAAACCTGCCCTGCCAGGATTCCGCCCAGGTCCTAGTGCCTGCCTTGTGCCTGGCTGCCTCCAAACCTGCCCTGCCAGGATTCCGCCCAGGTCCTAGTGCCTGCCTTGTGCCTGGCTGCCTCCAAACCTGCCCTTCCAGGATTCCGCCCAGGTCCTAGTGCCTGCCTTGTGCCTTGCTGCCTCCAAACCTGCCCTGCCAGGATTCTGTGCAGGTCCTAGTGTCTGCCTTGTGCCTGGCTGCCTCCAAACCTACCCTGCCTGGATTCCGCACAGGGCCTAATGCCTGCCTTGTGCCTGGCTGCCTCCAAAACTGCCCGGCCAGGATTCCACGCAGGTCCTAGTGCCTGCCTTGTGCCTTGCTGCCTCCAAACCTGCCCTGCCAGGATTCCGTGCAGGTCATAGTGCCTGCCTTGTGCCTTGCTGCCTCCAAACCTGCCCTGCCAGGATTCCACGCAGGTCCTAGTGCCTGCCTTGTGCCTGGCTGCCTCCAAACCTGCCCTGCCAGGATTCCGCCCTGGTCCTAGTGCCTGCCTTGTGCCTGGCTGCCTCCAAACCTGCTGTGATTCCGCGCAGGTCCTAGTGCCTGCCTTGTGCCCTGCTGTAAGAGTGTGTCGCGAAATGATGCCCTGCTGTAAGAGTGTGTCGTGAAATGATGCATGTCTAAAAAGTGTGTCACCAACATGAAGAGTTTGGAAAGCTCTGCACTATCATTTTATCCCTGAAGAACTTTAGCAAGCTAGTGTGCTGAGTTAGGCGTGCCTAGCTCAGCCCCTCGAGATTGATGCATTTAAGCGTGCTTAACATTGCGGTCCTCCGTGGTTTCCACCACGGCTGCGGTCTTTTCCAAGACAGCCTCTCCTCTTTTTCTCCTGCGCTGCTGATGCACGTAACAGCCTGAGGCTTCTGCTTTTTACGCAGACGGAGCGGCAAGTCTCTCGCTGGTTCACACAGAGCCTCCGTGAACAATCAATGTTGCTGGAAATCATCTTCCTTTACTACGCCTATTTTGAGATGACCCCTGAGGAGCTGCTGACTTTTGCCAAGATGTTCAAAGAGCAGGGCTTTGGTTCTCGGCAGGCCAACAGGCACCCGGTTGATGAAAGCATGGATCCCCTGGTTGATCGGATTGGGTGAGTGCCATGCGCTTGGTCATGTATGCTGTTACCACAGATCACGCTAGATAAAGTGGTTCGCAAGAGCTGATTCACATATTGTTCGGCTTTAGGTTGGCGCATGAAAAAAGTACAACTACAGGTAGTCCTCGCTTAACGACCAATTGGGACCAGCAACTCCGTTGCTAAGTGACTGCGACGGACTTACGACCTCACTTCCGCCACGGTCGTTAAGCAAATCACCCATGGTCATTAAGTGAGACATTGTGTGACTGCGACTTGCAACCTCCTGCCGGCTTCTCCATTGACTCTGCTTGTCAGAAGCCGGCTGTGAAGCACACAAATGATCATGTGAATGTGGGATGCTGTGACAGTCGTAAATGCCAGCTGGTTGCGAAGCAGCTGAATCTCAGTCACGTGATTTTGGGGACGCTGCAATGGTGGTAAATGTGAGGACCGGTCATAAAGTTACTTTTTCAATGCTGTCCTAACTTCGAATGGTTGCTAAACAGGGCAGTCGTTAAGCGAGGACTACATGTATACATTTGTGAGAATCTCGAGTTGACCATGACATCTAGATTTCTTTGGACTTAAAAACCAGAACCAAGTAAGGATTTGTTTGAGGGGGGAAAATTTTCATTCAGGTCTGATTTTTTTTGTATTTTGTCTCTCTCCCCCACAAACATGCTTTGCAGGTATTTCAGTGCACTAATTCTAGTGGAAGGCATGGAAATTGATTCTTTGCATGAACGTTTGTTGGATGACAGGAAAGAGGAACATAAATTTGCTGGCAATGGGCAGGTCCGCCAGGTAAATCTCTAGCAAATCTGTGATCACTCAATATTCCTAATTTTTTTTACCTCACCGTGCAAAAACTTTCAAGAAAACATTCATAGCAAAAATAAATCAACCTGTTTCCTGATTATTAAAGCAGAGTTCCTGGAAAGATTATTATTATTACTATTAAATATTTATCCTGCCTTTTTTATACAATATATAGCTCAAGGCGGCGAACATAGCTAATGCTCCTGCCTCCTATTTTCCTCACAACAACCACCCAGGGAGGTGGGCTGGGTTGAGAGTGAGTGACTGGCCCAAGGTCACCCAGCCAGCTTTCACGCCTAAGGCGGGACTAGAACTCTCAGTCTCCTGGTTTGTCATTGGTTCCTAGGGCTGAGAGAGAGTGACTGGCCCAAGGTCACCTAGCTGGTTTTTCTTGCCTAAGGCGGGACTAGAACTCTCAGTCTCCTGGTTTGTCATTGGTTCCTAGGGCTGAGAGAGAGTGACTGGCCCAAGGTCACCTAGCTGGTTTTTCTTGCCTAAGGCGGGACTAGAACTCTCAGTCTCCTGGTTTGCCATTGGCTCCTTCCTAGGGCTGAGAGAGAGTGACTGGCCCAAGGTCACCCAGCCGGCTTTCGTGCCTAAGGCGGGTCTAGAACTCTCAGTCTGCTGATTTCTAGCCCGTTGCCTTAACCGTTAGCCATCGTCCACCCCTGCTGCAACTTGCTGTAGCTAACCCTACGGTTAGATTTAGGGATGTCTGCCCACAGGGAAATGTTATGTAGACGTGAAGTCCCACTGAGCTGGGGAAGGTGTAGAAGTACACAGATTTTAGGAAGCTTTCTTTAATGCCAGCCGGGCAGTAAATGCAGAATCTTGGAAACCAGAAGAGGCATTTCCCATCTCCATTTATAGTGAGTTCATTAAGGCAGACTCTCCTTGATTAGAAATGCTTCTTCCCAGCTTTCTGGGCACCTGGGCCAAGTTGCAGGTATGAAATGAATTGCCAACACCTTCTATCTCTTGACTGTTTTTATCTGCTCTCTCTTCCACTCCTTTCCCAGCCTCCCCACAAGCTCGCATTGGAAATGGGAGGAGAAGCTGGCTTCTCGTTACGACAGTAGCCACGCAGCCTCTCCCTCCCCAGGAAAAAGATCAGAAATGAAGGGAGTGCAATTCTTGCTTCCCTGATCTTGCATAGCTGTGGGGGGCTTGGCTTTCACCTTGGAAACTGCAAGAGGCATTTCCCACCCTCATTTATAGTGAGTTAATTAAGGTGAAGTTTCTTTGAACTGTGGGGTCCTTGGTGTTCTCTGAGCCTTGTTGTTTTCTTGCGGACATTTCATTGCCAGACTAGGCAACATCTTCAGTGCGAAAAGGGAGTGGGACTTGCTCTCTGTTTATATACCCTGGCTTGTCCTGCTTGTGTTGGTGGGGGTGTTCTCCCCTTAGGAGTTCCTTGATTGGGCTGTTCTTTGCTGCTTGGTTGATTGACTGAGTTAATAGTTGCTTGATTAGGGTATATTGTGCTGTGTGATTGTTCCTCTGGTGCTAATCCTGGTTTTAATCTTTGCATATCTGGGTGTTGATTGCTGGCAAGGAGGTGTTCTGGTCTTCTGGCTTTTCTATTGTCTCTTATGAATGGTATGTAAATGTTGTTTACCTCTGTGTGTCTGTTGATGGCTGCTTTGTCCCACTCCCACTCCTTTTTCTCACTGAAGATGTTGCCTAGCCTGGCAGTGAAAGGTCTGCAAGAAAACAACAAGGCTCAGAGAGCACCAAGGACTCCACAGTTCAACCCTGTTACAAAGCTACAAATAGTCTCTTCGGTTTCTTTGAACGCTTTGCAACGCTTCTTGGGTTTCTGGCCGCTTGGGCTGAGTTGCCATTTATAAGCTAAGCTACCCACAGATTCATCTTCTATCTCTTGATTGTTTATGTCTATTATTTTTTTGTTCCCTTTCTGATTATAAACAGTTACATCTGGGTTAAGAAATGTTGGGAGAGGATGCTTAAATGTTTACCATGTCATCCATGTATTCCAAACAGGAAATGGACCGCCTGTTGCTAACTCTTGGGGATATTCCACATCACGCCCCTGTCCTCTTGGCCTGGGCCTTACTCCGCCACACGTTGAGCGCCGATGGGTCAACCGGTGTGATCAGGCGAATGGGAAGCATTGCAATCCAAATGAACGTATTTCAGTATTTGACGAAGCTGCTCCAAGCCATAAGTAGTGAAGGAAATGTGAGTGTCGACTGTGCTTGGCCAAGCAGATTCTTCGGGCCAGGAGAAACGTATTTCACAATATTTAACAGCTCAAGGGCTGAGAGGCCCCAGTCCCCATTTTTTTACCCTGGAGTTCTCTCCCGATCACACCACCACAATTTCATCTTTTCTCACACAAGGAAAAGAAGTACGTTAAGCATTTGCTAGGTTCAGCCCATTGATTTTCTAATGAAGAAAAGAAATGTAATATTTGTAAATGTATATATCTGTAACTAAACACATTACAAATCCAGAATAAAAACAGTACAGGTAGTCCTTGTTTAGCAACCACAATTGGGACCGACAACTTGGTTGTTAAGCGAAGTGGTTGCTAAGTGATACCGTGGCTGTGCTTATGACCTGACTTCAGCTTTCCTTTGCTTTACAGACCTGTGAAGGTCGTAAATGCGAGGATTGCTTGTAAAGTTACATTTCGTCATTGTCGTAACTGCGAACGGCCGCTAAATGAGGCAGTTGCTATACAAGGACTACTTGTAGTACTCTGTCATCCTATAGTCAGTTTGTAAAATCACAATATAAAGTAGGAAACCTTTAGGCTAAAAGTCCCATAATATATAACATACAAACATCTCTCTCTCTCGCTTTCTGTCATACACACACACATAATTGTACATATATAATACAATTGTTGAGTCCACGCCGGTTCTTGCTGGAGGATGATATATTTTAGGAAATTGTTGATGGAGAGAAGTACACAGGCTAATTTTTATGAATAGGCCTTGTCTCTCCTTATCAATATCATTTTTGTTTCAGTTCTGAGTGAGCCTATGCTCCATTGAAATTAGGGAACTTACCACCACAGTTTACAAACGCCACACCTCCCATAAACAAGTACAACAGTGTTAACACACAGGGCCTCAGCAGCAAAATACTGTCTACTCGGGAACAGATGCACAAGCAGTTACACGATTATTCTTGTGCAAAGTATATAAAGAGAGCAGCGGAAGTTTCATTTGGATTAGTCTGCAGAAAGGAGTGTTTCCAGTCTTGAATATCGGCTGCAAGACGTCATGTCTTGTGGTATACTTAATCATGTTTTGTGGTGTCCTGTTTATGAAGCGGTGAGCTTCACTAGCCTGGGATGACCTAGGGCAGCGGTCCCCAACCTTTTTGGCACCAGCGACCGGTCGTGGAATAAATTTTTTCCACAGACCGGGGGTGGGGTGGGTTTGCAGGCGGGAGCCAATCGCACGCACCAGGGGGGGCGGGGTTTGCAGGCAGGAGCCAATCGCTCGCACCGGGGGGTGGGGTTTGCAGGCGGGAGCCCCGTGGCCCACTTCCTAACAGGCCACGGCCCACAGGTTGGGGGGCCCTGACCTAGAGATCACAAAAAAACCTTTCTTGCTGCTCTTGGATTTGCATTTATTTTATATAGGGTTTTTTGGCCGCTTTATATTCAGGATGATAAAAATGCGACACTGGCACCTGGCTGTCCTCTTCCTTTTCCTCTTGCAGAATGGGCTCGTTTCCCTAGGATTTGTAGCGATCACAAGCTGCAGTTAGATCAGGTTATTTCCATTGCTCAGGCTGTGAAATTCTCTTGGTTTGCAGTGTATTTCCAGCACCGCCTGCATGTGCATTTACGGCCTACTTTCCTTTGTCCTGACTTCCCTGGAGCTGCACACACTGGGCCATCAGCAGGTAAGAGTCAAGGGCTTAAGATTAAAAGAGTGGCCCTGCCGCGTTCGGCCAGAGGTCGGTCTAAATCCTCTGGTGTGCCTGATGCTTCCAGGAAGCCTGTAAACAGAAGAGAAAGGGCAGCATTCCCATCGTTTTCAAAACCGTTGCCGCTTCCTTTTAAAGCCCCTTGGCATTTCTTCCAGCAACCGGTTCTGTTAATTAACTCTGGGCCGCGCAAAGTTTTTTTCTTGTCTCATCTGAATCCATTTCAGCCATTTCAGTGTAATGGGTAGAAGGACACTTCCTTCAAGCTATTCATATTTTCATAAATTATGCTTCCCCATCTTCTGTTTTAGCCACAAGTGTTTTAAGCCAGTTTTCACAGAGAACATGGTTTGCACTTGATCTTTGCAACATCCTTTTTGGGAGCGGCTTATTACTTTGCTTAGTATTGATCTCTCATTCTGCTTTCTGTGTTGATCAGTTTTTCAATTAAAGTAGAGTGAGTTTCTGAGCATGAGCATTACAGGTAGCCCTTGACTTACGACCACAATTGGGATTGGAACTTCCATTGCTAAGCGAGGTGGTTGTTAAGTGAGTCACGCCAAATTTTACGACCTCTTTTGCCGTGGTGGTTAAGTGAATCACCATGGCCGTTAAGCGAATCACGGTCATTAAGTGAATCTGGCTTCCCCCATTGACTTTGCTTGTCAGTAGCTGGCTGGAAAGGTTGCAAATAGCAGTCACATGACCCCAGAACGCCGCAGCCGTCGTAAGTGTGAGCCGGTTGCCAAGCACCTGAATTTTGATCATGTGACTGTAGGGACACTGCGACGGTCGTAAGTGCGACGACTGGTTGCATGTCACTTTTTCCAGTGCCATCGTAACTTTGATCGGTTGCTAAACAAACGGTCGTAAGTCGAGGACTACCTGTATAGAAATACTGTATAATGTGTAATAAAATGCATTGTAAATGCAGTGACTCCTTGAAACATGAAGTACCTTTACAAATCTGTCACAGTTTGAAATCAATTTTGGCCATGGCTTTTCCACAGAGAACTGTAGTTAGCTTAGAGTGCAAAGTATTCTGTAGCCTAGAGGGCCTTTAGTTACAGTTTCTTATGAAATGACTTAAAACCTTTTTAGGGTGTTCATGCCAAGGGGATAGGGGGGCGTGGTGGCTCAGCGGGTAAGACGCCAGGCTTGTCGATCAGAAGATGGCAAGTTTGGAAGGTTCGAATCCCTAGCCCCGCGTGCGGAGTGAGCTCCCGCACTCGCCCCAGCTCTTCCCAACCTAGCAATTTGAAAGCATGCAAATGCAAGTAGATGAATAGGTACCACTTCGGTGGGAAGGTAACAGCGTTCCGCGCCCGTCATGCGGCCACATGACTGTGGAAGCGTCTTCGGACAGCGCTGGCTCTTCGGCTAACAAACAGAGATGAGCACCGGCCCCTAGAGTCGGACACAACTGCGCAAATGTGCGGGGGGAACCTTTACCTTTTTTTTACGTCAAGGGGACCAGATATAATGTGACATGGAGTTTCTCTGTCCCTCCCTCTCCCCCCCCCCCCATTTATTTTCTAAAGGACATAATTGATACAGCGTGTGAAGTTTTGGCAGCTTCAAGCATTCCTCCACTATTCTGGAAAACGGTGAGCATGATCTGGAAGTGACATTCGACCTGTGTTTCCTTTGATTGTCTTCTTTTTAAGAATCATGGAGAAGTCCGCCTTTTGGCCTTGGAAAACCCTAGTTGGTCTTCCAAGAGGCTCTCCATGTTTTTTTTGCTCTTCAACTGACATTTCTGTGAAACTGTATTGAGCCATGTGCAAATTGATAGACCCACAAGTAAATCCTCCATGTGGTATTTGATCCTTTTCGTTCCTATTTTTATCCCCTGCTCTACCCATTTAAACTTCTGTTACTAAAAGTTACGTCCAAATCTGCAAGGTTTCAGCTGTGCCCCTCTGTTGGAAACAAATCCATTTTCTATACCAGCCGTTCTCAGCTGGGATTCTGTGGGGGAATCTGACTGAAAAAAATAAATATTTTTTGAACTTTGCACACTGCACAATGCTAATGTTCGCAGTTGTGGGAATGTTTACCAACTGCGACTCAACTGTGTGCCTGCTGATTTGCTGCTGTTGCAAATGTTGCAAAACGTGGATTGTAAAAGTTGGAAGCGAATTGCATTGTGAAGTTTTTGTATTTTTTTGCAATTTTTTGCAGGGGTTCTCTGAGAGCTGAAAATGATTTAAAGGGTTCCTCCAGGATAAAAAAGTTGAGAAAGGCTGCTTTTTACCATGGGAGATTTTGGGTGAAAAGGAGGGGCAAAAAATCCCTCTGTAGTAAACACTATCATATCCCTTTTCCCCATTTTGCACTTTTTTTAAATGAAAAAGAATAAGAAAATACATGTAGGGACATAAGGTTTTGTTTTTCTACCTGTATGCTTGCTTAAGGAAAAATGAATTCTTGAAGGTTAATGTCACTTGTGATACTTTTTTTAAAAAAAAAAGAAAGCAAAGGAATTACTCTTGTACTAGAATAATGTGGAAAAAATAGCCTGGTAGCACCTTTTCCTGTTAACACGTTATTAAAAGGCACCAGCTGTTGTGAGTCGTAGCTTTCTTCATCAGATGCAGTGAGGTGGCTAGACTGGTGTAGGTTTTAAATTGGGATGAGGTCGGAGGGAAGGAGGGAAGACGGTGGTGGTGATGCAAAAGCAGGTTACATTTGAGACAGATTACAAATATCTTCTCAATTAACCGTTGTAATGTGTTAATAATCTATTGTGCTTGTTGAGACCTTCAGAGGCAGCTGGAAGCCTTTTGATGTATGGGAGTTCGGCAATCTCTTGCTCAGTTGTGCTGGTAAAGTTTTTTTCCCCCCAAAGATGGTTACCTTAAGGTCTGTAACAGTGTCGTGGGAGGCTGAAATGTTCTGATTTTACTTTGTCTTAGTTTTGAGTCCTGGTGTTAAACTGTCACCCGTTAATTCTTTTGTGCAAAGTTTGGCCTGTTGGTCCTACATAGAATCCAGAGGAGCATGGCTGTCAGATGATGGCTTATGCACCTGATGAACTGAGCTGTCGCTCACAAAAGCTTGTATCTTTTGATAACATTTGCTCGTGTGAAAAGGAGCTACCATATACCAGCTGCCGTTATGTGCAGAATGATCTTTCTTGCAGTAGAACCTATATGCAATACAGGTAATCCTTGCTTAATGACCATTTAGTGACCATCTGGAGTTAGGACAGCACGGAAAAAAAACGACTTATGACCGTTCCTCCCACTTACGACCTTCACAGCGTCCCCATGTTCATTTGATTGCGATTCGGGCGCTTGGAAACCATCACGCATTTATGACGGTCACAGCATCCTGCGGTCACACGATTGCCATTTTTTACCTTCCCAGCCAGCTTCCGATAAGCAGAATCAATAGGGAACCGTGTGATTCACTTAACAACCAGGTGGTTCGCCTTAATGACTACCACAAAAGTGGTCGTAAAATCGGGTCCAGATTTGCTTAACGACCACATTGCTTAGCGACCTAAATTCCAGTCCCAATTGTGGTCGTTAAGTGAGAACGACCTGTAGATAAAATGAGAGCTTCCATCTCTTTTAAAGGCCAGTATTTGACATAGCGTATTAGACCCATTTTCACAGCAAAGCTAGTGCAAGAATGTGCTGCCCGAAGTCACAGTCTGTTTTTGATCACTTCTGTTTTCTGTGTCTCATCCCAGGAACCAACAGCAGGTCTGGGCATTATTTTGGATAGCGTCTGTGGCATGTTTCCACACCTCCTCTCCCCTCTTCTACAGTTACTCACCGCGCTTGTTTCAGACAAGTCTACGGCAAAAAAGGTTCGTGCGGGAGTTGGAGGGAGAGAAATCAGTATCTGTTGCTATCGGGGGATACTTGAGGACTTCGAGAAGACCTTTTTAAGTCTCTGTCTCTCAGAAATTGGGGCTAGGGTGAGTCCCTTCACTCACAGAATTTGAGATCCCTCAGTGGCGATAGGGGTGGAACAAGTCTGCTTTAGAAACAGGCTTTAGGGTTTGTCAAGTTCAGGGTAGGCCCGGTCAAGAAACAGGCCCAGCAGGGATTCCAGGAAGGCTCTTTATTGTAGTAAAGGAGAGTTACAGAATTTTGAAAGCCTCTCCAAGTTCATCCCTGTCCCATCTTATCCTAAACAAAATTAAGGTGGGGTTCGGTTGAGTTTCTTTCTCACGCTTGACCCTGTCTCTCGGTGCAATGTTTTTCTGCAAACCCGTCTTGAACGGCTCGCTCCTGTCTTCCCCAAGGTCATCTCTTGGTCCCTTCCCCCCTGCTTTTCTTCTTCATCCCATCTTCCCTCTCTCCCTCTCTTTAAAGGTTTACACCTTTCTGGACAAGATGTCGTTCTATATTGAGCTTTATAAGCACAAACCAGCAGACGTCATCTCTCACGAAGACGGGACCCTGTGGAGGAGGCAGACGCCCAAATTGCTCTACCCCCTTGGTAAGAGATGGCTTGGGACCCTCTGACACACGCATTCGCTGACATCCGTGTTCCCTGCCTGGCCAAACGAGGGCTCCCGAACCGAACCGACTGGACACCTGCTGTCCTTCCAACAGATTGCATGGTCTTGCAATCAATCAATCAATCCGATTGAGGCAGTCTGTTTGCCCAAAAAGTCTGGTTTTATTTTGCTTCCAGGGACGGGACAAACCAACCTCAGGATCCCTCAGGGAACAATTGGTCAGGTGATGCTGGACGACCGGGCCTATTTGGTACGATGGGAGTATTCCTACAGCAGTTGGACGCTCTTCACGTGTGAGATTGAGATGCTGTTGCATGTGGTGTCAACGGCTGGTGAGTCTCCGGAAATTTGGGGAGCCGATGGGAGAGGGCTGTTAATGGGCTTCGGGACTCGGGAGCTGGAGGGCAGCACGTTTGCGTGGAAGATAAACGACCAAAAATGAATGGCTCTGTCTTTTACAACACAGGGACAGGGAAAGAGACATAAATTTGATCCTTATGAGCTCTGTGTAGGACTTAACCCTGGACTTTGCAGCGGCTGATTGTCTTACCCCTTAAAGACGTTTCTAGGATCTGCAATAGAAGCATCTGATCAGAACGAGGTCTTTGAATCCCCAACTGTGAACCTTCCAATTTATGTATGAGGCTGGGCAAAGCCTGGCCAAGTGGCCAGAGAACCAGTTGCTACTTCGCTTTACCTCCACATTTTTTCTTCTTTTCTTCGGTATCATGTAAAATCATCATATATTTAAAAAAAAAAACAGAAGAAGCTTTAGTAACTTCCAGATTAGCAAATTGAGCATAGAATAGGCTGACCATACGTCCCGTTTTGAACGGGACAGTCCCGTTTTTTTAGCATTTTTCAACCGTCCCGTCGCTTTCATAAAAATCTCAATATTGTCCCATTTTTCAAACCCGGCGGGAATGGCGCGGAAGGAGGATCCAAGCCGGAGCCTGGACCAGGGGAGCGGGGTTTGCAGGCGGGAGCCAATCGCGCAGATCAGGGGCGGGGTTTGCAGGCGGGAGCCAATCGCGCAGACCGGGGGCGGGGTTTGCAGGCGGGAGCCAATCGCGCGGACTGGGGACGGGGTT
This sequence comes from Charina bottae, assembly GCA_023362775.1. NCBI lineage: Eukaryota > Metazoa > Chordata > Lepidosauria > Squamata > Charinaidae > Charina > Charina bottae. The sequence continues at coordinate 1,196,917 of JALMGJ010000046.1, read as the reverse complement.
TGCAAGTGGGAGCCATTCACGCGGACTGGGGGCGGGGTTTGCAGGCGGGAGCCAGTCGCGTGGACCGGGGGGGCGAGGACCCGTCTTTTTCATGAATACGGAGTATTACATAAGACCCCGTCCCGTTTTGCCATCCTGAAATATGGTCAGCCTAGCATAACGTAAATTTTCATTTGTACCGTTTCATTTGCTTCGCCTGTACTTTATAAATATTTCTGTTTATAAAATAACTATATGATGTGTTTGTTTAATGGGAGTATTATTTTAAAATTTAAAAGTGCTGTCAGTGTATGGATGGTCCTTTTTTTTTTTTTTTTTTACTCCTTCCTTTTGGGTTTTGCATTTTGCTTTTAAGGGGCCTGGCTTTATTGCAGAAAAGAGCTGTTTCTACCTTGAACTCCTGTCTTTCTCAGATGTCCTCCAGCATTGCCAGAGGGTTAAGCCCATCATTGATCTGGTTCACAAAGTCATCAGCACCGATGTGTCGATCGCAGATTGCCTTCTGCCAATTACGTCGCGGATCTACATGTTGCTGCAAAGGTAAGACCTGGTGTGTTCATTGGGTGCTTTGCCTTCTGATGGGTGACTGTATCTGAGGTTCTGTTTAGACAAGACTATTTTGCCTCTAGCTCAGAGCTTTTCAAACTTGTCATGTTGGTGACACACTTTTTAGACATGCATCATTTCGCGACACACTCTTACAGCAGGGCACAAGGCAGGCACTAGGACCTGCGCGGAATCACAGCAGGTTTGGAGGCAGCAAGGACAAGGCAGGCACTAGGACCTGTGTGGAATCACAGCAGGTTTGGAGGCAGCCGGGCACAAGGCAGGCACTAGGACCTGCACGGAATCACAGCAGGTTTGGAGGCAGCAAGGCACAAGGCAGGCACTAGGACCTGTGTGGAATCACAGCAGGTTTGGAGGCAGCCGGGCACAAGGCAGGCACTAGGACCTGCACGGAATCACAGCAGGTTTGGAGGCAGCCAGGCACAAGGCAGGCACTAGGACCTGCGCGGAATCACAGCAGGTTTGGAGGCAGCCGGGCACAAGGCAGGCACTAGGACCTGCACGGAATCACAGCAGGTTTGGAGGCAGCAAGGCACAAGGCAGGCACTAGGACCTGCGCGGAATCACAGCAGGTTTGGAGGCAGCAAGGCACAAGGCAGGCACTAGGACCTGCGCGGAATCACATCAGGTTTGGAGGCAGCAAGGTACAAGGCAGGCACTAGGACCTGCGTGGAATCACAGCAGGTTTGGAGGCAGCAAGGTATAAGGCAGGCACTAGGACCTGCGCGGAATCACAGCAGGTTTGGAGGCAGCAAGGTACAAGGCAGGCACTAGGACCTGCGTGGAATCACATCAGGTTTGGAGGCAGCAAGGTACAAGGCAGGCACTAGGACCTGCGCGGAATCACAGCAGGTTTGGAGGCAGCAAGGCACAAGGCAGGCACTAGGACCTGCGCGGAATCACATCAGGTTTGGAGGCAGCAAGGTACAAGGCAGGCACTAGGACCTGCGTGGAAACCTGGCAGGGCTCGGAGGCAGCAGCAGCCGCGACACACCCAGACACTGCAGCTGACACACTAACATGTCGCGACACACCGTTTGGAAAGCTCTGCTGTAGCTGTTTTGCTCTGAGATCAAGACTTTTTTTCTGAGATCAAGGCTTTTTTTTGAGATCAAGGCTTTTTTTCCAGGTTAACTACTGTGATTTCTCCCCCGGTTGATATTATTGCGTCTTGTGTCAAATGCTTAACGGTCCTGGCTGCCCGGATGCCTGCCAAGGTAAGGGGCTGTTGATAATTTCTGTTCTGTTGGTGCCACTTGGCTGATGCAAAGATATAAATGTGCATTTCTGACCTTTCTTCCCAGGTCTGGACGGATCTTCATCATACAGGCTTTTTACCGTTTGTGGCAAATCCGGTTTCTAATATGAGTCACATGATCAGGTAATTTGCTATATGGGTGCATTTTGGTGAAACAGCTATTTTATATTCACATTTATTGACTCTATATATTTCCCCCATGTAAGGCTGGCTGGGGAATTCTGGGAGTTGAAGTCCACCCATCTTCAAGTTGCCATGGTTGAGAAACACTGCTCTAGAAAGAAACCAGTTCATGAAACGCTGGCCCTTCGTTTTCTCAATTGTCCCCCTTGTCTTTGTAGTCCTGCCCTCATTTCTGTGTAATGCCACCCTAATTATCTCACTAAGCACCTGATGTGCTGCTATATCCAACTGAATACTTTGCTGCTGTATCCAGTTGGATGCATACTCTTAATTTTGACTTATCCCACATAGATTATCCCACAATGCGCATAGTGACTGGATGCCTCAAACCGCCGCCCGTTAATAAACTATATTCTCTTGTTGGCATTGCTCCACCTAAGATTAGAAGGGAAGTAGAAGCAGACGCCGAAAGAACCAAGCAAGAGACTGACTCTCGTCACCCTCTGAGCGGATATACTCCCCCAATTCGTCAACTTAGATCTAGAAAGAGCTTTATGGCAAGAACTAATATCTTAGAGGGGGCCAAAGAACAGAATCGAATAAGTAAATGGAGGAATGAGCTTACCAACTTGAGTATTTTACCAAAGGAAGAAATGGCCGCTGGAAACACTCTCCCTTATACAGTTTGGAGGACAATGAATAGGATGAGGGTCGGGTACCAAGATGTAAGACTAATTTATTTAAGGGGGGTTGTTGGCTGACGACAATACATTATGTGAATGCAGAGAAACCCAAGACCCGGCGCATCTGATGGTGTGTCGATTACTGCCGGAGCCTTGTACTGTCAACGACCTACCGCAAGCGAATGACAAAGCTGTGGCGGTGGCTACATTTTGGCAGAGTAAAGTTTGATCTGGACACAAAATAAATCAACAACAACATTTATTTATTCGGTCAATGACCAGCAACAAAATAAATCAATAAATCCCACCTAGAGGGGTTGCATCCTTGCCTTATTTTAGGTTGGCTTTGCCGCCTCCGGTACCAAAATAAGCAATCTGCCCTTCAGCGATGCTGGGTACCAGTCTCCAGTCTTCAACGAGCCCTTGGGGAAGTTTCTGAGAGTAATTCCTCCCGCAAACGCTTTGTTCTCTTTTTCCCCAGTGCAGAGGGAATGAATGCTGGAGGCTGTGGGAACTTGCTGATGGGCATTGAGCAGCCCCAGGGCGAATACGGCGTGACAGTCTCCTTCCTGAATTTGGTCACGACGCTAGTCCGGGTACGTGCTTTGAGGGAGGAGCCACGTGTTCCCTTCTGACACCCCGCTGCAAGAAATACTTGAGTTTTGCTACTTAAGCTTTGAGTGATGTTTGCCCTGTTAACTGTTCTGCCCGTGTTCTTCAGGGGCAGCTTGGCAGCACCCAGAGCCAGGGTCTGGTGCCATGCGTCGTGTTTGTCCTGAAGGAGATGCTGCCGAATTATCACAAGTGGCGTTACAACTCCCATGGAGTGAGGGAAAAAATTGGTAAGCAGGACTTCCCCAAAGGGACTGAAGTTTGGTTTTCCCTGGAGCTTTCCTTGGTATTACAGGTAGTCTTTGCTTAACGGCCATTCGTTCAGTGACTGTTCGAAATTACGACGGGCTGAAAAGATGGCCTTGCGACCTGTGCCCGAAATGACAACTGTTGCAGCAGCTCCGCAGTCACGGGATCAAAATTCGGGCACTTGGCAGCCCGCCCGTATTTATGACTGCAGGGGTGCTTCAACTCCCCCCACCCACTTATCTCTGCCCTTAAAATTCACTTAACGACAGCAAGGGGAATTGCTAGGATTGCCGTTGCTAAGCAATGCCATCTCGCTTTACAACCGCATGGTGTAGCGACGGAAATTCCGGGCTCGGTTACCGTCATTAAGTGAAGACTACCTGTAGTGGTTTTCCTCTGAGGGTCTCAAGTGTGGAAAGCTCTGCAGATGGGTGTCCAGGCTCGCTTCAGGAATTCCCGTGCTTTGGGGGCGCTCTGGAATTTTGACAGTGGGTTGCGGGCACTCTCACAAAATGGCTCCTGGAACATTGCCCATTCATAACTTATCCACGGATCTCTAACTGCTCTTACGAAAGTGAGCTAGGGAGCATTCCCATAGGAGCAAGCCGGCTTGTTAAATTCTGCCTCCCTTCTGAAAATGGTGCACCTCTTCCCTTGTTTTCAGGATATCTTATCCTACAGCTGATCCATGCAATTCTGAATCTGTGCCCTGAAACGGATCCTCATAGCAGGTATGTCCAGCTTTTTCAGCAACCCTGTGTCCTGGATGTGTTAGTCTTTGGGTCTTATAATCTTTCAGCTGCAGCTTCGTTTCTCCTGCCTGCCTGCCAGCCAAATAAACTCACATTCCATTCTCATGTTGATGCTGAGCTTCTAGTCCTCATGGCCGCAATAAAGCAAGCATTTTTAAATTCCTGATGTTAGGTTGAAGCTCATCCAGAAGTCTTTCCCACAGAAAGTTGAGGTTTCTGTTCTTGCTTTTCAGCAATGCCCCCAGCCTCCAGTCCCTTTGCGTCTTCAGCCTGGCCAATACGGAAGCAGGCCAGGCCGTCATCAGCATCATGGGCATTGGAGTGGACACCATTGATATGGTGATGGCCAGCCAGTCCTGCAGGTGAGTGCCTAAATTTCCTTAGTTTGAGCACCCTCGGCATCCCCAGTACCGTTCGTTCATAAAAACTCCCGGCTGTAATAGCCAACGTGTAAAGTGGAGAATGTGGCATTGATGCCTTCTAGTGAAATCAATCAAATGCCACAAGTAAATGCAGCTTTTAACAGTTCCAGAAGCCCAGCAGGCTGATGTGATAAAATTGTGACTGGGAAAGTTACTCAAAGTATCTGCTAACTTGGGGAACAGGGCCAGCTGATTTAATAGCATCAGCCATAAGAAGACCAGGTCTGTGTGCAGGTACTAAACTCCCAGGGGTCATTCAGGTCAACATCTGGAAGCCCCAGGGACAGTAGCTCCTGACTTGACCCCATGGATGAACGAATGAGAGAGTTTGGTTCTAGTGGTTCAGTTTGGTCTACTGGTTAAGGCAACAGGCTAGAAACCAGGAGACGGAGAGTTCTAGTCCCGCCTTAGGCATGAAAGCCGGCTGCGTGACCTTGGCCCAGTCACTCCCTCTCAGCCCTAGGAAGGAGCCAATGGCAAACCAGGAGACGGAGAGTTCTAGTCCCGCCTTAGGCATGAAAGTCGGCTGCGTGACCTTGGGCCAGTCACTCCCTCTCAGCCCTAGGAAGGAGCCAATGGCAAACCAGGAGACGGAGAGTTCTAGTCCTGCCTTAGGCATGAAAGCCGCCTGGGTGACCTTGGGCCAGTCACTCTATTTATAAAAATAATAAAGGCGGGATAAAAAGTAAGTAAGTAAGTAAGTAAGTAAATAAATAAATAAAATGTAAATAAATAAATAAAATAATAAATAAAATAAAATATAATAAAATAAAATAAAATAAAATAAAATAAAATAAAATAATAAAATAAATGTTCTTGTGCCCAGGGAGTGCCTGGGTCAAGCTTGCTTACAGCTGGAAGCTGTAACTTAGCAAGAGATGATGGAGTGTCAGATCCCAAGCCAGAGAACCACCAAGTTTAGCATCTCTTTCCTGGCAGAGGTTAGAACTCGCGAGAAAGTCTCCAAGACAAGTCTGTACTGATTAAGTCATCCCTGTTCCCTGGGATTTCTCCACAGTTCTGAACCATTCTTGTTCTCTGTTTCTTCTCCTTGACTTTCAGTGAAATGCATCTTCCCTGGTTTGGCTATGTTCTCCTAAACTACTTTCTCCAAATTCTTTGATGCATCTCATAAAAAAAAATACAGTGCTCTTAGAATTCTTTTTTTTAAAAAAAAAAAAAACAAAAGCTGCTGCATTTTGCCTGGGTAGGGATCTAGGAAAAAATACAGATTTCAAGAGCCCTCTAAAGCAGGGGTCGGCAACCTTTTTTCCATCAGGGACCACCCCAGTTGGAATTTTTTTTCCAAGGACCGGGGAGCGGGGTTTGTGGGCGGCCGCCAATCGGATGGACGGGGGCGGGGTTTGTGGGCGGCAGCCAGTCGGACGGACGGGGGCGGGGTTTGCGGGCCTGCCACTCGGTGCGTTTTTTCGGGGAACCGAGGGCATTTTCAGGGTCCCTGGAGCCTGCCCTTTCAAATGCCCTCGGTTCCAGCAGGGAGGTGAAAAGACTTGCCGCGCGCGCATGCTGCTGGGCCGCTTCCCCGCCGCACAGCTGATCGGCGGGGGGGGGGCAGGGGTGGAAAATCTCTGCACCGATCAGCTATACGGCAGGGAGGCGGCGCAACTAGGGCACTTTTGAAGGGGCAGGCTCCAGGGACCCCGAAAATGCCCTCGGTTCCGGCAGGGAGGCGAAAAGCCTCGCCGCACACTCGCACGCTGCCGGGTCGCTTCCCCGCCGCACAGCTGATCGTCGCGATTTTCCACCCCGGCCCACCCCCGCGCCGATCAGCTGTGCAGCAGGGAAGGGCCCGGCAGTGTGCAGGCGCGATTTTTGCCTCCCTGCCGGAACCGAGGGCATTTTCGGGGTCCCTGGAGCCTGCCCCTTGAAAGGGGCAGGCTCCGGGGACCCCGAAAATGCCCTCGGTTCCGGCAGGGAGGTGAAAAGCCTCGCTGGGTGCGCGCACGCTGCCAACACCGCACGCTGATAGGTGGAGGTGTTTCCCCTTCCGGGCCCTCACCAACCAGCTGCTCCGGCTCACCCTGCAGCCCACTTCCTAACGGCCCGCGGACCACAGGTTGCCGACCCCTGCTCTAAAGAATAGGGTGGTTCCTATTTCTCAAAGCCTTTCTGTGGCATACCTCACTACCTCACCGTGGCATACTGTCATGCAGAAGAGGATGTTTGGATGTTGTTGTTGTTGTCTTGCCAAGAAACCGGATCCCAATAGAGTTGGAAGGACTTCCTTAGAGTAAGTCCATTCATGTTTTACACTGCATTGCTGTGGGAGCAGTGAAGCTTCTGGTGTTTGGCTGCATTGCAGTGATACAGGATGCTCAGCTGATAGAGGAAAAAGCAGCTTGCTGGTGAGCGTCTGTGTGTTAAGGAGAACCTTTCACATTGCTGGGATTAAGCCCTCTAACAGGTTGGGTGGAGACTGAAAAACATCTGTGGAAATCGACAGTAGAAAAGGCTCTAGGTTACTGTCAGGGTTTAGGCGAAGAAACCACGCTGAGTTCGAGATGAAGCTCTAGTTCTTTATTGTTTCCAGCGCATACAGAAAACCTTGCCAAAATGAGCTAAGCTAACAGGCTCTAAGGGAAAAACTCCTGGAACTTCTAGGGTGGTTCCTGCCTGACTCTCTCGGCTGGGTGTTTTTCCCCTGGAAGGTGCCCCCTCCTTCCTCACCTGCGATCTCCCTAACAGTTACTGACGGAAAGGGAGATAGAAGACTTGCTAGATCTACAGTGGGAATTGGGTTGTGTTAGAGTTCTCTGGGCCAGATTTGGGGGATGCAGGTGTTTCATCACCATGCTAGGTGACAGTGTAAAAGAGGTGGGGAAGGGAGGTTCTTCTATACCGGCGATATTACCCGGTATGGAAACAAAACATTTGCAACGCGAAATCCAGCAATGCAGCACACCAACCCTGGGTTACACATATTTTTTTATCGTTTGAGTTTCTAGAGGCATTGCGACTTCACGTGTGCCTCTCTTTATGGGGGACGTGAGCTAGGAGTGATGTACGGCCTGGTTTTCATGTTCTTTGGCTGCTGCCTTCTGGTGTAGTTAAGAGCAGAAATAGCACGGGTTTTAATGTTCTTCTTCCCGGCAACCCAGCGATGGTGAATCTCAGGGCCAGCTGCTGATCCAGACGGTGAAACTGGCATTCTCCGTCACCAATAACGTCATCCGGTTAAAGCCGCCGTCCAGCGTAGTGTCACCTCTGGAACACGCCCTGACGCAGCACGGTAGGGCCTTTTCTGCTCTCCTTTCATTGTTACCTTCTGCACGAACCGGCTGCCCTTAGCTCGCCGAACCTGCATTTCAGCTGACCGAGCCAGTGCATTTAGATCCTGCCTATCCCGTGCAGAAAATAGATTGCATATTGACTTGATAAATACCTGCTTGCTTTCCATGCGATTTTAAAACTCTGCTCTTCGACTCTCTGTGATTCTCTGCACTCTTGACCAGGGGCCCACCGGAACAATCTGATCGCTGTCTTGGCCAAGTACATCTACCACAGGCACGACCCAGCCTTGCCACGCCTAGCCATCCAGCTCCTGAAGCGGCTGGCGACTGTAAGGCCCGTCTTCTTCTTCTGACACCCTTTGTTGCTTTCCTCGTTCCTTGAGCCTCGCCCGACCAAGTTAGGGAGCAGGCTTTCCAGCGGTTTCTAGGTTAAGTTGGATGGGTGGTGGTGTGACTCTCTGTAGAAACCTAAAATGCGTACCTCTGATTGCACAGCTAGACTGCAAACCCCATCGAGGTGATGGTCGGAAAGATACAGAGACCATCTCTGGTTTCACAAACCAAGAGAGTTAGATTCCGTTAGAGCAGGGGTCCCCAACCTGTGGGCCGTGGCCCACTAGGAACTGGGCCAGGGGGCTCCCGCCCGCAAACCCTGCCCCCTGGTGCTTGTGATTGGCTCCCGCCCGCAAACCCCACCCCGAAGTGCGTGCAATTGGCTCCCACCCGCAAACCCCGCCCCCTGGTGCTTGTGATTGGCTCCCGCCCGCAAACCCCACCCCCCAGTGCGCGCAATTGGCTCCCGCCCGCAAACCCCGCCCCCTGGTGCTTGTGATTGGCTCCTGCCCGCAAACCCCACCCCCCAGTGCGCGCAATTGGCTCCTGCCCACAAACCCCACCCCCCGGTCCGCGGAAATCCTGGAAACCCCCCCCCCCCCCCCCCGGTCTGTGGAAAAATCATTTGAAACCAGTCCCTGGCGCCAAAAAGGTTGGGGGGCCCTGCGTTAGAATGAACCCTATGGCAAACTTTGTGGGGAAGCGTGCGCTTTCCACTGGGAGGCGCATTGTACCTGGTGGCTATGGCCTTCCTTCCCCATCTTTCCTCCTCCTCCCCCCAGGTGGCTCCGATGTCTGTCTATGCCTGTCTCGGCAGTGACGCTTCCGCCATCCGCGACGCCTTTCTGACCCGGCTGCAAAGCAAAATCGAGGACATGCGCATTAAAGTCATGATTCTCGACTTCCTCACGGTTGCGGTGGAAACCCAGCCGGGGCTCATCGAATTATTCCTTAATCTGGAAGTGAAAGATGGGAGTGATGGCTCCAAGGTAAACTCGATACAGACCCTTCCCTTGAATGACGGGGGCGGCCGTAAACGGCTAGTCCAAAGTTTTTCGAACTCTGTTCTGCGGAACTCGATGGGGTGGCATAAGAGACCAAAACAAAGTTTTGGCTCAGTTGCAGCCAGTTTTCTATCACTGGAGCTTTGCCCCTCGATCAGGAATTCTGGGACTTCCACAGCTTGAAAATCCTTGTGTTAATTCCAGCAACCAGTTCTTGATAGATCCTTGCCGGCACTTCATCTTGGAATAATTCCTCTGCCGGCTGCGTTGTGCTTTCTTCCCGCTCTTTCAGGGCTCTGTGAATGTGTGAAAAAGCAAAGTATGTAGATCGAACTTATTAAAAACTAGGGAGATCACTGGGAGCATCTTAATGGACTGTCGCTGTTAGTTGAGCACTTAGGCTTGCACGGAAAAGGCAAAGGTACGCTGGAGTTACGCACTGGTCGCTGCAAATATTCCTGCCAAACACGGATGTTCTCTTTTCCTTCTCTGTCACTAAACTGAAATCTGCAGGGACAGTGCTGGCTCAAGGAGGTTCTGACTCTGCCCGCCTGCCGTCGCTTCAGTTTTTGTGGCCTAATCGTAGCCTTAAGTCAGAGCTTTCCAAACTGTGTGTCGGGACATGTTAGTGTGTCGGCTGCAGTGTCTGGGTGTGTCGCGGCTGCTGCTGCCTCCGAGCCCTGCCAGGATTCCGCTCAGGTCCTAGTGCCTGCCTTGTGCCTCCAAACCTGCTGTGATTCCACGCAGGTCCTAGTGCCTGGCTTGTGCCCAGCTGCCTCCAAACCTGCCTTCCCAGGATTCCACCCAGGGCCTAGTGCCTGCCTTGTGCCTTCCTGCCTCCAAACCTGCCCTGCCAGGATTCCACGCAGGTCCTAGTGCCTGCCTTGTGCCCAGCTGCCTCCAAACCTGCCTTGCCAGGATTCCACCCAGGTCCTAGTGCCTGCCTTGTGCCTTCCTGCCTCCAAACCTGCCCTGCCAGGATTCCACGCAGGTCCTAGTGCCTGCCTTGTGCCCAGCTGCCTCCAAACCTGCCTTGCCAGGATTCCACCCAGGTCCTAGTGCCTGCCTTGTGCCTTCCTGCCTCCAAACCTGCCCTGACAGGATTCCACGCAGGTCCTAGTGCCTGCCTTGGGCCCAGCTGCCTCCAAACCTGCCTTGTCAGGATTCCACCCAGGTCCTAGTGCCTGCCTTGTGCCCAGCTGCCTCCAAACCTGCCTTGCCAGGATTCCACCCAGGTCCTCGTGCCTGCTTTGTGCCCAGCTGCCTCCAAACCTGCCTTGCCAGGATTCCACCCAGGTCCTAGTGCCTGCCTTGTGCCCAGCTGCCTCCAAACCTGCCTTGCCAGGATTCCACCCAGGTCCTAGTGCCTGCCTTGTGCCTTCCTGCCTCCAAACCTGCCCTGCCAGGATTCCACCCAGGTCCTAGTGCCTGCCTTGTGCCCAGCTGCCTCCAAACCTGCCTTGCCAGGATTCCACGCAGGTCCTAGTGCCTGCCTTGGGCCCAGCTGCCTCCAAACCTGCCTTGCCAGGATTCCACGCAGGTCCTAGTGCCTGCCTTGTGCCCAGCTGCCTCCAAACCTGCCTTGCCAGGATTCCACCCAGGTCCTCGTGCCTGCCTTGTGCCCAGCTGCCTCCAAACCTGCCTTGCCAGGATTCCGCGCAGGTCCTCGTGCCCGCCTTGTGCCCAGCTGCCTCCAAACCTGCCTTGCCAGGATTCCACCCAGGTCCTAGTGCCTGCCTTGTGCCCAGCTGCCTCCAAGCCTGCCCTGCCAGGATTCCACCCAGGTCCTCGTGCCTGCCTTGTGCCTGGCTGCCTCCAAACCAGCTGTGATTCCGCACAGGTCCTATTGCCTGCCTGCCTTGTGCCCTGCTGTAAGAGTGTGTCGCGAAATGATGCATGTCTAAAAAGTGTGTCACCAACATGAAAAGTTTGGAAAGCTCTGCCTTAAGTCCTAATATCAGTAACTTTCACCAGAAGCCAATTAAGCCAAAGATAAAAGCTGTTTATTAGAACAAGTATGCATGAATCCAAGTCGAAGTCACTAATGGAGAAAAGCCCGCCAAAAACTCAGTTAAATCATTCCCACCCTCTAAGGTTCCATCCCATTCCAGCATCATCAGTACTTTTCCGTCTCTGATTCCACCTGCTCTCCCCCTCCTGTTAAGTTCGCAGACATGCTTAGACGATAAGGATGGTGCTGGCCTTGACAGTCTGCTTCAGCTCTGTTTCTCCAGCAGCAACGCTGGAATGTGCCCGGTCCACCCTCTTCTTCCCGTGTCGACTCTAAATCGATCCACTGCGAACACCTACGTGTGTCTCCCCTCAACTAAATGGCAAGATGTGGGGGTCGAACCCCGTTATCTACTGTGTTCGCAATCCACATCGTGACACCTTGATGTGTCCTCCCCCCCCCATCTCTTTTAGGAGTTCAGCTTAGGGGAATGGAGCTGCCTCCACGTGGTCCTGGAGCTGATTGACTCCAAACAGCAGGAGCGGTACTGGTGCCCTCCCCTTCTGCAGCGAGCCACCGTCGCTTTCCTCCACGCCCTGTGGCAGGACCGCCGAGACAGCGCCATGTTGGTTCTCCGGACCAAGTGAGTGAACAGCGGTCCGTCTCCCGTGGCTTCTGTGGAAAGGGCTGGAGCAGAGCAATAAGACATCGCGTGTGCGGGTTGCTCCAGTGAACGGAGCTTAGTCGACAAAGCAGGGGGAACTAGGGGGTCACTGTTAGGGTTGGAGTTTGCAAGAATAAAAATAGAGACTTGCCTGTTGTGTGTTTCCAGGCCAAAGTTTTGGGGAAACTTAACCAACCCGCTGTTTGGAACGCTTCCTCCACCCTCTGAAACGTCTGAGGTAAGGAATCCCCCGTGCGGGTTGCAACCTTCAATTCTCCTGGTGGAGAAAAGGTGGGCAGACGTTTCTGAAATAGACATCCAATCATGAATTGGGTGGAGCCATAGACAGAAGTTCTTTTGGCTAAAAAAGGCATCCCTGGTTAGATAAACAACATCTTGCAGAAGCGTCAATGTTTGCTTTCCAGAATCTGAAGAAGGCAAGCATCATTTTAGAAAGCAGCCTGTTTTCATACAGGATGGCGATGCACACGTGCACATGACTGCCGTATAATGCATGTGTTTTTCATGCAAATAATTATTTGTTTTGAATGCACGATTATGAGCTGAGTCTGTGATGGTATGTGGGAATGTCCTTGAGAGGCGAGGGGAAGAGATGCTGCCGGGGGAACGGTCAGATAAAAGGGGGAGGAGCCCGCAGCTGCATGACGGGCAGAGAAAGAAACTTAGGAAGGATCTGCTCTAAATTATCAGGCTGTAAAAAGAGACGGTGGGAGATTTGGCATCTGGGCCAGGAATGTGCTTGAGGTAAAGAAGAAAAAGGTGGTAAAGAATTCCTGAATTGTTGGAAGTTTCAGCTCTCTGTTTTATCTACACCTGCTGGAGATGGCAGGCGAAAAAGCAGCACAATGATAACGCTGCTTTCTATGTTTGCAGCTCAGCGTCTTGGACACCTGCGCCTTGATAATGAAAATAATTTGCCTGGAGATTTACTCTGTGGTCAAGTAAGTAACATTAAGAGACTTTTCGAGAAGAAGCGATTCAGCCCGAGAGGGATCAGACTGGTCTTTTTCAGAATGTTAGAACTGAGAATTGAGAACAGGCTTCAACCTTGGCCATGTTAAGATGTGTGGACTTCAATTCCCAGAATCCCCCAGCCAGCATGGATTTGGAGTCCACGCATCTTAACATGGCCAAGGTTGAGAAACACTGTCCTGACCTGTCTCCCAGAGATCGGATGGTTCTCCGGAGAAGTAAGAACAGTTCTCTGGGGCGCCTGATCACGGAGATGTTGGCGCACAAGCAAGTCAGGATCTAGAACGATGGAATTTGCTCTCTAACGGAGAAGGAAAATACAGATGTTTACATTTGGGGTGGGTAACCTGAAGTCTTGGGAGCTGCACTTTCTGGGGATGAATTTGGGAAGAAAGTTGGGAAATTTCAAGGGTAAGTTTACCTTTCAGGGCCGCCTCCTCTTAACCTTCTTACCCTTTGACGCCCCCACCCCCCGTCAAAATTGATCGAAACAGCAGCAATTTTGGAATGAACGTTGGGAACTTGTGCATGGCTTAAAGCAGGAGTGGAGAACCTTTTTTCCGCCAAGGGCCATTTGGATATTTATAACATCATCTGGGGGGCGGGGCTTGCGGGCGGGAGCCAGTCACAAGCACCGGGGGCGGGGTTTGCGGGCGGGAGCTCCTAGATTTATTGAATTTTGAGTCCCGCCTGCGGTTGCCTTGGCAGGGCCAGACCAAATGATTTTGCGGGCCTTATACGGCCCACGGGCCGGACGTTCCCCACCCCTGGCTTAAAGAATGGCTCCCGTTCCCACCCTTAAATTTGGAGAAAAAGTGCACCCGATTTGCTACTCACGGGCTCAAAACGAGAGCGCGTTGCTCTGACTTTCCTGCTGTAAGGATGGAATAAGAAGAAGTCCTGCTGCGGTTCAGGCCAGTGGTCCTCCTGGACCAGCATCTGCTTTCCAAACAAAGATGGACACCAGGCCCACAAGGAGAAGGAGGCCTCTGCAGCAGCCACTCCGTGGGTCCTGTTCTTGAGAGATGCTTTTTCAGTGCCCTTTTGAGTGACCCCTCACCATACCTCGTATCCAAGTTACCTTGCAGCTTCCTTGTGGTGCAGATTTGTGTCTAGGATCTTACCTTTCTTACCTAGTTTGAACACATCCACTTGTAATATTGACAGTTTTTAAACCCTCTGATCGTGACCTTGTGGGGTGTAGGGGATCTCTGGACCAGTCACTGAAAGACACGCTCAAGAAGTTTTCGACGGAAAAGCGCTTTGCCTACTGGTCCGGCTACGTGAAGTCCCTGGCCTGCCACGTGGCAGAGACGGAGGGCAGCGGCTGTGCCTCCATGACCGAGTACCAGATGCTGATCTCAGCGTGGCGCATGCTGCTGATTGTTTCCACCAGCCACGTAAGAGGTTTCGCATCTCTGGCTGCCTGTCGTAAAACGCCGAAGGGGAAGGGCCAGAGGGGGATTAAATCTCCAAAGGATTTAGTTGTACCAACTTAAGAGTTCTCATGGCACATGTTAGTTCCATGCATGCGATGTTGTAAGTGAATTATCAACGTGAACATCATGCAGAGAACTCAAATATTCTTCAAGAACCACCCAGAGTTTCCTGGTATAGAGGAGATGGGTGGTGATACAAATTTAAATATCTATCTATCTATCTATCTATCTATCTATCTATCTATCTATCTATCATCTATCTATCATCTATCTATCTATCTCTATCTATCTATCTATCTATCTATCTATCATCTATCATCTATCTATCTATCTATCTATCATCTATCTATCTATCTATCTATCATCTCTAGAAAGTGTTGAAGGAGGGTCAGAGAAAATGAGCAAGTAGCTGAAGTGTTTTGCCCATTAAAGATAGATTTTTTGTGGGGGGGGGATAGGGTATAGTATTAACTACTTAGAACTTTAATTATAAATAGAAATATGTAATATTTTCAGTGAAGTGATAAGGAAATTTATATCTTGATGAGGTAGAGGGGTGTTTCCTCCCATTTTTTAATAATAATAATAATTATTTAAGGTCACGCAGTAAAAATGGGTAAGAGATTTAGGCTAAGCAAAAGTTCTTCATGCGGTGCTGGGGGAATTCAGTGCTGGGCGACTGTAGGTGGCCCCCAGTGTGGATGGGATGAGATGCATTTTTGGAGCATAAACCTAATTAGGGTTCGGATGCTCCATACACTTTGGTCGTCTTTCACCGAATTCCTGTTTGCGGAGTGAACTTTATTTAGGGAAGGGTGAGTTCACTGAAGCATCCCTTTGTTGGCCCAGAGCACAGGAGTACATCTTCCCTAAGCTATGCCGTGCAGACATTTTCTTACCTTACGGGCTCCTGATCATTAGGTAAAGGTAAAGGTTCCCCCCGCACATTTGTGCAGTCGTGTCCGACTCTAGGGGCCGGTGCTCATCTCCGTTTCTTAGCCGAAGAGCCAGCGTTGTCCGAAGACGCTTCCGCGGTCATGTGGCCGGCATGACGCGCGCGGAACGCTGTTACCACCCCACCAAAGTGGTACCTACTCATCTACTTGCATTTGCATGCTTTCGAATTGCTGGGTTGGCAAGAGCTGGGGCGAGTGCGGGAGCTCACTCCGTCACGCGGTGCTCCGGTCTCGAACCTTCCGAACTTGAGATCTTCCGATCGACAATCCTGGCTTCTTACCCACTGAGCCATCACGCCCCCTGATCATTACAAGATACATAATTTTGATTCTGCTTCTTTCAATAAATATTTATATTATTTAATACTAGTGATTAACACTTAGGCATTATTAAGTTAAAAGGCTCATGGTCTAGTAGACATGACAAAAATGGGAAAAAAGGAATGGGGATTGTAGAAAAAAACACGTTACTCTCCTTACTCTGAGGATTTCCAGGCTGTCTTTTCAATTAAGCTTTCAGAAATGGGAGGAAAAGCTATTGGCCTACTCTACTTTAAAAACCCATGATCACAGAGTTATTTATGATCAAGAGATGCTGATTGTTACACACATGCAGACTTCCGTGTGTTAATACCTATAAATTAATGTTGGGATTATATGCAAGAGAAAGGGCAATTGCTTTACCAGTTTTAAATCACAGACTGATTTTCTCAGGCTGATATCGTGAACTTGACCGACTCGGAGATTCAGCAGCTGTTTCTGGACGTCCTGAGTGGTACCAAGGCTTTGGTAAGAGTTTGCATGTTAAAAACCTCATCTTCCATCGTGGTTCAGACAGGCAGGGTTTTGAATGTGGCTTTGGATCTCCTCCAGCGGAAGCAACGTGTTCTTAAATTGCCTAAATCCAAAAGAGCTGACTCCAACCATCATACCCGTTTTTTCTTGTCGGCAGTCTTGCAGAAATGGAAGACACGAGGCTCTTTGGAGTGGCTGGTTCTTTTAGGCACATCAGTTCTGAGGGCCTAGCTCAGCAGTCCATAAAAAGAAAGGTGCAGTTAATTTTTGCCCATATTTTTTTCCAATTATATCCTTGGATTCAGAGTCTTAACTTGTTCCACAGTGGGTACAAGACCCTGCTCTGCCTTTCTCTGTTCCTTGAATAGAGAGATTAAAAACAATGTGCAAATGAGCAGCATCAATGGAAAAATATGTTTTAATGATCACACTTTTGCCTAAATATGGTCCTCCACTTAGTGGGGCAGGGCCTTCTCTGGGGCAGCCCCAAAACGTCGGCCCCAGTTCCTTGAGATGCGCCCTCTGTGCTGAGTCAAGTTACAAGCTTTTTTTGTCCTTTCAGCGATTATCTTGATTGCTTCTTTTTCTTTCCATCTTCTTTCTTTTTAATTTATAGTGCAAGTTTGTCCTGCCTGTTACTATGTGATTTAAAGTCTTGACTGTTTCAGTTTGACATGTCCTGGAGTTGGGTGGCCAAACAATTTAAATTAATAATAATAATTTCATATTGAAAGACATTCATTGAAAACAAATCTTTCCACAGCTGTTGGTTCCCACTTCTGCGTGCTGCCTGCAACTGGGATCCATGCTGTGTACCCTTCTGTTAATTCTGCTGCGACAATGGAGGAGGTATGTGTCTTTGGTGAAGAGATGGAGCTTCCTAGAAAGAGAGCGCCTGTTTTGCATATGGAATATCTCGGGTTCGGTGCCTAGACTTTGCAGGAGGGCCGAGAATATCTGAAATCCCAGAGTTCTTGCCAGTCAGGAAAAGGGAACCCCTCCAGATGTTCCTCAGCTGCAGTTCTGGGGGTGAGGAATTTTGGGAAATGCAGCCCTTGAATTCCCAGCCAGCATTGCTGTTGCTGGAAATTCTGGAAATTGGACTATTCAGGTTGACATGCAGTGTCCTTCAGGAATTCTATGGGAGGTTGTCTACACCAGGGTTCCTCAGCCAGGGTTCCGTGGCACCCTCGGGTTCCACGAGAGGTCACTAGGGGTTCCCTGGGAGATCACGATTTATTTAAAAAACTATTTCAAATTTGGGCAACGCCACATTAAAGAAGTAAGTCTCATTGTTTATTTTCAGTTTAAGAACACTGTTAGTGGGTATATACATGCCTACCCATGAAACGAATATAAGAATTTGGTAACTTCTGGCCTATATTTGAGCCTGAATGTGCCGAGGCCTGGAAAATATTTCAAGGGTTCCTTCAGGGTCAAAAGGTTGAGAAAGGCTGTCCTAAAGGGTGAGAAAACAGGTTGCACTACTAGTTGAAGGGCGCCGAGTTGGGAGAGGTGCCTACAGACCAGTGTTTCTCAACCTTGGCAACTTTTAAGATGTGTGGACTTCAACTCCCAGAATCCCCCAGGAGTTGAAGTCCCAGAATTGGCTGGGGAATTCTGGGAGTTGAAGGCCACACATCTTAAAGTTGCCAAGTTTGAAAAAAACAGTTGTAAATGTTATTTGGGACCTTTTCCTGCTTGGAGCCATTCCGAGGGGCCCCACTGTCGTTCTCCCCAAAACCCACCTCCCCGACTGACCCGTAAGGCCGGAGCTACGACAGAAGCGATCAGAAGCACGTTGTGGGCTCTAACCAGGTGTCTCAAGAGCTTCTTTCCCCTTTCTGCTTTTTCTCCCTGCTGTCAGCAAGTTGGGCTCTGTGGATGAAATCATAAATTCCTTGACACAGATCCTGGATGGAGTGCTCCAAGCTGACCAGCAGATGATGGAGAAGACCAAAGCCAAAATCTTCTCTGCGCTCATCACCGTCCTGCAGATGAAAGAAATGAAAGGTCAGCGGTGGCGACAGCCGAGGCCTCCCTAAGTTCTGGGTCTGCTCCATAGTTGAAGAATCGAGGGGAGGGGAACCATTTTGCCCTGAGCCCTCAATCTATTAAGGCAGAGCTTTCCAAACTGTGTGTCGTGACACAAAAGTGTGTCGCCACACACAGTCTGGTGTGTCGCCACACAACCTGGAAGCGCTGATCATCCTCAGCGCTTCCGGGTTTTCCCACGGCGACACACCAACGGCGGCGCACAAAAACCCGAAAGCGGCAGCAGCGCTTCCGGGTTTTTGCGCTCTGCCGCAATGGTGGCACTTCCAGGTTTTCCCGCGGCGACACACCAACGGTGGTTGGTGTGTCACCGCGGGGAAACTTTGGAAAGCCCTGTATTAAGGGCACGAATACAGCAGAGCTTGCATTGATAGCCAGGGTCCAATTTAAGGTGCTGGATTTGACCTATAAGGCTGTCCTAAAGGGTGAGAAAACAGGTTGGACTACTAGTTGAAGGGCGCCGACATGGATTGTCTTCTCTAGCCAGCTTTGGCCTGACCAGTTAGCTCTACCAGGACAAAACTGCTGTAAATTCCATAGAGGTAGTCCTCAACTTACGACCTCAATTGGGACCGACTGGAACTTCCATCGCTGTCATTAAGTGAGTCGCACCTGATTTTATGACCTTTTTTACCATGATCGTTAAGCAAATCACATGGTTAAGCGAATCTGGCTTCCCCCATTAACTTTGCTTGTCAGAAGCCAGCTGGGAGGGCCGCAAATAGCGATCACGTGACCCCGGGATGCTGCAACTGTCGTAAATACATGCGGGTTGCCAAGGGCCCAAATTTTGATCACGTGACCGCAGGAACACTGCAACGGTCGTAAGTGTGAGGACTGGTCGTAAGTCACTTTTTTCAGCCCCGTCGTAACTTCGGTTTCTAAATGAATGGTCTTAAGTTGAGAACTACCTGTACTTTTGGGAGTAACGAAACTGCTTTTTGTTACAGCGCCGACACTGCAGGACAGCCTCCCTACAGAGATCAGGCTGGCCCACTCCTTACTGGTCTTTCGGAAGCTGTTTCAGGGGGGCTTTTGCTGATTCAGTGCCGTGTTTATCTTTATTGTTTCCTTTCTGCTCTGCGGCAGCATTTGACCAGTTGTGAACTTTGAAGACGGCCATCTGTAGTGCAAAATTCACTTTCCTTGCTTCCTATCCAACCTCTGTGTTGTGTGTGTGTTGTGTGTCCGCAGCAAGCGAGATCCCCCAGTATTCCCAGCTGGTGCTGAGCGTGTGCGAAACACTCCAGGAAGAATTCATCGCCCTCTTCGATCACACACGGCACTGCTTGACGTCGGGAGATTCCGTTGAGGACAAAGACAGCATGGACACTGATGACGCCTCCCGGCATAAACAGAAGGACCAGCGAGATGGGGCAAGTGATTTCGACTTACAAGGAGATAAGCTCCCAGTGATTTTGAGGAGCTGGGATTATTAGGGAATGGAGAAATACGGTATTACCGAAAACCAGCCTCCCTTTACCCATCTAATGGTTTGAGATGGGTCCTCATTTTGCTTGCTTAATCCTAAGTGGCAAAAAGCAATGCAGTGTTTATTTGTTGCCACTGAGGATTAAATGTCCCCACTGATTTTTACAGGTAGTGCTCGTTTAACGGCCACAATTGGGACCGGAATTTTGGTTGCTAAGTGAATCGGACCTGATTTTACGACCTTTTTGGCGGTGGTTGTTAAGTGAATCACCGCAGGTGTTAAGTGAACCACGTGGTCATTAAGCGAATCATGCAGTTCCCCATTGATTTTGCTTG
This sequence comes from Charina bottae, assembly GCA_023362775.1. Lineage (NCBI taxonomy): Eukaryota > Metazoa > Chordata > Lepidosauria > Squamata > Charinaidae > Charina > Charina bottae. Next base: position 1,177,043 of record JALMGJ010000046.1, on the reverse strand, counting down.
CCAGAAACTGTCAGGGAAGGTCAAAAATGGTGATCATGTGACCAGGGGATGCTGCAACGGTCATAAATGCAAACCGGTTGCCAAATGCCCAAATCGTGATCATGGGGACGCTGTGATGGACATAAGTGTGAGGACTGGGTCATAAGTTGGTTTTTTCATCACCGTCGTAAGACTGAACCATCACTAAATGAATGGTCATTAAGCGAGGACTGCCTTTTTTTTTTTGCTTACGTTTGTTTTATTTAACAGCATGGATATTATTTTTTTCACCCGTCAGCTGAGGCGTGAAAGCTGACGCTTGCTTTGTGACTTTTTTTGCCTTTGTGATTTTTTCCCCCCTTTGTTTTGAGCTGGGTAGGCCCCCATCCCGGTGACCCTGTGCCTGATTTCACAAGGCCCTTGTGCAAAGGATCGGTTGGGATCTCTGGACCTTGAGAAGGGGTATCAGGGGAGCAAGAGAGCAGCAGGCTCTGTGAAAGGGGGGGGATCTCTGAAAGAGCGAATGGGTGCCCTGCTCGCCACCGCTTGTGCCAGCTTTACCCGTCCAATGCAGCGGTTCCTTTGGCAGAGAAAGAAGGCCCCTCCCTCCCCTTTAGATCTGCCTTGCTTCACCGAGGACAAAAGTGCGGCTTTCCGCGGCCGAGGCGCAGAGCAGCAGCCCGAACGTCCCTGTGCCCCCTTTCCCTCCCGCCAGGTGTGCGTGCTGGGGCTTCACCTGGCAAAGGAGCTCTGCGAGGTTGACGAGGACGGAGACTGTTGGCTGCACGTGACCCGGACGATCCCGCTGCTCCCCACGCTCTGTACCACCTTGGAGATCAGCCTGAGGCTGAAGCAAAACTTGCACTTCACCGAAGCCTCGCTGCACCTGCTGCTGACGTTGGCCAAGACCCAGCAGGTGAGGAGCTCGGGCAGCAGCTCGGGGTGGGGTTGGAGGCTGGCCTTGGCCTGAAGGACGCCCCCCCCCCCCCAGCGTATGGCCCAGTGTCTCAGCCACAGAAGCGATCTGGGGACATTGAGTTCTTCAACACACTTTAACTTAAAGGTGGTTAGGCTCAACTCCTAATGACTTCTTGGAGTCCATGAGGTTTTCTTGGCAACGGTACTGAGAAATGGACGTTACCTTTTGGGGGGATGTTTGTTTGACTTCCCTAACAGCCCTGGGATATCCTAAGGGCCTCCAATCTAAGCCTTCAGCAGGTCAGACCAACACCAGCTTCCTAGGCGTTGCCGCTTGCTCGCTCCCCAGCCTCGCTTTCCTTTCTCGGGGGTCTTGTGCAAACTCAAGCCCAGCGAATTTGAACACAAGCTGCAGCGTTGGGTAGGTTAGCTCCTGATGCCATGGAACGTGGGTGCGCCGGTCTCGTCCGCAAAATGTTGTGTAGCATGCATAACGCATCACACACCCAGTGGCAAGAGCAGCGTCCAGCCACCACCTGTAGGGCCGCGGGCTGAAGGATGCTAAAACGCAGCCCATGCCTTTGCTGCTGCAGTACTCCGGTGCAGAGGCAGAGCTGTCGAACGCTCTCGCTTCCGAAGCTTGGGAAAAAGAGAAGCGAGCGCAGGTGATTCGCATCTTACTTTCTGCCGCTCGGTCACGCTAAGGGAGGGGTCTTAAGTCTTCCAAATGAGGTTCTTTGTAGCTCAGAAGCAGGTTTAATTCAGGAACTTGGTGGGTCATGTGGGAAGCACATCCTTTGTATCTGGAAGAACATCCCTTTTTTACAGCTATGCTAGAAGAACTCTGAACGGAAGCAGCTTATCAGCCGCTGCTCAGGGTTAAGAAAACCGGAAGGGCCCATTTCATTTGGTTCAGCAATTGGCAGGCTTTCTAGCAGGATGCCCCGGAAATTTAGTGCTCCCTGATGGGACTTGTGACGGCGTCGGAGTTCTCTGATTTTCAGGGATATCCTGCCGCCCAAGGGGGTTGCGATGCCCAATGTTGGGAACACAGATCAACCAAGACTTTGCGCTTAGCTTGAATAGTTCAAAAGGGGCTTGTTTGACAGGCCAGCTGTGTGTCCGTTGCAAGCCACCACGTCCGCATGGTGCCACGTGAGTCATCACGCGTACAGCGCGATTACAGCCTGACGCGGGGCGCAGGTACTGAATAATGAGGTTTCGATGCCTGCGCTGCCATCTCCCCTCCGGGCTCCCGCGCCAAAGGGACCGTCTCGCCCAGCCACCTGGCAGAAGCTGGACAAGATTTGGACCGAGTAGAAATTGCTTGGCTGGCTTCGCACAACACGCTGGGCTGGGCTGGGCTGTTCAACCTGCTGGGCGAACCGTGCTATTGTATCCAGCCACATGATGGTTTCTCATCATGTGGCCAGGGCTTTTGTGCGCGTTGTAGAATTTGGCCTGGGGCGTGTACCAGCCCCCGAGTTTCTTCCCAGCGTGATTTTCCTCTCTCTTTTAGGGAGCAGCAGCAGTGGCCACAGCAGGCATCCTTCACAGTATCTGTTTGCCCCTCCTGAGCGTCTACCAGCTGAGCAGTAATGGAGGGGGTCAGGTAAACGGCTCCCACTTCTCCCCCCCAACCCGGGTGGCCTATTTTGTCTGCCCCAATGAAACAGAAAATCCGCTGAAGCAGGGGTCCCCAACCTGTGGGCCGCGGCCTGTTAGGAAGTGGGCCGCACAGCAGGAGGTGAGCGGTGGTGTCAGGAACGAGCCTGTCCCTGCCGCCATGAGTCGGAGGAAGAGCAGCCGGTAGCAGGAAGAAGCTGGGAAGGTGCAAAGACAGAGCGTGAGCCGGAGCAGCTGATTGGTGGGGACCCTGAAGGGGAAACACCTCCACCTATCAGCGCACGGCAAAGAAGGGCGGAGAGGCGGGCCGAGGAGCGCGAGGCCCGATTGGCCCCCGCTCGCAAACCCCGCCCCCCCATCCGCGCAATTGGCTCCCGCCTGCAAACCCCACGGAACCGGTCCCTGGTGCCAAAAAGTTTGGGGACCCCTGCCCTGAAGTGTTTTGTCAGCTTTTAAGCTTTTGCTCTTTAAGCGATGCTCCTGGTGTCGGTACCAAAGAGCAGGTGTCTGCTCCAAGTCCCCCACAGTCTAAGAATTGCCCCCTGGGGAGCAACACTGGATGGAGAGGGAATTGCCCGTCGAGGTAAACAGGAAGTGCCATTATCCCAGAATCTATCCACGCTAACATCCCTGGAGAAATCCAGGCTCGCTGTAAGGGAAAGCTGGCTTGCCTCCTGCTTGAATGGCTTGACGGCCTGATTGTCCGCGCAGGTCCCGGTGTCATCCCGGAGGTCTTTGGACGGCCCGTCGTGGCCCGGCATCTACCGCCTCTCCATATCGCTGATGGAGCGCCTGCTGAAGACCCTGCGGTACAACTTCCTCACCGACGCCCTGGACTTCGTGGGCGTCCATCAGGAGCGGATCCTCCAGGTGGGCAGTGGAGCGTTGGCTTCTCTCCGGTCTGTAAGAATGGAGGCCGGTCCCTCTCTCTCGGGCAGACGTGCAGGGTTGTCGTCCTGGGTATAAAATGAAAGAGGATGCCTTCAGGTCCTGGAGCAGAGGCAGGATGGAAAGCTAACAGAGACTAAATTTGCGGTTGCAAGAGGCGGGAGGGGACGGGGTCTTGGCAAGGCGTCTCGGGGGAAAAGTGAAGGCACCACGGGTGTCCCGCCATCTTTCTTTTCAGCCCATTTCTCTTGGGTGTTCGACATGCTGTTTCCCTTCAGAGCTCTGTTTTCCATCTGCAGTGCTTGAACGCGGTCCGGACGGTGCAGAGCCTGGCCTGCCTCGAAGAAGCCGATCATACTGTGGGGTTCCTCCTCCAGCTGTCTAACTTTATGAAGGAATGGCATTTCCATCTGCCCCAGCTCCTGAGGGATGTGCAGGTATATTGCCGAACCTTCCTCCACGCGTGGCGGAATGTGGCAGCACCTGTGGCCGAGGAGGGCAGCTGACAAATGGGTGGAATAGCGAGGAACGGACACACGCATTATTGCGCCTCTTGAGCCGGTACAGGTAGTCCGCACTTAGCAACCATTCGTTTAGTGACGGTTCAGACTTACGACGGTGCTGGAAAAAGTGACTTGTGACCGATCCTCACACTTACGACCGCTGCAGTGTCCCTGCGGTCACATGATCATGATTTGGGCGCTTGGCAACCGGTTCGCATTTATGACCGTCGCAGCATCCCATGGTCACGTGATCGCCTTTTTCGACCTTCCCAGCCGGCTTCTGGCAAGCAAAATCAATGGGGAACCGCGTGATTTGCTTAATGACCACATGGTTTGCTTAACGCCCGTGGTGATTCGCTTAACGACCACCACAAAAAGGTCATAAAATCGGGTTGGATTTGTTTAATGATCGCTTCGCTTAGCAACCAAAATTCCAGTCCCAATTGTGATCATTAAGCGAGGACTACCTGTACTAAAGTTGAGGTTTCTTTCACTCCATTTGGATTTTTATGGATTGCTGGCATTTCACCTTCACCGGGACGTTTTCCCCCCTTCTCATCCGTTTCAGGTCAATTTGTGCTACTTGTGCCAGGCCTGCACCTCGCTGCTTCATAGCCGCAAGATGCTTCAGCACTACCTACAGGTGAGTCGTGGAGTCAGCCTGGGGCCGAGCCACGTTTGGGCTGGACACGGGGGCTCGCGCCTGACGGGACGCGACTCAAGATCGGAAGCCCCTGTGCTAAGAGCGCCGTAATAGAACGAACTGAAGTCTTGCCCGATAGGGTGCTTTCCTGGATGCGGTTGGTACAAGCCAAGCCCCCGTTATCTACCTCCGTGAGAGGCAGGCCTTTGTCTTTCTTTGAAAACTGAAAACCTGAAGGAATTGGGTAAAATGGCATGGGGCCAGGTTATAGGCGGGGCATGTTGCGGGTCGTGTGTCCCGTCCCCCCCCCCCCGTTAAGGAGGTCCATCGAGTGGGACTGAGAAGAAGGGCCTTCTCCGTGGCGGCTCCCTCCCCGTGGAACATCCTCCCTGCGGAGATAAGACCGGCCCCCACCTTAATACCCTCTTCCGAAAGGCCCCGAGGACGTGGTTTTGCCAGCGGGCCTGGGGATCCCCGGTTGATGCGGAGCCCATCCAGTGGGTTGTCCGAATGTATTGTTGCTGGCAGGGGGTGGGGGCATAGTGGGTTTTGTATTCGGGTTTTTATTTTTGTAAGCCACCCAGAGTCACCGTGAGTGAGTTGGGCGGCCATATAAATTTCTTCAATAATTAATAAATTAAATTAAATTAAATTAAATTAAATTAAATTAAATTAAATTAAATTAAATTAAATTAAATTAAATTAAATTAAATTAAATTACTAACTAATTAACTAACATACATCATTTCTGACTACCAAATTTTATTCAAAGGCAGAAGCATCTCTCGTCCCAGTTTAAATCCTTACACCAATCGAGCCCCTGTGCATCTGATGAAGCGAGTGCAGGAAAGCTGCTGCCTTTGAAAAAAATGTGTTAGTTGGAAGAGGGGCTACTAGACTTTTTCTAAGTTTTGGCTACCATAGACTAACACACATCTCCTCTGAAAACCGGAAGCAAACTTAGGGATTAGAATGACTGGAATCTCTCTAAAGGTCTTCCAGCTGGGAGGCAGGGAAGCAGCGGCTGGGTATGATGGGAGCTGGAGTCCTGCGTCGTCCGGTTGAGGAAAGTGGCTCCACAGCGTTGATTCTCTTCGAGCAGGACTCAAGCCTCGGGCAGGCTCCCTTGGGTTGGCGTTGGCTCTCGCCACTCCGGCCGTCCTCTTGGCCTGTCTCCACTCACGCGGATTTCTTTCCAGACCAAGAACGGTGAGTCCATTCCCGCTGCGGTCCTGCCTCGCCTCCAGAGAGCCCCGCAGACGTCGGCCAAGCCAGCGGGCCCCGAGTCGGAGGCTGCGGAGCAGAGGGCTCTGCGCGCCGTCCAGTACAGCCTCCTGAAAATCCTCAGCAAGTGTCTCGCTGCCTTACGCCACTTCACCCCAGACATCTGCCAGATCCTTCTGGACCAGGTAGAGAAGCCAAGCTCCTGTCAGGGGGAGGGAGGTCTTTTCACGGGACTCCGGGGAGTTTGTGCGCCCCTTGTTTCGGCAGTTAGGCATTCCGAACAGAGCCTCGCAGCCTGCAGCAAGCGCCACTGGCTGGTGCCTGCCAGAGGATGCGATTCTCAAAATGCGGGCGTGGAGTGACACGCCCGGCTTCCGTTTGGCCTTCGGCAGGTTTCGGTCATGCGACGCTGCCCTCATGTGCCGTTCCCCCCTTTGCAAAATGCACTCCATCTTGCAACGAACCCACAGTGCGTTTATGGCAAGTCAGAACCCAGTCACAGTTGCAAGGGGGAATTGGAGCCTTTTGATGCGAACGTGCCCAAACTTCATTGTGCACAAAGGCAAGCAACTGCAACAGACCCAGACATCATACTGCGCCTTTTTTTCTAGAACAGTGGGAGCCAGGACTTTGCTCCTAGTTGTTAGTGACCTAGTCATCTTTTTCCTGGACTTTAGGCCCAGGTATAATTTACATTGGGTAGGTAACAGCGTTCCGTGCGCGTCATGCCGGCCACATGACCGCGGAAGCCTCTTCAGACAACGCTGGCTCTTTGGCTAACAAACGGAGATGAGCACCGGCCCCTAGAGACACGACTGCACAACTGTGCGGGGGGGGAACCTTTACCTTTACCTATAATTTACATGGTGGCACCTTTCTCTTAACAAGTTTGCCGAGATTCTTCCTTAAGCCCTTTCCCCGATGCTGGTTTTGCTTTGTGCACATTTTGATCCTGCTCTCTGTTGCAGTCCCTGGACCTGGCAGAGTACAACATCCTTTTCATGCTGAGCTTTACGACACCTGCCTTCGACTCTGAGGTGGCTCCCTCCTTTGGGACCCTCCTGGCCACCGTCAACGTGGCCCTGAACATGTTAGGGGAGGTAAGAGTCCCGAGGAGCTTGTGCAGAGCGGAGAGGCCGGGCCATCCTCTGTGCTCAGGCCGGGCCGCTAGTTTGGAGATGCGGTTTAATTGTGTTTGTTGGTGGTGGTGATTTTCTAACGAGGAACTCATAAACTGCCTCAAAGGCTCTGTCTCCTGGAAGGATGAGGACAAACACTGAGTTCCGTTCCAGAAAAATAGGGCTAGGATAAACTCTGCAAATTGAACAATTATGTTCGTGTGTGCATTTGCAGGGTGTTGTTTTGGTAGCTTGGTGCATGCGCCATTAACTTGCTCAGGGCGGTGCTGTCCTGCATGCCCCCCTTTCCTCTTCCCCAGCTCTGGCTGGGCTTTCTCTTTCTGTTGCCTCTCCCAGGGGATAAATCACGAGGCTAGTTGGGAAGTTCCTGCGGAAGAGAACTTCCAAATCAGAACAATAAGCATTCATATTTCCCCTTGCCTCAATCACACACACACCCCACGTCTGCAGCACTGGGGTTCCAGCTGCTCTCGGGACCCTCCGTGATTTGGGGAGACAGCCGGAGACCCTTTGCCTGACTTAGACCCGACAGGCCGGTTCAGAGCCACCTTAGAAATTTATTTATTTATTTATTTTCCATAGCCGCCCGTCTCAACAAGTGACTCTGGGCGGCTGTGGAAATTGAAAGCCATGTTCCGTTTTGAGCCTTGGGCTTGTTCAGAATCGCCGGCTACCTCCGTCCTGCCTGCGCTTGTAGACCCGCCTTCGCCTTCAGTTCTAACGCCGCTTTTCCTTCTTCCCAAAGTTGGATAAGAAGAAGGACCCTTTCACTCTGGCCGCACGGCTGCCCCCCCAGCAGGAGGAGAACAAGACGCTCAAGTAGGTACCTCGGTGCCTTTGGAGAAGGACCTGGAGAAGCGGCTCGCTCTCTTTTTGTAAACTTTCCCCCCGAGCTTGCAAGCTGCTTCTCCGGGTGGTCCGGCTTCTCAGGCCAGTCCTGGCCACGCTGGCCCTGGAGAGTGGTCTGGCCAGGGATATTTGTGTTGCTCAGAAAGGGAGCTGCTGCTTCTGTTTTCACACGGTGCCTCCATGCGAGTCGAGGCCATGTGAATCGATACTGGCCCTGCCCGCAGATTCAGAGTGCATGCCGTTTTGGGACGGGGTCGAAAAACAGATTGTAAACAGGGCACGTTGCTTCGGTCAAGCAGCCTGCTCTTCCGCCTTGCCTGGTGTTCATCGGCTGAGCGATACTAAATCTGCAAAATCTTGTGTTACCTGGGATCATTTCAAACAGAGGGACTGGGAAATTAAACCCAGTGGGAGCTTGTGCAAAGCTCCTATTTCGTAGGTACCACTTCTCCTGTCCTATATTGGTAAGTTCTGTGTTACTAAATGCCTCGACTTAGTTGTTAGGATTCTTGCCTCTCCCAGGGGATAATTTCCAGGGATGGAGAAGTGGCATCCTCCTTACACAGGGCCCTTTCTTTCAGAAGCACAGTTCCACTGCGAGACATTTTTAAGGTTGCTGGTGTTGAAAAGCATGTAGGCAGAGCTGTTAGAAAGACTGAGGCTTTATTGTGGTAAGCTTAGGCAAGCTTATTGACTACAGGTAGTCCTCCACTTAGGACCGTTCGTTTAACGACAGTCTGAAGTTGCGACGGCCTCGGAATGGGTGCTTTACGGCCTGTAAAGCACTTCCAAGCATCGCAAAATGTCGCACCCTCCCCGCAGTCAACATGATTACATTTCAGGCGCTTGGCAACCAGCTCGCATTTATGACTGGTTGCAGCGTCCTGCAGTGACGTGATTGCGTTTCGCAATAGTTTTTGCTGTTTTCCGTCAAAAAACACCCATTGGGGAAGCTGGATTAGCTTAACAACTGTGGTGATTCGCTTAATGACCGCCGTAAAAATGGTCGTAAAATCGGGTCCAGTCACACGGTGACTCGACTTACGACCGCAACGACTTACGATGGAAATTCCGGTCCCAGTTGTGGTCGTAAGTCGAGGACTACCTGTACACCGTTTATTCAGTGGATGCCTGCTTGTTTATTAGGTCTGGGGAAACGGTGGCTGTTCTGAGGAGGAGGGCCCGTTTGCGTTTTGCTCAGCGTTTCTGCTAGTGCTTTTCAGGGGCTGAGCAGACATCTCCTTTGCCTCTAGGACTCTCCTGATGTTTACGATGGAAAACTGCTTCTACCTGCTCATCTCTCAAGCTGTCCGGTATTTGAAGGACCCGGCGATGCACTCCCGAGACAAACAGCGCATGAAACAGGAGCTGAGCTCAGAGCTGGTACGGGCCGCTCCCACCCTCCCTGGTCTGTGCTGAACGCGAGGGGGGCCGCCCATTGCGTCTGCGTGTGGCGGAGGTGGGAATGAGGGCCCTTGGATTAAAACCAGAACGTGCCCCCCGGTAGGAAACCGTGCGGGGTCTCTCTCTGTCCACGAAGAGCCCCCTTCGGCGCAGTGCCCAGAACAGAAGGAATGACGTGGCCCCGTTCTCTCTTTTCAGAGCACCCTCCTCTCCGGCCTGTCTCGCTATTTCCGCCGCGGCGGCCCTTCCTCCCCTGCTGGGGGCGTCCTCCCCTCCCCGCAGGGGAAATCCTCATCCAAGCTTGGGCCCGAAGGACAGGAGCCCCTTTTCCAGCTGGTTCAGACCTTCGTCAGACACGTGCAGAGATAGATCCCGCCCAGCCACCCCGGCTACAGGCTTCCACCCGGGTTCCTCCCCGTGAGCTGCTTGACCTCCAGCATCAGGAAGACGTTTCCTGCTCTCTGCCAGCAAAGGCCTCTCTCTGCAGGATACGGGAAGTTCCTTGTTTTGTGTGTTACGAGTAAATCTGGCTTGGCCTTAATGAGCCTGTCCCTTATTTTTGTAGCTCATGTACAGCCGAGGATGGAAAGAGATGGAGGGAGCTTGAATATTCCCCCCTCCCCCAAAAAATATTATTGGGCATTAACCTCATAGCATAAGGACAGCTTTGTGACGGAGCTTTGCCAAAACGAGCGCGGAGACCCATCTCGCCTGCTGTCCATGGCGCCAACTGGATCCGTCTCTGCAGGTGAGGTATTTTTTTAAAGGCAGCGTCCTCTTCCCAGACAAGATTTAAAAGTCAGAATTCCAATGCTCGAGTCTCACTTTTTGTAAGTTTCCTATTTATACCGATTAAACACATTTCTAAGCAACGCTGGGACTCGAACCCTCTTGAATTTTGTGAACGCCCTAGTTCGGTTTCTGCTTTCAAATCGACCCTTTGGAAAAACAGCTGCGCACAAAACAGTTGGAAGCGCTCCAGGGGGCTCTTTGGGACTTTGGCGGCGTCTGCGCATCGTACAGCAAACCGACGGCTCTCGGCAGCGGCCGGTTTGCAGTTTAACGTCACGTCCGAACGTGTAAAACGTTCTGCAACTGTCCGTTTTGATACATGCATGAAATGAAACAAGCCTGTTTTGTTTTGGGTAGAGATTGAAATATAGCGGTTGGGCGGGAGGAGGGCAGGCCATGATGGTTACCTCGGTGTGTGTGTGTGTGTGTGTGTGTGTACACGTGGTGGTGGTGGTATTGGACCAGGCAGGAAGCTGGCAGGACATGCTGTTTCAAAGCTCAGCAGTGGCAAAGGAGGTGCCAAGGAGAGAGGGGCGCACGTGATTCTTGCCCTGCTTATCCGATAAAATCAAGAGTTCTGGCTTTTCTGTCCAATCCTTGCCAGTCTAAAACTAGTTCGTAGCAACTCCTTTTCGATTTTGTGCCCTTTTACTGCTGACCGGACAGAGAGTCCCATGTGTGAGAAATGGTTTGTAGCCCCCAAACTTTAATGTGTGAAAACCTGGAAGCATCAAAAAAAACCCTTGCGAGGATTACTCTTTTACCTGTGCCGCTGTGCAGTAGAAATACAGAATATAATCAGCTAGCGAGGTGAACAAACCCTGCAGAGGCTGTGAGCCTGCCTTTTAAAAGTGGTTCCATTAACTTAAATAAGCCAAACACGCCACTTCCCCAGCACTTGTTACGCAAGCTAACAAACATCGCATGCTGTTTTGATGCCCAGGGTTTCCCAGCAAAGGAAGCTGGCGGCGTCCAGCCTTAAAACAATCATTCCCTCATCCTTGTTCCATTTTCCCCCCCTAAACATTCGGGCAAGTATTGGCTTCTGCCCAGCCTGGAAGTAGAGCAGAGCTTTCCAAACTGTGTGTCACGACACAAAAGTGTGTCGCCACACAGAGTCTGGTGTGTCGCCACACAACCCGGAAGCGCTGATCATCATCAGTGCTTCCGGGTTTTCCGGCGGTGCGCAAAAACCCGAAAGCGGCAGCACTGCTTCCTGGTTTTTGCGCGCTGCCGCAATGGCGTCACTTCCAGGTTTTCCCGCAGCGACAAACCAACGGCGGTTGGTGTGTCGCCGCGGGAAAACTTTGGAAAGCCCTGAAGTAGAGCTTTGGCACAAGCCATAGACACCCCAATCCATTTGACTCCTCTTGGAAGAAGCAAGGAAGCAGTGGCGGCTATAAGTTTTTATTAATCAAAGGTAGCAGTAACAAGAGTGTCGGACATCTCTTACATCTGAGCTCTTTGCCCGCTTCAAAATCCAGTTTTTAAAGGAACTCGGCAAAGGAAAAGCAGAACCTGCACAGAATACAAAGAGCTGCAAGGGAAGATGGGCAGCATCTGCCAGAGAAATGGGCGCTGGTCACTCGCTCCTTCCTCCTGGCGAGGTTCCACCTATTTTCAGGGTCCGTGGCCCCGGGCGGGCAGACACGTTCCTGACTCGGCCCGGGGTTATGTGACGAACACCCGACGAGGCAAAGACTGCTGGTGAGAAAACCGTTCAAATCGGGGGAAACCGTGCACAAGCTTTAAACCGAGCACACAGGAAGAACATCTACAACTTGCTCTTGAAAGAAACAGACACTAAGATGATGTTTGTTTTAGGCTGGGGAACACCCCTGCGGATACACGTGCAGTCAGCTTGAGATTCAACCTTCATTTCCAGGATTCATGATTTCTGCTCCGCCAAACCAACCTCCGAGTAGTTCCGCTGCTGCGGACGGAACCTGATCACTCGGAAGCGTTTTTAAACCACCGGCTTGTGAAAAGAACGGCGTCTTTCGCCCGAAGATCACACCAGCAAGGGTGGGGGTCTTCTACATGCCAAGCATCTGCCCAATGGAGTCGGCAGCATCTCACTCCTGGGCCTTCTGTACATTCGTCTCGTTCCTCTAGGAAAGGTTCCTTGAGAACCTCACGAAGTTCAGAAATAACTTGAGTTTCTGTTCCCCGTCTGGAATAGGTCTCCAGAGGGGGCAGTCACCTAACCCCATATGGCTTTTCTAAGAATAAACGGGCGGGGGGGGGGAGAATGAAGCCCACTGGGAGGACAGGCCAAGACAGATCGGCAAGCAAGGAGTTGTTTGCAAGTCAGTAAAAATATATACACTTACGGGAGCGTTCTGCAACCTTACATCAGCAAAAGCACGAAGAGTGAAGCCGGTCAAGCGTTTAACCACGCAGCCCTACCTACGCGACGGGGCAGCTGGCTTAAATCTGCTCCATGCTCTGTCCTAGATACACTGGCTCTACATATGGCTTCGAGTTCAGGAGAAGCAGCGCCCCAAGGTCTGAGCTAAGGGGCGTGAAGATATTCGACAAGTCCGGGCTCCTCAATCTGCAGATGGGGAGGTGTGCGCGCATGTGCAGGCAGCACAGAAGAAACACGAAGCTGGAACCAGTGCAGGGCCAGGTAATCGAAGCTTAACCATTCAAGAAACCTCGGCCGCCCTGAGCAACCTGAGTTGCCGATCCCGTCTCCTTTCCTGCAGATTCGATTCCCACTTTCTTTCTTTTGGAGTTTCTATCAAAGATTTGCTGGCGGGGAACGCGTCCTCAGAGAGATGCTAGGCGGCTGCCTCTGACGCTAAAGCTTTCTTCTACTGGCTGGGAGTTTGGGAATGCACCGAGGTGGACGACGGGGGCTCGGCCTGCAGTCAGAGAGAAACCCGCTTCTCTCCCCACACACAACCCCCCTGGAATGTCTAAAACCGATCGAAGCGAGACTCGGAGAAAGAAAAAGATGGGCCGAGGGAAATGTGTGAAAGGAAAAGGCACCGCTTAAGTCAGCTGAATTCTGGAGAGTCCATTTGGTTGGAAACGGGAAGGGAGGGAGGGAGGGAGGGTCTGTCCCTAAAAAGGCTAGTCCTCATGACCCCCCACTCCGCCCTCCACAACGGGGGCTGGCGGTGTCTTCCCAGCAGCTCCCAACGATGCTCAAAGCTGACTGGGACGAAATGGAGGAGAGTCTCGGAAACCTTGGAGAACAGAAGCGATTCACCACCACACCTTTGGGGCCTTAATCCACACATCCCAGGAGCCTGAAAATCATAATCATGATAATGATAATAATAATAATAATAATAAATAGTGAGAGCAAGTGACCTCATAATGAATTAGTTTCAGCCTTTACGAAAAAGAAAAAAGGGAGGGGGTATCTGATTTGCTTGAAGAGTTCTCGCCCGGCACACTTAACTCAGCAGTTCTAAGTAGGTGACTGGAACCTTGCCCTTTTTATTCCCCCTCTCTCCAATCAGCCAGTCAGGATCCATCCCCGGGAGACTGTACACAGTGATCATCTGAAAGAGAGAGATGGAAAGGGGGTCATGGGTTGCCCTAAGGCATGGCTTTACAGGTAGTCCTCGACTTACGACCATTCATTTAAGGACCGTTCAAAGTTACGATGGTGCTGGAAAAATTGATTTACAATTGGTCCACACACTTACAACCACTGCGGTGTCCCCCGCGGTCACATGATCAAAATTTGGGCATTTGGCAACCGGCATGTATTTACGATAGTTGCAGCATCCCAGGGTCACATGATCACCATTTGCGACCTTCCCAGCCGGCTTCCGACAAGCAAAATCAATGGGGGAAGCCGGAGTCACTTAACAACTGCGGTGATTCACTTAATGACTGCAGCAAAAAAGGTCGTAAAATCAGGCGTGACTTGCTTAACTGTATCGCTTCGTCATGGAAGTTCTGGTCCCAATTGTGGTCGTAAGTCGAGGACTACCTGTAATGAAGAAACCAAACTTTTTTTTCCTTTTTTTGCAGTTCTCCACACAGAGAAATGGTAGGTGAAATTTTCATCAATTTTGGAGAGTGGGTAGGGTTCCGAATGGGAGAAGTATTTGAAGGGTAACATAGCTCCCTCGTTGAGGCTGAAGGCCCCTCTTTCTAGCCCACCCATATAGAAAAAAACCCGGCAGATTTCCTGCCGAAAACCCAATTTTGCCGCCAAAGTTCAGCAACTGAACTGCTCAGTGCCAACAGCTTCTGCACCAAACCGTCGATAAGCCACGATGGGAAGTGTGGGGAGCCAAGGGCAAACGAGCCATGTGACGATTAAGCAAGCCAGACTCGCATCAGAGCGTTAAGTTAGCCGTAATGGGGCTCCGAGCCGTGGGTCTTGCAGGGCTGTCCGCGCACCACGCGTTCTACCAGCTACTGGACTTAGGAAGGGAGACGAGATGGCGCCGATGCCAACCTCATCAGACAGGAGGGAGAGCTCGCTGCTGTCCGCTGCTTCGTAGTCATAGAGCACCCGGGCTTTTCGGGTCCCGCTGCTGGGGGGCTTCACCTCGCTGGGGTTCAAAGCTTCAACCACGGGGGCTGGGTTGGGCACCCCGGCAATTGTGGACACCACAGGGAGGGTGGGCACCACCGGGCCCGCAGCAGCAGCAGCCATGGTCGTCGGGGAGGCTGCGTTCGGCGGGGGTGACGTGGATTCTGCGTTGCCCACAAACGTCCCAGGCAGCCTGGACAGGACAGGAAGAAAGAAGAACAGAAGTTGCTGGCCAGCCTCTCCACGTTTTGGCTAGTGTCGTGCAACACGCTTAACTTAGTTACAGAACTTGGCTCTTTTCCGAGGACGCCCAGAATCGGCCACTGAGCAAGCCGCTGGGTCCACACCACCAGGTCAAAACCACCCGGATTTGGCAAGCAAGCTGTGTGAATGCTGCCGCTGAGCCTTTCGTTAACCAGGTTCCCTCATCCAGCAAATGCAGCCCGGAGGCAGATGGGTGACCACCCTTGATCGGCCAGCCTGTCATTTTCCTGTTAAAAGGCTCAAAAGGAACTTCGGGGCCCAAAAAAGGAAAATCCAGATCCAGGCGTGAATTTGGAGATGGTGCTCACCGGTTTGGGAAGGTCACTTCACTTCAATTCTTCCAAATGTTACATTTTTTTCATGGGGAGGAACAGGGTTCCAAAACTCTCCAGCACTTCCAATACAGCTGCTTTCCCCAACCCACTGCTCCCCAGGCTCGGCTTTCAAGTCCCATAATCCCCAGCCAACATAGCCACATCCAGAAGACCGCCCATCTGGAGAGGCTGCTCAGATCTAACCAGGTTTGGGACGAGCTCCAGAATCGAGAGCTGCCCTTGCACGAGATGTTTAGCCACGGCTGACTCAATCCATCTGTCTGGGTTTGCACGACACCCTGAACAGTAAGCTAGCCATGTTGGCTGGGTTTGCAGAATGTGTGAACTGGAACACGGTCAGCTAGTCTGCAACGGTGTCATGTGAAACGAAACACAGCTGCAAGTTGCCACGGAGTCTAGCTCCTGTTCAACGCAGGAATCCAGATTAAACCACCTGACAATGGGTGCCCGGAAGGGGCGTGCAAAGGGTCTTGCGAACAAAACTGAAAAAGTCTGGTTCAGAGTTCAAAAGAGCTACCCCAACCATTCCTAACAGGGTTCTGACCGTCCGAAAAGTGACCCGAGCTGGAAATATCTACGAAACAATGTTGGAATGTGTCTGGTCAATTTGGAACCACCTGATCTGAGCTGGAAATGTTTCAAATCTGGATGGTTTTGCACATATCTAGCAGAAGGGAGCCACCCACCTCAGAGATTGAAAAAACTTCTTAAAAATGACTTTAAAATTTAAAAACGTTTAGGCTAAAGCCACAAAGAGAGAGTAGGGGGGAAAAACGCAAGCTTTTTACTCTGGACGGAATTTCGCTTTGCTATTACTTTCAATTACCCCCCCTAATTTACTAATTTTGCAAGTACAAAGAAAAAAGGAAACAGCTGGAAAAAACCCACAAACATTGTACAGGGAGTTTAAAAAATTCAAACCTGTTCTACCCATTTGCAACTTTATGTCAGTACTAAAATAAAACAATCTTTAAATTGGGCTATTAACACAATAACGAACCACAACCAACGTAGCTCAAATTATAAAGTGAGATACCGAAATGACGACAATTTCCACCTGATCTAACAAATTTGATAAATTTAGCAAATTGTAAAAAAATTAAAGGTAAAGGTTCCCCCCACACATTTGTGCAGTCGTGTCCAACTCTAGGGGCCATTGCTCATCTCCGTTTGTTAGCCGAAGAGCCAGCGCTGTCCGAAGACGCTTCCGCGGTCATGTGGCCGGCATGACGCACACGGAACGCTGTTACCTTCCCACCGAAGTGGTACCGATTCATCCACTTGCATTTGCATGCTTTCAAATTGCTAGGTTGGCAAGAGCTGGGGCGAGTGCGGGAGCTCACTCTGTCATGCGGGGCTAGGGATTTGAACCTCCGAACTTGCGATCTTCCGATCGACAAGCCTGGCGTCTTACCCACTGAGCCACCACGCCCGTAATAAAATTATAGTTAGGTTAAAGAAGACCCCAACTTTGGTGTGATACGATGCAAACTTGCTCATTAAGATTATAACCCCCAAACGGTTTCTGCTACTGCATTCAGATTTTTTTACTCACATTTCTCCTCTGGAGCTGGAAGCCGAGGAAGAGAGAGAAGAGGAGAAATGAAAAACAAATCCGCCCCCCAATTTCCTGAGCTAATCTTTAACTATGAAGACGGTTCCGAGTACCCCCCAAAGCTTGTACGTTTGGCCCAATTTTTTAAGTGCTGAATCAGTGAGGGGCAGGGATCACTGAAGTGGGCTACATCCGCCCCTCAGCACACCATTTATGGGCCCCTGAATATCCCCCCCCCCCCATGCATCCTGATCTGCACAAAAACACGGAGCTTTCGAGGGCGAGAATTTAAGGATCTAATCCTTGGAAAGCCTGCAAACAGATCCACAATTTTTTCTCCTGGGCTGTTGATCAACCCCTCATCGGACAATGCATGCAAAGTCTCAGATCACGGTTTATACCAACCAAGTTGGGTTCACACACCACGCTACGTCAGACATCCTAGCTCAGCGTGATGGGGCAATCCGACCACCGAGCCGAGAACGAGATTTAAGACGTGCATTTTGCTCGGAAGGGGCAAACCTGAAGCATCACAGAGATTCTCCAGCTACCTGCTCAGCTGTTTCTGGAGGTCCAACATGTACCGATAGCATTGGGCGAAGTACGTGGTCTGAGCTTCGGCAAACTCGTGGAGACATCGGAGGTGGTTGACCTAAAAGAGAGAAGGAAGATCCAGCGCCTCGTCCAGGGAAGATTGCTGGCTCTTGCTGAGGACCGGACATTCATAGCCGATTCCAAGCACAGCCCTCGGGGTTCTCGCCGTTTTCACAAGATGGCGCTGATACAGATTGAGGGCCTAGAACAGTGCTAGCACAGAACCTCCCCCACTGCCTTTCTTCACCCAGTTCTCTTTCGATCCAACGCAAGAGAAGAGAACGGCCGTGACATTTTGCAGGTAGAGTGTTGTGTTTGGGCTCTTTAGGCCAAGGAGTGCCCTATTTTTCATTCTTAAGCTTCCCTGGCTGCCCACCCCAAGGGAGACCTCGGGGGCAGGTCCCTCCAGGGGGTGTTTCAGATGGGAAAATGGAGGCTGCAGAAGGACAGAGAGATGGGAAAACACAATATTCTCTCCAGCCATCTGCAGCCTCCCTGGCTGCCCACCCTTCCATTCCATCCCCAGGGGAAATTTCAGGAGGGAGCTCTTCCTGGGGGGCTTTTTCAGATGGGAAGTGGGGGCAGCCGGGGAGGCTGCAGAGAAGGGACCGAGAGACGAGGGGCAGACAGTCCTTTCCCCACTGTTCTGCAGCCGCCCTGGCTTCTACTCTTCCAAGGAAAGGGGCTTTTCAAATGTTGTTGTTTCGTGTCAGAAGCTTTCGCTTCTGTAGTGAAAGGATTTGCCAGTGACATCACCGTTGCCCGGGAGATGCCCAATGAGGCTCCTTTCATGTCCCTGAGATGTTTCCCACCGAACTGGTACCTAATTTATCTACTCGCATTTGCATGCCTTTGAACTGCTAGGTTGACAGAAGCTGGGACTGATTTTACTAATTGCCGGGAGCTTGCTCCGGCAGGCTCCGGTTTCGAACTGCCGAGCTTTCAGCCTTAATGGCTTCTGACTCAGCATCTTAAGCACTGAGCCACCACGGTCCCTTTTTGGCTTTTCAAATTGGGAAGGGTCAGGGTTAGGGTCTGCTCCATGCTCCTCTCCTTCCTTGAACGAAGCCCCCCACTGAAAAACTCACATGCGTGCTGCTAATCCCTTCCAAGAGAAGGCGAGTCACTTCTGACTGCCGGTCGAATTCCGTCTGGGCCAGTCGAAGCTCGTGTTCGGCCTGCAAAACAAAGGGACGGGGCATCGTCGGAATGAAGGCGTGGGAGCGAAAAGGTGGGGGGAGGAAAACATGGCGCTATCGTACATTTATTTATTTATTTATTTATCTATCAAGTTTCTATAGCTGCCCATCTCACAACAAGTGACTCCCCCCTCCCCTGCCCTGGCGATGCATTTTCTGCATTTTATTAACCGAACGTCATCAATTCTTTACCGCGATGGATTTTTAAAAATTATTTCTGGCTATGAACTTTGGCTGGATCAGAACACGCTACCCAAAGCCATTACGAGCTTGGAGCACCCATCTACAGATTTTAAAAGTGGTGACTGCAAATGGAGCGGCTGCTCCCCCGGATGGCTGATTGATCCTCCATCTTTTGAAATATGGGCAACGGGGCGGATGCAGAACCAAACCTCTATTTTTATTATTCTGGAGCATCAGCCTGTTAGTTGACGATGCTAACAGGAAGAACCTATGGCTTGGGGACCAGAGACAGGATGGTGGATACGGACGTGGTCTTTAAATTTCAAACCCTGCAACTGAGCATGGTGGGTACTCTTGATTTTCAAACTTTGCTCCAGCCTTGGTATTTTGGTATTACCTGAATCTGGGTGGGGACCTCCCTTAAAGGGGGAAAGTGCAAGAAAACGGCTTGTTCTGTCAATATCTCACACCCCAAGGAAGAGATGATCTTATACTTGTTTGTTCTCTGGTGAGAAAAAAACCCTCTACCTTGACAATAAAGGTAAAGGTTCCCCCCGCACATTTGTGCAGTCGTGTCCGACTCTAGGGGCCGGTGCTCATCTCCGTTTGTTAGCCGAAGAGCCAGCGTTGTCCGAAGATGCTTCCGCGGTCATGTGGCTGGCATGACGCACATGGAACGCTGTTACCTACCCACCGAAGTGGTACCTATTCATCTACTTGCATTTGCATGCTTTCAAATTGCTAGGTTGGCAAGAGCTGGGGCTAGTGCGGGAGCTCACTCCGTCACGCGGGACTAGGGATTCGAACCTCCGAACTTGCGACCTTCCGATTGACAAGCCTGGCGTCTTAACCACTGAGCCAATGAGGGCAAACAGCGAAGCAGGTGAACAGCAGTTTGGGGGAGAGATACAGCACCCCCAACAGTGGGGAGAGGGTGTCCCATTGCCGGTCCCTTGCAGGTAATCCAAGGCAGATGTGCAACTTCCAACATCTGGAGGGCATCTTTTCGCTGAAGCCCTCCAGGGATTTCTATCAGGCACTACCACTGGCAGTATTTCTCAATCTTGGCAACTTGAACATGTGTGGACTGGGGAATTCTGGGAGATGAAGTCCACACATCTTCAAGCTGCCAAGGTTGAGAAACACTGACCACTGGGGTTGGTTCATTCTGAAAGGGTTGATGTTATTGTTTTCTTTGGCTTTTTGAAAAAACGGGGTTTGGTCTCATTTTTACTTCATTTCTTCCATCCCCAACTGCTCCGGTTCTTTTTGAAGGACACGCCCAAGAAACGTACTGCAAAGACAGACCCGTATTTGCCTGTGGTGGACTGATAAAATCCCTCCCTGTGGGGGCTGGAGGGGAGGAAACACTCTACAGATTTGGGAGATCTTGGCTGTTCCCAGGAGAGGGTGGACATGAAGGAACCCAGAAACGGCAGGGAGGAAACAACGAAAAATCGGATAATCCATCAGCAGGAGCTGCAGACTGAACTCCTTGGACTGCAGGATCCCCTCGACTGCAGGATCGAGAGACTGCCTGGATTTCACTGGGAATTAGCAAGCAGAAGGATGACTTTTGGAGCTGGCCCCTTCTGGCCACGCTGGGCTTCCCATAATCCCCAGCCAGCCAGGTCTAAGGATTATGGGCTGGTCTGTACAGTGCGTCTGAAAACATTTGGCATTTGGTCGCCAGCTCTGGTGAAGAAGTGAGGAGATGGCAGAGACTCCCCAGTGGGGAACGCGAAAGGATTTTAGGACTGTCCCAACTGACTTTAGGGCAGAGAGAATGACATCATAGCGTGGAGAAATAGATTCTCTTTTCTTTCTCAATCACTGAGATTATTTAACGACACTGATGAGCAACAGAGGAGGAGAAAGAACACGGCACACTAAACTATGGAACTCCCCGCCACAAGAAAGGGGATGGGACGGGGGTCAGTCTCCCTGACCCAGGAATCGTTGGAGAGAGGCTACTTTGCTTGTGTTTGGTGATGGACTGGGCTCACCCGGGGCTGATTCACCTCTTCATATCTTTGTTTGACATTTATTATCTGAAGGTCTCTCTCTCTGGTTGGCCAAAACCTAAACTTTGGCTGGGTTCGCACAGCCCGCTTATCCCAGCCGAGATCTAAAAGCTGCATTCGCACAGCCAGGGAAAGCAGGCTAGGTTAACCTTGTTCGGTTTTTGCTGTTGAGGGCATGGCGTGAACTCGGGCTGCCCGAGGCCCCGGTCCAAGCAAAGTGTTACGCCAATCTGGAAAGTGGGTTAACGCAGCCACCAGATTCACCGTGTTGTGGGAATGCAACCCCGGGGTTGACTTCCTTCCCCTCCAGGAAGAGACAAGATGGACATTTTGGGATTGAAAAGGAGAGAGAGAGAGGGAGGGAGGGAGGAATGCTGGAATATTGGCAGTACTTACTTTTTCCACCTCGTCATTCCAAAGCTGTGGGGAACCACGGGACAAACGAAAAGCAGGTCAGCATCGGAAGACACCAAACCGCCATCATTCCACACAACGAAACCGCCTTGCGTGGAGCCGCGTCGGGGGGGCGGGCTTTGGGAATGCAGCCGTCCCGTCCCCCAGCCAGAGCGGCAGACGGCGACGCTTCCCCGGATGGTTTCCGATTCCCTCCTCAACCCGCCCACCCCCAGGCCTTTGGGTTAGGAAATATGGTCCTGCCCTAAGAGGTGAAATTAGGGCGAGTCTGTGGGCAATCGGAGTCCTGCCGCATCTGGAGGGATAAAGGGTCCCCAGCTGGACTTTACAGGACAAGTGCCTCGATTCTGCCTCTGCTATTCTGTGTTCTCTCTTTGGGAATAGGCTTGAAACTCCTCCCAGGCGGCTGTTTCAGATGGGGGAGTGGGGGGCAGCCGGGGGGCTGCAGAGGGATAGAAAGATGGGAACAGACAATCCTCTCCCCGGCCCTCTGCAGCCTCCCTGGCTTCCCACCCTAATCCCAAGGGGGGATACAAAGGGAGAGACCTATTCAGAGGGGAAAGTGGGAGCAGCCAAGGAGGCTGGAGACCAGACAGCCTCTGTCTCTCTGTCTGCAGCCTCCCTGGCTGCCCACCCTTCCCTTCAATCCCAAGGGGAGATCTCAGGGGGGAACCCCTTTGATGGATTTTTCAGAGGGGGAAGTGGGAGCAGCCAGGGAAGCTGCAGAGGGACACAGAAATGGGAAACAGGCAGTCCCCTCTCCAGCCCTCCGCAGCCTCCCTGGCTTCCCACCGTCCCGGGAAGAGAGCTCTGGACAGCACTCTTCCGGGAGGGGTCTTTTTTGAATGGGGAAGGATGGGCAGCCGGGGAAGCTGCAGAAGGATAAAGAAATGGGAACTGACAGTCCTATCAACAGCCCTCTGCAGCCTCCCTGGCGTCTCACCCTTCCCTTCAATCCTGAAGGAAGTCACTGGGGAAAGCTCTCTCTTGCTTTTTCAGCTGAGAACAGCAGGGAGGGCTCACAAAAGGTGAAAAGGCATGTCGCAGGGGAAAAAAACCTGCCCCAGCCATCGCCACCTCAAACGATCAGGTCAGCTCCAACTCACCCCTCAGAGAAATTCTAAAGGAAGTCCCAAACCACCTGGAAAACCAGGAAGAAAAAGGGCGGCCTCTTTCCTTTTATAGAATGAAATAGCGGCCATCAGAGAGGGGGGCTGGGGCCAGAATCAGAGGCTCTTTCCAGAAATATAAGCCCAAGATACGGCCCTAGATAGATAATAATTTCCAAGTGACAGAGATGACGCTCCACAAGGATTGGGGCAGGGGCTTATAATCATGAAGTCTGGGGCGTAACAGAATCTATCCCGCTGGGGGAGACAAGGCCTTGCTCAAGCTTTGCAAAAATAAATGGCATTTGTGATACAAATTGGCCATTCAAATCTACTTAGAAAGTAGGATTTGAATCACCAAACTAAGCCCCGTTCAATTCAAAGCCGTTTAATGTGATTTGTGGCCTGGAATCAATTTGTGGGGGGATGACTCAATCGAATCAACGCAGCTTTGCATCCGTACAGCACAATGATTCAGCCTTTTTTCAGCCCAAGGACTTTCAGAAGGGTTGGCAATCTCATCTCTCTAAATCAGTGCTTTCCAAACTGCCGCTGTTGGCGACACACCAATGGCGGTGGCGTGCGTGCGTGGGCAGTGGTGTGCACGGCGGCGGCCTCGTGTTTTGTAGTAAAACCCGGAAGCGCTGATGGCGCGCCGCTGCCGCCACCATACATGCCGCCGCCGCGCGCGCTGTTGCAGGGGCGGCGGCGACGCGCCATTGCCACTTCCGGGTTGTGTCGCGACACACTAATGTGCCGCGACACAGAGTTTGGAAAGCACTGCTCTAAATAAACCGCTACTATGATCAGCAATCTCATCTCTGCATGGGCAAATTGCTAACCTACATCCGCACTTGCATTCCAAAGCATTTTAGGAATTCCCAGGGTCACAACTAAAACCCTGAATTAGAGACACAAACAGGCCTACCAAAATTAGAATTTGCTATTTGCGGTTCCGTTCCCGGCACTACAGGTAGTCCTCAACTTACGACCATTCGTTTAGCAACCGTTCAAAGTTACAACGGCGCTGGAAAAACCGACTTACAACCAGTCCTCGCGTTTACAACCACTGCAGCATCCCTGTGGTCACATGATCAAAATTCAGGTGCTTGGCAACTGGCTCACACTTACAATGGTTGCAGCATTCAGGGGTCACGTGATCACCATTTGCAATCTTCGCAACCAGCTTCCGACAAGCAGTCTGAGGGAAGCCAGATTCGCTTAATGACCGTGATTCACTTAACGACCATGGCAAAAGGTCAAGATCGGGTGTGACTCACTTAACAACCGCCTCACTTAGCAACAGAAGTTCCAGTCCCAATTGTGGTCGCAAGTCGAGGACTACCCTGTAAAGTAGACCAAGATGAGAGGGAAGAAATCCAATCCAATCCTGGTTTGTCACCTCCAAGTACATAGCACATGTTGCAATTGGAGATTTTTATGAAACAAAATAGAACACGTGCTTTCCCGACCAGCTGGCCCCTCAGATGCAGCAGGACTAAAATTCTCAATCGAGATGGCCAAATGGACCATATTTCCTACGGGGTGAGCAAAACGCACCATTCCAGGGAACACCAGAGCATGAGATCCAGCTGTTTGGGGGGGGGGGTGCTCCAGCTGTTTTCCTGGAAGTAAATAATCTGGAAGAGGAAGTAGTGTGTGGTGTCCTGGACATGGGGTGACCCCAGCACGGGCTACCCAGAAGGAAAATGCCGTGTTTCTGGGAATGGTGCATTTGGCACATCCCTAATACACGTAGAAGTTCGTGCATATAAGCAGGCCAATATTAATCCATAACGCAGACAGGAGTGCAGAGAAGATATTTTGCATTTAAATGGCCACATCTCCTGCAGGGAGGAGAAATCAAGGATCGGCTGCTTCGTTCTTCAGGATGGACCATCTGGGGCCCAGCAAGGCCATCTGGCTCAGAGGCCCCAGAAAAAATGCAAACATGCCATGCGCCGCATGCCCAGGCCAAAGCAGAGCAGCATTTCTGGGGGGGGGGGGGCTTTCTTTCCCACAGCAATGTTTCCGCAAGGTGGGCTACGTTCCAATTGCAGATTTTGGATGGAAGGAGAGGGAAGCATAAAACGGACAGTGTAAACTACTGAAACACTGGGAGGAAAATATTCCAGGTCACAAGGATGTTATGAATGCAGTTGTAGAAAAAAGGCGAGAAATCTACTCAACTTTGCTCCCCTAACTCCGTTTCCCTTGAAAGCCACGTTTGCAAAGGATCTGGGGAATGAAGGCTTTGGACGTTATTAGGAAGGCATCAGAGATACCAGAGAAATTAAGCGCTCTCGCGAGGGGAATTACCCTGAATGAAGAATTCTTTCCACACGGCTGTTTCAGCGCAGTAACGTTGGCTCCATCAGCACTCGGGGGGAATATGCACCTGGTTTCAGTAAACATCCAATTTTGGAGCAGCTCAAAATAGAATTTGGTCTCAAACCAGGTCCTTATAATTGACCAAGGCTGCTGTAACAGCGGGATCCTGAACGTGGGGTTTGTCTAGATGTTCTTTAAGTTCCCTTCCAACCCTGACATTCTACGATTCTTGGGGTCTGTAGTCTCTGTTCATGAGCATGGCCCAGGGGCATCAAAACTGACATACAGGCATACCTGACACCTATCCAATTCTACCCCACTGGGTAGGAATCAAAAATAGGGTTCATTCCTGAATTGCAATGATGGCTGTGAGAGAATGAAGAAGTAAATCTTATAAATAAATACAGAGGCTAAGCTGGAAGGAGGTAGGAAGCAAACCAGCACAGAAAGAGTGATGGAACAGAATAAAAAAATAATGGAAAGATTAAGAATCTCTAGATTTTACAGCCCCTTAACTCTTCAAAGGAGCTTCCGTGCAGATTTTTGCATTTCTAAAAAAGAATGAAAATGGCAGCCACCTTTTAGCAAAGTCCCAGCCGATTAACCCAACGCAATTGCGTCGGATCAAAGATTAGGGATGCTTCCAAGTGCTACAGACCAAAATGTTTGGCTCCAAAGCCCAAAAATGCAGAAAGGAAAAAGGGTGAGTGGAAATGGAGGAGGATCTGCATACTCAAGGCATCAAGGGATCTGTTAAGGCAAAGCTTTCCAAACTTTTCATGTTGATGACACACTTTTTAGACATGCATCATTTTGCGACACACTCTTATAGAAGGGCACAAGGCAGGCACTAGGACCTGCGCAGAATCCTGGCAGGTTTGGAGGCAGCAAGGCACAAGGCAGGCACTAGGACCTGCGTGGAATCCTGGCAGGGCAGGTTTGGAGGCAGCAAGGCACAAGGCAGGCACTAGGACCTGCGTGGAATCCTGGCAGGGCTCGGAGGTAGCAGCAGCTGCGACACACCCAGACACTACAGCCGACACACTAACGTGTCCCGACACACAGTTTGGAAAGCTCTGTGTTAAGGCATAAATCTAGGAACGGGAGCTGTAGCAACGCGTGGGGTGTAGAGCCATTTCTTTTGGGAACGACGCTGGCTAAAATTTTGGGGGGAGATGGTTCCAAGAACCCCCGAGATTGTCCCACTGAGGGGCTCCGCGGCTCTAATCTGGCACTTCCCGAAAAACACCGTGCCCGATCTCTGGAATGCCACGATCAAAACTAACTGCAATGCTGGTTATTCCCATTAATTCCAAAGCTTTTCTTCATACAGATTCAGCCTGGATGTCAGGGCCAAACACCAGCTTTTGGAAACAAGAGGCGTCATCGAGTCAAAGCAGTTTACAGCCCCCTGGTCTCTTCTCTGTCTTGGAAAGAAAAAATTAGCATTTAATGTCCTCCTCCTCCTCTCTCCAGGTTCCATCCATTTTCATCGTTTTGCCTGCTCCTGTTTTGGCAAAAATCAGCAGGCCGTCGCCACTTCCAAAAAGTTGCCAATCTGGAGCAGAAACGCCACTCTGGAAAAGAAAGGCCCCGCCGGGGTGATGCTTGATTTAGAGAAGCAGCCAGCATGCCAACGCCAGCGCGGCCGTTTGAAAAGAGTCGGAGCGATTCCTCCGCAAAACCAACGTGGTGACGCCGTGGACCCGCCGCATCGTCCCCCAATCTCCCCGGATCTGGATTGAACCTGGCTCCTTCCAAACCTGAGCATCAGTGCGGTCCTACCGGCAAGGCAGCAAGTGGAGACCGGGGGGTGGGGGGGGGGGATGAGTTTCCGACATTTTAACGTGAGGCAGAAGCGCAGCCGCCACAAGCCAGGATGAACCTGAAGAATGTGGGAATGGGGTGGAAGATGCTTGCACCCGTTTTCTGCTTTGGGAAGAAAACTGACTGTGGTGGGAAGGGACGCGTGAAAGCAAAGTGTTTTCAAGCACTCCTCAAAGGTGGCATTTCTGTTTTTTCCCCTTCCTTAAAAGAGGGTCCACATTAATGGGGGCGGGGAAAGGATGGAAAAGGAGGAGGGAGACAGTGAGAAATTATGGGGTAATATTGCTCATACCGTCGCCCCGACGGTCCGATTTTGCTTTACTCCTGCGTGGGCGTTTCACACGGAAGAACCTCAAGCTTCTCCCACCACTTCCGGCTTGGGGGCAAGGGAGACATTTGGCGGCAGCTCAGTCTAGGGGTCAAATTAACCGGGCTGGGAAGGATCCTGGGGAGATTTCGCGGCCTGGAAGACCATACGTGGGTTCAAGGAAGGTTGAGAGGAAATTAAAATAGAAAAGGAATATTCATGGCAAGTTGGGTGTCCTCCAGAAACGGGGACTTCAATTCCCAGAATTCTCTGCTGCGCCCAAATGCAAGGTAGGGAATTCTGGGAGTGGAGGTTTGCCCATCTGGAGTCCCCCAGAATGCTCTGTGGTGTCCAAATGCAGGGTGAGGAATTCTGGGAGTGGAAGTTTGGCTATCTGGAGTCCCCTTCAATTCCCAGAATTCTCTGCTCCGCCCAAGTGCAGGGTGGGGAATTCTAGGAGTGGAAGTTTGCCCATCAGGAGCACCCCTTCAACTCCCAGAATGCTCTGCAGTGTCCCAATGCAGGGTGGGGAATTCTGGGAGTGGAAGTTTGCCCATCTGGAGCCCCCCTTCAACTCCCAGAATGCTCTGCGGTGTCCCAATGCAGGGTGGGGAATTCTGGGAGCGGACGTCGGCTCATTCGGAGGGTACCACGGCCAGGAAAGATGGCACTTCGGTGTTGAAAAGGCTAATTTTACTATTATTACTAATCGAGAAATGGGCAAGCAGCGAATGAGTTTGGATTCTGACTCTTAATCCTCCTCCGAGCCCTGGCCAGGGTTTGGCTCCAAAGCCGCCGGCCAGAGGAGGATGGATCCTGACCCCCACGGCAGCCTGTCTGCAGTGCCCCTTGCCCAGGAGGAGGAGCTCAAGAGGGGGGCAGCCCACGCAGACCCCCTCCATTTCCTGGCGACGCCGGCTTCATCTCGCTTCCCCACGGGGCAACCGGTGGAGCAGGGATCCCAGGGCGGGTCGTTCGGCTCACGTTAAAATGCTGGATGCGGCCTCGGCGCTGGGTCCGGGAGGAGGGAGGGCTGGAAGGGCAGCCAGGAGGAGGAGGGACGTCCGGGGTCAGACGGAGGGTGGGCAGAGCGGGGGCTGGTCTTACCGCGGCTGCGCTGGCGGAGAGAACGTAATTACGCGGTCTAGTCTCGTGAAAGTCGGGCACGGCCTACGGAGGGGGAATAGAAGTTCACACACAGGTCACGCGGAGGGAAAAGGGGGGCGGGAGCTGGCTAAGAAGGGGCCCTGGGAGGGTCCCCCCAAACCCACGGTCCCCCCCAGCCTCTTCCGCCTACCCTCCTGGCTCCCTTTTTGGGATCCACCAGAAATGGAAAGCAGGGAGCCTGCCAGGTTCAGGAGTGGGGGACGTGGGGGCCCCCAGATGTGCCTTCAGGACTACGCTGCCCAGCATCCTCCACCACTGGCCACAGGGGCTGGCCCCATTGGGAACCGAGTGCCACCCGCTCCGGAGGGCCCTTGTTCTGGGCACAGCTCCAACCCCTGGGCAAAACGCCTGGAACAGACCCTCCCCGGCAGCTTCCACTGTGTGGGGACCCCAGCTTCTGTAATTCCCAGCCAGCGTAACCTTTGAGGGCAGGAGTCTCAAACATCTGGAGGGTGCCATGTTGGAGGAGGGCAAGCTGAACCAGGGTAAAGCAGGGGGACTCAAAAATATAAAAGGGAGGGGGAGAATGGGGTTTGGGTCTCGCCCAGAATTCCTTAGAGCAGTGTCTCTTAACTTCAGCAGCTTTAAACTGTGTGGAAATATGTCTATGAAGGTTCTCAGTCATCCAGGTGGAATTGTCTGTAGCTTGAATCATGTCAACTGGATTTCTATTTTCTTAGTGGAAACGTTTCGCTCCTTATCCAAGGAGCTTCTTCAGTCTGAGCAAAGTTGGTAAGGGAATCCTAAATATGTTCCTAGGTAGCTGTGTGACCTTATACCTGGGGCTAGGTCATGGTTATATTGAGATGTAATTTTTAAGTCCTTTTATCATCTAATGGAGGGTCGTTAAATTTTTTTAACGACCCTCCATTAGATGATAAAAGGACTTAAAAATTACATCTCAATATAACCATGACCTAGCCCCAGGTGTAAGTTCACACAGCTACCTAGGAACATATTTAGGATTCCCTTACCAACTTTGCTCAGACTGAAGAAGCTCCTTGGATAAGGAGCGAAACGTTTCCACTAAGAAAATAGAAATCCAGTTGACATGATTCAAGCTACAGATAAACTGTGTGGACTTCAACTCCCAGAATTCCCCAACCAGCATGGCTGTCTGGGGAATTCTGGGAGTTGAAGTCCCCCCATCTTAAAGCTACTGAGATTGAGAGACACTGCCTTAGAGCAACGTAATAATAATAATAAAAATAAAAATAACAGCAACAATATATTATAATTATAATTAAATTATAATTAAAATATATTATTATTATTATCATCATCATCATCACCACCACCACCTACAGTCAATTGCAAAAGGCAGCTTTACTTGGAACAGCTCACATCCTGTGGTGATACCTTTAATATTATTAAACCACAACATCTGCCTATCCCAGGTCCTTGGGAAGGACTCAATAGGTGGACAAAAATGCCAAATCCAGGCTAAACATCTGGCTGACTGTGCGACCAACCATAAAAACTTATTAAACTTGGATGCCACCCGACTCTTTGGAGGAAGGAATGTAGAATGACGTGATCAGTGGGCCAGAGAAAGAAGGGAACAGCCATGCCACGCAAAATTACACCACCCAGCAGGCGCCTTTTCCTTTCTTTGCTCTCAGGCTCGCTCGCTCAGACAGACATACAGCATTCCAAAAACATGAGGACTAGAAACTTTGTGCCGGCCATGCAGGGTCATGCTTTCAAAATCCATTCAGGCCAGCCTATGGAGGATGACACGGACGTAACGTTCTGCGGGGAAGGGCTGGAGTAAGAGGGCAGAGTGGAACCGCAAAAAAAATCAATAAAAACCAACCTATGTGCTGGAAAATATGCCCCAAAGGGCATATAAGTGTGTAAGAGGGGCGCAGGCATCTTGCTAAACAGAGCTAGCCAAAGGGGCCTAAAATTCCCAGGAAGTTTCCTGTGACGATCCTGGCTTTAAATGCCTTTTTGGGTGGAACGGATGAAATTGACGAGCTATTTTACAGGTAGTCCTCGACTTACGACCATTCATTTAGCGACCGTTCAAAGTTACGACAGCACTGAAAAAAGTGACCTGTGACTGGTCCTCGCACTTACGACCATCGCAGCATCCCCATGGTCACGTGATCAATATTCAGGCACTTGGCAACCAGCATGTATTTACGATGGTTGCAGCGTCCCGGGGTCATGTGACCACCACTTCTGACCTTCCCAGCTGGCTTCCAACAAGCAAAATCAATGGGGATCCACATGATTCAATTAACAACCGCATGATTCGCTTAACGACCACAGTGATTCGCTTCACCGCCACCACAGAAAATGTCGTAAAATTGGGTATGGTCACATGATGCCTCGGTTAACGACTGCACCGCTTAACTATGAATTTTCCAGTCACTGTTATGGTCGTAAGTCGAGGACTACTGGTATTGCATTAGCCAGATTCAGAGGCAGGGCATCCCAAACAGCAGCAGGTCTTGGGGACACGCAATTACAGCTGCCTCCCTACCCTGGCAAGCACAGGGCTCCTTCCCCGCCCGGCACTATCCCTCCCCCCAAATTCCAAGACTGCCTCGGAAGACATTAGATCTTGCCAACTAAAATCCAGTGGTTTTCCAAAGCCAGAGGACCGCTTGCCCTGGTCCAAATTCCCTTTCTCGGACGTGCAGGGAAAAGGGGAAGGAGATGCTCTTTTGGAGCGGGCAGCCTATGCACTGGTCCTGCTGGGGAAGATTTTTCAGTTATTATTTTGGCAAAGACGGGACGGAGGGTGGCCAGAGAGGAGCTGTCGCTTGTGGGCAGTGACCGAGAGACAGGGCTAATGGGGGGGGGGGGGAGAGGGAGGAAAATGCCCCTTATCTCTGCAATGGAAGGATTAAGGAGAAAGTGGGGGGGTCCGTGGCGCCCCTTGGAAGGACAAAGCCACCATTTCTTGCTAAAGATTCCCACGTCCCTCTCTGCCCAGCCCCCCATGCACGCCATTCTCACGCCCCTTTCCCTACAACAGGGCTGTGCGTAGCCTGGTTCCTTCAAAAGAAATGCAGCAACGACCACCACTCCTTGTGGAAGGCAGCTCCGAAGAGGAGATCTGAGGCCCAGCCCAGAAAATACATCCAGCAATTCAGGAGGTGCTGTCTCCTCCTTTTCAAACATGTCTTTGCACCCCTGAAGGACTAGAAACTTAACTTGGAAAAGAAGGAAGCCAAACTTTACCGCTTTGAGGGGGTGAACTGGTACCGTCTACAGACAGCCCTGTTTGCCCCCCAATTCTGGCTCGTGGGGCTTTGAAACCCAGCTCCATATTTGGGGAAGGGGCTATTTGTCTCCCCTGAAGGAAAGACCCCCACCTCCACATTCTCTCCACAGACACAAGGGGTATTCGCAAATGAAGAGCATATCAAGAAGAAGAAGAAGAAGAAGAAGAAGAAGAAGAAGAAGAAGAAGAAGAAGAAGAAGAAGAAGAAGAAGAAGAAGAAGAAGAAGAAGAAGAAGAAATAATAATAATAATAATAATAATAATAATAATAATAATAATAATAATATCATCACAGCACTATTAACACAAGTAATACTCACATTTCCCTCACACTGAGCAAAATTACAGACAAAAAAAAAGAGGACAAAACGGAAGCAGAGGTTAGTGGAGAAAACAGCAGGAAACAGGAAGGACGAAAGATTCAGAAATTCAAGAGAGTGGGAAACCAAACAAGGCCGGAAGGAACCCAGCGAAACAAAATTCCTGGCATTGAACGAGGTTTGGTGAATCACTTCCATCCAATTTGGCACCATCCATCTGGATAGCATAGGATAGGGCAGTGTTTCTCAGCCTTGGCAACTTAAAGATGTGTGGACTTCAACTCCCAGAATTCCCCAGCCAGCAGCTGAACCGAGAAATCGGGTTGAAACTGTTCAAGAGATGCACCAGGGAAAACTGGCTATTTTTGCACAGGGTTTGCAATTCCTGCTGGGACGAGGAAGCGCGTCTTGGCAGACCCCTGAAACTGAAGTTGTGTGGACTTTGCACGCTTAAAAAGCGGAAGGGCTTAGTAGAAAAACAAAAGGCCCCACGAACCAGGGGTGGGACGCAGCCCTGCGAGGCGTGCTTTAGCCACCGAACGAGGCTGTGAACCCTGCAGGAGCCTCCCAACTCTTTGATTCTATGATTCTAGACCAAAACAAAAGGACTCCATTACCAGCTTTGGGCCAAAGTTCTCGCCGCCCCCACCGGATTGGCCGGGAATGGCTGGACCTGAAATCTAGAGCTGGTGGTTGCTGGCTTCAGAGGTTGATGAGTTGAATGGTCCTTAGTTTGGCCGCATACATTACGCAATTCAGAGCGATGGGTGAAACCCGTCGCTGGGGTCTGTACCCCATGGCGAAGCAGGCTATCATGGCTTGCTCAAACCATGGTTAAAACCAAGCTGTGGTTCAGCGTGACATCGCTGTCTGCTTGGAAGCATCCTAGGTGAACAACAGCCAAATAAGTCTATGTGCGTTTTGGTGCCCACGAACAAGTTGGAACAGTCGGATGCGCTTTGATTCCACTGTAATACGGGGGGGGGGGGCTTTATCCTTTCTCTTTGCTTAAAGAAGGGGCTGATCGTAAGGCAGCCCTCGCAGGGACATCTGCGGCTGTCCCAAACTGAAACGAAAAGGCTTTAAAAAACGGCCGTAATGTCGCGAGCGCGCCAAAGTGCACGAGGCGAAGATGGTGCCATCTTCATGCAATTTTGGGGGAGGGTGGGGAGGAACCCCCCAGCCATAGCACCAATTCCACCGCTGTGCCTGTTCCTTTTTGACCTCGCTTCATTTGGGAAGGGCGTGCTTCAAAAACCAAGCACCCAGTTCGGGCATCGGAACTAATCCGCAGCAGCCCCGAATTCCCCCCTCCACTGTCCCTTGGTTTATAAGTCGATATACTTTTTTTTCCTTTTGGCCCTGTTGGCTGAGGCTGATGGGAACTGTAGTGAAGCAGCATCTGAAGGGCCCCCTGTTTCTCTGCAGCCTGATCAGAAAGAGGACGCCCGCCAAGACGTTGCAAGCCCAGTTGCTGTTTTTACTCGACCTACATTTTGTTTAACTACGTTTCCACCCTGCCTAAGAGCAGAAAAGCAATCCAAGCAGAGGCGGCGGCGAGTGTTTTCTTTCCGATTCCCTGGTCTTCCTCGTGTCTGGGCCTCGAACAGAAACCCCCCTTGGATCAGGGCAGTCTGCCCCTTTCCAGATGTGCCAGGAAGTATGACTTCCAGGCGGGCTGGAAAGGTCCCAGAGCTGCGGGCCCGAAACATCTGCGGGATGGAAGACCAGGGAAATTTGGTCCCAAAATATCTCATCCTTCAACCACCGAGTCTGGCAAACCGGAAAAAAAATGTTAATATTTCCTCCCGGATTCTTTTCGGCTTCAATCGGGAGGTGAGCTTTTAGAAGATCTGCACCCCCAACAACCAGCCTCTCCCGTGGAAAACTCTGTAGCTTTCAGGAAGAGAAACTTGCTGGGGAAAATAAGACCGGGGATCCCTTCTTCTTTTCTCCCTTAAGTTTAGTTAGAAAAGCAGCAAGAAGCCTAAAATCTGTTTGGAAATACCAGGGGTGGGAACTCTGGGATGTTCAAAGGGCATCAGAAACAAAGAACTGGATTTCATACAAAAGCCAGCATGGAGTAGGGCAGTGTTTCTCAACCTTGGCAACTTTAAGATGGGTGGACTGCAACTCCCAGAATTCCTGAGCCAATTCTGGGACTTCAACTCCCAGAACTCCCCAGCCAGGGGGAATTCTGGGAGTTGAAGTCCACCCATCTTAAAATTGCCAAGGTTGAAAAACCTTGGTGTAGAGGGAAGATGTCGGAGAATCACTGGAGTGATCCAGGTTCAGGTCTATCTTTAGGCCTGATGCACGCTCTAGGTCAGCCTACCTCAATGGGTTGTTGTGAGGAGAGAGAGTCAATTATGCTGCCTTGAGCTGCTGGTAGAAAGACAGCGGGTTCTACAAGGAGGGATCTGGTTTAAGTGAACTTTCTCCTGCTTAAAGTGAATTAGAAACAACCTTGGCATGCTGATCTGGAAAACTAAGCATCCTGGAAAATTGGAGATCTGGTGGGAGCAGAGCTCCTATCCTACCTCTCCCCCCCCCCTAAATTCCTGCCATGTTTTTGCCCGGATTCTCCTAAAGACATGCAGGGGCTGTCACCTCCCAGATCTGTCTCCTGGGTTTGGGAATCAGTTCGCCCCCAAGAAAGGGCCTGGCTTGCAAATGAAAAAGGAAGAGAATTGGGGCCTGTTCCCCCTCTCTTGAAGCAGGTGGTTCCTTGCTCTGTTTTATTTTTTGGGGGGGGGGGGAGAAGAAATCACAAACATACGAAGCCGTTCCCTTCATCAGAGACATGCTGGGTAGAAAGAGAAGAGGAAGAGACGGGATCTCGCTTGCCGCATGCAGATACACACGGGGGGGGGGGGCGGGGGGGGCGGGGGGGCGGGGGGGGAGGAAGAAAATTACCGCTGCCTTGGCCTCTGCAGCCTTCGCTTTCTTCAGCCGAGCTTTGCAAGCGTCCAGGTCCAGGCGACGGTTTTCCAGGATCCGTCTCTCTTTCTGGAAAACAGAGAAAGTCCCGGCTGGTGCTTTTGTATTTTTCAATTGAGATATAGTGGAAAGTGAAATTTGAGTTGCCTGGGGGGTTGTTTTCCAGGCTGGGGGACATGCATGGCTTTTTAGGGCATTGCTGGGGGGGGGGGTTCACCCTGCAAAACGTGAGTGGGATCAGGACAAAACCTAAAATTTGAGCTAATTTCTTTGGGGCTTAATTAGGATTAAATTTAGTTAACATAACCAGTTTCCAGTTTCTCCACATTCGAAATCAGAGTTTGGTAACAAGCTTCTGGGGTACACCAAATGTTTTTTTGGGGAGGGAAGGGACTGGGAGTGAAGATATAGATCACAAGATTTATTTATGCATTTATTTACTCTATTTATCTATGGCCACAATTCAGTTATAAAGCTCAGCAGGTACAAAAACATTGAAAAGGTCCATGGTAGTTATAGAGAAAACGTCCTTGGTAAATTCAATAAAACATCACTAAGAAACCAACAATGAGACATCAACAGCTTAATTTAATTGTCGTCAGCCAATCAACACAACATATTCAACACAGATGGCTAAAATGGCTCCTAGAAAAGGGCCAGACTTTAATTTTTTCCTAAATGAAATTAGGGAAGAAGAAACTAGGAGTGCTTTCCATTGCAACGCTTGCTAAAGACACCTTTTATGAGCTTTTATAATTTTTTTCATTGAACTATAATTAACAAACATTATCAACTAACTAAATTAACATAAATCCAAGATGCACAGAGGAAAAAAATATAGAAAATACAAAAAAAAATCTACTAAAAATTAAGGAAAGAGACAGGTACTGTACTTGTGCGAATCTACCATTTATGTAAAGCAGAGCTTTCCAAACTGTGTGTCACGACACAAAATTGTGTCGCCACACAGAGTCTGGTGTGTCGCCACACAACCCGGAAGCGCTGATCATCATCAGCGCTTCTGGGTTTTCCCGCAGCAACGCACCAACGGCGGCGCGCAAAAACCCGAAAGCGGCAGCAGCGCTTTTGGGTTTTTGCGCGCTGCCGCAATGGCGGCACTTCCGGGTTTTCCCACGGCGACACACCAACGGCGGTTGGTGTGTCACCGCAGGAAAACTTTGGAAAGCCCTGATGTAAAGTATTACCATATTATGGCCTATTGCTATTGAGGCAAACTATAAAATCCATCCAAATTTGATGAAACTGGTTCCTGCTTTTGATGTCTCATTATTTTAACTTTTTCTAATGTAGCAATTGTTACATTATCTAGAGTTTTCCAATGTTGGGCAATTATTATTTTAGCTGCTAAAATTAAATAAATAATACAGGTAGTCCTTGCTTAACAACTGTTCGTTTAGCGAACATACAGTGTTACAAAGGCGCTGAAAAACTGACTTACGACTGTTCCTCGCACTTACAACAGTCAGAGAGTCCCCACAGTCACGATTTGGGCACTTGGCAACCATTGCGCATTTATGATGGTTGCAGCATCCTGCGGTCATGTGATTGCCAAAATCAATAGGGAACTGCGTGATTCGCTTAATGACTACTGCAAAAACAGTCGTAAAATCGGGTCGATTCGCTTAATGACCGCATTGCTTAGCAACCTAAATTCTGGTCCCAATTGTGGTTGTTAAGCGAGGACTACCTGTAAATTCCTTATTTTTAAGTTGAGATGTGGTCCTATAAATAAATGTAGGAAGCCTAACTCTGGGGAGCATTCAATTCTTTGTTTAATGATGATACTTATCTCCCCAAAAATTTTACACAAAAAGGATACAGCTTTATCGCATAACCACCACAAATGAGCTTCAATTTGATTCCAAAAAGGCGCTTCGAAGCAAGCTAGAATATGAATAAAGCACCGGCCTGCGACTCTTTAAAGCAGCTGCATCTTTCCCCAGAATTGTGTGGCAGCTACAGCATTGCTGAGGGGCGTGGTGGCTCAGCAGGTAAGACGCCAGGCTTTGTCGATCGGAAGGTCGCAAGTTCGGAGGTTCGAATCCCTAGCCCCGTGTGACGGAGTGAGCTCCCACACTCACCCCAGCTCTTGCCAACCTAGCAATTCGAAAGCATGCAAATGCAAGTAGATAAATAGGTACTTTGGTGGGAAGGTAACAGCGTTCCGCATACGTCATGCCGGCCACATGACCGTGGAAGCGTCTTCGGACAACGCTGGCTCTTCGGCTAACAGACGGAGATGGGCACCGGCCCCTAGAGTTGGACACGACTGCACAAATGTGCGGGGGGAACCTTTACCTTTACCTTACAGCATTGCAGGAAAAGAGACGGCTGCTTTAAAGAGTTGCAGATCAATGCTATACTTGCATTCAGAGGCCAATTATTTCCCCAATGCTACAGACCGACTTTTTTTTAATTCCCCAAGAGCTGCTTGCATTATAAAGGCAGGAAAAAGAAAAAAGTGTTAGCTAAAAATGTCATATACCCAACACTTCCAGCTCTACCTTGACGGTTTCTTTTTCTTCCCTCCCTCCTAAAAATATTTAGTTGTTATTCACATCCCGCCCTCCTCAACAGATTTTCTGCGGTAAGAAAAATGTTGGGGAAACCGGCAGGACCATATGCAAAGCTTAAAAGGAGCAGATGCTGTCCTCTGAATCACCTCCGCCCCCAAAACCATACCAGGAAAGAAGGACGAGCTTTTATGCAATAATTCTGCAAGCAACCTACAAGCCAGAGAGTTCCTGACGTAACCAAGGAGGACGGAACAAGGCAAGATCAAAGGAGGCCAGCTTTCTTCTCTGAAGCTTGGTGGTGAGGCTCCTCAAACCTTGCCACCCAATTGCAGCTTTGCGGTCTGCTCACAAAATGTCCTGAATTTGAAACGGTCTGTTTTGAGGTCAGATGTGAAGCTCAGAAAACTTCTGGTCCGGTTGGAATGATCCGAAATGTCTTGCAAGCCGCCGGTGTGGATGATTAATTTAATCTTAATAAAATGGCATTTGTCTTTCATTTCATGGAGTCCGGGCACTGCCCTGGTCCTTATGGAGCGTGGGGATACGTCAGCCAGTCCGTAGCAAGTGAGTAAGTCAATGCAGAGGTAGAATCAGCGCAACGACTAGATTCCAAGAAATTAAATTTGCCAATTAAATGCATTTGCCAATTAAATGCAAATGCAATTCTCCGCTTCAAA
The DNA here is from genome assembly GCA_023362775.1 of Charina bottae. NCBI lineage: Eukaryota > Metazoa > Chordata > Lepidosauria > Squamata > Charinaidae > Charina > Charina bottae. The sequence continues at coordinate 1,139,550 of JALMGJ010000046.1, read as the reverse complement.
AACATTGCACGGCCCCACAATAAAGCCTACGAGGATTGGAATTGGAAGTGAAATCTAGCAAAGACACGCTTGCTTTGGCAGGGAAGCGAAGGTTGAGAACACTTCAACCCAGAAGGGCCCTCTTCACCCACCCTTCCCGCACCCATTGACGCACCGAAATGGTTCTCCAGTCTCCCTCCAGGAAGTTGCGCAGAGGACACAGGAAATTGATGGAAGCCGCGTGAATGAAGTCCCGCTCGGCTCCCCCCAAACGCCGTTCAGTTTCGCCAACTTTGATGAGAGTTTTGCCTACGGAGAGAACGCACCGTTGGCATTTCCTCATGGTCTCCCATCCAAGCCGGGCCGGATTTCAACTTGGGACGTCCCTAAGCTACAGGGAGCTGCCTCGGCTCTCTTTTTGGCCCCCAGCAACTCAATTCTTCCCCTCCCAAAGGACGGGATCGCCGAATTCGAAGGAACCCGTGAGGCCACGGAGTCGAATCTGCTGCTCGAGGCTGGAATCCGGCTTAAAAGCAGCCTCGATGCGGACCCGCCCAGCAAAGCAGACCAGCTTCCTTGCTCATCAAACACCTCTGGCTGATACACTCGACCCGATTCTACTGGGGTGCCTCACTTCCTGTCTTGGCAGGGAGTCCAAGGTTCATAGAATCACAGAGTCAAAGGTCCCCTTGAGGTCATCCAGCCCACCCCTCGCTCAGGGGAGGAATGCAAACCCAAGTATCCCCGACGGACAGCTGAATACGTGAGAAAGGGCACCATGAAAGGCAGAGGAGGGGCAGCTCACCCCGTGCTCCGCACCTACGAAAACGCCGGTCTGGGGGGAAGCGAAGCCTCTGCCCGCCACCACTCACCGTAAGGGGAACCCGGGCCGAAGTCGTTGGCCGCTTCAGTCATGTACTGAGCCAAAAGTTCCCCGTTGGTAACGCGGGAGGGTAACTTCCGGTCAAGCTTTTCGTACAGGAACTCCTCGACTCTGGCACCTGCGACAAAACGGAGCCATGATTGTGTTACAAACCGGAGGGGTTTGGACGAGGAGGAAAACAGGATCCCGCCTGCAGAATGAAAACCGCCCAAGACGTGCCTTGCTGCTGAGCGCTGGCCCCCTTCCTCGCTTCTTTTTGCTGCTGCCGCTCGGAAAAATTTAACTTTACGTTCTCTTCCTTTTTTAAAAAAACAAGCAGCCTAAAGTGAAACGCCCAATAGTAGAAATTACTATATTTTTATCTCACACACAGACACACACAGAGTTCTCACTTAACAACCACAATTGGGACTGGAATTTAGGTCACTAAGCGATGTGGTCAGTAAGCAAATCTCGACCCGATTTTATGACCACTTTTGCAGGGGTCGTTAGGCGAATCACACGGTTCCCTATTGATCTTGCTTCTCGGAAGCCAGCTGGGAAGGTCGAAAATGGTGATCACATGACCGCGAGATGCTGCAACCATCATAAATGTGCGACGGTTGCCAAGCGAATCGCGATTGTGGGACCGTGGGGACGCTGCAACGGGCATAAGCGTGAGGAAAGGTCATAAGTTGGTTTTTTCAGTGCCATCATACCTCCAGACGGTTGCTAAACGAATGGTTCTTAAGGACTACTTGTACATACACACACATATGGAGCTGCCTTATTGCATTTCACATTAGAACCAGCAGAACCCTACCCTGGTGTCTTCCAGGCATGCTGGAACTCCAACTCCCAGAGTTCCAAGCAAGGGTGGGCCAAGATTGGAGCTCCCAGAATCCTCACGGGCCATGCCAGCTAGGAATTCTGGGATTGGGAGTCCCAGGACTTTTGGGGAGCCCTGGGGCTGGTTCCAGCCTTACCACCCCCTGAAGCTGGATTCTTGGAACGATTCCTAAATGCAGCCCTGCTTGAAAACCTTCAAATGCCTTTAAAGGCATTTAACCTTTAACCTTTCGCTTGATAGGTCTCATATTGCAAATTTAAGCCAAGAGCCTCTGCAACCCGGTCCACACATTACACTAAGCCAGCTACCCGAAGGGATCCATTCAATGTACTAAGCCACCATCCATGGTTTGCAAGCTGCAATGGCTGGTTTCACACTAAATGCTAGCAAATAATAATAATAATAATAATAATAATAATAATAATAATAATAATGCAAAAAAACGCAGGTAAGAATTTCATGGCTCTGCATCTTGGGTGAAGCCAGCGGGGCTGTTTTAATTCTTCCGTCAATCTGCTTGGGTTAAGTGGATTAACCAATTAAAAATCAGGAGGAGTCGGGGAGCATGAATTCCAGCTAAAATATTTTATTAAAAGGCATCAGTTTTTGTCAGCTGTGGCTCAGTTCATCAGAGTAACCAGTTAGCAACTGCAATGGGATATGACAGCTAAATAGCAAGGCATTTGCAAGGCACCAAAAGTTGCCAGACGGGGGGAAATGGGGAAAAAACACCATTTTCCTAAGACTTCTGCAGAAAAACCCAGGCCTCCCTCTCCCTTCGAAACATGCCTCAAATCAAATACATAAAATCAGAGACTGCTGCAAAGAAGCTTGCCTGCAAGCGGTAGATTCTGAAATGTATATTTTTAAATGACTGTACTGTCTTTACTGAAAACAAGATGACCACCACCCAAAAGAAACACCAGACAAAAAATAAATGGCCTGCTTCCAATATCAAATTCTGGGAGTTTTGATGGCTACGCTCCCATTTGAAAATATAAATAACTTGGGGAAAAACTCAACTTTCCTTTCAGATAAATACAGCTGCCGGGACATATTAAAAAGCAGAGTGGCAAGAGATGGAAGAGAGAATGCAGAATAACAATACGTTTTTTTTAAAGCCAAATGACCCAAACAGCAAAGTACAAATATTATCTAAAATTTGGCAGCAGATAAAACAGTTTAGCAAATAAAATAATTGATAAACACTGTATTACATAAAAAAACCTCTAGCTTAATGATGTGTCACTAAAGACCTTGTTTCTATAGCAATAGTTAAAAATTTGGCTGTTGCTGCTGTAATTTTAGGATTTTTATCTGCGAGTAAAATTTTAACATACAGGTAGTCCTTGCTTAACGACTACAATTGGGACCAGAATTTCAGTTGCTAAGTGAAGTGGTCATTAAGCAAATCCAACCTGATTTTACCACCTTTTTTGCGGCAGGTGTTAACTGAATCACCGTGGGTGTTAAGCAAACCACGTGGTCATTAAGCGAATCACGCAGTTCCCCATTGATTGTGCTTGCCAGAAGCCGGCCAGGAAGGTCGAAAATGGCGATCATGGGACCACCGGATGCTGCAACAGTCATAAATGTGAACCAGTTGCCAAGTACCCAAATCGTGATCATTGCAATGGTCATAAGTGTGAGGACCAGCAAGTCATTTTTTCCAGCACCACTGTAAGTCTGAACCGTCCCCTAAACAAATGTTTGTTAAGCGAGGACTACCTGAAATCTCTCTTTCCGGTCTTCATTTTAAAACACACCAGAAAACCTGACAGAACGCCTTGTAAAATTCACAATATAATAAAAGATGACCCACTGTTTCAAGATCAACACCATTACAGGGATACAGAACGCCTCTTTTAAGACCTACAATGCAGACTTGCTTCACGTTTCAATTTCAGTTTTTTATTTTTTAAATTGTCCCCTTCGACATGGCATGGCTATGGCTTTTCTGCTTTCTTTTCAACTTTGCTGGCTCCTTCCCTCCCTCCAAATCTGAAAATCACTTTCACCGAGACCACGTACAGCGGGGTGGTGCTTCCTTGGAGGGCTGACGTTTCGTTACCCAACTAGTTAATATAATCTGTGCAGGAATTTTGGAGAAGTGAGGTTGGCTGGGGTCCTCTGTCCTGCATGTTTTCCACAAGATATAATCTCTGGCCAAACAACATCGTTCCCATTCGAGCGTGGGCAAAGTGCGGAAGATCAATTTCTAATACGTCCTCATGTTTATCTGTATTTAACATCTAAAACGGGAGGGTTGTGGTCGATTCACTGAAAAATGATACGAGGGGCAGATTATTTTCCATCTGATCTAGCCTGCAGTAAAAAGTTCCAAGTCAGGTGTCCCCCCTGTAGGAATGCAACAAACCAGCACTGGGGTGGGTTCACACAACCCTCTACCCCAAAACCAGATTAGGGTTTAGTGCAATGTGGGGACTCACTCAACAGGAAGCTTCTCTACTTCCAGGAACCAATATGACATGTGTAATATTATATAATATACAATATGATAGAACTCTTTAAATCATAGCTTTCCAAACTGTGTGTCGCGACACACTACTGTGTCGGCTGCAGTGTCTGGGTGTGTCGCCAGACGACCCAGAAGCTTTGAGTGGGGGGGAGCCAGAAGAAGAGGCACCCCCGCCAATCAGCGCGCGCCGATAAGCGCCGCTGCCTTGCCTCTCCGCCCTCAGCCGGAGAGAACTCTGCTGGGTGTGGCTGCAAGCTCCAGGGTGGGGGCGCTGCCCTCAGCGCTGCTCAGCTGTTCAGCGTGGGACTGAAAAGGGCTTGTCCCTCTCCTCCGAAGGCTCTGACTAGATCGGGGAGCCGAATTCGAGGGTCTGGAGGCTCCGTGGAAGCTCTCCTGATGCTGGAGAAGGTAGGGCTGGGCATGAAAATGGCCAAAAAGCCCCGGAAAACGCAGTGAAAACAGCTGATCGGAGGCTGGGCAGTCAGCGGGGCTCAGCTGAGCTCCTGAAAGGCAAACCGCGCCGAAAAATAAACGGGCGCAGCTGCCGAAAAAAGTCTTCTGGCGCTCTGGGGAGGGTGGGGTGGTGGTGGAAACGGGTGCCCCTCGTCCTCAGGGGGGTCCCCCAACCACGGGAGAGGCGGCGGGCGCCCCCCCAAAATACCAAAAAACGGCAAAATTCGTCGTGTTCCAGGTGGGTGGAAAGGGGCGGTTTTGGACGCCCGGGTCTACTGCTGCATTCGAGCTGTTCCCAGGCTGTCCTGAAAGCTGGTTTACAGGCAGGAGCCAATCGCATGGGCCGGGGGCGGGGTTTGCAAGTGGGAGCCAATCGCATGGGCCGGGGGGCGGGGTTTGCAGGCGGGAGCCAATCGCGTGGGCCGGGGGGCGGGGAGCCCTGTTATTACTGTGTCGCGAAATGATGCATGTCTAAAAGGTGTGTCACCAACATGAAAAGTTTGGAAAGCTCTGCTTTAAATAGTTTATCACCTGCTTCTTCAGCTTGGGCAACTGTCCAGATATGCCCAGTGACTTAGGCTGGGGGATTCTGGGAACTGCAATCCTATATACTTCAGAAGAGCCCCAAATGGAAAATATTCTAAAACAGGTGTCTGTGGATAATTCGGGGAGCTGCAGAAGGGGCCAAACACAGGAAAGATGGTTTGTTATATCTGTGGATCAATGACTGACTGGAGCAGCGAGATGCTGGTTGAAGAGCAAGATTCATTCATGTCCAACTTTCTTTAAGTGGCCAAAGGTCCACATTTCAGCCAAAGGAAATTAGTGAATTAATTGCTCCCGGTACAGGAAGTCCTTGACTTACGATCAAAATTGGGACTGGAACTTCCGTTGCTAAGCAAGGTGGTTGTTAAGTTAGTCATGCCTCATTTTACTACCTTTTTGCCACGGTCGTTAAGTGAATCACCACGGTCAATAAGCGAATCACCATGGTTATTAAGCGAATCCAGCTTCCCCCATTGATTTTGCTTGTCGGAATCCGGCTTGGAAGTTGCAAATGATGGTCACATGACCCCCAGAATGCTGCAACCGTTGTAAGTGTGAGCCGGTTGCAAAGCGCTGACTTTTGATCATGTGACCGCAGGGACGCAGCTACGGACGTAAGTGTGAGGACAGGCCACAAGTCAGTTTTCCCAGAGCTGTCATAACTTTGAACAGTCGCTAAACAAATGGTCGTAAGTCGAGGACTACCTGTACTAACAAATGCTTACTAGGGTTTGGTTGGAGCAGGATTTCCGTCTGTCGTAAAATCTTCTCCGTCCAGTTCTTGGTGTTTTCTGCCCGGGCCAGGAGATTTTCAAAGTGTGCATCTAACTCAGTCTTCTCCGCCTGGCCTAGTTTCTCCTCCGTGAACTGCAGAGGGGAGGAAAAAAAAAAGGTTCCCCAATCATGAATAGCATGGAACAACTTATTCTTTAAATATTTTGAAAAGTAGTAGATAGATAACTACATCAGCAAGAGGAAAAAAATACAGTCATGGTTAGACAGTGACAAAGAATCAACATATGTCAGGGGTGATCCAAATAAATGAAATACAACAAAAAAGAAAGAAAAAGGGAGAAAATTAGTTAAAAAAAAACTTCTATGTACCATCCATGTGCTATCAATACAGAATCAATTCAGTTCTTAAACTTCATTCAGTCTACAGGTAGTCCTCGACTTACGACCACAATCGGGACCAGAACTTCCATCGCTAAGCGAGGTAGTTGTTAAATGAGTCATGCCCAATTTTATGACCCTTTTTGCTGTGGTTGTTAAGCAAATCACCACAGCCGTTAAGTGAATCGCGTGGTTATTAAGTGAATCTGGCTTCCTCCATTGACTTTGCTTGTTGGAAGCCGGGTGGGAAGTTTGCAAATGGCAATCACATGACCCCGGGACACTGCAACTGTCGTAAATACATGTCAGTTGCCAAGCGCCTGAATCATGATTATGTGATCACTGGGACGCTGCGATGGTTGTAAGTGCAAGGACCAGTCGCAAGTCACTTTTCCCAGCACCGTCGTAGCTTTGAATGGTCGCTAAACGAATGGTCGTAAGTCGAGGACTACCTGTAGACTGTATGGTAATGTATTGCTTCATTTTTAGAACATAAAGACTTTTCAAAAATAGGTAACAGTCTAATACCCTGAATCTACTCCTTGCTATCAGGAGAAGCAGCTTTTTTATCATTTATGTACCATTATCCTCTGTTCTGTTCAGTCGAGGCTCAGCAGAGCCTAAGCTCTTCATCTTGTACAGATTCTAGTACTGCAGGCCACAGTGTTTACTCAAGTACATGCTACTGCCAACCCGATGATTACTGATAAATTATATCCAGAACACAATCTCTGAAAACCTTTTAAAAAGCTGTAAGAAATCAACCGAGTTAAGATATTTATCCCCGGTTGCTCCATAAATTCCAGTAGAACATCTTCCCTGCTGTATTCAAATTCAGGTTATTCCACAATATCCGTTTCTCGCATGATTCTGACTCAAAAGAAGGCTCTGATGCTGGGAAAGGTGGAAGGAAAGAGAAGAAGAGGATGAGAACAAGGTGGATGACTCATATGCAGTGGTGGTGGGGCCACCATTGGAAGACCTGAAGGACCAGGTTGGGGATAGATCATCACGGAGAAAATCTGTGTGGTTGCTAAGAGCCAACACTGACTTGATGGCACCTAATCAATCAATCAATCAATGGGAAGAAAGAGAAGAAGAGGATGACCAGCAGCAAGGGGGATGGACTCAGTTACAGCAGTGATGGGTGCACCGTTGGAAGACCTGAAGGACGAGTTTAGGGACAGAACCTCCTGCAGAAATTCTATCTATGGGGTCACTAAGAGTTGACATTGACTTGATGGCACATAATCAATCAATCAGTCAATCTGTTCTCTAAAGAAGCCCATGTTTCTCATTCCAGAAAAACAGGGACGTTAAACTGGAAGCCCATTGGTACGGCTGATAGGTTAAGGCTGCCTTAATCATGAGGCAATCTCAGTTTGGCCAAAGATATCAGAAGAGTTTTTGGCCTGCCGTAAAAATATTCTCATTGGTCTGTCTATCCCTGTAAAGTGATAGGAATCACCCCTGCAATCCCTCTTAAAATATTTATCTCAATGTAATCCTCAGATGACATTAATCTTGCCCCAGAGACCAATCTTACACATTTAATCTATTTAAATTAAAGCCCTAAATCTAGTCTACCTGGGAGATGTTGGGGGTTTCCAATTATAGTTGCTCTGGACCCCAGATGATTTCACAGGAGGTATATCTAAGATTTCAGGGACAATGGTCATCCTTGCAATGTTGCTGTGAGCACTCTCACAAAATGGCTGCCATGGTAGGCGTGGCCCAAACCCAAACTGAAAACTGCTCTGCTTTTATCATTGGCGATCACTCGTAGCCGAGTAAGATTGTCTTCCAAAGGTAAAATTTTAACAGTGGATCCGTAAGTGGCTGTAAAGGCCAATTCCGGATCCGCACAACCTCCCACAATGAGGGCATAGGTTTCCGGGTGGGAGACGGTCATGGTGAGGGTTTGCTTGACGTGCCTTCCTTTTAGCTCTTTTTTCCCTTTCGCACTGCCCCCCAGTCAATACTGTATGTTTTTGGGCTAAAAGACCAAGCAGAAAGATAAATAAAGAAAAAAAGCAGGCAGCCGACTTTTGGGGAGGGGGCACTACGGGGTCCAGAGGCATTTGGGGGGGGAAATCTGCAGATATTTTGAGATCTGCAAGCTCTCACCTTGATTTATATCTGGGGATCATGAGCCTTTTCCCAGCTAAGGGGGGAAAAAAACTGGCACAAATTCCAAGCGCTCTCAAGTTAATACTTTATGCCAAAAACAGTTTTGCGACGGCTGCTTGGAGTAAAAATTCCCCAGCTGAGCCGAGAGACTTGTAACTGCACAGCTATGCCAATTAGCCCACAGCAGGCATAGAAAATAAAAAAAATAAATAAATAAAGCTACTTTATGCATTCAAGGTCTGAGTAAAAATATATTTTTTTCTCAATTTCCTGCTAATGAAGTTAAAGCATGCCGATGCCTTGGGAACTCAGCAGCAGGATAACAAAATATCTTTCTCGATGGTCTTGTTTCCTGCTCCAGCTGTTTATATTTCCTCCAGTTTGTATGATAATAATAATAATAATAATAATAATAATAACAACAACACTTCTCTGAACATCAGTCTGTTTTGAGTTGAGTACTGCTCTTATGTTTCCCAACTTTGCAAACTTTAAGATGTGGGGACTTCAACTCCCAGAATTCCCCAGCCAGCATGCTGTCTTAGATTAATCAAGTGAGTTTAGGCCTTACATCAAGCCAGGCTTTAATGAAATTACAGGTAGTCCTCGCTTAACAACCATTCTTTTAGTGACAGTTCAGACTCACAACAGTGCTGGAAAAAATGTCTTACAACCGGTCCTCACACTTATGACTGTCACGACATCCCGTGGTCATGTGATCGCCATTTTTTACCTTCCTGGCCAGCTTCTGGCAAGCAAAATCAATGGGGAACTGCATGATTCGCACAACGACCACATGGTTTGCTTAATGCCTGTGGTGATTCGCTTAATGACCGCTGCAAAAAAAGGTGGTAAAATCGGGTTGGATTCGCTTAATGACTGCCTCACTTAGCAACTGAAATGCCAGTCCCAATGGTGGCCATTAAGCGAGGACTACCTGTACAATTGGGGGCGTGGTGGCTCAGCGGGTAAGACGCCAGGCTTGTCGATCGGAAGATTGCAAGTTCGGAGGTTCGAATCCCTAGCCCTGCGTGCGGAGTGAGCTCCCGCACTAGCTCCAGCTCTTGCCAACCTAGCAATTCGAAAGCATGCAAATGCAAGTAGATTAATAGGTACCACTTCGGTGGGAAGGTAACAGCGTTCCACGCGCATCATGCCGGCCACATGACCGTGGAAGTGTCTTCGGACAACGCTGGCTCTTCGGCTAACAAACGGAGATGAGCACCGGCCCCTAGAGTCGGACACGACTGCACAAATGTGCGGGGGGTACCTTTACCTTTTTTTTTACCTGTACAATTAGCTGGGCTGACCCAACACACCAAGTCATAAATCACAGTGGACAAACCGCAACATCCGGGTCCACACAGCTATCTCCAAACGAAGTCACCTATGGCTTACCATGATGCTCAAATCTGCTTGGCGGGGTCCACGAGGAGGGTGCAATCTGACCAATTCAGAGTGACACAAAGGTCTCCACCAGTTAAATATGCTTGTGCGGATTTAGATTAGGAGTGATGCCTGAACTGGGGACAATGATGGGGCGCCCCTAGCCAGCACTGGCTGGTCTTGGAAACTAAGGAGGGCCAGAACTGGATAATATTTGAAGGGGAAATTTCCAGGAAATGCCAAGCTTTAGACTGGACTGGGCAATTGACCAAAAAAAACCCAACAACCCACCTCCCCCTAAAGCAGGGCTGATGGGACATCACTCCCATCCTTGGGAACGCTTGGCATTTACAGGGTCCTTGCTAACTCGCCCTAAATTCGGTTTTTTCATGTCACAGCTCCCCAAAGAAGCAGGCACCTTTGGGTATCATCTGGTCTCAAATAAAGGCTTCCCAGAGAGTCCACTAGTGGCCAGGGAGCAAATCCACCTTGGTCAGGACCCTTTTTTCCCCAATTCAACGTTTTCCCAGAAAATTTGCATCCCTAAGTAAAAAAAAAGTAAAATGAAATGAGTAACAGTAACAAGCCTCTGGAGTTAAGCGCAAATCCTCGTTTCCGCCCCCCCCCCGCCAGAAAGAGCTCGTTTGCTGTGGCCTTCTTCCAGACATTACTTTGATTTCCCAGTCTAGCCAACCGCCCTAAACATTTCCAAGTGGTCTTCCATCCAAATACATCAGGGCCCAAAAGCACCTGCGGAGTCTATGAAGGTTCTCAGTCATCCAGGTGGAATTTTCTGTAGCTTGAATCATGTCAACTGGATTTCTATTTTCTCAGTGGAAACGTTTCGCTCCTTATCCAAGGAGCTTCTTCAGTCTGAGCAAAGTTAGTAAGGGAATCCTAAATATGTTTCTAGGTAGCTGTGTGACTATCTATATATATATGTGACATATATATATGTGTGGGATATGTGACCTGCGGAGATATATCCCAGAATATCTCATGGCTGCCATTTACAGCACCACAAAGACGGAAGATTGCATAGCGACACAAAGACGCCTTGCTGGCTGAATAGACCAGAGCTTTCCAAACTTTTCATGTTGGTGACACACTTTTTAGACATGCATCATTTCACGACACACTCTTACAGCAGGGCACAAGGCAGGCACTAGGACCTGCGTGGAATCCTGGCAGGGCTCGGAGGCAGCAGCAGCCGTGACACACCCAGACACTGCAGCTGACACACTAACGTGACGCGACACAGAGTTTGGAAAGCTCTGGAATAAACAGTACGTGCGCCAACCTTTCTCCCTGGAGTTATTTTGTCCTTTAACAAAAATTGGTTATTCCCCCCCCCCCTTCTTCTTTGCTTTTAAGATGGATCTTTTGAGAAGCACTACATGCTGGCAGGCACAATATGTTTCTCAGCTGCAGCCCCATCCATTTCATTTGTGGGATGGGACCCACAAGCAGGAAAAAATCAAGTGGAAAAGCAGCCTTTGAAACTGTACAAGGGATGGTGAAATTGACGGTTAGGCAATTGACTTATTGAAATTGACTAGAGATGACTGATTGAAATTGACTAGGGACAGGGCAGCACAGAACCAGCCCCGCTCGAACGTGAAACAGCGGAATTGGGAAGAGGAGAAGGATCGCCGGACAAGAGAGGGACTGTGCTTCCGCTGCGGGAAGGAGGGACACCGAATAAGCGCTTGCCCTCAGGGGAAAACGAGCGTTAAGGAAAAACCTCCGGCGAAAAAGGCAGCTGACAGAAGTACCCTCAAAACAACACACACCAAGGGAAAAGGAGCGGCTGCGGCAACCGTGAACCCATGGCAGAATCCGGACCTAGAAGAAGACAGCGACGACTCTGACTTCGAAATCCAGACGGCAGGAAACGAGCCAGGTCTGTTCTGATGAGCGCCACAGGACAGACCTCCACAAAGGGGCGCAAAGGAAGTAGTCGCAACAACCCGACAATGCACCTAAAGGTACAGTTGAGAACTTTGGGTGGGAGGAAAAAGTATGTGGAAGTTGCAATGCTAGACTCGGGTTGCTCTAGAAACTCAATGCACCCAAACGTAGCTGAAAAGATGGGACTGGACCTGTTTAAGCTTAAAACGCCCATCACATTTTGCCAATTGGATGGGTCGGAACTGAAGGGGGGGCCAGTGGAGTTCTACACTGAAGGACTGCAAATGACTTTGGGGACTCATGTAGAGACTTTGCGGTTCCTAGTGGCTCCCATTGCAACACGACCCATTGTGTTAGGATTGAAATGGTTGAGGGCAAGAAACCCCAAGGTGGATTGGGTCTCAGGAGATTTGGACTTTACGGATGGGACTTATCATGAGATGGACAATGATAGCACACCTAACTGCATTGAGCTGGGGGCAACGGGGATGGAATTTGAGGAGGGGGAGCAGGACCAAGGGGGTGGCACACTCACAAGCACAATTCCGGAGAAATACCTCCCGGTAGCAGAGATATTCGACAAGAAGGAATGTGAGCAAGAACCCCCCCATAGGCAGTCAGACGCAACCACTGACCTCATCCCAGGGGCACCGTTTCCCAAGCCCAAGCTGTATGCCATGACGCAAAAAGAACTGCAAGAATTGCGCAAATTCATAGATAAAAATTTGGCACGGCGGTTCATTGAGCCAGCCAACTCCCCCCTTGCAGCCCCGGTATTGTTCAGGAAGAAAAAAGACGGGTCCCTCCGGCTTTGCACTGACTACAGGGGTCTTAATGCAATTTCGGTTACGAGACAGTACCCTCTCCCGTTGCTGAAAGACATGCTAGCGCAGCTATCAAAAGGGAAAATTTTCACAAAACTAGATGTTAGGGAAGCTTACTATCGTGTTCGTATAAGGGAGGGGGACGAGTGGAAAACTGCATTCAATTGCCCATTGGGTTCTTTCCAATACAGGGTGCTCCCGTTTGGGATTGCGGGGGGACTGGGAATCTTCATGAGGTTCATAAACGAAGTATTGTATGAATTTCTGTACAAAGGGGTAATTGTATATTTGGATGACATACTGATTTTTTCTGAAAATCTGGAGGAACACATGGAGTTAGTTAAGAGGGTGCTTGAGAAATTACTCGAGGCAAAGCTTTATGTAAAACTTGAGAAATGTGAATTTCACAGGGAACAACTAGACTTCTTGGGGTATCGCATTTCGCATGAGGGCATCGAGATGGACCCTGAGAAAGTCAAAGCGGTCCTGGGCTGGCAGCCCCCCCGAACGCGCAGACAGCTGCAAGCGTTCCTTGGGTTCGCGGGGTTCTATAGGCAGTTCATTCAAAATTTCGCGCAGATCGCGTTGCCCTTGACTGACCTATTAGAGACGAAAAGCAAGGGCGCAAAAGCAAAAGCCCCACCACCGAGCACGAAACTCGTGTGGACACAAGAATGCCACGTGGCGTTTGATAGGCTAAAGGAGATGTTCACGAGGGAGCCCATACTCAAACATCCAGAAGCTGACAAACCATTTGTGATACACACAGACGCATCAATTAGCGCAGTGGGGGCCATACTACTGCAGGCAGATGACACTGGGAAACTAAGACCGTGTGCATACATTTCACGGAAATTTAATCAGACGGAGAAACGATGGCATATTTGGGAGAAAGAGGCATTCGCTGTCAAACATGCCCTAAGCACGTGGCGACACCTCTTGGAAGGGACAGCAGAGGCGTTCCAAGTGTGGACTGACCACAAAAACTTGGAAGCTCTCAAATCCCCTAGAAAACTACATCCTAAACACCTCCGGTGGGCAGAGTTTTTTAGTAGGTTCAACTTCACGTTGAAGTACTTCCCTGGGGGGAAAAACTACTTGGCAGACGCGCTGTCACGCCTACCGCAGCATGAGGGCAAAATGGAGGAGGTCATTGAATCGCTCATCCCCTCCCAACCAGCGGAGGCTCAGAGCCCAGCAACAACAGAAGGGAGGGGGGGAAGGCAATATGGCAATTACCCGCAGCAGCGCGCAGCGCGCGGCTGAGAGCAACCAGTGGACAGCCGAACTGCGGGCGGCAACAGCAACAGACACCTGGTGGGGGGAGAACAAACAGACCCTAGTGGAAAAGGATGGGGTGGAAGGACAACAAAGCCTATGTCCCTGAGCCCCTACGGCAAAAGGTTTTGAACATGCATCATGATCACAAAACGGCAGGGCATTTCAGCTTCGTAAAAACACTACACTTAATCCGACGCAAATTCTGGTGGCCATCCTTGCGCACAGACGTTAAAGCCTATGTGCGCTCATGCCCAGTGTGCGCAACCGCCAAAAGGAAAATGGGGAAACCCACAGGGAAGCTGCAGGAAGTAGCAAACCCCACACAACCATGGAAGCAAATTGCCATGGACTTTATAGTGGATTTACTGATGAGCAAAAAGAACACGGCCATTTGGGTGGTCACAGACTTATTTACCAAGCAGGCACACTTCATTGCATGCAAGGGGATACCGAATGCCCAAAAACTAGCTAGACTATTCATTCAACACATCTATAGAGCCCACGGGACGCCGGGACACATAATCAGCGACCGCGGCAGCACTTTTACTTGCAAGTTTTGGCGGGCATTTTTGAAGTTAATTGGATCAGAACAGGGGCTCAGTAGTGCGTTCCATCCGTGCACAGATGGTGCGAGCGAACGTCTGAATGCCACACTGGAGCAGTACCTTAGATGCTACATTAATTATCAACAGAACGATTGGGCGGAACTGTTGCCGTTCGCAGAGGTTGCTTACAATAACGCGCTACATCAAAGCACGGGGTTTTCGCCATTCAAAGTCGCTACAGGGCAGGAATTTGTGACTATCCCCGAATTGGCCATGGCACACAACACAGAACTACCACAACCCCTAAAAGCGGACGAATGGATAGAAAAAATAACCAGTAATTGGCCAGTCATGGTGCAAACACTGCAGGAAGCCAAGGCAAGTTATAAAAAACATGCCGACCGCAAGCGGGGGGAAGAATGGGACTTGAGAGTAGGAGACAAGGTGTACTTGTCAACAAAAAACCTGAGGGCAACACAACCGTCACGGAAACTGGCACCAAAATTCATAGGTCCATTTCCAATTATTGAGGTCATCAATCCAGTAACGGCAAAATTGCAATTACCAAAGGCACTAAGAAAGGTACACCCAGTTTTCCACATTAGCTTGTTGAAACAACACCACAGTTCACAACAATGGCACCCAGAACCAGAGGAACCCACCCCATTACTGGTAGAGGGAGAACCACACTTTGAGATTGATAGGATTCTGGACTCCAGATGGCACAAGGGGCAGTTGCAGTACCTAGTGAAGTGGCAGCATCTACCGATTGGAGACAGGGAGTGGGTCAGTGCCAAACACACACACGCTCCCAAACTTGTAAAAACCTTTCACAGGGAGTTCCCGGACAAACTGCATTGAAACAGGCGCTTGAACAATGCAATGGGCTAAAATACTTTTGTGCTCTCTCCCTACAGGAAATGTATGAAAATGTGTAGAAATGTATGAAAATGTGTAAATAATTGGTTGGGTTAACAAAACATGCAGCTAAGGGGGTGGGGGGAGCATCTTGGGCCGGGAGCATGTCAGAGATCGGCAGATCTCTGCCAAAGACGCTAGACAGGAGGCTGCAAGTGACACGAAAGAGACGCCGGCTTTGAAGTAGACCGGTTCGCACCTAGCGACGATCGCGAATACACATCTCCGCGAGTGGATGTCTGAGCAGCTTGGAAAGGCACGAGTTACACGTGTTACCACCAAAGAACCTCGTGGGGGGGGGGGAGGGAAGATTTATATGTGCAGGCTTTACAGGTTCCAGCCATTCAAGTCTTTGTTCGTGCTAGCTTCTGTATGCTATAATAAACTCTTCTGCTTCTAAGAACTCATGTGTCTGTGAGTTACTCTAGAGCAGGGAGATTATAGATATCGGATGGAGTGCCTTACAGGTGCCCACGGTGGAAATAGATTTGGAAATGCACAGCCAGAGAGGTGCCAGGGCCAGACCAGCCTTTGAACTGGTGAACTATGCAAAAGCTGAAATTCAATGTTATTTTATTGCAATGTAACTGAACCGAGTGAATACGATTCTGCCCCAGGGATTTAACAATTTCCTGCTTCAGTCATGCAGAACCTCTGAATTGGGGGGCAGGCCTTAAAGTGCCAACGGAGGGGCAAACACAGCCCCCAGATGGGTTCCCTGCCTCACCCGCCTTTTTGCAAATATAAATAATTAAAATTACAGGTAGTCCTCACTTAACAACCATTCGTTTAGTGACATTTCAGACTTACAATGGTGTTGAAAAAAACGACTTACAGCCGGTTCTCACACTTATGACCATCGCAGCGTCCCCATTGTCACATGATCACGATTCGGGCGCTTGGCAACTGGTTCGCATTTATGACCGTCGCAGCGTCACGTGGTCACGTAATCACCATTTTCAACCTTCTCGGACGGCTTCTGGCAAACAAAATCAATGGGGAACCATGTGATTCGCTTAACAACCACATGGTCGCTTAATGCCCATGGTGACTCATTTAACAACCACCGTAAAAGGTCGTAAAATCGGGTCAGATTTGCTTATTGACCACTTTGCTTAGCAACCAAAATTCCAGTCCCAATTGTGGTCATTAAGTGAGGACTACCTGTAAAGGATGGTCTTTTATCTCTCGCCTTTCATTCACAAGTTCTCAGCGCTTTATTTCTCCTACAACAACCCTGTGAGGTAGGCTGGGCTGACAGAGAGTACAGCTGTCCCCAAGCCCCCTGGGGGGCTTCTGTGGCCGAGGGAAGACTTGAACCCGAGTCTCCCCTGCACCACCCCAACTCCTTCACCACCCCTCCAAGCTGGTTGCAGTACCCCAAGTTTACCTTTCGGTCAACAGGTAATTCAAGATTGGCCACACCCACTTTCCCAGGCCTAGGAAATGCTCCCCGGCTGCCATTTTGTGCTTCCGCCCACGACTCGCTCTCAAGACTTCTAACCCGTCCCCAAAAAGAGGACCACCGACTGCAAAGAGAGAGTTCCCTGGCCCAGCACAGCTCCAGGTTTTTATCTTTCCATATTGCCTTTGAATAAGAAAAGTATTTCCTTTGGGATTCTCACGATTGCAAAATTCCAGAGTGGATTCCAAACGGGGCGTCCTCAGTTGCTCTGGGTCTTTTGAAGAAGGCTGACCCATTCAAGACCCCTCACGCAGGCGTCCCAACTGAAAAGGTTCCTCTGCCAATCCATGCAACGTGGGGGTGAACGTGCACCATTTACAAAAACGCCTCTTTTCTGCGGCTTCAGCCCACGCTGCCTCCAAGCCTCCCTCAACTGGAGGCAGTCTGGGTCTTTCCAACACTTTTTCTTATTCTAGTCTTTTGCCTGAATATGCAGAAATATTGCCAGAAAAAAAGAGACAGGGAGAGAAGGAGAGCGAGGGAATGCCAAGAAAAAACAGGGAACCATCTGCAGGAAAGAGATGGATTATCCAAAATTAAAACAATAATAATAATAATTAAATTTGCTTAGAACACTTTCATTTTAAAATATTTTTCCCCCAGGTGATTGAAAAACAAAAAAAAATTAAAGAGTCTCCGGGCTTTATAAACCTGCCTACACCCTACCCGGATTTGGAGGCTAAGAAGGGCTGGGCAAATTAATTTCTGGATGGGAGACCACAAAGAGTTCCAAATCTGTTCGTTAAGCTGGGAAGTAAAAAAAACAACAACCCCATCCATCTGGAACTTCCATATTGCTGCTAGAAAAAAGGGCTCATAAAATCATAGTGGTTAAGCTTGCTCAAAAGTGTCATCATCTTTTTTTTGTTTAACTCTTGAGATAAAAATCTTTACGCAGCAGATGGGGAGCGCACAACATTTAAATAGAATGAAAACCAGACACCCAAGGCACCGTGGCATCAAATCAAGAACTCTGGCACAGAAAAAGAAAAAAACAAGAAAAAAAACCCACCCTTCCAAGCTCATAGAAAATAAAATTGGTAATTGTCTCGGATGTGTCTGGAAAGAGGATTTTGAACACCCGTCAATGTAATACTTTGAATAACCAAGACTCATAAATAACAAAACAGTGGAGATCTTAGCATTAAGTTTTAAGCTCAAAGACTGAATTTTTTTCTATTATGAAACAATTCAATGCATTTTTCAACTGCTACACTTAGCATTAATTGTACGAATTAAGCAACCTGAAGTTCATTAGCATTTTAGAAATTATATTTAACTTCCCCCCCATCTTTAAAGGTTCAATTTACCTAAGCGTCATAGCGTTAACCATTTCTAGTTTCTATTGCATATCATCTATATTCTGTATTCTATAATGTATTATTCGCATTTTATTATGTAATAAAACAATTAACTTGGGGGAAAAAATAATCTAGGCTCCACTTGAGGAAAATTATGCTATAATTAATAAAAATAGTCAATCTTTAAGGTCCAAGGAGTTTTCCTGCGACGCAGAAACAGTTTGCCCGTCAGTTGTCCATCTAAACAGTGTTTCTCAATCTTGGCAACTTTAAGCTTGTGGACTTCAACTCCCAGAACATGGCTGGCTGGGGAATTCTGGGAGTTGAAGTCTACACCGCTTAAAGTTGCCAAGATTGAGAAACACTGCCTTAGATCAATGCTAATTTTGAATGAGTTCCTTTTCATCTGTCTTTTGCTTCCTGATGCTAGATTTTTTTTAAATAAAAAAACCAACATTTTTCATGCAATAGGTGCATCGACACACTTAAACCCTACCCATGTCATTATATTCAAATGCAAGCTCTCTCTTCTGCAACATTTTCATCTCTAATATATAGATATTTAAAGAAACCACAGGGCTAAAACGAGGTTGCTGTTTGGGTTTAAAACACTATGCAAACTGCAGATCATCATCATCATCATCATTTATGTGCCACCCAACTCCCAGCAATTCTGGGTGGTTAAAGTAAAAACACAACAGTTTGGTTAGCAAATCACTCCCCAGATGTGCCAGAAAGGAAGGAACATCACAATCTCTAGCTGTTGAAAATCCCAATACAATGTAAATTGCATTAAAAGTGCTTCTCCGTCTTTCGAAACCTTTTAACGGTTCATAATGAGCCAGAGTGTAAAGCAATACTCCTTATTCAGTGACTTCACGCTCATTTGCACGCCCTGACACAAGGCCCATCTGTACACACCACTCAAATGTATTGTTAAGAGATGGACCTCAGCCATTTAAACTTACTAAGATTCTTATAAAGACAAATAAAAAACAAGGGAAGAAACCTGCAAAAATGAGCTATCCTAATCACCAGGAATACCAATCAAAGATAATAATTTGATGGTCTTCAGTCCTCACTCCCTAGTTTTCAGTGCTAAGGCCAGGCTGCAAGATGATTTATTCTCAGCACGAATTTAAAAACCGAACATTAAATTTCCCAATTTCGGCTGTCACCCCGTTCACACCAAATCAAGCCGAGTTTAAGTGACAGGTTCCATCTGTAGCCAGGACTGGAATGGCTTCAATAAATTCACACGAAAATCCCACAATTGAGAATAAGACATCTTTAATCAAAGAAACCAAGAATGTCAATAGCTGGTCTAGAGAAGAGTGATGGGAGACAAAAATGTTTGATTTCCCTTCCTACTGTTACTTAACAGAACTTTGCCCTTCTTTTGTGGGGCGGAGAATTGTATTTGGAAACAGTAGGATAAACTTTGGGTTTTAAGACTTCATTGGAAAAAGTGATACCAAGGGGCTGAGAAAAAGTCCCACTAATTTAGCTGCCAGCCACAGAGGGAGATGTTCTAAGATGGACAAAATTCACTACACCACCTACTCTACTGTATCCCTTCAAAAGACACTGAATTAGCACTGCATATGTTAGCAGCTGCAAGGATTTCATATGCTTTTTACTGGAAAGGATTTCTGGTTTCCTCTTTGGAAGAATGGCCAACTAAATTGTGGGAATGTGCTTCCATCGATGTCCAGAATAACTTCGTATTTAAAAAGTAAATCTGATGTAGAAATTGGAAAATGTTCTTGGACTACAATTTATACAGGGAATCGTGCCATATCCAAAAGATTGGGGTTTAGACTCAAAATCTTAATTCAATGTACAATTTACAGTATGGTTTTAATGTTCACTATCTACAGTCCTTTAATGACCTGCAATCCCAAAATTCAGCATGGTAAAATGGATATGAGATATTTCATAACATCCCAAGCTTCCAACAATACTATTTTTCTTTTTCTTTTGCTAAATTTGGTTGGTTGTTTATCTGCCCATATTTCATTACCTGCCCTTGATTCTTCTAACTGTATCATCCATCCCTTATGTCAACAATATAAAACAATAAAATGGAAAAATGATTTTTAAAAAGGCGGCGCACGGGAGGGAAGGTGCAGCTTTAAATTCACTTCACTAAGAGTAAGCTTTAGGTGGTCAATATTCAACTTTGTTAAGTTCAACTCCTAGTGACTTCAAGAACACATCTACGCAATTCTCTTGCCAACAATACAATTTCCAAAACACTCAGAATGGTACGGTGTTTCTCAAACTTGGCAACTTTAAGACACGTGGCCTTCAACTCCCAGAATTCCCTAGCCCATACATGGGCTGGGGAATTCTGGGAGTTGAAGGCCACGTGTCTTAAAGTTGCCAAGTTTGAGAAACACTGGTATAGTCCACCTTCCCTTAAAGTCTCAGACCAGAGAGATACAGATGTTATCTTCTTCCAGCATGTTTTTTTAAAACTTCCCAGCCCAGCCTATATAAGAATGGGATGTCCTGGTGGTCTTCCATCCAAAAACTAACCAAGCCCAATCTTATTTACCTTTCTAAGAGCCTCAGGTGATAGATAAAGAGGTTAAAAACTTATGTGAGTTGACTTTGGCTCTCGGTGACACATCTGTTTAGTTTTCGTGGCAACGATACGGAAGTGGCTTGCTATTACCTCCTTCAAGAATTTTTTAAAAAAAACTTCCAAGTCTAGCCCACAGCTCTGGAATTTCCTTGAAGGTGATCCAACAGGGCTTAATTATGGCTTAGCAGCGGAGGCCGCAAACCTCCAAGCAGGAAGCGTTCAAACCGGCCCGCTTTTAGACGGCACGGAGTTTGAAGGCTTCGGGTCCCTGGAAGACGATTCAGAAAATAAAAGCGTGCCGCGCATTCCTCCTCCGGCGTGCTCCAGCTGCAAACAAATGGCAACCGGTTTTAACCCAACCGGGTCACCGAAAAGCAAGCCAGATGGTTCGTTGGCAACACCACGGGGAGGGAAGGAAGAAAAAAAGGGGGGTGGGGAAAGAAAAAGTATCTGCATGATCCAGGGAACTCGGGGGGCCAAGCCGTCGCTCTTGGGCAACGGGGCGGACAATTTCCATCCGAGCTGCAGCACAGAATGAATCGGAGATGTTCCAATTCCAGCTGGAAATGCAGACGCTGCAGGGGCTTGTTTGAATGCACAGGACGGGGGGGTGGGTTTGCCAGCCCCCCAAGCATCTGCAGCGTGGATAGGATGCTGGTTGGAAGTGGTTTCCTCAGCTCTGCAAGGGGTCAGCTGCGGGGAGCCTGGGGGTTCCCCGACTTTTCAAGGTCGACCTCCAAGGTTCTCCCTCGAGCCATTTCGGCCCCTTTGGCCTCGAAGAGGCTCTGCACCACGTTGGAGATGCCTCCCCAACTCCTTTGAATCAGGTTAGATGTTGGGACGCTCAGTTTCCCACGTGCAAACAGCCCTTCAAAGAAAACCCAATGCTAAATACGGTTCAAGATGATGATGGTGACGATCGCTACTAATCTTATTTTCCTGAAAAGCTAAGCAGAAACAACCTGAAGCTTTCCTGGGAACGGAACACCCACATCACTCTCACAAGAGATCTAATTTGTGACTCAGCAGTCTCCAGCTTTCAGCTTGCAAACAAGCCTTGCCGATAAATTACCAGCCGGTCCGGTTTCCGAGCTCGCGCCCCGTGCTGTGGCTCACTCAAGTGGAAACTGCCAATGTAGTATTATCTTACCCGTCCTAAAGGCTGAACCTCAAGGTTAGGAATTCTGCAGAACGGTTTCTCCAACTCCGGGAAGCCTTCGGGCTTCAAAATCGAGTTTCTGCAAGCGGGCGGTTTGGATCTCCCGAAATTAAAAGTACAGGTGGGGCTTATTTATTTTTCATTTATATGTCCACTTGTATTACCGCTCCATCTCCCCCAAGGGGGACTCTGGGCGGTTTACAATACAATTTAAAAACTTTAAAAATAGCTACAATTTAAAATACATTACAAAACTAATACATTAAGTATAAAAATCCAATAGGCGATGGATGATTCTCTTTAAAAGGGCTCTACAGCACTAGCCATCCCCAAGAGGAACTATTCCCATTCCCATCCCACGCGAGGCGGCACAGCCAGGTCTTTAAATTCTTCCGGAAGGACAGGAGCGATGGGGCCTGTCTCACCTCCAGGGGCAGAATGTTCCAAAGAGTGGGTGCCGCCACGGAAAAGGCTTGCCTTCTGGACCCCGCCAAATGACACTCCCTTGGCGACGGGGTCCGAAGCATGCCCTCTCTACATGACCTAGGATGCCCCTTTTGACGAACGGCCACTGCTTCATTCCAGCCCCGACTGGCATGTAGGCAGAGCATCTCAAGTGCCCGTGAATGCTCATCAGGCTGCTTGCCCCCCTCGTAAAACGATTTAATCCGAAAAGTACCCCACCCCACAAGCACTTTGGATTGCCAGAAAGCTTTCGTCCTTCGCTGGCTTGCTTAGAAAATAAAAATGCCAGGTGAGCTCACCCAAGGCCTTGGCTTGGAAGCGTCTCTACCTGTCCAGGTGAGAAGAAGTGGTAAACAGGTGGCAGGGAACCTCCTGCAGGGTGGACAGAGGGCTTCAAGGGGGCAACCTTGCCATTTCCCTTCGGAGAAGTCAGAATTTTGTAACTGGCCCATCGGGCCCAACACTGGAAGGACCACTGCCAAATTGCCCATCACAGGCTTGTAATACGCAGCCCCCCTCCGCTCTGAAAACACGCCAGGGCCTCAAAAAAGCAAGCGAAGAGAGCCCCAAACTCTGCAGAGGGTTATTTCCAGAACACCGTCAATGCAGGGGCTATAAAACCTGAACAATCCTTCCCCCAAAGGGTTTGTGTTTTATTTAAGCAAAGCTTTTATCGCACTAGCTGTAAGGCAAACGGGGGAACATCATTTTCTGTTTCTACCTCCCCCGTTTCTTCCATCCTCTCTTTCTAAATATCACCTTTTCTTAAAAAAAAAAAGCCATTAAAGAGAGCGACATATTGCCATACATATATATTTTAAATAAAATATCACATTGCATATGTGTATTGCAATATATATTAAATAACAACCTATATAAAATTGCAAATATGCATTGTAATGTATATATTATTAAACTATTTAATAGTGCAAATATATTTTGCTGTATGTATATATTTTACATAAAATATATATTGCTCTCTCTCTCTCTCTATATATATATATATATATGTAAAATAACAACCTATATAACATTTCAAATATGCATTTCAGTGTGTGTGTATATATATATATATAAAATAACTCATATTGCCATATTTTAAATAAAATACATTCATTTTTCATGTTATGTTGCAATATATATATTAAATAACCTATATAAAATGGCAAATATGCATTGCAATGTATATATGTATTAAATAACTACATAACATTGCAAATATATTACTGTGTGTCATAGTATGTTACAATATATAATTATATTGCATATATATTGCAGTATACAGTATATACTATGGCAAATACATATTGCAATAAAATATCCTGCAATTTTATCAACCATTATTAACCTCAAGCTGTCTGAAGTTGTGACCTCCCAAAAGGCAGAACAGAAACCATTGCAATAAATAATTAAATAAATAAAGATATTGTGCAGAAGAATCAGATTACCCAAGAGAAGGAGGGGAACCATTTGAAGAATCTGCTTTCAGACAGTCAACAGGAGCAGGTTGGCCCCCCGAGATTATAAAAAGCTACTCAGCAGGCATCAATTATTCCCTTACTCATTAACAAGTCTGAAAAGATGCAGAGCTGGGATAAAGAATTCCTATCCTGTATATAGCACCTATGAACCTGAATTTGAGTAAACTCCGGGAGACAGTGGAGGACAGGAAGGCCTGGCGTGCTATGGTCCATGGGGTCACGAAGAGTCGGACACGACTAAACAGCAACAACATATAGCACCTGGATCCTTTCCTGCCCCCAAATATTTCTTCAGCAATGAGCCAAAATCTTTGGGAAATGCCCTATTTTATTGAGCAAGCAACCCCAATGAGCAGAAATAAAGTCATTTCGAGGACCAGGTGCAAACCAAAGGATCCTTTATGGAGCCAATGGTCTCCTGGGGGCCTTCAGTGACCTATCGAAAGAGCAGGTTGCGATATTCCAGGGAATTTCTGCTGCCCTTTTTTCAAGCTGACCTACGGTATCGTCAGTTGGATACCGTAAGGTATGTTTGAGACGTGCTCGGACAAGGCTGTTTCCTCCTCTGGCGGCAGCGTTTGGAGAAGTGGCGTTCACAAAAATACGTCAGCCCAAAACCAAATTAAAAAGGTGAAAGGGACTCAGGCCCCAGGAAGGTTGCACACTCACCGCCTTGCAAAAGGCAATGGGGCCGGATGAGAGTTTAACCCCGGCTGGAGAAAGCAGCCAGCTGCGTTCAGCCCACACCCATCCACACGTGCGTTTGTCTCCAGATCCGAGGGAAACACCTTAAAACGGCCCTGGGCCGGCAGGAAAAAAGAGAGAGAGAGAGAACAGAAGCATCTCTCTCTGTATTCGTTCAGACAAGCCAAGTAAGCTCCAAGGCTGTTTGCAGGAGCCAATCATGGCTTGGCCTTCCCTGTTTGGGTGGTCGGTTGACGGCTGACCTGTAGCGTGTGAGTAATGGGGGGGGGGGGGGGGTTTCCGCACTTTAAACCCAACAAGCAGGCCTCGTTCACACAACCACCAAGCACGCAAGAGCGCC
The DNA here is from genome assembly GCA_023362775.1 of Charina bottae. Classification (NCBI taxonomy): domain Eukaryota; kingdom Metazoa; phylum Chordata; class Lepidosauria; order Squamata; family Charinaidae; genus Charina; species Charina bottae. The sequence continues at coordinate 1,114,767 of JALMGJ010000046.1, read as the reverse complement.
ATGCAACCAACGGCAACGGGCCCATCCATCCCACCTCACTGGCCTAGTCTAGCGTGTTGCAGCGAGTCAGATCCTGTACCACGGGACGGGGAGGAATATTCCTGCACAGGGCCCAGCAGCCGATCTACGTATCGTTGTGCCTTCCTCGCATTACGCTGCACGCCGGCGAAGCAGCCCAGCCTCGCCTACGCCTTCTACACCTTGCCGCTCCTTGCAGACGCGGTTGCGGTTGCGGTTGTTATTCGAGCCCGACCTACCCACGGAGCCGACCCCCGGCCTTCGCACCCCCCACCCGCAGCGCCCGCGGGAGCCGCCGCCAGGTTCACGCCGCGGCTCAACCGCCCGGGGGGCTCAACCGCGCGGCGGCCCGGTTCAGACGACGCTGCTTCTCGCGGGTCGGCCAGCCCAGAGCGGGGTCCCCGGCGGCGGAGCCTGCAAGCCCACCCAGCCTCGCTGCTCTCGCCTTACCTGCACCGCCCGGGTGAAGAAGACGCCCGCGTCCGAGGCCAGCTTCTTCATGTTGAAATCCATGGCCCGGAAGGCGGCTGGCTGGCTGGCCCTGCAGCAGCAGCAGCGACCCGGCTGGGCAGGGAAGGGCAGGGCAGGGCTGGGCTGGGCGCTGCGGGCAGGCGCGCGGGGAGCAACGCCAGCAAACGTCCGCGAGCCGCGAGCGCCGCCAACCCCCGGCTGCGAACGCCCATCCCCGCCCCCGGGCAGCCGCGCTCGGTTGGCCTCTTAAAGGCACCGGCTCGGCGGGAGTTGCCCAGAAGTCCAGCCTTTTTACGCACCGCCGCAACGGCCCGGCCGTGTGAAGCCCCCGTCCCCGGGGGTGGGCAGGGACCAGGGACTCTCTCGTTGGAAAGGCGGCGGGGGGCTCCCTGCGGAGGATGGACTCACACGGGAGGGCAGACGCGGGGGAAGCAGCCTTTAAACCAGCCTTTCTCAACCTTGGCAACTTGAAGATGCCTGGCCTTCAACTCCCAGAATTCCCCAGCCAGCATGAGTTGAAGTCCAGGCCTCTTCAAGATTTTATTTCCTTGGGCTCCAAGATCACGGCAGATGCTGACTGCAGCCATGAAATTAAAAGACGCTTGCTCCTTGGGAGGGAAGCTATGGCAAACCTAGACAGCATATTAAGAAGCAGAGACATCACCTTGCCGACAAAGGTCCGTATAGTTAAAGCTATGGTTTTCCCAGTAGCAATGTATGGCTGTGAGAGTTGGACCATAAGGAAGGCTGAGCGCCGAAGAATTGATGCTTTCGAACTGTGGTGCTGGAGAAGACTCTTGAGAGTCCCTTGGACTGCAAGGAGGTCAAACCAGTCAATCCTAAAGGAAATCAACCCTGACTGCTCATTGGAAGGACAGATGCTGAAGCTGAAGCTCAGATACTTTGGCCACCTAATGCGAAGAGAGGACTCACTGGAAAAGACCCTGATGCTGGGAAAGACTGAAGGCAAAAGGAGAAGGGGACGGCAGAGGATGAGATGGTTAGATAGCATCACCAATGCAACAACCATGAACTTGAGTAAACTCCGGGAGGCAGTGGAGGACAGGAAGGCCTGGCGTGCTATGGTCCATGAGGTCACAAAGAGTCGGACACGACTAAACGACTGAACAACCACCACCACCACCACCACCTCTTCAAGTTGCCACAGTTGAGAAATACTGCTTTAGAGGATTTAAAAATTGTTTTAGAAATTAAAAACGAGTTCTGGGTGGCCTTTTTGAGATGCTGAGGGCAGTCTGGCTAATCCTCAAAAACAAGCATTCACAATCTTCACGCTGGCTTAGGTTTTGAACTACGTAAGAGGGGCCTCTCAATTCCGTTTTATTTCAGAAAGCCGTTTCTCCCGTCTGTCCTGCCTACCGCAGAGCCTGCACATCCTTCCCCCGGGTGAAACGGCTCCAGCTTAGAGGGGCTGGGGGCTATCATGCAGGGGACTCTCCCTGGAAACCTTGGGCAGAAGAAACCTCGAGACACCCCTTGCTTTTGCTCCAGACACAAACCGGGATGCCTGGTATATCTACGACTCGTCAAATAAAAGCTCTCCTGACTTTTCCACTCAAATGTATGATTTTAACCCTTTCTTTGTTTCATATTTATTTAAATGCATTATCGGTAAAGGTAAAGGTTCCCCCCGCACAGTTGTGCAGTCGTGTCCGACTCTAGGGGCCGGTGCTCATCTCCGTTTCTTAGCTGAAGAGCCAGCGTTGTCCGAAGACGCTTCCACGGTCATGTGGCCGGCATTGTTGGGGATGAGATTAAATACTGGGAGAGGATATATTGTTTGGATATTATCCTTCCTTTCTCACGTAAGTGAGATTAGCAGAGTATCATCCCCGGCAGCATAAAAAGGTTGGAAACTGAGACGAGGTTGGTTTAACCTTCTAGAAAATAATAATCCAGGATGCAGTGAGGCAGGCTGGATTATCCTGGCATTACCCCTTTTTGTCCCTCTTAAAACAACAATCACACAGTTTTGTGAAGAAATAAAAGTAATGTTTACTCACATTATTTAGGTCTCAAAAACAGCAGTTGCAGTAGTAGAGTCAAGGCAGGTTTAAAACATATTAAGTTACAAAAATAGAATATATATACTTTAGCATTCTGTCTGAGCTTGGAGAGCTCAGACAACGTGTCCTTTCAACTCGAGAGCATGGTGGAAAGAGAGGGAAGAACAGGAAGAAGGAAGTGATCTCACAGAGTTCTCTCTGCAGGAAGTTACTGCGAGTCTCCGCCCTCTTCATGTCCTTATAGAGCAAGACATGAATTGTTGGTATGACTGCTATATTTTCCCACAAACCCCTTCTCAGGCATACAAAACAAGTTCATGCAAACTTTTAATTAAACCACCCAGAGTCCCATTTTGACTCGAAGGTTCTCGAAACTGTCTCTTGGTAGAGGCTTGGTGAGAATGTCCGCAGTCATCTCTTTGGTATGGCAATAAGCCAAGTCCACAAGTCCATCTTGAATGGTCTCACGCACGAAGTGGTACTTCACTCCGATGTGCTTTGTTCTTGCATGGAACTTCTCACTCTGTGACAACTTCAGGCAACTCTGGTTGTCCTCCATGAGACGAACAGGCTTCTTGCGCACTAACCCAAAGTCTTTGGTCAGTTGGTCGAGCCAGGCCGTTTCTCTGCATGCTTCTGTAGCTGCAATGTATTCAGACTCTGTAGAAGACAAAGCTATACAATTCTGTTTATAACTGCCCCAAGAAATGGGACCATTTGCAAACATAAAGACATAACCACCTGTGGATTTATAGTCTTTTGCATCCCCAGCCCAATCAGCGTCCGTGTAACCTACCAGTTCAGGATCGCTGTCAGCTGCCAACTTTAGTTTACAGTCCATGGTACCTTTCAGGTATCTGACAACTCTCTTAACAGCTGTCCAGTCACGTTCAGTGGGAGCATTCACTTTTCTGCTTAGAATCCCCACTGCATTAGCTATGTCTGGCCTACATGTTGTGGTCAGGTACAAAAGTTTTCCTATTGCTGACCTGTATTTGCTGTTGTCAGGAAGAGGTTCTGACTCCTCTTTATTCTTTAGGAAGTCAGTAGTCATAGGAGTGGCAACTGGGTGTGCTTCTTGCATCTGCAGGCTGTCAATTAGTTCAGTGACCTTCTGTTTTTGACTTAGAAGAAAAGAACCATCTTCTCCTCTCTCTATTTGAACTCCTAGATAATAATGCACTTTTCCTAGTTCTTTGACTTCCACATCTTGGCTTAGATGTTTTACTACTTGGGAGTAGTCTCTGTCATTTACGGTTGCAATTATTAGGTCATCAACAAATGTCAGAATGTAGGAAAATTGTCCATTATTACATTTTGAGTACAAACACTTGTCTGCATGGCCTTGTTTGTACCCCAACTGTGTTAGCATGGCGTGTAGCTTTTCATTCCATGCCCTAGCACCCTGTTTTAGTCCATAAAGCCCCTTCTGAAGTCTGCATACTAAATGCGCTTCATTTGGCTTGACAAAACCTTTGGGTTGCTTCACATAAATCTCCTGTGAGATTTCTCCATGTAAAAATGCAGTTTTTATGTCTATGTGCCTCACTTGCATTTGCTTTGAAGCTGCAATGCTTAAAAGCATTCTGATGGTGGTGTATCTGACTACTGGAGCAAAAGTGGCATCATAGTCTTCTCCATACTGTTGACTGAATCCCTGTGCTACAAGTCTCGCTTTGTAGCGCTGTACTTTCCCTTCTGCATCTTGTTTCACCTTAAAGACCCACTTACTTCCAATAGCCTTCTTCCCTGGAGGCAGCTGGGTAAGTGTCCAGGTCTTGTTCTGGTGCAGTGCATTCATTTCCTCCTGTGCAGAATCCTTCCAGAGACGGGCTTCAGTGGCTGGCATCTCCTCTATCGCTTCCCAGTTGGAAGGCTCTAGGGGTTGCGCCGACCCTGCGAGGTAGGACAGTCGTAGTGGTGGGACACCTCTGTTGGATCTCGATGAGCGTCTGACCTGTGGTTCTGGTTCCACATCAGCTTCCTCATCATCCTCCAATGCAGGCATCTCCACATCAGACTGTTCCTCTTCATCTCTGGTGGTGCTGCTGAGAGTCTGGTCCTCTGCGTCTTCTTCCTGTTGATGCCCTGTAGATGGTGTTATAGCTGCGGAAGGCAGATCTGGACAGTTACACATTTGTGGTGGAAAGTATATGAGATCTTGTGTTTCTTTCTCTGATTGCTCAGAAAAATCTACAAAACTTCCTCTTTTGTCAACTTTGCTGTGTTCATCAAAATAAACTACATGTTTTGAGCTGACTTGTCCCGTTTCAAGATCCATGACTCTGTAGCCTTTTCCTCCAGTGGCATAGCCCACAAGGATGCCCTTTCGTGCTGTGGAGTCCAATTTGTGCCTATTTTCTTTGGGAATATAACTATAGGCAAGGCTTCCAAATACACGAATGTGTGACAGATTGGGAGTTCTCCCATGCCAAAGTTCAAAAGGTGTGCATGTAGCTCCTTTGGTTGGCAATCTGTTTTGGAGATACACCGCAGTGGCTGCTGCGTCTCCCCACATGCGCTGGGGTAGAGATGCGTCTTTTAACATGCATCTTGTCATCTCCATAATGGATCTGAACTTTCTCTCTGCAATTGAGTTTTGCTGTGGTGTGTAGGGGACATTTTTCACATGCTCAATTCCTTCCTCTTCCAGGAGGGTTTCCATTTCATGTGAACAGTACTCACCACCGTTGTCAGTCACGAGAGCCAATGGCTTTCTCTGGAACTTGTTGCTTACCATGGCAAGGTACTTCTTGAACATTTCTTGTGTTTGACTCTTTTCTTTGAGAAAATACACAACACAATACCTTGAAAAATCATCAAGAAATATTAAAATGTACTTATTTTTCCCAACTGAGGGAACATTCAGTGGACCACACACATCACTGTAAACTACATCAAGCACTTTGGTACTTCTCTGTTCAGTACACGGTGGAAAAGAAGGTTTGACACTTTTCTCTGTGATACAACTTACACACTTTGTTGTTGGTGACGTGTTTAGTGCTACCTTTATTCCTCTTGCACGCTCCTTGCGCTGCAAGTCCACTATGGCATTGATGTCTCTGTGTCCAAGTCTTCTGTGCCAAAGTTCTGGATCCGCCTCATCCTTCTGGTTTGAGCGCGCCACTTTAGCAGACTGGGGTTCTGAAAGATTAATCTCATACTCACCATGTATTAGATTTGCTTCAGCATACAATTTCCCATCTTTAGACACCTGGCACACATCATTTTCAAATAATATACTGAAACTTTTTCTGGCCAGAGTAGAGACACTAAGCATATTGCAGGTCAGTTCTGGAGTATACAAGACCCGTTGTATGGGATTCTCTTTTGTCTCACAACCTATCTTGCACTTCAGGACTCCTGACCCTGCGCCATGTGCTTTTATGATTTTGCCATCTGCAATTTGAATATTGCCACCTTGTGATGGGTCAATACTTTCAATGTCCTCAAAGAAATCTTTTTCATGAGTAAAATGACTTGAGGCTCCAGAATCTATTATCCATTTGTTTGACTTGGTGTCACAACTGTTAGCAGTTAAACTCTTTTCTTGTAAGAGAAAACTTCCCTCATTTTTCTCTTTCTTTTCGTTTTGCTGCTTAAATGCAGGGAAATTTTGTGACTTTCGGGCTTTGCAAGCTTTAGCCATGTGCCCTTCCTTATTACAATTGAAGCACACAATTTTCTTAGGTGTGGCTTTAGCCCTTACTTGGAATTTAGACACATAGTTTGAATCATTGGCTTTTACAGTCCTGGTAGGAGATTCTTGTCTCCTTTCCACACACTCTTCTTTCAGATGGGCAATTACTTTTCTTAGAGTTAAGTCTGTCTTCCCATCCATAAGAGTTGCAAAAGTCTCAAACTTAGGTCCAAGTGATCCCAGGAAATAACAAACTTTCTGTTCTTCCTGCATTGGGTATTCTGAGAGTTCTAGTTTTTCAATAATTGTTAGGAATTCTGTCACATGACTGTTACAGTCTGCTTTGGACACAAGTTTCAACTTAAATAAGTCTCTCACCCAGGCACGGTGAGAGCGTTTACTTGCAAATCCATATGACAATTCCAAATTCTCAAGGATCTGGACTGCAGTATTCCCCTTCTTAACGTGAACCATCTGCACATCCGAAATACTACTCAGAATTATGGCTACTGCTAACTTATTCTGCTTTTCCCATATCTTGATTGAAGCTTGGGCTTCTTCTGTAGTGCCAGTAGGCTTCTCTTTTTCAATACAATCCAAGATATCTTTAAGATCAAATATCACCTCTAGGCGCTTTTTCCATTGGATAAAATTGTTCTCTCCTAGTTTGGGTAGCTTAAGGCTTCCCTCCTCAATTTGATTCTGATTAGCCATCTCAAAAATCAAAAATTTGAAAAATGTCCAAAAATACAAAATCAAAAACTTAAATTTCCAACGAAAAAAAAAATCTAAGATCTTCTCTGCCTAGCTACTGCACTGCGAGGGAAAGGGGGGGGTTAATCCTTTCACAATGGAGACAATGGAATTCACCATGTGCTCGCCCAAAAAAAATATGTCCGCTTTGAATCTTTCTTCTCTCTTAAGAAAATCCAGCGACATCCACAAAATACTTCAAGCTTTGTCTCTTCTGGGCCCATAACCCTTGTTGGGGATGAGATTAAATACTGGGAGAGGATATATTGTTTGGATATTATCCTTCCTTTCTCACGTAAGTGAGATTAGCAGAGTATCATCCCCGGCAGCATAAAAAGGTTGGAAACTGAGACGAGGTTGGTTTAACCTTCTAGAAAATAATAATCCAGGATGCAGTGAGGCAGGCTGGATTATCCTGGCATTACCCCTTTTTGTCCCTCTTAAAACAACAATCACACAGTTTTGTGAAGAAATAAAAGTAATGTTTACTCACATTATTTAGGTCTCAAAAACAGCAGTTGCAGTAGTAGAGTCAAGGCAGGTTTAAAACATATTAAGTTACAAAAATAGAATATATATACTTTAGCATTCTGTCTGAGCTTGGAGAGCTCAGACAACGTGTCCTTTCAACTCGAGAGCATGGTGGAAAGAGAGGGAAGAACAGGAAGAAGGAAGTGATCTCACAGAGTTCTCTCTGCAGGAAGTTACTGCGAGTCTCCGCCCTCTTCATGTCCTTATAGAGCAAGACATGAATTGTTGGTATGACTGCTATATTTTCCCACAGGCATGACGCGCACGGAACGCTGTTACCTTCCCACCGAAGTGATACCTATTCATCTACTTGCATTTGCATGCTTTCGAATTCCTAGGTTGACAAGAGCTGGAGCTAGTGCGGGAGCTCACTCCGTCACACGGGGCTAGGGATTCGAACCTCCAAACTTGCGATGTTCCGATCGACAAGCCTGGCGTCTTACCCGCTGAGCCACCACGCCTCTTTTAGAACTAAAGGGGGGGAACACAAATAAAAATCAATTGTTTACCAAACTGGGGCATTCAGATTTTCACCGATGTTAGGGCTTGTATGTATCCTTAATAAAGTTCATTCCGTTTAACTTAGCGTGAGGAGCTTTCATTGGGACATAACACCCGGAACCATCACACACACTCCATCACGCGGGTCTAGGGTCTCGAACCTCTGAACTTGCGACCTTCCGATCCACAAGCCTGGCGTCTTACCCGCTGAGCCACCACGCCCCCTTTAATTTAAATGTATTATAGCTGCCCAATAATGCTGGCAAAGCATCGGTAGGTATTCCCACTGGTGCCCTCCAAACATTCGCTTTGGGGAGGATATTAATAATAACAGTTCCCCGAGCCTAAAAGAAAAGAAAAGGTATCTAAGATTACTGTAAAACTACCCCATCTTGTACTCGACCCAGTACAACTCACGTTGGGGTAAATGGGAGTGCCCTGGAATCCACGTGTGGAAGGCGTGCATGTGCAAGGCGCTCTGGCAAAGGGTCCTTGATTGCGTTAGTAACCAAGCAGTCAACTTGTTGGTCTTAGTTTAGTTTAGTTGGCTGAAGCTGGAGTGGGGAGGATAAAGGAAGGATTAAAAAAAATTAAAAAAAAAAAAGACCAGCAGCCACCTATCCAGTAGCTTGGCATCCACTCAGGTTTGCTGGTGCAGGGCATGCTACATTCAACTTCATGCCACAGTGGGAAAAAGCATCAATCCTTCTAATAGTCCTTTCTAATAGAAAAAATCTGAAGACCTGGTTCTGCCGCCTGGCATGGGAAGGAGGAAATAATAGTTCCTCATGGGGGTGGTTAATTTCATAATGTCCTTCTTTTTATTAAACTATCTGGCCATTTAGATTTTATAATTTATTTATTGTATTATTTGATTGTATTTTTATATTCTTTATTCTATTTTAAACAGTTTTATTGTAAACCGCCCAGAGTTCCCCGTTGGGGGAGATGGGTGGTCATATAAGTTAAATAAATAATATTAAAACTATTTGCAGCATTATTGCCACCTGGTGGGGAGAGATAAAATTACCGTTCAGGGATGAAGGAGCCATCTGCGGTTTGAATCAAAGGTCTTTGGCTTTGCAAAGGTCCCGGATGGGGCTGACCAAGGCTAGCGTGGCCTTAGTTGTGCAGTGCGTGCATTCCTGAGCACTAGGCCGACCCTCTCCATCAAGAACCGGCCCGTTTTCATTGCTAGTTCAAGCCAGTCGAGCCAGTAAAAGGGGGGGGGGGCAGCATATGCAGCCACCGGGGAAGGGATGGGACCTGTAAGTGCCCGTGTGGTTGGCCATCCCTGCAGCCAAAAGCCTGAATTGGGTGTCTGCAGGGGGTGGCCAAAAAGTCAAGATGGCGGTGATGACGGTGCTACTGAAGCTCAGATGTTTACTTTTACTTAGCGTGGCCTTAGTTGTGCAGTGTGCGCATTCCTGAGGGCGGGGCATTTTATTGAGGTGGTGATGGGCAGGGGATGTTATGGCGGAAGCCGGAGGGTGAGTCATCGTCGAGGAAAACCCCCCAGATGTTTATTATCTTTGGCGTGTTCCGACCCTCCGGACTTAAACCTAGGCCCTGGACGGCAGACTCGTGGGGGCCCTGACCTCCGGCTGCTGCTGCTTAATGCCAGGTCAGTTAACAACAAGGCCCCCCTCATAAGTGACTTGATCACAGAAGAGGGGGCTGACCTGGCATGTATTACCGAAACCTGGCTGGGCTTGGAGGAAGCAGTGGCTTTGTCAGAGATGTGCCCGGCTGGGTTTCGGGTGTGGCACCAACCGAGATGTCGGGGCAGGGGAGGAGGGGTGGCAGTTGTCATCCGAGAGTCTCTTGTGGCTTTCGGGGCCTTGCTCCACAAGTAGCCGGTTGTGAGACTTTGTTTTTCAAGTTGGGTGCCCGAGAGCAGTTGGGAGTGTTGCTGCTGTACCAGCCTCCCTGCTGCGTAGCAACCTCCCTGCCTGAGCTGCAGGAGGCTGTCTCGGGGTTGGCAGTGGAATTCCCCAGACTTATGGTTCTGGGGGATTTCAATCTGCCGTCCCTGGGGCGGTCCTCAGAGGTAGCTCGGGAGTTCATGGCCACCATGGCGGCCATGGGCCTGACTCAGATTATTCGGGGCCCAACTAGAGACAGTGGTCTCACACCGGACTTAGTTTTCTTGTCGGAGCAGTGGCAATGTGGTCTGAGGGGAGAGTTACATCTTTCCCCTTTGTCATGGTCAGATCACGCCCTGGTGGCCTTGAGATTCTCTTACGCCGCCCCACTCAGCAGGGAGGCAGGACCTATTTGATCGGTCCGCCCCAGTCGACTGATGGACCCAACTCGGTTTCAGAGGGAGCTGGGGGTTGTTCCCGGAGATCTGCTGCACGGTCCAGCGGAGGTCCTGGCTGCCACCTGGAATAGGGAGGCGGCCGGGGCCTTGGACAGGATTGCGCCTGTGCGGCCTCTCTTATCCTATCAAGCCCAACACTCCCTGTGGTTCACAGAGGAGTTGAGGGTTTTGAAGAGGATTAAGAGACGCCTAGAGCGCCGCTGGAGGAAGACAAAGACTGAACCCAACTGAACACAAGCTAGAGCCGCGGTTAAGGCCTACCTTGTGGCGGTAAGAGCGGCGAAACGCCAATATTTCTCCACTCTTATTGCATCCGCAGAATGCCGCCTAGCGGCCCTGTTTAAGATTACCTGTTCCCTTTTGGGGAAAGGGGATTCAGAAAATCATCTGCAGGGCCGTGCTGAGGAGTTTTCTAGGCATCTGCAGGATAAAATCGCTCGGATTGGGCCCGAGGAAGTGGAGAGGATCCTCCGGACTGTAAATGCCACCACATGCGAACTAGATCCATGCCCCTCCTGGCTGGTTCAATCAGCTCGGGAGGTGACGTGGGGCTGGGCCCAGTCAATGGTAAATGCATCCTTGCAGGAGGGGGTGTTTCCGGCAGCCTTTAAGGAGGCGCTGGTGCGCCCCCTCCCCAAGAAACCATCACTAGACCCTGTTGTACTGGACAATTTTCACCCAGTCTCCCACCTCCCCTTTATGGGGAAGGTGGTTGAGAAAGTGGTGGCGTTACAGCTCCAGAGGATTCTTGATGAAACGGATTATCTAGACCCCTTTCAGTCAGGTTTCAGGCCAGCATATGGGACGTTAACAGCATTGGTTGCACTTATGGATGATCTCTGGTGGAGCAGGATTGGGGCAGTGCATCCATCCTGGCTCTCCTTGACCTCTCAGCGGCTTTCGATACCATCGACCATGGTATCCTTTTGGGACGGCTCAGGGAGTTGGGGGTGTGCAGCGTGGTTTTGCGCTGGTTCACCTCCTTCCTCCAGGGCCGGTCCCAATCGGTGTTGATAGGGGAGGAGAGATCGGGTCCACGGCCCCTTCTTTGTGGGGTGCCACAGGGCTCAGTGCTCTCTCCTCTCCTGTTTAACATCTACATGAAACCACTGGGTGAGATCATCCGTCTCCATGGGATGAGGTATCATCAATATGCTGATGATACGCAGTTATACATCTCCATCCCGGGGGAAGTGATGCTGTGACTGCCCTATCCAAGTGCCTGGGGGCTGTGGGGGTCTGGATGGGGAACAACAGGCTTCAGCTGAACCCTGGTAAGACGGAGTGGCTGTGGGTTAATGGGCCACATTACGCACATTATGCACAAATTACGCACAAATTCCCACATTATGGGAATTTATCATCTTTAGTTCTGGATGGGGGGGCATTACCCCAGACCCCGTGCGTAACTTGGCGGTCCTCTTGGACTCACGACTCCTGCTCGAAGAGCAGGTGGCAGTCATGGCCAGAAGGGCCTTCGCACAGCTTCGTGTTGTGCGCCAGTTACGCCCTTTCCTGGAGCGAGGGGCCCCTCGAACAGTCACTCACGCCCTGGTCATCTCCCATATAGACTATTGTAACGCGCTCTACATGGGGCTACCCTTGAAGAGCGTCCGGAAGCTTCAACTAGTTCAGAATGCGGCCGCGTGGGTGATTTTAGGTGCTTCAAGATCAGCACATATAACACCTTTGCTCCGCGAGCTGCACTGGGTTCCAGTCTGCTTCCGGATTCAATTCAAGGTGTTGGTTATCACCTTTAAAGCCCTACATGGCATGGGTCCAGGTTACCTGAGGGACCGCCTCATGCCTATCACATCAACCGGTCCCACCCGGTCCTGCAGAGAGGGCATGCTACAAGCCCTGTCTATAAGAGTTCCATCTGACGGGGTCCAGGAGGCATGCCTTCTCTGCAGTAGCCCCCGCCCTTTGGAATATTCTTCCCCCTGAAATAATCGGCCCCCTCTCCTGGAATTTAGAAAAAATCTAAAGACGTGGTTTTGCCATCATGCTTGGGGAGGGGAGGGAAATAGCCAGTCTTGGGGTTGGCTGATCACTTAGAACTACTTTGACCAACCTTCCGACCATGAGATAGTAAGAACTGCCATTATCAGGATCAAATTGTATTAGTTATTTTATTGAATTTCTGTAGTATTTATGTTTTTATTGATTTTAAGCTTACGCTGTGAACCACCCAGGGTCTCTCCTTGCGGGGGAGATGGGCGGGATATAAATAGGTTTATAAATAAATCTCCATCAAGAACCGGCCCGTTTTCATTGCTAGTTCAACGCCAGACGAGCCAGTAAAGGGGGGCAGCATGTGCAGCCACCGGGGAAGAGATGAGACCTGGAAGCGCTCCTGTGTGGTTGGCCATCCCTGCAGCCAAGAGTGTGAATTGGGTGTCTGCAGGGGGTCACCAAAAATGTCAAGATGGCGGTGATGATGGTGCTACTGAAGCTTGGATATTTTACTTTTTCTCATTCAGGGGTTGTATGAAAATTCTACTATCAGAGTCACACGTAACTCACATAATGTGCTAGCCAACCCAATACCGGCTCAGAAAGGAGTCCGACGGGGCTGTATTTAGGCTTCTAACTTGTACTTAAGTGTACCTACACTCCATAGCAGGTCACCGGACTGCCTCCAATTTACACCTGCCTCAGTCCGTGGGCCAAGTACTACTTCTCCTATATGCCGATGACATGGCTCTTATCTCACAAACCTTAGTTGGCCTTAGGCAGTTTTTTTTTGACCTTGCAGCAGTTTTTGCTAAAACGCCTAAAACACATAAGTGGACCATGGAGGGAAACAGTTTCAAATATCTGGGGATGGTCCTATGAAACAATCAGCACGGAGGAACTCTTTCACGCCCAAGGCAAGGAACGTATTCCTGCAGCACTGAAGTTGTGAGAGGCAAAGGTTATGGCCCACATGGTTTGCGGTACACGGCGACATTGTTCTGATCATTCACTGGATAAATTTGTGATATTATCACACCTGTGCCTTATTGGATTGTAATTAGTGTCCATGTATAAATAGTCAAAAAGTTTCTTAGCCCTTGTGAAACCCTTGTGCAATTCATCCGGTTGGTTATTGAAGCATTTCATCCACGCTCTATCCATTTATACAGTTTCTCCCCTGTGTGGATTCTTATATGGTTTTAGAGATTTCCATTTCTTCTGAAGGATTTTTCAGACTCTGTGCATTTATAAATTTTCTTCTCTGTGTGAGGCTTATAATACTGAGACCTATGTTGTAACTGAATCTCCATGCATTTTTATGGTTTCTCTCCTGAATGGAGTCTTTGATGTGTATAAAGATTTCCCCTCTCACTGAAACTCTTTCCACACTCCAGGCATTTATGCGGTTTCTCTCCCGAGTGGATTCTTTGATGTCTAAAAAGCTTTCCCATCTGACTGAAACTCTTTCCACACTCCAGGCATTTATGCGGTTTCTCTCCTGAGTGGATTCTTTGATGTGTATTAAGATTTCCCCTCTGACTGAAACTCTTTCCACACTCCAGGCATTTATGCGGTTTCTTTCCTGAATGGATTCTTTGATGTATATAAAGGCTTCCCCTGTGACTGAAAGTCTTTCCACACTCCAGGCATTTATGTGGCTTATCTCCCGTGTGAATTCTTTGATGTTGACTGAGATGTCCTCCGTGACTGAAACACTTTCCACACTCCAGGCATTTATGTGGCTTATCTCCCGTGTGAATTCTTTGATGTTGACTGAGATGTCCTCCCTGACTGAAACACTTTCCACACTCCAGGCATTTATGAGGCTTATCTCCCGTGTGAATTCTTTGATGTTGACTGAGATGTCCTCCCTGACTGAAACTCTTTCCACACTCCAGGCATTTATAGGGTTTGTCTCCTGAATGGATTCTTTGATGTGTATAAAGGCTTCCACTGTGACTGAAACTCTTTCCACACTCCAGGCATTTATATCGTTTTTCTCCTGTGTGAATTCTTTGATGTCGACTGAGATTTCCTATCCAACCAAAACTCTTTCCACACTCCAGGCATTTATAGGGTTTCTCTCCTGAGTGGATTCTTTGGTAGGTATAAAGATGTCCACTCAGACTGAAGCTCCTTCCATACTCCAGGCATTTATGCAGTTTCTCTCCTGAGTGGATTCTTTGATGTGTATTAAGATTTCCCCTCTGACTGAAACTCTTTCCACACTCCAGGCATTTATATGGTTTTTCTCCTGTGTGAATTCTTTGATGTCGACTGAGATTTCCTATCCAACCACAACTCTTTCCACACTCCAGGCATTTATAGGGTTTCTCTCCTGAGTGGATTCTTTGGTAGGTATAAAGATGTCCACTCAGACTGAAGCTCCTTCCACACTCCAGGCATTTATGCGGTTTCTCTCGTGAGTGGATTCTTTGATGTGTATTAAGATTTCCCCTCTGACTGAAACTCTTTCCACACTCCAGGCATTTATGCGGTTTCTTTCCTGAATGGAGTCTTTGATGTGTATAAAGGCTTCCACTGTTACTGAAACACTTTCCACACTCCAGGCATTTATGTGGCTTATCTCCTGTGTGAATTGTTTGATGTTGACTGAGATGTCCTCCCTGACTGAAACTCTTTCCACACTCCAGGCATTTATAGGGTTTTTCTCCTGTGTGAATTCTTTGATGTCGACTGAGATTTCCTATCCAACCAAAACTCTTTCCACACTCCAGGCATTTATGCTGTTTCTTTCCTGAATGGAGTATTTGATGTGTATAAAGGCTTCCCCTGTTACTGAAACACTTTCCACACTCCAGGCATTTATGCGGTTTCTTTCCTGAATGGAGTCTTTGATGTGTATAAAGGCTTCCACTGTTACTGAAACACTTTCCACACTCCAGGCATTTATGTGGCTTATCTCCTGTGTGAATTCTTTGATGTTGACTGAGATGTCCTCCCTGACTGAAACTCTTTCCACACTCCAGGCATTTATACTTTTTTTCTCCTGTGTGAATTCTTTGATGTCGACTGAGATTTCCTATCCAACCAAAACTCTTTCCACACTCCAGGCATTTATGCTGTTTCTTTCCTGAATGGAGTATTTGATGTGTATAAAGGCTTCCCCTGTTACTGAAACACTTTCCACATTCCAGGCATTTATGCAGTTTCTTTCCTGAATGGAGTCTTTGATGCGTATAAAGGCTTCCACTGTGACTGAAACACTTTCCACACTCCAGGCATTTATAAGGTTTCTCTCCCGTGTGAATTCTTTGATGTTGACTGAGATGTCCTCCCTGACTGAAGCTCTTTCCACACTCCAGACATTTATAGGGTTTTTCCCCTGAATGGATTCTTTGATGTGTATTAAGGCTTCCCCTCTGACTGAAACTCTTTCCACACTCCAGGCATTTATAGGGTTTCTCTTCTGGGAGATTTTTCCCGCCTATTCCGACGCTCTCCTCCTTCCCGCATCTCTTCGTGGGCACCCTCCTTTCACGGGGTCCCTCCTCGCTCCGGATCATCTCGTTGGGCTCCCTCCTCTCCGCTCGGCTTCGCCTGCTTCCTCCGCCCGATTCGGCCGTCCTCCTGAAGGGATAGAAGAGCAAAGGGGGCAGGAGGAGAGGCGGTGCGAGGCCTCCGTTCCCTTCCCTGAGGGGAGGCCGAGGCCCGACGGGGGAAGGCCGAACCCTCTGGCCCCTCACAGGCAGGCGGCGGACCCGGCCTCCCCCTCAGCGCCCGGACTGCCAGACAGGACCTCGGCCTCCCCGGCCTCCCTCCCTCGCGTGGCCCGCAGCGCCGCCCCGGACTGCGATTCCCAGCACCCCCCGCGCCCTACCTGCATCCGGGCACCCCCGCTTCCGACCCGCTATGCTCCCTTCCTCGCAGGAAGCTTTTTCCGTCCTCGGACGGATTCCGGAAGTGGGGGCGGGACCTCCCTTCGCCCTCTTTCATTGGAAGCCCCGCCTCCCCCTCTCCAGGGACCGCCCCGGGGTCTTCCCGCCAGTCGCCGCCGTCCGCGGGCGAGAGTGACGGCGCTCCCGGGAACGCCCCATCCCACCCCGGGTCCTCCCCTCCTCCGGGTCTCCTGGATCCGTGGGAGCGGTCACGTGGTGGCGGGTGCCCGGGTTCCATCGCGGGGAGGCTCGCAGGTGTGAAGGGGGCTCGGGGACGGAGCGGGACCCCTCCCTTGGCCGCGAAGCTTCCCGAGGACCCTCCTGGACGTTCTTCCCGACGCCCTTCCGGGCGAGCCGTGTCGACGCCGAGGCGGTCCCGGATCTCCGTTGGGTGGGAGAGCGGAGCGACGAGCAGCGGGGAAGCGGCTTCAGGCGCGGCGCGAGAGCCTTCCCGGGGAGATTCCCGTGGTGCCCGCCAGAGGAAGCCCAGACGGGCGAGGGAGCCGCGGGGAGTCAGGGCGGGCGGCGGCCACACGCACCTTGCGGAGCCCCAGTCGCTTCACCCTCAGGGGGACGGTTAGAGAGATCAGTGGCGTATTTTGATTCTTGGTTTGCCCCAAGGATCAATCCCAGATCGCTGCTAAACCGTGAAATCCACCAGCTACTGCTATCCTTTTTTTTGGGGAAAAGCACTCATTATGGCATTGGAGTTATGAATTAGGAAATGCAAAACCCCCGATTATCGGAACGAAGGAGGAGGAGTCAGAGTTATTGCAAAAACAATCATACAATCAGTTTACATAGCCATTGCAGGATTTGTAAGATGAGGACTACTTTAAAGGAAAACATGAGTGATCAGGCAGAACGCATGATTTTTATTTGTAATGTGACTCAAAATAAACTACTAAGCTTCACAGAATAGCACAATCATTACACAAACCATAGCAATAAAGGAAGTAGTAAAGGAATCCTGTTCAGGAGTTTCCATACCCTTCAGTGTTTGGGCTGATAACGCAGTAGACGCTCAAGTTCACACACACAAGTTGAGATGGCAATGAGGGCTAAGTATCCACCCCTGTGCCTTAATGGATTGTAATTAGTGTCTGTGTATGATACTCTGTGAGTTTCTTACCTGTTGAAAATCTTGTGCATTTCATCCAAGGCTGAACTGAATTTGCTGGTAACTGAACATTTCAGCCATGCTCTACCCATTTCTATGGTTTTTCTCCCGTGTGGATTCTAATATGGTTTTGGAGATTTCCGTTGCTTCTGAAGGATTTTTCACACTCCAAGCATTTATGAAGTTTCTTCTCTGTGTGAAGTTTATAAAGTTTCCTGAGACATTTCGACTGAAGCTCTTTCCACACTCCAGGCCATAGCTTTCCAAACTGTGTCGCGACACTTTAGTTGAATCAGCCATAAACTGTCCCTTAGAAGTACCGTCAAAGGATCGGTGTGCTGCGCTAAGCGACAACCAAGCGAACCATCCCTATGCTTTCGTGCAAAGTGGGAGCCGTGTTGCTCCGTCCCTTTTTTTAAAAAAGTAGCTGAGTTTGCACACCTGGCTGAAAAGAGTTGGGTTGGGCGGTTCAGGGACTTGTGGGCATCTTTATGCGTGCCATGAACCAGCGCATCTGATCTGGTTTGGGCATTGCATTTTGTGTGAAAGCGGCAGTTGTGTTTCTGTTAACCCAGCTTAAGGGGTGCTTAGTGGTTGTGTGAACCCATCCTGGGAGTGCTGAATCAGCATGTGAGGTCAACATCCTTTTTCCAGATTCTCTCAAAGCTTCTGAGGTCAACATCCTTTTTCCAGATTCTCTCAAAGCTTCTGAGGTTTTTTTTTTCTTATTTTCTTCTCTGGATCTTCAGCCATCCTGCCTTTTGACTAGGGAGGGAGGGGGCATCCTTTGGGCCATTGGTTTATTGATGGATTGCAATTATTTATTACCTGCATTTCAGGGTTACCCCCCCCCCCAAACCAACGATCAGCCCTTCGAGGGAGGCCAGGTCAAGAAACAGACAGAAAAGAATCATATAAAATATTTAAAAAATCAGAAAAGAATATGCAGAATAGTGATTAAATGAGAGACATGTGAAGAAACTAAAAATATATCCATAAAGTCTTAAAACAGAACTAGCTCAATCCTTTAACATATTATTAAATCCAGCCATACAGACCATCTATTGCTCCACCTTCTCCATTTTGGTACAATGTGTTATTTCAATACAATGATATTTTTAGAATATACTTAGATTCATAATATTCTATAATTTAGATGTCATAGAGTATTGAATATAGATAAGGGGGAGAAAGGATAGTCTATCCATATTAATTATAGTTTTGGATATTGATCTTAAAAGTATGATTGTTTGACTTTTTCCTCAAAATTAAATAGAACATTGAAATGAAAATGAAGGAAGCGGATGCATCAAGGTATGTTTTATAACAACGGTTTGGGTCTTAAGCTAAATTACTTAAGATTTCCATCCGGTTCTTACTTGGTAGAATAACAGAATTTTGAAAGCCTCTCCAAGTCCCTCCCTGTCCCATCTTATACTAAATAAAATCAAGGTGGGGTTATTTTGAGCCTCTTCCTCACCCTTTCCTCTTTCCCAGGACTGAGTAACCCTTTTTAAGCCCCCCCACCCACCTTAACAGCTCATTCCTGCCTTCCCCGTTCCCAAGGCCAGCTCTTCAGAGTAGCTTATTTATTTACCTGAATAAACTACTTGAGAGAAAAGGGGACATGTATAAACCGTCAAAGGACTTCTAGCATCCTTCAAGGGAGGGGTGGGGGGGGGAATCCTCAGGGCAGGTGAAGGGAAGGGGGGGAGGGATAGTCTTTTCTCTTTCCTTCCCAATTCTATTAGAAACTGTCAGCTTTAGGTAGACCAGATTAGGAAAGTCATGAATGCAAATGCTACTTTCATTATAAGGTTATAGTGACAAGTTAGGGAGATGGGAGGTGATTGAAGTTTAATAAATAAATAAATCTGGGTTTTTATGGTTATTTGAACAGATCCTTTGAACCAATTCTGAGACTCATCCCTCAAGTGATCTCTCCAGTCAGCCAACACTGGGCAACGTGGGTCCTTTACAGCCTCGTTTCTGTCTACAGAAAGTCCGCTCCCCCCTAGTATATTGGTCCCTACAGGTAGTCCTCGCTTAGCACCCGTTCGTTAAATGACGGTTCGGTCTTAGGACGGTCCTGAAAACCTGACTTGCGACTGGTCCTCATGCTTACGACCGTCACTGCGTCCCCACGGTCATGTGATCACGATTTGGGCACTTGGCAACTGGTTTGTATTTGGACCGTTGCAGCATCCTGTGGTCTCTGGTTTCTGGCAAGCAAAATCAATGGAGAACCGTGTGATTCGCTTAACAGCCACATGGTTTGCTTAACACCCGCAGTGATTCACTTACCGCTGCAAAAAAGGTAAAATTGGGTTATTTTTATTTATTTAATTAATTTATTTATTTATTCCCCGCCCATCTACAAGGGACTCTGGGCGGGTTACAATAATTAAAACTTAAAAATTTAAAATTTTTAAAACCATACAAAATAGAAAATATATAAAAATATATCCAATATAAAATAAAATAAAATAAAATCCAAGATGGATTGGGGACCGTAGCACAGGTCATATTGCTACGGGGCCAGCCAACCCCAGGAGGCACTACCACCTCCGTTGTCCCAGGCCAGGTGGCAGAGCCAGGTCTTAATGGCCTTCCGAAAGGCCAGGAGTGAAGGGGCCAGTCTCACCTCCGGGGGCAAGATGTTCCATAGGGCGGGCGCTATCGCGGAGAAGGCACGCCTCCTGGACCCCGCTAGATGGAATTCTCTTGTTGAGGGGGTCCGAAGCATGCCCTCTCTGCACGCACGGGTGGGGCGGGCTGATGTTATCGGGACGAGACGGTCCCTCAGGTACCCTGGTCCTATGCCATATAGGGCTTAAATTCCAGTTCCAATTGTGGTTGTTAAGTGA
Organism: Charina bottae; assembly: GCA_023362775.1. Lineage (NCBI taxonomy): Eukaryota > Metazoa > Chordata > Lepidosauria > Squamata > Charinaidae > Charina > Charina bottae. The sequence continues at coordinate 1,094,658 of JALMGJ010000046.1, read as the reverse complement.
GGACTACCTGTATTGGATTGGGACAGAAAGCCTGGGTCTTTATGGCAATCATGCCTCTTGGCATTATTAACCATACCAGTGATATCTAGTTTTTCTCTCCTGCCCTAATTCCCCCTCTTCATGATTTTATGACATGCGGTTGGTTGATTCCTTGTCTACAGCTGATGCGAGGAATCAACTAGGATTTCTTAAAGCAGACAGCCGTGGTAGAGAATTCGATGCAAGAGTGAAAGTTTGGGTCCCAGTGTGCTCTCCTGTCCTTGATCTGAGCTCCTGGGGTAGATAAGCTAGCAAGAGAGGTGGCCAGGCAGTGGTGGGGCAGAAGGCCCTGGGTTCAGGCCCAGGTGCATATCCAAACCTTTCCTTCCTTCCTCCCTCCCTCCCTCCCTCTTTGAATACTCCTTCCTTCCTTCCTTCCTTCCTTCCTTCCTTCCTTCCTTCCTTCCTTCCTTCCTGATTCTTTGAATACTCCTTCCTTCCTTCCTTCCTTCCTTCCTTCCTTCCTTCCTTCCTTCCTTCCTTCCTTCCTTCTTGTTCTTTGAATACTCCTTCCTTTTCTTTCCTTCCTTCCTTCCTTCCTTCCTTCCTTCCTTCCTTCCTTCCTTCCTTCCTGATTCTTTGAATATGCCTGCCTTCCTTCCTTCCTTCCTTCCTTCCTTCCTTCCTTCCTTCCTTCCTTCCTTCCTGATTCTTTGAATACTCCTTCCTTCCGTCCGTTTTTGTTCCTTCGAACTGGACAGGTTCAGGGTGGTTAAGAGCCCCTTTGCACACAAATATGAGGCACAGCTATTTCATGCAATGTTGTTTCTCTTGCCCAGTTAAAAACTGCACTTCATACACACCTGAGCGAGTGCTTGGAGAACCGGCAGACGGTGATTCTCTCAACAGCTGCTGCGTGGCCCATTTCTGCATGTTTGTCAAGTCAGGGACCGAACGTACCTTCAAGCATAGCATTAATGCAGCAATGGCTGCTTTGTACAAGCTGAGGGTGCAAAATGCTTTTCAGAAGTTTCCTGAGCCTGCGGGACAGCCGGATGTTGCCCCAAGAAACAGCTGATTTGTCCACCATGACTGAAACCTCTAACTAGAAGGTGCTACTAAAATATTTCCCGACTTCTCTTTTTCAAATGCTTCCCTTGGAAATCTGCTTCAGCCGTTCTTGGAGTTAGAACAGGCTAGAAATAAGAATAACGCATATATAGGAAACCTTTAAAATAATATCCGCCCTGAAAAATGCAGTTTGTGAATGCTACAGTCGCGGATATGTGAGAATAGTCAGAAAAGTTTGGCTTCAGACTTCCTTTCCCTTCTTCATCCATTTAGCTCCTTTCCTTTCCCCTTCCCCTTCCCATTCTCCTTCCCTTCTTCATTCATTTACTTCCCTTCCTCATCCATTTACCTCCTTTCCTTTCCCCTTCCCCTTCTTCGTTCATTTACTCCCTTCCCTTCCTCATTCATTCCCTTCCCTTCCCATTTCCTCCTTTCCTTTCCCCTTCCCTTCCCTATCCATTTACCTCCTTTCCTTTCCCCTTCCCCTTCCTCCTTCCCTTCTTTGTTCATTTACTCCCTTCCCTTCTTCATCCATTTACCTCCTTTCCCTTTCCCCCTCCCCTTCCTCCTTCCCTTCTTCATTCATTTACTTCCCCTCCCTATCCTTCATCCATTTACCTCCTTTCCTTTCCTTTCCCCTTCTCCTTCCTCCTTCCCTTCTTCATTCATTTACTTCCCCTCCCTATCCTTCATCCATTTACCTCCTTTCCTTTCCCCTTCTCCTTCCTCCTTCCCTTCTTCGTTCATTTACTTCCTTCCCTTCCCTCACTGAAGAACACACTTAAATATTGGGGGAGGTGAGCCGAGGGTCTCCATACCCAGCCCAAGTACCAAGTCGGTGGAGCTTATAATGGTGGGCACAGCCTTGGCGGCCCACCTTTCCCTCCCTTCAGTGCTACTGAAGCTCGGATGTTTACTTTTTCTCATTCAGGGGTTGTATGAAAAGAGTCACATCTAACTCACATGATATGCTAGCCGACTCAATACCGGCTCAGAAAGGAGTCCGACGGGGCTGTATTTAGGCCCCTAACTTGTACTTAAGTGTATCTACACTCCGCACGTCACCGGACTGTCTCCAGTTTACACCTGCCTCAGTCCGTGGGCCAAGTACTACTACTCCTATATGCCAATGACATGGCTCTTATCTCATAAACCAGGGCTTTGTAAAGTGCCGCCGCAGGCGACACACCAGTGGCGGCGGGGGGGGCGCGTGCACTGCGGCGGCACAGGGGCGTGCGGCAGCACGCGCGTGCACGGTGGTGGCACGGGGGGCGTGTGGCGGTGCGCGTGTGCACGGCAGCAGCGGCAGCCTCCGCTAAAACGCGGAAACACTGATACCGATACCACTACTTCCGAGTGGTGTGGTGACACACCACGCTCTGTGTGGCGACACACTTTTGTGTCGTGACACACAGTTTGGAAAGCTCTGTCATAAACCTTAGATACTCTTGTAGCGTTTTTTGCTAAAAAGCCTAAAACACAAAAGTGGACCATGGAGGGAATCCAATGGACAAGTTAAGGGTTTCAGAACACTGCTTTAAACAATATGTATTCTTTGATGTTTTGTTCAAATGTTAGTTTAATCTCTGGGAGGCTCCCCAAAGATTCCTTGGTTTTCAAGAGCGAGAGTCGGTGTGCCCAGAGAACTAATTTCTCCATTCACGCACATGGGGCTCTGAAGGAATGGAGTAAACTGGGGTTTCCTTGCAAGGTAATGTGCGAATCAGCCCTGCTGGTGTTCTGGGCTGCCGTTTCTACGTGTCAGGATTTCTCTTCAAAGGGGTTGGATTGCATCTCCCATCAGCATTACAAGGGGAGTAAATTTATGGTTGCCTGGATTTTGGGGGGTGACCGTAGATGGCCTCTTAATTGACAGGGTAGAAATGGATTGTACTTATAAAAGCAGGAGGCCACTTCAAAACTCTCTACTTTCAGAAATGCTTTTATTCGTCTTAGTTTTTAGTTTTTTTGGCTTAGCATGGGCCATGTGTTTCGCTGTTTTGCCTCCACCCAGAAACATTGATTGAGTAACCAGGTTAATAGTCACCAGCTAAAACCAGGTTCAATGCTTGTGCATTATTAGTTTCTTCTAATGTCTTTCAGGTTCCATCTTTGTGCATCTTATTATGTAATAATAAATCAATAATGACTTTATTGTGCATGCTGTAGGAAGCCAGAGATGGACACACTTTTATTCCTGTTCAGTATGCATTCTAATTTAAATTGCAATGACTAAATTGTTTACATTAGAATATAAATTATCATTAAAATATGGGTGGAGAAAAGAAGGGTTCGGACGTGGTGAGGGTTCCTGGCTACTCCCCAAGTTACTAGTCCCTGTTTTTATTTCATTATTCCCGTAGCCTCTAGCCAAGTCCAGAGGGCATTGCCCTTTTAAGAAGAGCCCCGCCCTCCGCTTCCATGTCGCGTCGGAGCCAATCAGCTCTAGAGCACGCCTCCTTTCCCACTGGGAAGCAAAGACGCCTCTTTGGTTGTTCAACCGCACTAGATTCTGTTGCGGGAAGTTAAAGGACGAAAGGGTGGCTATTGGCCTGGTCTGGGACGGGTTGCCATTTCAATTGGCCGGGGCGGTTGGCAATCTGCGGTCTCGCCACGGCGCTCCGCCCCTAGGCGGGGATTTCTCGGGCTAGTCTGGGCTCGAACCGGGAAGGAGACACTGTCCTTCTGCAGCCATGGCGAGCGGGGGGTTTGGTAAGAGCACCCCCGATTGGGAGATGTCAGAGCATATGAACTTGGCAAATTATTTCTGTATGGAGAACAGCGTTCTCATGGTGACGTGAATGCCAGGTGGCTAGGTATCAAAGAAGCCTTGGCTTTGTTTACATCCTCATGAGATAGGGAGCTAGAAGGTACCATGTGATGCATTGTTTATGTCTAGCAATGGAAATCTTCCCATGGGAACAAGTCCCCCTGATTCCGTCTGTGGGATGTCCTGATTCTGTTTGGAGCAAGGAGGGGGGACCTCACGAGCTTGCTGAGATGCAAGCCACTGCCACCCAATGCTATGTGCGATAATACACCATGAGGCCTGGGGTGTGCCACACCTAACTTTCAGCCTATCAGAATGCTGGAAGAACTGAATATCTCCCCATGCAAAATGGTGCTCTATGCTTCTTGACTTCTAGACTTTTGTCTGGTCTTGTTAGTCATGTTTGTGTGTGTATCCTGCTTCTAAGGGCTGAGCAGAGCAGTCATGCCTGCCTTTGTGTGAGCTCTGGCCCTGGGATCAATACACGTATCTCTGCTTCTAAGTTTGTTGTTTTTGTTTTACCTTTTTGCAATAATGTACTATATCTGCATTTATTGCCTTATGCTACCAGTAAACACTGTTAGCCCTAAAAAGCTGCATTCTTGTCTGTTTATTCTCAAGCCTTGGTTTTTCCCTTTAGGCCAGCATACATCCCGTCAGGAGAATGGTATTGCCTACCTAGCTTAGGTCAGGCGTGCGGCGGACTCTTCCATTATGGGTTGTGGGGGAGATAATGATTTACGATTACCTGTTTTTTTGCATGGCCGTCTGTCCAGCGGGGCTGGCAGGGAGGATGGCTCTTGGGCAGCGCCTTGGATTATGACAGCTGCTTCGCCTGCTAACCGATTTGAACTATTGCCCCATATGCCCAGCGGCTGAGCTGACCGGCGGGCGGCCGAGGAGTACAGGGCAGGGTGTGCAAAATGCATGCACGGCGCAGCACCAGCGGGTTTCCGCGTGTGCAAGCCCCCTCGTCCCTGTCTCCTCGGAAGTCAAGCCCCGTGTATGCCTGGAGGTTCTTCTCCGAGAGAAACGTGCCTTTCCTAGCCTGGGCAGATAAAGAGTGGAGCCTCCAGGTTCAGGAGCAGTCTACCTGGGGATGCCATTGGGTATGGGTTGGATGCTCCAAGGCTGGTTTTCCAAGGGGAGGTTGGAGAAATGAACGAACGAACGATGGCGCTGGCAGTGCACGTGGAGCAAAAAGCCAAGCGTCTGCGCAGTGTTTGCAAAAGGCTAGACCTGAGATTCGGCCTCCCTCAGATTGGCCTTTAAAAAGTGGCAGCCGAGAGCTGGAATCCGTAATTCCTGCCCTGTGTTTATGGAGAGCATGGAGTTCAAGGAGAGCTTCCATATCCAGAGGCAGTGTATCTGAATTGCCAGGTGTTAGGGAGCAGCCACAGGAGAGATCTCTCAAGCTCACCAATTTGCTGGTGGCTCCCCAGCGGCGTCCAATTGTCGGTGCTAGGGGAAAAGAACGCCTGAAGGAAGATGTTCTGTAGGAAAGACGTAAGCAGTTGATAATTTTGATGTTTTGAGCGGCAATTTTGCCTCGAAAAGCTTTCCTGTGCAAAACGGAACAGTTGCTCCAAGCCAGCCCGCCTCAGTTTACCAGTGGGACAAACGGTTAATACAGAATAATAATAATTTTGCAATTCTAGGATGCAGTTATACCACATTAAAGCACCTTGACATGAATTGTGGCTGGAGCAAAAGCTGCTTCAGTGTATATGAATTCACCCTAATCTAGCCTTTTCCATATCTGCTTTCCAGAAGGAGTTGCCAAAAAGGGCTTGCTAGACAAGATATTTTAATCAAGGACTAAACCAGAAACTTCCTCAAAAGCCAAGACTAATAGTGTGCAAAATATTCTCATCCGTGTTGCCCACAGAGCAGTCCCTTCTTAGCAATGGGGAATTGTTGGAATGGGCCATTCGAACTTGGATTCAGAGGGAATCAAGACGTTTCGCAGACGCTTACCTGGCTGCGATTTTGCTGTGAGGTCAACAAATAGGTTAAGCTTGTGGATGCCCCTCATGTGGTTATTTAACATGGTTTGTTGAATGGTTTGGGGTTTGAAGCAGTGTTGTTCAAACTTGGCAACTTTAAGATGTGTGGACTTCAACTCCCAGAATGCCCCAGCGAGCATCCTGGGGAAAATTCTGGGATGCTCGCTGAGGCATTCTGGGAGTTGAAGTCCACACATCTTAGTCACTAAGTTTGAACAACATTGTTTTAAAGCATAAACCGTACTTTTTGAACTATGGGGGCTGCGTGGAGTAATGGGGTGTGTAAATTGAGTTGAGGTCATTTATTCCGATCCCAGGAAATGCTGGCTTAATCAAACTCTAGTTTAAACAATCATGGCTTGGTGCAATCAGGTTGTTAAAATGAAAAAGTTGGCAAAATTGGAAAAACTCAATGTAAAATTGTTTCTTTCAATAAAACGGATTGGATGAATGCTTTCTCATTTGGCAGTTTTGTAACTGCTTTTTTCTGGTTTACCCTTGGATATAGGAGGAAGGCAGACCAGCATCGTTCCCACCACAAGATAAGCCCTAAACCAGGTTAACAAAGCAGTGTTTGTGTTTGTACCCAGATGTTCCATCTGTAATACGCTGAACCAAAACCTTTTAGCTTGGCTTGTTCTGTGGTGCAATTTCAACTTTGGTGGGTTGCAAAGAACTGTCGTATTGATCTGGGCTGTTTGAAATGGTTTGTGTGGCCACAGAATGCAGATAAATATTTCGCTTTTCAGGAACATAGGAAGATGCTTTCTAGCAAATCAGCACAATTGTATCAGTAGAGACTCGCTCGGATCAAATCCTATACAATACAGGTAGTCCTCGACTTACGACCACAATTGGGACCAGAACTTCAGTCGCTAAGCACAGAGGTCATTAAGTGAGTCACACCCAATTTTACGACCTTTTTGCCACGGTCGTTAAGCGAATCCGGCTTCCCCCATTGACTTTGCTTGTCGGAAGCCAGCTGGGAAGGTTGCAAATGGTGATCATGTGACCCTGGGATGCTGCAACCATTGTAAATAGATGCCGGTTGCCAAGCGCCTGAATTTTGATCGCAGGACTGCGGGGATGCTGTGATGGTCGTAAGTGCGGGGACTGGTCGTAAGTCACTTTTCCCAGTGCCATTGTAACTTTGAATGGTCGCTAAACGAACCTGTAAAGCAAAGAAGCAAATTCTTTTGCATTGAAAATTAGTGCAGCCAAGTCTGAGAGAAGGCTAATCTAGGATCTGCCCTGAGTAGCTAGCTTTCTATAGGCAAGGCAAGGCAATTTTGTAAAAAAAGTGTTTAATGGGGGAAAAAGAGTATTACACAAACAAACAAATGTATATGGGTGTTCTGTGTGCGGTGAGAAATAGGGCTGCCCTTGTTTCTCTTTGCATTTGTATCTTTGTCTTTCTTTTTAAATAATCTGCCTCTCCATTTTCTTGAAGGTCTTGCTGAGAAACGGCTGTCCCTTTACGTTATAACGATCAACAATGCCCCCTCTAGCTTTTGCAGTGATGCAGCAGATCAGAATGAGAAAAACCTTAATAGCCAGTGGGAAATTGTTCTAGTTTTGCCTTATCCTGTTCTTCAGTCTCCAGAATTCATATCCAACATATCTGGGGAGAGCAGTGGGAATGTGTTTGCAAGAGGCATGGCTCATTTGCTTTAGAGAAGGATCAATTATGCAGGCCAGGTAGAGCTTCTGTGTTCAGGGGCAGTCTACCTGAGGGCATTTCCAAGGGGCAAATGATTTGGCTCTTGAGGAAAACACGCAGCATTTGGTGGCTCTTTTGACTGATCCAGCATTGCTGTGGCTTTCTAGAGTAACACATTCATACTCCTAAGCTTGGGTTTCTGTGTTTCCAAAATGGCTCAATTCAACAAGGCGTCATCAGGCGAAGGAGTGCATGCCCTTGTTTGCAGCATCTGCATGCATGTCTTTGTAGGAGATAACTGTATTTGTTTTATTTATTTATTTATTTATTTATCATATTTATCATATTTCTTCACCGCCCATCTTGTACAAACGACAAATTATCAAAGCAGAACCCTGAAATCAACACAGAGGGGATGACTGTTGAAATGCTGGGTGATTACAGGGAATTGGGAAAGTGGAAAATCTGTGTGTGCTTGTGTATTCAAAAGAAAGGGACACCGCAACACTTTTTTTGCACATCTCGTTTGTATACATTCTTGAAGGTTTGGCTGGTTTCTAAGCAGGCCCAAGTTGATCTTTGCGATTCTCCTGTTCAGATTCACCTGAGCTTGGAAAGCTTTCGGAAAGAGTTGATGGTTTCACAAGCTATGATTCAAAACACTTTCTGGAATTCCTTGCCTGTCCCTGAAGTCATTGGTTACGTGCTGTGTATCTTAGCTAGTGATGTTGAATAGGAAAAGAGACATTTTTTAAAAGTTTGTAAAGCAGCCTAGAAAACTTTGCTTGGAAGGGTAGCGCAGAATGAAAAAATACTTTTCCTTAATTTTTCCAGGATTGAGAGTTGAGGTGTGCTGGAGTGACGCGGATGCTATCCCTGGAAGGAATGAAACGCAGTCTTTTCTTGTTGTCATTTCCATTCTTGGGGGGAAAAAGTGCAAAAATCACACTGCCAAAAATTGGCGTACTTTTCAAACAAGAAAGGATCCTAGTAAAGTCTTGATTTAACAGACCATTCGGGGAAGGGGGCTGTCCGTAATACCCGAGTGTCCTTTAAGCCTGAAATGATGTCATTTGCATTAACTCAGCTCATTTGCATCATTGTGTACTGGACCTCAATAGCATCGAACCCTCGTGAACTGTTAAGCGATAGGATTCACGCATTGCACTAAGCCATGAATGTTGAACTCTGGTTTACCGAGACAGATATATCGTACAACCATAAGCTCTGGCTGGCCGTATTCTGGACTTGCTGTAAAATGTTGTAAGCAGGGCAGCAAAATTGTGCAGTAAATCTTCATCCAACAGGGCCCATGTTGAAGTTTAAAAACTGTCCTGGTCAAATGTTTTTCTTGTCCCCAGGTTTAACAGTTTTTATTTATTATTTGACTTACATCACCGCCCATGTCCCCCCACAAGGGGACAAGCAACAAGTTTTGTTGCTTGTTCTCTGAGCCTTCCACCATTTTTCCAATTTTCTGCCTCTGCTCCAGGATCTGGATCCACTTCTGAAAGGCGATGATAGGTTCCTGCATGACGCTCGACTTCTGGGTGGATAGTGCAGCCGGGGCCTCGATTGTGACACCTACGTGTAACTCACATAATGTCCTAGCCGACCCCATACCGGCTCAGAAAGGAGTCCGACGGGGCTGTATTTAGGCTTCTAACTTGTACTTAAGTGTACCTACACTCTGTAGCAGGTCACTGGACTGCCTCCAATTTACACCTGCCTCAGTCCGTGGGCCAAGTACTACTTCTCCTATATGCCGACGACATGGCTCTTATCTCACAAACCTTAGCTGACCTTAGATACTCTTGTAGCGTTTTTTCCTAAAAAGCCTAAAACACAAAAGTGGACCATGGAGGGAATCCAATGGACAAGTTAAGGGTTTCAAATATCTGGGGATGGTCCTACAAGCTACTGGCATTTGGAAAACCCATAGATATTATATTACAGTTGAGCTCATAAGTTTACGTACCACTTGCAGAATTTGTAAGATGAGGACTATTTTAAAAGAAAACATGAGTGATCAGGCAGAACACATGAGTTTTATTTGTCATGTGACTCAAAATAAACTATTAGGCTTCACAGAATAGCACAATCATTAAACAAACCATAGCAATAAAGGAAGTAGTAAAAGAATCCTGTTCAGGAGTTTCCATACCCTTCAGTGTTTGGGCTGATAACACAGTATACACTCAAGTTGGCTACATAGGTTTAGATGGCAATGAAGAGTACCTATCCACACCTGTGTCTTATTGGATTGTAATTAGTGTCCATGTATAAATAGTGAAAGAGTTTTCGCACTGAAGATGTTGCCTAGCCTGGCAATGAAACGTCTGCAAGAAAACAACAAGGCTCAGAGAGCACCATGGACTTTCAAAGACTTTCCTAGCCCTGCACTGATTTTGCTGGTTACTGAACATTTCAGCTGCGCTGAAATGCTTTTGGATATTTCCATTGCTTCTGAAGGATTTTTCACACTGTACATTTATAAACTTTCTTCTCTCTGTTAGGCTTATAATGTTAACTGAGACCTATGTTATAACTGAATCTCCATGCATTTTTATGGTTTCTCTCCTGAATGACTTCTTTGATGTGAATAAAGATGTCCCCTCAGCCTGAAGCTCCTTCCACACTCCAGGAATTTATGCGGTTTCTCTCCTGAATGGATTCTTTGATGTCTAGAAAGGCTTCCACTCTGACCGAAACTTTTTCCACACTCCAGGCATTTATGTGGTTTCTCTCCCGTGTGAATTCTTTGATGTTGACTGAGATGTCCTCCCAGACTGAAACTCTTTCCACACTCCAGGCATTTATGTGGTTTCTCTCCCATGTGAATTCTTTGATGTTGACTGAGATGTCCTCCCTGACTGAAACTCTTTCCACATTCCAGACATTTATAGGGTTTCTCTCCTGAATGGATTCTTTGATGTTGACTGAGATTTCCTCCCTGACTGAAGCTTCTTCCACACTCCAGGCATTTATAGGGTTTCTCCCCTGAATGGAGTCTTTGATGTCTAGAAAGGCTTCCACTCTGACTGAAACTCTTTCCACACTCCAGGCATTTATGTGGTTTCTCTCCTGAATGGAATCTTTGATGTGTATAAAGGTTTCCCCTCAGACTGAAGCTCTTTCCACAATCCAGGCATTTATGCAGTTTCTCCCCCTTGTGAATTCTTTCATGTTCACTGAGATTTCCTCTCCGACTAAAGCTCTTTCCACACTCCAAACATTTATAGGGTTTCTCTCCTGAATGGATTCTTTCATGTGTATAAAGACTTTCCCTTTGAATGAAGCTTCTTCCACACTCCAGGCACTTATAGGGTTTCTCTCCGGAATGGACTCTTTGATGTCTAGAAAGGCTTCCACTGTGACCGAAGCTTTTTCCACACTCCAGGCATTTATGTGGTTTCTCTCCTGAGTGGATTCTTTTGTGGGTATAAAGGCTTCCCCTCTGACTGAAGCTCTTTCCACATTCAAAGCATTTATAGGGTTTCTCTCCTGAATGGATTCTTTGATGTGTATAAAGGTTTCCGCTCAGACTGAAGCTCTTTCCACACTGCAGACATTTATAGGGTTTCTCTCCTGAATGGATTCTTTGATGTGTATTAAGGTCTCCCCTCCGACTGAAACTTTTTCCACACTCCAGACATTTATATAATTTTTCTCCCGCGTGGATTCTTTGATGATATCTGAGACTTCCGTTTGTTCTGAAGGATTTTCCAGACTCCAAGCAAGAATTGGGTTTCCCGCGTATTCCGACGCTCTCCCCCTTCCCGCATCCCCTCCCGGGGACCCTCCTTTCACGGGGTCCCTCCTCGCTCCGGTTCATCTTGTTGGGCGACCCTTCGGCAGCCCCGCAGCGTCCACGCCTTTCCCGCCGCCTCAGGCCAGCCGCGCCCCGGACCGGGAGGCTCCTCTGCGGGCTCCCTCCTCTCCGTTCGGCTTCACCTCCTTCCTCCGCCGGACTCGGCCGTCCTCCTGAAGGGCGAGAGGAGCACAGGGGGGAGTGCGGGGCCTCCGTTCCCTTCCCTGAGGGGAGGCCGAGGCCCGACGGGGGAAGGCCGAAACCTCCGCCCCCTCACGGCCCCTTTCAGGCAGGCAGGCGCGGACCCGGCCTCCCCGTCAGCGCCGGGACTGCCAGACCGGCCCTCGGGCTGCCCGGCCTCCCTCCCTCGCGTGACCCGCAGCGCCGCCCCGGACTGCGATTCCCAGCACCCCCCGCGCCCTACCTGCATCCGGGCACCCCCGCTTCCGAAGCGCTATGCTCCCTTCCTCGCAGGAAGCTTTTTCCGTCCTCGGACGGATTCCGGAAGTGGGGGCGGGACCTCCCTTCGCCCTCTTTCATTGGAAGCCCCGCCTCCCCCTCTCCAGGGACCGCCCCGGGGTCTTCCCGCCAGTCGCCGCCGTCCGCGGGCGAGAGTGACGGCGCTCCCGGGAACGCCCCATCCCACCCCGGGTCCTCCCCTCCTCCGGGTCTCCTGGATCCGTGGGAGCGGTCACGTGGTGGCGGGTGCCCGGGTTCCATCGCGGGGAGGCTCGCACGTGCAAAGGGGGCTCGGGGACGGAGCGGGACCCCTCCCTTGGCCGCGAAGCTTCCCGAGGACCCTCCTGGACGTTCTTCCCGACGCCCTTCCGGGCGAGCCGTGTCGACGCCGAGGCGGTCCCGGATCTCCGTTGGGTGGGAGAGCGGAGCGACGAGCAGCGGGGAAGCGGCTTCAGGCGCGGCGCGAGAGCCTTCCCGGGGAGATTCCCGTGGTGCCCGCCAGAGGAATCCCAGAGGGGCGGGGGAGCCGCGGGGAGTCAGGGCGGGCGGCGGCCACACGCGCCTTGCGGAGCCCCAGTCGCTTCACCCTCAGGGGGACGGTTAGAGAGATCAGTGGCGTATTTTGATTCTTGGTTTGCCCCAAGGATCAATCCCAGATCGCTGCTAAACCGTGAAATCCACCAGCTACTGCTATCCTTTTTTTTGGGGAAAAGCACTCATTATGGCATTGGAGTTATGAATTAGGAAATGCAAAACCCCCGATTATCGGAACGAAGGAGGAGGAGTCAGAGTTATTGCAAAAACAATCATACAATCAGTTTACATAGCCATTGCAGGATTTGTAAGATGAGGACTACTTTAAAGGAAAACATGAGTGATCAGGCAGAACGCATGATTTTTATTTGTAATGTGACTCAAAATAAACTACTAAGCTTCACAGAATAGCACAATCATTACACAAACCATAGCAATAAAGGAAGTAGTAAAGGAATCCTGTTCAGGAGTTTCCATACCCTTCAGTGTTTGGGCTGATAACGCAGTAGACGCTCAAGTTCACACACACAAGTTGAGATGGCAATGAGGGCTAAGTATCCACCCCTGTGCCTTAATGGATTGTAATTAGTGTCTGTGTATGATACTCTGTGAGTTTCTTACCTGTTGAAAATCTTGTGCATTTCATCCAAGGCTGAACTGAATTTGCTGGTAACTGAACATTTCAGCCATGCTCTACCCATTTCTATGGTTTTTCTCCCGTGTGGATTCTAATATGGTTTTGGAGATTTCCGTTGCTTCTGAAGGATTTTTCACACTCCAAGCATTTATGAAGTTTCTTCTCTGTGTGAAGTTTATAAAGTTTCCTGAGACATTTCGACTGAAGCTCTTTCCACACTCCAGGCCATAGCTTTCCAAACTGTGTGTCGCGACACTTTAGTTGAATCAGCCATAAACTGTCCCTTAGAAGTACCGTCAAAGGATCGGTGTGCTGCGCTAAGCGACAACCAAGCGAACCATCCCTATGCTTTCGTGCAAAGTGGGAGCCGTGTTGCTCCGTCCCTTTTTTTAAAAAAGTAGCTGAGTTTGCACACCTGGCTGAAAAGAGTTGGGTTGGGCGGTTCAGGGACTTGTGGGCATCTTTATGCGTGCCATGAACCAGCGCATCTGATCTGGTTTGGGCATTGCATTTTGTGTGAAAGCGGCAGTTGTGTTTCTGTTAACCCAGCTTAAGGGGTGCTTAGTGGTTGTGTGAACCCATCCTGGGAGTGCTGAATCAGCATGTGAGGTCAACATCCTTTTTCCAGATTCTCTCAAAGCTTCTGAGGTCAACATCCTTTTTCCAGATTCTCTCAAAGCTTCTGAGGTTTTTTTTTTCTTATTTTCTTCTCTGGATCTTCAGCCATCCTGCCTTTTGACTAGGGAGGGAGGGGGCATCCTTTGGGCCATTGGTTTATTGATGGATTGCAATTATTTATTACCTGCATTTCAGGGTTACCCCCCCCCCAAACCAACGATCAGCCCTTCGGGGGAGGCCAGGTCAAGAAACAGACAGAAAAGAATCATATAAAATATTTAAAAAATCAGAAAAGAATATGCAGAATAGTGATTAAATGAGAGACATGTGAAGAAACTAAAAATATATCCATAAAGTCTTAAAACAGAACTAGCTCAATCCTTTAACATATTATTAAATCCAGCCATACAGACCATCTATTGCTCCACCTTCTCCATTTTGGTACAATGTGTTATTTCAATACAATGATATTTTTAGAATATACTTAGATTCATAATATTCTATAATTTAGATGTCATAGAGTATTGAATATAGATAAGGGGGAGAAAGGATAGTCTATCCATATTAATTATAGTTTTGGATATTGATCTTAAAAGTATGATTGTTTGACTTTTTCCTCAAAATTAAATAGAACATTGAAATGAAAATGAAGGAAGCGGATGCATCAAGGTATGTTTTATAACAACGGTTTGGGTCTTAAGCTAAATTACTTAAGATTTCCATCCGGTTCTTACTTGGTAGAATAACAGAATTTTGAAAGCCTCTCCAAGTCCCTCCCTGTCCCATCTTATACTAAATAAAATCAAGGTGGGGTTATTTTGAGCCTCTTCCTCACCCTTTCCTCTTTCCCAGGACTGAGTAACCCTTTTTAAGCCCCCCCACCCACCTTAACAGCTCATTCCTGCCTTCCCCGTTCCCAAGGCCAGCTCTTCAGAGTAGCTTATTTATTTACCTGAATAAACTACTTGAGAGAAAAGGGGACATGTATAAACCGTCAAAGGACTTCTAGCATCCTTCAAGGGAGGGGTGGGGGGGGAATCCTCAGGGCAGGTGAAGGGAAGGGGGGGAGGGATAGTCTTTTCTCTTTCCTTCCCAATTCTATTAGAAACTGTCAGCTTTAGGTAGACCAGATTAGGAAAGTCATGAATGCAAATGCTACTTTCATTATAAGGTTATAGTGACAAGTTAGGGAGATGGGAGGTGATTGAAGTTTAATAAATAAATAAATCTGGGTTTTTATGGTTATTTGAACAGATCCTTTGAACCAATTCTGAGACTCATCCCTCAAGTGATCTCTCCAGTCAGCCAACACTGGGCAACGTGGGTCCTTTACAGCCTCGTTTCTGTCTACAGAAAGTCCGCTCCCCCCTAGTATATTGGTCCCTACAGGTAGTCCTCGCTTAGCACCCGTTCGTTAAATGACGGTTCGGTCTTAGGACGGTCCTGAAAACCTGACTTGCGACTGGTCCTCATGCTTACGACCGTCACTGCGTCCCCACGGTCATGTGATCACGATTTGGGCACTTGGCAACTGGTTTGTATTTGGACCGTTGCAGCATCCTGTGGTCTCTGGTTTCTGGCAAGCAAAATCAATGGAGAACCGTGTGATTCGCTTAACAGCCACATGGTTTGCTTAACACCCGCAGTGATTCACTTACCGCTGCAAAAAAGGTAAAATTGGGTTATTTTTATTTATTTAATTAATTTATTTATTTATTCCCCGCCCATCTACAAGGGACTCTGGGCGGGTTACAATAATTAAAACTTAAAAATTTAAAATTTTTAAAACCATACAAAATAGAAAATATATAAAAATATATCCAATATAAAATAAAATAAAATAAAATCCAAGATGGATTGGGGACCGTAGCACAGGTCATATTGCTACGGGGCCAGCCAACCCCAGGAGGCACTACCACCTCCGTTGTCCCAGGCCAGGTGGCAGAGCCAGGTCTTAATGGCCTTCCGAAAGGCCAGGAGTGAAGGGGCCAGTCTCACCTCCGGGGGCAAGATGTTCCATAGGGCGGGCGCTATCGCGGAGAAGGCACGCCTCCTGGACCCCGCTAGATGGAATTCTCTTGTTGAGGGGGTCCGAAGCATGCCCTCTCTGCACGCACGGGTGGGGCGGGCTGATGTTATCGGGACGAGACGGTCCCTCAGGTACCCTGGTCCTATGCCATATAGGGCTTAAATTCCAGTTCCAATTGTGGTTGTTAAGTGAGGACTACCTGTATTGGATTGGGACAGAAAGCCTGGGTCTTTATGGCAATCATGCCTCTTGGCATTATTAACCATACCAGTGATATCTAGTTTTTCTCTCCTGCCCTAATTCCCCCTCTTCATGATTTTATGACATGCGGTTGGTTGATTCCTTGTCTACAGCTGATGCGAGGAATCAACTAGGATTTCTTAAAGCAGACAGCCGTGGTAGAGAATTCGATGCAAGAGTGAAAGTTTGGGTCCCAGTGTGCTCTCCTGTCCTTGATCTGAGCTCCTGGGGTAGATAAGCTAGCAAGAGAGGTGGCCAGGCAGTGGTGGGGCAGAAGGCCCTGGGTTCAGGCCCAGGTGCATATCCAAACCTTTCCTTCCTTCCTCCCTCCCTCCCTCCCTCTTTGAATACTCCTTCCTTCCTTCCTTCCTTCCTTCCTTCCTTCCTTCCTTCCTTCCTTCCTTCCTGATTCTTTGAATACTCCTTCCTTCCTTCCTTCCTTCCTTCCTTCCTTCCTTCCTTCCTTCCTTCCTTCCTTCTTGTTCTTTGAATACTCCTTCCTTTTCTTTCCTTCCTTCCTTCCTTCCTTCCTTCCTTCCTTCCTTCCTTCCTTCCTTCCTTCCTTCCTTCCTTCCTTCCTTCCTTCCTTCCTGATTCTTTGAATATGCCTGCCTTCCTTCCTTCCTTCCTTCCTTCCTTCCTTCCTTCCTTCCTTCCTTCCTTCCTTCCTTCCTGATTCTTTGAATACTCCTTCCTTCCGTCCGTTTTTGTTCCTTCGAACTGGACAGGTTCAGGGTGGTTAAGAGCCCCTTTGCACACAAATATGAGGCACAGCTATTTCATGCAATGTTGTTTCTCTTGCCCAGTTAAAAACTGCACTTCATACACACCTGAGCGAGTGCTTGGAGAACCGGCAGACGGTGATTCTCTCAACAGCTGCTGCGTGGCCCATTTCTGCATGTTTGTCAAGTCAGGGACCGAACGTACCTTCAAGCATAGCATTAATGCAGCAATGGCTGCTTTGTACAAGCTGAGGGTGCAAAATGCTTTTCAGAAGTTTCCTGAGCCTGCGGGACAGCCGGATGTTGCCCCAAGAAACAGCTGATTTGTCCACCATGACTGAAACCTCTAACTAGAAGGTGCTACTAAAATATTTCCCGACTTCTCTTTTTCAAATGCTTCCCTTGGAAATCTGCTTCAGCCGTTCTTGGAGTTAGAACAGGCTAGAAATAAGAATAACGCATATATAGGAAACCTTTAAAATAATATCCGCCCTGAAAAATGCAGTTTGTGAATGCTACAGTCGCGGATATGTGAGAATAGTCAGAAAAGTTTGGCTTCAGACTTCCTTTCCCTTCTTCATCCATTTAGCTCCTTTCCTTTCCCCTTCCCATTCTCCTTCCCTTCTTCATTCATTTACTTCCCTTCCTCATCCATTTACCTCCTTTCCTTTCCCCTTCCCCTTCTTCGTTCATTTACTCCCTTCCCTTCCTCATTCATTCCCTTCCCTTCCCATTTCCTCCTTTCCTTTCCCCTTCCCTTCCCTATCCATTTACCTCCTTTCCTTTCCCCTTCCCCTTCCTCCTTCCCTTCTTTGTTCATTTACTCCCTTCCCTTCTTCATCCATTTACCTCCTTTCCCTTTCCCCCTCCCCTTCCTCCTTCCCTTCTTCATTCATTTACTTCCCCTCCCTATCCTTCATCCATTTACCTCCTTTCCTTTCCTTTCCCCTTCTCCTTCCTCCTTCCCTTCTTCATTCATTTACTTCCCCTCCCTATCCTTCATCCATTTACCTCCTTTCCTTTCCCCTTCTCCTTCCTCCTTCCCTTCTTCGTTCATTTACTTCCTTCCCTTCCCTCACTGAAGAACACACTTAAATATTGGGGGAGGTGAGCCGAGGGTCTCCATACGCAGCCCAAGTACCAAGTCGGTGGAGCTTATAATGGTGGGCACAGCCTTGGCGGCCCACCTTTCCCTCCCTTCAGTGCTACTGAAGCTCGGATGTTTACTTTTTCTCATTCAGGGGTTGTATGAAAAGAGTCACATCTAACTCACATGATATGCTAGCCGACTCAATACCGGCTCAGAAAGGAGTCCGACGGGGCTGTATTTAGGCCCCTAACTTGTACTTAAGTGTATCTACACTCCGCACGTCACCGGACTGTCTCCAATTTACACCTGCCTCAGTCCGTGGGCCAAGTACTACTACTCCTATATGCCAATGACATGGCTCTTATCTCATAAACCAGGGCTTTGTAAAGTGCCGCCGCAGGCGACACACCAGTGGCGGCGGGGGGGGCGCGTGCGGCAGCACGCGCGTGCACGGTGGTGGCACGGGGGGCGTGTGGCGGTGCGCGTGTGCACGGCAGCAGCGGCAGCCTCCGCTAAAACGCGGAAACACTGATACCGATACCACTACTTCCGAGTGGTGTGGTGACACACCACGCTCTGTGTGGCGACACACTTTTGTGTCGTGACACACAGTTTGGAAAGCTCTGTCATAAACCTTAGATACTCTTGTAGCGTTTTTTGCTAAAAAGCCTAAAACACAAAAGTGGACCATGGAGGGAATCCAATGGACAAGTTAAGGGTTTCAGAACACTGCTTTAAACAATATGTATTCTTTGATGTTTTGTTCAAATGTTAGTTTAATCTCTGGGAGGCTCCCCAAAGATTCCTTGGTTTTCAAGAGCGAGAGTCGGTGTGCCCAGAGAACTAATTTCTCCATTCACGCACATGGGGCTCTGAAGGAATGGAGTAAACTGGGGTTTCCTTGCAAGGTAATGTGCGAATCAGCCCTGCTGGTGTTCTGGGCTGCCGTTTCTACGTGTCAGGATTTCTCTTCAAAGGGGTTGGATTGCATCTCCCATCAGCATTACAAGGGGAGTAAATTTATGGTTGCCTGGATTTTGGGGGGTGACCGTAGATGGCCTCTTAATTGACAGGGTAGAAATGGATTGTACTTATAAAAGCAGGAGGCCACTTCAAAACTCTCTACTTTCAGAAATGCTTTTATTCGTCTTAGTTTTTAGTTTTTTTGGCTTAGCATGGGCCATGTGTTTCGCTGTTTTGCCTCCACCCAGAAACATTGATTGAGTAACCAGGTTAATAGTCACCAGCTAAAACCAGGTTCAATGCTTGTGCATTATTAGTTTCTTCTAATGTCTTTCAGGTTCCATCTTTGTGCATCTTATTATGTAATAATAAATCAATAATGACTTTATTGTGCATGCTGTAGGAAGCCAGAGATGGACACACTTTTATTCCTGTTCAGTATGCATTCTAATTTAAATTGCAATGACTAAATTGTTTACATTAGAATATAAATTATCATTAAAATATGGGTGGAGAAAAGAAGGGTTCGGACGTGGTGAGGGTTCCTGGCTACTCCCCAAGTTACTAGTCCCTGTTTTTATTTCATTATTCCCGTAGCCTCTAGCCAAGTCCAGAGGGCATTGCCCTTTTAAGAAGAGCCCCGCCCTCCGCTTCCATGTCGCGTCGGAGCCAATCAGCTCTAGAGCACGCCTCCTTTCCCACTGGGAAGCAAAGACGCCTCTTTGGTTGTTCAACCGCACTAGATTCTGTTGCGGGAAGTTAAAGGACGAAAGGGTGGCTATTGGCCTGGTCTGGGACGGGTTGCCATTTCAATTGGCCGGGGCGGTTGGCAATCTGCGGTCTCGCCACGGCGCTCCGCCCCTAGGCGGGGATTTCTCGGGCTAGTCTGGGCTCGAACCGGGAAGGAGACACTGTCCTTCTGCAGCCATGGCGAGCGGGGGGTTTGGTAAGAGCACCCCCGATTGGGAGATGTCAGAGCATATGAACTTGGCAAATTATTTCTGTATGGAGAACAGCGTTCTCATGGTGACGTGAATGCCAGGTGGCTAGGTATCAAAGAAGCCTTGGCTTTGTTTACATCCTCATGAGATAGGGAGCTAGAAGGTACCATGTGATGCATTGTTTATGTCTAGCAATGGAAATCTTCCCATGGGAACAAGTCCCCCTGATTCCGTCTGTGGGATGTCCTGATTCTGTTTGGAGCAAGGAGGGGGGACCTCACGAGCTTGCTGAGATGCAAGCCACTGCCACCCAATGCTATGTGCGATAATACACCATGAGGCCTGGGGTGTGCCACACCTAACTTTCAGCCTATCAGAATGCTGGAAGAACTGAATATCTCCCCATGCAAAATGGTGCTCTATGCTTCTTGACTTCTAGACTTTTGTCTGGTCTTGTTAGTCATGTTTGTGTGTGTATCCTGCTTCTAAGGGCTGAGCAGAGCAGTCATGCCTGCCTTTGTGTGAGCTCTGGCCCTGGGATCAATACACGTATCTCTGCTTCTAAGTTTGTTGTTTTTGTTTTACCTTTTTGCAATAATGTACTATATCTGCATTTATTGCCTTATGCTACCAGTAAACACTGTTAGCCCTAAAAAGCTGCATTCTTGTCTGTTTATTCTCAAGCCTTGGTTTTTCCCTTTAGGCCAGCATACATCCCGTCAGGAGAATGGTATTGCCTACCTAGCTTAGGTCAGGCGTGCGGCGGACTCTTCCATTATGGGTTGTGGGGGAGATAATGATTTACGATTACCTGTTTTTTTGCATGGCCGTCTGTCCAGCGGGGCTGGCAGGGAGGATGGCTCTTGGGCAGCGCCTTGGATTATGACAGCTGCTTCGCCTGCTAACCGATTTGAACTATTGCCCCATATGCCCAGCGGCTGAGCTGACCGGCGGGCGGCCGAGGAGTACAGGGCAGGGTGTGCAAAATGCATGCACGGCGCAGCACCAGCGGGTTTCCGCGTGTGCAAGCCCCCTCGTCCCTGTCTCCTCGGAAGTCAAGCCCCGTGTATGCCTGGAGGTTCTTCTCCGAGAGAAACGTGCCTTTCCTAGCCTGGGCAGATAAAGAGTGGAGCCTCCAGGTTCAGGAGCAGTCTACCTGGGGATGCCATTGGGTATGGGTTGGATGCTCCAAGGCTGGTTTTCCAAGGGGAGGTTGGAGAAATGAACGAACGAACGATGGCGCTGGCAGTGCACGTGGAGCAAAAAGCCAAGCGTCTGCGCAGTGTTTGCAAAAGGCTAGACCTGAGATTCGGCCTCCCTCAGATTGGCCTTTAAAAAGTGGCAGCCGAGAGCTGGAATCCGTAATTCCTGCCCTGTGTTTATGGAGAGCATGGAGTTCAAGGAGAGCTTCCATATCCAGAGGCAGTGTATCTGAATTGCCAGGTGTTAGGGAGCAGCCACAGGAGAGATCTCTCAAGCTCACCAATTTGCTGGTGGCTCCCCAGCGGCGTCCGATTGTCGGTGCTAGGGGAAAAGAACGCCTGAAGGAAGATGTTCTGTAGGAAAGACGTAAGCAGTTGATAATTTTGATGTTTTGAGCGGCAATTTTGCCTCGAAAAGCTTTCCTGTGCAAAACGGAACAGTTGCTCCAAGCCAGCCCGCCTCAGTTTACCAGTGGGACAAACGGTTAATACAGAATAATAATAATTTTGCAATTCTAGGATGCAGTTATACCACATTAAAGCACCTTGACATGAATTGTGGCTGGAGCAAAAGCTGCTTCAGTGCATATGAATTCACCCTAATCTAGCCTTTTCCATATCTGCTTTCCAGAAGGAGTTGCCAAAAAGGGCTTGCTAGACAAGATATTTTAATCAAGGACTAAACCAGAAACTTCCTCAAAAGCCAAGACTAATAGTGTGCAAAATATTCTCATCCGTGTTGCCCACAGAGCAGTCCCTTCTTAGCAATGGGGAATTGTTGGAATGGGCCATTCGAACTTGGATTCAGAGGGAATCAAGACGTTTCGCAGACGCTTACCTGGCTGCGATTTTGCTGTGAGGTCAACAAATAGGTTAAGCTTGTGGATGCCCCTCATGTGGTTATTTAACATGGTTTGTTGAATGGTTTGGGGTTTGAAGCAGTGTTGTTCAAACTTGGCAACTTTAAGATGTGTGGACTTCAACTCCCAGAATGCCCCAGCGAGCATCCTGGGGAAAATTCTGGGATGCTCGCTGAGGCATTCTGGGAGTTGAAGTCCACACATCTTAGTCACTAAGTTTGAACAACATTGTTTTAAAGCATAAACCGTACTTTTTGAACTATGGGGGCTGCGTGGAGTAATGGGGTGTGTAAATTGAGTTGAGGTCATTTATTCCGATCCCAGGAAATGCTGGCTTAATCAAACTCTAGTTTAAACAATCATGGCTTGGTGCAATCAGGTTGTTAAAATGAAAAAGTTGGCAAAATTGGAAAAACTCAATGTAAAATTGTTTCTTTCAATAAAACGGATTGGATGAATGCTTTCTCATTTGGCAGTTTTGTAACTGCTTTTTTCTGGTTTACCCTTGGATATAGGAGGAAGGCAGACCAGCATCGTTCCCACCACAAGATAAGCCCTAAACCAGGTTAACAAAGCAGTGTTTGTGTTTGTACCCAGATGTTCCATCTGTAATACGCTGAACCAAAACCTTTTAGCTTGGCTTGTTCTGTGGTGCAATTTCAACTTTGGTGGGTTGCAAAGAACTGTCGTATTGATCTGGGCTGTTTGAAATGGTTTGTGTGGCCACAGAATGCAGATAAATATTTCGCTTTTCAGGAACATAGGAAGATGCTTTCTAGCAAATCAGCACAATTGTATCAGTAGAGACTCGCTCGGATCAAATCCTATACAATACAGGTAGGCCTCGACTTACGACCACAATTGGGACCAGAACTTCAGTCGCTAAGCACAGAGGTCATTAAGTGAGTCACACCCAATTTTACGACCTTTTTGCCACGGTCGTTAAGCGAATCCGGCTTCCCCCATTGACTTTGCTTGTCGGAAGCCAGCTGGGAAGGTTGCAAATGGTGATCATGTGACCCTGGGATGCTGCAACCATTGTAAATAGATGCCGGTTGCCAAGCGCCTGAATTTTGATCGCAGGACTGCGGGGATGCTGTGATGGTCGTAAGTGCGGGGACTGGTCGTAAGTCACTTTTCCCAGTGCCATTGTAACTTTGAATGGTCGCTAAACGAACCTGTAAAGCAAAGAAGCAAATTCTTTTGCATTGAAAATTAGTGCAGCCAAGTCTGAGAGAAGGCTAATCTAGGATCTGCCCTGAGTAGCTAGCTTTCTATAGGCAAGGCAAGGCAATTTTGTAAAAAAAGTGTTTAATGGGGGAAAAAGAGTATTACACAAACAAACAAATGTATATGGGTGTTCTGTGTGCGGTGAGAAATAGGGCTGCCCTTGTTTCTCTTTGCATTTGTATCTTTGTCTTTCTTTTTAAATAATCTGCCTCTCCATTTTCTTGAAGGTCTTGCTGAGAAACGGCTGTCCCTTTACGTTATAACGATCAACAATGCCCCCTCTAGCTTTTGCAGTGATGCAGCAGATCAGAATGAGAAAAACCTTAATAGCCAGTGGGAAATTGTTCTAGTTTTGCCTTATCCTGTTCTTCAGTCTCCAGAATTCATATCCAACATATCTGGGGAGAGCAGTGGGAATGTGTTTGCAAGAGGCATGGCTCATTTGCTTTAGAGAAGGATCAATTATGCAGGCCAGGTAGAGCTTCTGTGTTCAGGGGCAGTCTACCTGAGGGCATTTCCAAGGGGCAAATGATTTGGCTCTTGAGGAAAACACGCAGCATTTGGTGGCTCTTTTGACTGATCCAGCATTGCTGTGGCTTTCTAGAGTAACACATTCATACTCCTAAGCTTGGGTTTCTGTGTTTCCAAAATGGCTCAATTCAACAAGGCGTCATCAGGCGAAGGAGTGCATGCCCTTGTTTGCAGCATCTGCATGCATGTCTTTGTAGGAGATAACTGTATTTGTTTTATTTATTTATTTATTTATTTATCATATTTATCATATTTCTTCACCGCCCATCTTGTACAAACGACAAATTATCAAAGCAGAACCCTGAAATCAACACAGAGGGGATGACTGTTGAAATGCTGGGTGATTACAGGGAATTGGGAAAGTGGAAAATCTGTGTGTGCTTGTGTATTCAAAAGAAAGGGACACCGCAACACTTTTTTTGCACATCTCGTTTGTATACATTCTTGAAGGTTTGGCTGGTTTCTAAGCAGGCCCAAGTTGATCTTTGCGATTCTCCTGTTCAGATTCACCTGAGCTTGGAAAGCTTTCGGAAAGAGTTGATGGTTTCACAAGCTATGATTCAAAACACTTTCTGGAATTCCTTGCCTGTCCCTGAAGTCATTGGTTACGTGCTGTGTATCTTAGCTAGTGATGTTGAATAGGAAAAGAGACATTTTTGAAAAGTTTGTAAAGCAGCCTAGAAAACTTTGCTTGGAAGGGTAGCGCAGAATGAAAAAATACTTTTCCTTAATTTTTCCAGGATTGAGAGTTGAGGTGTGCTGGAGTGACGCGGATGCTATCCCTGGAAGGAATGAAACGCAGTCTTTTCTTGTTGTCATTTCCATTCTTGGGGGGAAAAAGTGCAAAAATCACACTGCCAAAAATTGGCGTACTTTTCAAACAAGAAAGGATCCTAGTAAAGTCTTGATTTAACAGACCATTCGGGGAAGGGGGCTGTCCGTAATACCCGAGTGTCCTTTAAGCCTGAAATGATGTCATTTGCATTAACTCAGCTCATTTGCATCATTGTGTACTGGACCTCAATAGCATCGAACCCTCGTGAACTGTTAAGCGATAGGATTCACGCATTGCACTAAGCCATGAATGTTGAACTCTGGTTTACCGAGACAGATATATCGTACAACCATAAGCTCTGGCTGGCCGTATTCTGGACTTGCTGTAAAATGTTGTAAGCAGGGCAGCAAAATTGTGCAGTAAATCTTCATCCAACAGGGCCCATGTTGAAGTTTAAAAACTGTCCTGGTCAAATGTTTTTCTTGTCCCCAGGTTTAACAGTTTTTATTTATTATTTGACTTACATCACCGCCCATGTCCCCCCACAAGGGGACAAGCAACAAGTTTTGTTGCTTGTTCTCTGAGCCTTCCACCATTTTTCCAATTTTCTGCCTCTGCTCCAGGATCTGGATCCACTTCTGAAAGGCGATGATAGGTTCCTGCATGACGCTCGACTTCTGGGTGGATAGTGCAGCCGGGGCCTCGATTGTGACACCTACGTGTAACTCACATAATGTCCTAGCCGACCCCATACCGGCTCAGAAAGGAGTCCGACGGGGCTGTATTTAGGCTTCTAACTTGTACTTAAGTGTACCTACACTCTGTAGCAGGTCACTGGACTGCCTCCAATTTACACCTGCCTCAGTCCGTGGGCCAAGTACTACTTCTCCTATATGCCGACGACATGGCTCTTATCTCACAAACCTTAGCTGACCTTAGATACTCTTGTAGCATTTTTTCCTAAAAAGCCTAAAACACAAAAGTGGACCATGGAGGGAATCCAATGGACAAGTTAAGGGTTTCAAATATCTGGGGATGGTCCTACAAGCTACTGGCATTTGGAAAACCCATAGATATTATATTACAGTTGAGCTCATAAGTTTACGTACCACTTGCAGAATTTGTAAGATGAGGACTATTTTAAAAGAAAACATGAGTGATCAGGCAGAACACATGAGTTTTATTTGTCATGTGACTCAAAATAAACTATTAGGCTTCACAGAATAGCACAATCATTAAACAAACCATAGCAATAAAGGAAGTAGTAAAAGAATCCTGTTCAGGAGTTTCCATACCCTTCAGTGTTTGGGCTGATAACACAGTATACACTCAAGTTGGCTACATAGGTTTAGATGGCAATGAAGAGTACCTATCCACACCTGTGTCTTATTGGATTGTAATTAGTGTCCATGTATAAATAGTGAAAGAGTTTTCGCACTGAAGATGTTGCCTAGCCTGGCAATGAAACGTCTGCAAGAAAACAACAAGGCTCAGAGAGCACCATGGACTTTCAAAGACTTTCCTAGCCCTGCACTGATTTTGCTGGTTACTGAACATTTCAGCTGCGCTGAAATGCTTTTGGATATTTCCATTGCTTCTGAAGGATTTTTCACACTGTACATTTATAAACTTTCTTCTCTCTGTTAGGCTTATAATGTTAACTGAGACCTATGTTATAACTGAATCTCCATGCATTTTTATGGTTTCTCTCCTGAATGACTTCTTTGATGTGAATAAAGATGTCCCCTCAGCCTGAAGCTCCTTCCACACTCCAGGAATTTATGCGGTTTCTCTCCTGAATGGATTCTTTGATGTCTAGAAAGGCTTCCACTCTGACCGAAACTTTTTCCACACTCCAGGCATTTATGTGGTTTTTCTCCCGTGTGAATTCTTTGATGTTGACTGAGATGTCCTCCCAGACTGAAACTCTTTCCACACTCCAGGCATTTATGTGGTTTCTCTCCCATGTGAATTCTTTGATGTTGACTGAGATGTCCTCCCTGACTGAAACTCTTTCCACATTCCAGACATTTATAGGGTTTCTCTCCTGAATGGATTCTTTGATGTTGACTGAGATTTCCTCCCTGACTGAAGCTTCTTCCACACTCCAGGCATTTATAGGGTTTCTCCCCTGAATGGAGTCTTTGATGTCTAGAAAGGCTTCCACTCTGACTGAAACTCTTTCCACACTCCAGGCATTTATGTGGTTTCTCTCCTGAATGGAATCTTTGATGTGTATAAAGGTTTCCCCTCAGACTGAAGCTCTTTCCACAATCCAGGCATTTATGCAGTTTCTCCCCCTTGTGAATTCTTTCATGTTCACTGAGATTTCCTCTCCGACTAAAGCTCTTTCCACACTGCAGACATTTATAGGGTTTCTCTCCTGAATGGATTCTTTCATGTGTATAAAGACTTTCCCTTTGAATGAAGCTTCTTCCACACTCCAGGCACTTATAGGGTTTCTCTCCGGAATGGACTCTTTGATGTCTAGAAAGGCTTCCACTGTGACCGAAGCTTTTTCCACACTCCAGGCATTTATGTGGTTTCTCTCCTGAGTGGATTCTTTTGTGGGTATAAAGGCTTCCCCTCTGACTGAAGCTCTTTCCACATTCAAAGCATTTATAGGGTTTCTCTCCTGAATGGATTCTTTGATGTGTATAAAGGTTTCCGCTCAGACTGAAGCTCTTTCCACACTGCAGACATTTATAGGGTTTCTCTCCTGAATGGATTCTTTGATGTGTATTAAGGTCTCCCCTCCGACTGAAACTTTTTCCACACTCCAGACATTTATATAATTTTTCTCCCGCGTGGATTCTTTGATGATATCTGAGACTTCCGTTTGTTCTGAAGGATTTTCCAGACTCCAAGCAAGAATTGGGTTTCCCGCGTATTCCGACGCTCTCCCCCTTCCCGCATCCCCTCCCGGGGACCCTCCTTTCACGGGGTCCCTCCTCGCTCCGGTTCATCTTGTTGGGCGACCCTTCGGCAGCCCCGCAGCGTCCACGCCTTTCCCGCCGCCTCAGGCCAGCCGCGCCCCGGACCGGGAGGCTCCTCTGCGGGCTCCCTCCTCTCCGTTCGGCTTCACCTCCTTCCTCCGCCGGACTCGGCCGTCCTCCTGAAGGGCGAGAGGAGCACAGGGGGGAGTGCGGGGCCTCCGTTCCCTTCCCTGAGGGGAGGCCGAGGCCCGACGGGGGAAGGCCGAAACCTCCGCCCCCTCACGGCCCCTTTCAGGCAGGCAGGCGCGGACCCGGCCTCCCCGTCAGCGCCGGGACTGCCAGACCGGCCCTCGGGCTGCCCGGCCTCCCTCCCTCGCGTGACCCGCAGCGCCGCCCCGGACTGCGATTCCCAGCACCCCCCGCGCCCTACCTGCATCCGGGCACCCCCGCTTCCGAAGCGCTATGCTCCCTTCCTCGCAGGAAGCTTTTTCCGTCCTCGGACGGATTCCGGAAGTGGGGGCGGGACCTCCCTTCGCCCTCTTTCATTGGAAGCCCCGCCTCCCCCTCTCCAGGGACCGCCCCGGGGTCTTCCCGCCAATCGCCGCCGTCCGCGGGCGAGAGTGACGGCGCTCCCGGGAACGCCCCATCCCACCCCGGGTCCTCCCCTCCTCCGGGTCTCCTGGATCCGTGGGAGCGGTCACGTGGTGGCGGGTGCCCGGGTTCCATCGCGGGGAGGCTCGCAGGTGTGAAGGGGGCTCGGGGACGGAGCGGGACCCCTCCCTTGGCCGCGAAGCTTCCCGAGGACCCTCCTGGACGTTCTTCCCGACGCCCTTCCGGGCGAGCCGTGTCGACGCCGAGGCGGTCCCGGATCTCCGTTGGGTGGGAGAGCGGAGCGACGAGCAGCGGGGAAGCGGCTTCAGGCGCGGCGCGAGAGCCTTCCCGGGGAGATTCCCGTGGTGCCCGCCAGAGGAAGCCCAGACGGGCGAGGGAGCCGCGGGGAGTCAGGGCGGGCGGCGGCCACACGCACCTTGCGGAGCCCCAGTCGCTTCACCCTCAGGGGGACGGTTAGAGAGATCAGTGGCGTATTTTGAGTCTTGGTTTGCCCCAAGGATCAATCCCAGATCGCTGCTAAACCGTGAAATCCACCAGCTACTGCTATCCTTTTTTGGGGGGGAAAGCACTCATTATGGCATTGGAGTTATGAATTAGGAAATGCAAAACCCCCGATTATCGGAACGAAGGAGGAGGAGTCAGAGTTATTGCAAAAACAATCATACAATCAGTTTACAGGATTTGTAAGGCGAGGACTATTTCAAAAGTAAACATGAGTGATCAGGCAGAACACATGATTTTTATTTGTAATGTGACTCAAAATAAACTACTAGGCTTCACAGAATAGCACAATCATTACACAAACCATATGAATAACGGAATTAGTGGCAGGGTCCTGTTCAGAAGTTTGCACACCCTTCAGTGTTTGGGCTGATAACGCAGTAGACGCTCAAGTTGACACACACAAGTTGAGATGGCAATGAGGGCTAAGTATCCACCCCTGTGCCTTAATGGATTGTAATTAGTGTCTGTGTATGATACTCTGTGAGTTTCTTACCTGTTGAAAATCTTGTGCATTTCATCCAAGACTGAACTGAATTTGCTGGTAACTGAACATTTCAGCCATGCTCTACCCATTTCTATGGTTTCTCTCCTGTGTGGATTCTAATATGGTTTTGGAGATTTCCATTGCTTCTGAAGCATTTTTCACACTCCAAGCATTTATGAAGTTTCTTCTCTGTGTGAAGTTTATAAAGTTTCCTGAGACATTTCGACTGAAGCTCTTTCCACACTCCAGGCCATAGCTTTCCAAACTGTGTGTCGCGACACTTTAGTTGAATCAGCCATAAACTGTCCCTTAGAAGTACCGTCAAAGGATCGGTGTGCTGTGCTAAGCGACAACGAAGCGAACCGTCCCTACGCTTTCGGGCAAAGTGGGAGCCGGGTTGCTCCATCCCTTTTTTTAAAAAAGTAGCTGAGTTTGCACACCTGGCTAAACGGAGTTGGGTTGGGCGGTTCATCTTCATGCGTGCCATGAACCAGCGCATCTGATCTGGTTTGGGCATTGCATCTTGTGTGAAAGCGGCACTTGTGTTTCTGTTAACCCAGCTTAAGGGGTGCTTAGTGGTTGTGTGAACCCTTCCTGGGAGTGCTGAATCAGCATGTGAGGTCAACATCCTTTTTCCAGATTCTCTCAATGCTTCTGAGGTTTTTTTTTCTGATTTTCTTCTCTGGATCTTCAGCCATCCTGCCTTTTGACTAGGGAGGGAGGGGGCATCCTTTGGGCCATTGGTTTATTGATGGATTGAAATTATTTATTACCTGCATTTCAGGGTTACCCCCCCCCCCAGCCAACGATCAGCCCTTCGAGGGAGGCCAGGTCAAGAAACAGACACCACAAGGATTCCAGGAAGACTGTTGATGTTGAGTAGAATAACAGAAACCTAATCTTTTAAAAATATTTTATTAGTGGCATATAATGACAAGAAGATATGAATAGAATCATATAAAATATTTAAAAAATCAGAAAAGAATATGCAGAATAGTGATTAAATGAGAGACATGTGAAGAAACTAAAAATATATCCATAAAGTCTTAAAACAGAACTAGCTCAATCCTTTAACATATTATTAAATCCAGCCATACAGACCATCTATTGCTCCACCTTCTCCATTTTGGTACAATGTGTTATTTCAA
This sequence comes from Charina bottae, assembly GCA_023362775.1. Taxonomy (NCBI): domain Eukaryota; kingdom Metazoa; phylum Chordata; class Lepidosauria; order Squamata; family Charinaidae; genus Charina; species Charina bottae. Next base: position 1,064,846 of record JALMGJ010000046.1, on the reverse strand, counting down.
TACAATGATATTTTTACAATATACTTAGATTCATAATATTCTATTATTTAGGTGTCATAGAGTATTGAATATAGATAAGGGGGGAAAGGATAGTCTATCCATATTAATTATAGTTTTGGATATTGATCTTAAAAGTTTGATGATTTGACTTTTTCATCAAAATTAAATAGAACATTGAAATGAAAATGAAGGAAGCGGATGCATCAAGGTATGTTTTATAACAACGGTTTGGGTCTTAAGCTAAATTACTTAAGATTTCCATCCGGTTCTTACTTGGTAGAATAACAGAATTTTGAAAGCCTCTCCAAGTCCCTCCCTGTCCCATCTTATACTAAATAAAATCAAGCTGGGGTTATTTTGAGCCTCTTCCTCACCCTTTCCTCTTTCCCATGACTGAGTAACCTTTTTTTAAAGCCCCCCCCCCACCTTAACAACTAATTCCTTCCTTCCCCGTTCCCGAGGCCAGCTCTTCAGAGTAGCTTATTTATTTACCTGAATAAACTACTTGAGAGAAAAGGGGACATGTATAAACTGTCAAAGGACTTCTAGCATCCTTCAAGGGAGGGGTGGGGGGGGAATCCTCAGGGCAGGTGAAGGGAAGGGGGGGAGGGGGGAGGGATAGTCTTTTCTCTTTCCTTCCCAATTCTATTAGAAACTGTCAGCTTTAGGTAGACCAGATTAGGAAAGTCATGAATGCAAATGCTACTTTCATTATAAGGTTATAGTGACAAGTTAGGGAGATGGGGTGATTGAAGTTTAATAAATAAATAAATCTGGGTTTTTATGGTTATTTGAACAGATCCTTTGAACCAATTCTGAGACACATCCCTCAAGCGATCTCTCCATTCAGCCAACACTGGGCAACGTGGGCCCTTTACAACCTCGTTTCTGTCTACCGTAAGTCCGCTCCCCCCTAGGATATTGGTCCAATACAGGTAGTCCTCGCCTTACACCCATTTGTTAAGTGACGGTTCTGACTTAGGACGGTCCTGAAAAACTGACTTGCGACTGGTCCTCACTCTTACGACTGTTGCCGCGTCCCCACGGTCATGTGATCATGATTTGGGCACTTGGCAACCAGATCGCATTTAGGACCGTCGCAGCATCCTGTGGTCACGTGATCTCCATTTTCAGCCTTCCCAGCCAGTTTCTGGCAAACAAAATCAATGGAGAACCGTGTGATTCGCTTAACAGCCACATGGTTTGCTTAACACCCGCAGTGATTCACTTACCGACTGCCGCAAAAAAGGTCGTAAAATTGGGTTGGATTCACTTAATGACCACTTTGCTTAGCAACCAAAATTCCAGTTCCAATTGTGGTTGTTAAGCGAGGACTACCTGTATTGGATTGGGACAGAAAGCCTGGGTCTTTACGGCAATAATGCCTCTTGTCATTATTAACCATACCAGCGATACCTAGTTTTTCTCTCGTGCCCTAATTCCCCCTCTTCATGATTTTATGACGTGTGGTTGGTTGATTCCTTGTCTACAGCTGATGTGAGGAATCAACTAGGATTTCTTAAAGGAGACAGCCGTGGTAGAGAATTCGATGCAAGAGCGAAAGTTTGGGTCCCAGTGTGCTCTCCTGTCCTTGATCTGAGCTCCTGGCGTAGATAAGCTAGCAAGACAGGTGGCCAGGCAGTGGTGGGGCAGAAGGCCCCGGGTTCAGGCCCAGGTGCATATACAAACCTTCCCTCCCTCCCTCCCTCCCTCCCTCCCTCCCTCCCTCCCTTCCTTCCTTCCTTCCTTCCTTCCTAGTAGATGATCTCGAGGAAGCCCGATACATTTCCAATGGAAGCTGAGCATATCTGGGTCTGATGGGACCCCAGCTTCCCCAGCTGTGCAGATTAGCAGTCCGGTACCAGTTTGAGCAAAGGATCTCAACTGGCCCCCGTTACTTGCTGCTGACTTAGTCCATTATTTTTTCAAGGCGTCTCACCTCTAGCTGGACTTCCTACACATTTAATTTATATTACCGCCCATCTCCCCCATCGGGGACCCTGGGCGGTCCATTTCCAGTTGCCCTATTTTTCCTTGGTACCCACGGCCCAGGATGCATACAGTTGACAGCCAGGTGTCTTGAATTCCGTTGCATGTGTCTGAAATTCTAGGAATGCAGAAGCGCTGGTTTTCTACCTCCTCAGCCACTGCCGTGGGATCGGGGTTGGGAGAAAGTCCCAGGCTCCCGAGGCAGTTAATCCCATTTGGACGTGGATGTGGGCTGCCTGAGTCCTCCTGTGGTCGGGGTCAAGAGAAGACCTCCGTTGGAGTCAGCACCTCCAACAGAGGTCTTCTCAACATCTGGGGCCTTTGGCTCCTGGCATAGAAACTCCATCCCAAAATTCTCTTTTCCATGAGGTTCATGCAAAGGGGCATTCCCAGTGGGTTGGCTGTCTCCTAATCATCATCATCATCATCAGCAGCAGCAGTACCCAATTTATCATTTGAAAGGGTGGTGTGTTCCCCCTGGAATAGCCACCCATAGATATTACTGTCCTTTCTAGAGCAAGATCTGAAGATTCATCGGGCTGGTTAAACTTCCTCGTGAGCACAAGGCAGAAGGAAGGGATTCCTGATGCCCTTCTATTTTGGAGTCTTCTCTATGTGAGAAAGGGCATTTGAGCCATTCCAGTAGTTGGATGTTAATTTGGAGAAGGAACAACCCAGTTGAAATTAAGGAAACCTGGCTTCACCAGGACCTAAAAGGAGAATTGCTTGCGTGGGCGTGGTGGCTTAAGGGGGCATGCAATGCAAATAGATAAAAGGTACCAGTTCGGTGGGAAGGTAACAGTGTTCCGCGTGCGTCATGCCAGCCACATGACCGCGGAAGGGTCTTCGGACAACGCTGGCTCTTCGGCTAAGAAACGGAGATGAGCCCCAGCCCCTAGAGTCGGACACGACTGCACAAATGTGCGGGGGGAACCTTTACCTTTACCTTCCTAGGAGTCCAGAAGAAAGGCAGAATATTATTGATTTTTTAAAAAACAGACGTTTCCTTGGCCAGGAAAAGTGCGTCTTGATGGGTGGACTAGTTCAGTCTTCTGGGAGGAGATGGCCTTTATTTCCTTGTTTTCAGAACGGAAAAGGAGGCAAGCTGCTTGTAAGGGATTAAAGAGTGCGCACCACTTGCGGTCTGGATTTTCAGCTTCTGCTGATGCTCTAACAGGAAGGAGAAAAGAAAGCAGTAGAAATCCCTTGTAAATTCCACTGAGCTAATTTTTCCCATCCTCTCTCAATTTGAACGGCCTTTTCTTGGTTCTGTATCCGTGACGAGAATATTTTTATTCTGGACAGTTATTAATTCTTCCATTTGCTGTTATACATCATCAATAAAAAAGGAAAATGATTCTTCTTGGGCTAATCATGAATATGTTGGTTCATCTATAACAGAATCTTCTGAATTTATCCGGAAGGAAGTCTAGCTGTTTACTGATATAATTTACCTTTAAAATAAAACTCTTATTTTGTTTTAAAATAAAACTCCTAAATTAATCTCTCATCTAACTCCCTTATCTTGAGGATAAGAGAGGTAGATGAGAGATTTTTCTCCCTAATTTTTCTTTGGCTGCAGGAGAGCTGATAAAAATGCAGAGGTCTTCCTTTTCGCTAAGTATATTCTATTTGTTGTGATATTTGTCAAGAAGAGCTGTGGCGTTCTTAGGATGCTCTAAAACATTTAAGCATCTTGCCAATAAAAAGTCAAATTTCTCATGGGGATTTTTGATGAATGTCAAGTCAGAAGGCTTTGAGGGCATGGATTTCTGTCTTGAAGTAAAGAGAATTGGGCTTAGCAGAAAATAACTTGAAATTACAGCTGCGCAGTGTCTTTATTTGATTTCTGAATAATGAATGGGAAAAACGAGTTCTGGGTGGCCTTTTTGAGATGCTGAGGGCAGTCTGGCTAATCCTCAAAAACAAGCATTCACAATCATCACACTGGCTTAGGTTTTGAACTACGTAAGAGGGGGCTCTTAATTCCGTTTTATTTCAGAAAGCCGTTTCTCTGGTCTGTCCTGCCTACCGCAGAGACTGCGCATCCTTCCCCCGGGTGAAACGGCTCCAGCTTAGAGGGGCTGGGGGCTATCATGCAAGGGACTCTCCCTGGAAACCTTGGGCAGAAGAAACCTCGAGACACCCCTTGCTTTTCCTCCAGACACAAACCGGGATGCTTGGTATACCTACGACTCGTCTAGTAAACACACGCCTGATTCTTCATTCATTTGCAAACCCAATCTCTGCTCCCTGTGGGAACCCAGCTTAAAACCTCCCAGCCAGGCAGGGGTCCGTTTCCTGCTTGAGCTTCCTCGATGAAAAGAAATCTTTGGGGTCCTTTATTTGTTTCCTATTTATTTATTTATATGTATTATAGCCACCCAATTCCGCCAGCCAAGCATCAGTAGGTATTCCCACCCGCACCCTCCAAATATTCGGCCAGAATACGCTTTTCTGTCATGGAAGCCATCGGGCTGGGCTGATGAGTGCTGGCCTCGATCCGGATCCGTGCTGATGCTCCTGCAGGGCTTTGGGGAGGATATTCCCATGACACGAGTTGCACGGTCCCCTCAGCGTAAAAGGAAAAAAAAGTTCCCAGTTCAGCCAAATCGCTTTGGGGTAAATGGGAGACGGGGTTGCCCTGGAATCCACACGTGGAAGGCGTGCGTGTGCGTGTGCAAGGCGCGCTGGCAAAGGGTCCTCGACTGCGTTGCTAACCAAGCAGTCAACTCGTTGGCTTTTGTTTAGTCTAGTTTGCTGAAGCTGAAGCCGAAGAGGGCGGGGGATAAAGGCGGGATAAAAAATATCTAGAAAAAGAAAAGAATTGCGTTGGCTAAGCAGCCACCTTTGCAGCAGCTTGGCATCCACTCAGGTTTGCTGGTGCAGGGCATGCTACATTCAACTTCATGCCACAGTGGGAAAAAGCATCAATCCTAATATTAAAACACTTTTTAAATGTATTTTTGAATAGAGAAAGAAGTCTTTCACTACCATCTTCTATTTGCAGCATTATTGCCACCTGGTGGGGAGAAAGAAAATTACCATTCAGGGAGGAAGGAGCCATCTGCGGTTTGAATCACAGGTCTTTCACCTTGCGAAGGTCCTGGATGGGGGTGAGCAAGGCTAGCGTGGCCTTAGTTGTGCAGTGCGCGCATTCCTGAGCACTAGGCCGACCCTCTCCATCAAGAACCGGCCCGTTTTCATTGCTAGTTCAACACCAGACGAGCCAGTAAAGGGGGGCAGCACGTGCAGCCACCGGGGAAGAGATGGGACCTGGAAGGGCTCCTGTGTGGTTGGCCATCCCTGCAGCCAAGAGCGTGAATTGGGTGTCTGCAGGGGGTGGCCAAAAACGTCAAGATGGCGGTGATGACGGTGCTACTGAAGCTCGGATGTTTACCTTTTCTCATTCAGGGGTTGTATGAAGAGAGTCACATCTAACTCACATGATGTGCTAACGAACCCAATACCTGCTCAGAAAGGAGTCCGACGGGGCTGTATTTAGGCCCCTAACTTGTACTCAAGTGTACCTACACTCTGCAGGTGACCGGACTGCCTCCAATTTACACCTGCCTTAGTCAGTGCGCCCAGTACTACTACTCCTATATGCCGATGACATGGCTCTTATCTCATAAACCTTAGATACTCTTGTAGCGTGTTTTGCTAAAAAGCCTAAAACACAAAAGTGGACCATGGAGGGAATCCAATGGACAAGTTAAGGGTTTCAAATATCTGGGGATGGTCCTACAAACTACTGGCATTTGGAAAACCCGTAGATATTATATTACAGTTGAGCTCATAAGTTCACGTACCCCTTGCAGAATTTGTAAGATGAGGACTATTTTAAAAGAAAACACGAGTGATCAGGCAGAACACATGAGTTTTATTTGTAATCTGACTCAAAATAAACTATTAGGCTGTCATCAAATCCACTTTAATGAGTACAACTTACTCCATGTAAAGTTCAATAATAGTATTACTGAATATAATACTAACAGCAGCTGTATAACTGTATACGTCACAGCGTGTCAAAACTGTATACGTCACAGCCAGTTGAGCGTTTGTTCTGACCTTGCATCTCTTGTTCAGTACTTCTCCTTACACCATCTGTTCCAACTGTTATCTGTTGTTGATAACAACACTCATTTCATGCATACCAGCAATGGTATGTGTGTGTGTGTGTGTGTGCATGTTACTGATTTGCCTAACTCAATGGTGAGTTCATGAATGGGACAAACATGGCTCAGTACCTGGTTCTATCAAAACTATGACTTTATATATATATATATATATATATATATATATATATATATTCATATAAACTTAATATATATAATCAATATATACTTTCATTACATATTCCCTCTCTTGAACTATTGCGAACTGGAGGGAGTAATAGTTCACTTTGTAAGATCAGACTTATCAATCTTAATAAGTTTAAACAAGGAACAGGTATTTAAACAATATGGAAAACATTGGATACAACAACAAGTAACAAGAATCAGAAATACAATAAAAATAATTGACAAGATTTCACATTGATTTGATACCAGCTTAAATTGTTTAGCTGCTAATAACTCCAGCTAAGGTGATGTTTTTCTTATTCTTCTAGTATCTGCTACCCTCACAGGATCCTCTCCTTAGGGCTCTAAGATACTTATGTGTTTGCAAATACAAAAATATATGGGGTGGTTCCCAAATGTATGACTTTATGTTTGCGCAGCAGGATCACCCCTATTTTCATCCTGCTACTTTATTAGTTGGTCCAGGTGTTGGGGTCATAGCAGCAGAGCACACTGGAAACATCACAATTTCCTTTCTTTTTTCCCTCTGTGATTCACTCCACATCAACTCTCTCTCAAGCCATATCTCCAATTCATTCCTGTATCTCCATCTTCACTTCATTCAACTTACTCTTCCCCAACTTCAACTTACTCTTCCCCAACTTCAACTCTTCCCCAACTTCAACTTACTCTTACCCAACTTACAATATTCTTTCCTCACATTCCCAACTCTCACTTCCATACAAATCAAATTGGTTACCTACTTACAGCAGAAGTAACATTCAAAGAGGCAAACAATAGATCTGCAAACAACAAATTCTTTCCCAACACCCTCCCAAAGTCTCAGTCTTTAAATTGAAAAAAAAACAAAAATAAGTTGAAACAACATTTAGCAAACAGTTAACCACTGGGATGACCTAATCATGTCCAGCCAACATGATTAGTTCATACAACACAATTGTAGGCCTTGGAAACAAAGCTATAAATTTGAATTAGCAGCCCTCAAACTGCAAAGATCTCAGTGTTTGCACTCTGCACATGTAGAGATGGTGAAATCTTGGTGCAAACTCAAAGCAGTCGATGGCTAGGGTGACCATACGTCCCGTTTTGAACGGGACAGTCCCGTTATTTGAGCATTTTTCAACCGTCCCGTCGTTTTGATCAAAATCTCAATTTTGTCCCTTTTTTAAACCCGGCGGGAAGGAGGACAGGAAGACAGGAAGGAGGACTGGAGCCGGACTTGCCATTGGAGGCAGCCCGGAAGAGGCCCTATCAGTGCGGCAACTGGAAGCCCAGTTGCCCCGTGCGAGCCCAGCAGCAGAAGCAGCACCACAGTCCAGGTTCCTGCCTCCTTACCTGATCCTGAGATTGTCTGCCCAGCAGTGGTGAGGCCAGAGAAAGCAGGCACGGGAAGGTTGTGGAAAGAGGGTGCATGTGTGTGTGTGTGTGTGTGCGCGCGTGCAGATTACTTGCTCAGCGTAATCGCACACACACACACACACATACACACACGCACCCCACATCCTCTTTCTCCAGCCTCCCTGCAACAGGTCCGGGTGCATTTGGTCATGGGGAGGCTGGAGAAACAGGGAATGGGGTGTGTGTGGGTGTATGTGTGCGCATCTGATCGGGCTTGGCCGAGGGAGGAGAGTTGTCGGGCCGCTGAGCAGGAGAAGCCGGCTGCGCTCGGCTGCTTCAGACACACCACTCCAAATATAGGAAAAGTAGTACTTGGCCCACGGCCTGAGGCAGGTGTAAATTGGAGACAGTCCGGTGACCTGCGGAGTGTAGGTACACTTAAGTACAAGTTAGGGGCCTAAATACAGCCCCGTCGGACTCCTTTCTGAGCCGGTATTGGGTTGGTTAGCACATCATGTGAGTTACATGTGACTCTGAGAGTAGAATTTTCATACAACCCCTGAATGAGAAAAAGTAAACATCCGAGCTTCAGTAGCACCATCATCACCACCATCTTGATGTTTTTGGCCACTTTTGCCATCCCAAATGTCCCGTTTTTGTATGAAGGAAATATGGTCAGCCTAATGCTGTAGGAAGCCAGAGATGGACACACTTTTATTCCTGTTCAGTATGCATTCTAATTTAAATTGCAATGACTAAATTGTTTACATTAGAATATAAATTATCATTAAAATATGGGTGGAGAAAAGAAAAGAAGGGTTCGGACGTGGTGAGGGTTCCTGGCTACTCCCCAAGTTACTAGTCCCTGTTTTTATCTCATTATTCCCATAGCCTCTAGCCATAGCCTCTAGCCTCTGCTGCAGGATCTGGATCCACTTCTGAAAGGCGATGGTAGGTTCCTGCATGACGCTCGACTTCTGGGAGGATAGTGCAGCCGGGGCCTCGATTGAGACACCTTCGTGCGCAGCCGGGACACTTTCCCAACATGGCTTTTCAGAGAACCGAGGGCATGTCTGTTATCCAAGCGTTAGCTATGACTGTGGCAGAAATTCCTGTGTTTCTTTACACGACGTTTGGACAGGTAAACAGAGGAACCATTGATGATGAGCAGTAGATAAATCCATATTTTCTAGAGGTCAGCCGCCAAATTAGGACCAGAATTAATGGGTGTAGGTTGCAGATGTCTAGATTTTGTTTAAATCTCAGGAAAAACATCCTGCTGGTAAGATCTATCCGACAGCCTTGGGGGTCCCTTCCAGCTCTCTCATTCTGGGATGACCTCAGGCTCTAGGCCGGTGCTTTCCAAACTGTGTGTCGCGACACAACCCGGAAGTGGTGATGGCACGTCGCTGCCGGCGCGCACGGAGGTGGCGGCAACTGAAGCGGTGCGCCATCAGCGCTTCCGGGTTTTACTGCAAAACACGAGGCCGCTGCGGCACTGCTGCCACCGTTGGTGTGTCGCCAACGGCGGGAGTTTGGGAAGCACTGCCCTCGGCGTTATTCTGGCTAAGTTCTCAGTAGTTTGGCCGAGTTTTGAGCAGAGCCCCGCTTTGCACTGGGCCACGTGGGGAATTCTGGGAGTCTTCAGTGGGCACACTCACAAAATGGCTGCCCCCAGGGGCAAGGCTGGTTGCAAAATGCCCGTTTATCGGCTAACAGGCTAGCTTCCCAGATGACTGTTTGGGGCCTAAATAAGCCTGATATTGGAAGCTGATGCTTTGCTTGAAAAGGTTTTAATAAAGAGGTGGGGCGTGAAGCCTGATGGATGTCTGGAGGCGTCCAGGGATCTGTTGGGGGAACAGGCACCACATCACGCTGATCCCCGATTCAGTACCTTCTGCAAACAGAGGAGGATTAAGCCTTGGTTTAATGCGGCTGTGGTTGGATTTGAATGTTGTGGTTCGGCTTTAACCGGCTTTGCCAACCTAGCGTATTCTTAGCAATGATTTATAGCTTAGCCTGGTGTGTGAAGCACAGTGTGTTGGCTTCTTTAACACACCAGACATGATTCTGCACATCACACTAAGTCCAAAGGGGGGGGGTTGGCTTGAAGTTACAGGTAGTCCTCGCTTAACAACTGACCCAAATCTGACCCAATTTTATAACCACTTTTGCAGCCTGCCGTTAAGCGAATCGCTGTGGGTGTTAAGTGAACCACATGGGTGTTAAGCAAATCATGTGGTTCCTCACTGATTTTACTTGCCGGAAGCTGGCCGGGGAAGTCAAAACTAGTGATGACGTGACCACGGGACGCTGCAATGGTCATAAATGCAAACCGGTTACCAAGCGCCCAAACCGTGATCATGTGACCACAGAGACGCTGCATATGTCTTAAGTGTGAGGACCGGTCGTAAGTCGGTTTTTTCCATCACCGTTGTAAGTCCGAACCGTCACTAAATGAATGGTTGTTAAGGGAGGACTACCTGTAGTCTGTTCTTCGAACTCCAAACCCTGAGATTTTCAAAGGTGGCTTAGAGTGTACCGTGTGAACCCATCCGACAGAGTGTATTCTGCAAACCCGGGTCGATCCATCCATCCCAAATCAGGGCCGAACCAGCCAAAGGGTCAAACGGTGGCATACTGGTGTGATGTGTGACCCGCCTTGCTGTGTTTCTAGCGAACGTTTTCTTGGCAAAGTGGTGAAGTTGGGTTGTTTTGTTCCCCCCCCTTACAGTCGGCCTTCTCTACTCTGAGGGTCGCTCCAGGCCTTCGGAAGGTGCTGTTTGCCACTGCTCTGGGGACCGTCGCCTTGGCAGCGCACCAGTTAAAGCGTTGACAGCGGCGGAAGAAGCAAATTGCTCCGGAGAAGGCCAGCACGAAGCCTGTGGCAGTTCCGGTGCCCATCTTGCCCACCCGGCGGGTCCTGTCGGTGAAAAAAAGTGCTGCTGCAGCCCAGAATAAACCAGGTTTTATTGATCAAAGTTTTTCATTTATTGATAAATGTGGTCCCTTCTCAGCAACACAATGAAACAATGATAAATATTAAATAAATAAATAAATAAAATTGGGTGTAACTCACTTAACGGCCACCTTGCTTAGCAATGGAAGTTCCGGTCCCAGTTGTCATAAGTTGAGGACTACCTCTATTATAATTTTAATCGCCCCTCCTGTCGCCCCCTTGCCGTCTAATGCCTCCCTGTCACCCCTTTAATGCCTAATGTCCCTCTGAATAATTCAAACACCCCCCCAGGTTTGGTGTCGCCCACTTTGAGAAACGCTGCTCTAAACTGTGGCTGGTAGAATATTTCACTACATTGTACTAAACTATGATTTGATTAATGGTGGTTTATTGAATCAGACACCATTGGCTGGGCCAGAAACTGCTCTGTAATCCACGGTGGGTCAGGTTCGAATATTCTGCATATCCAAAACCAAGAAAGCAAGCTTTTTCCTGGGCGTGATGGGCCTGGATTCACACAATCCTTGCCAAAGCACCGAGCGGTGTGGTGTTGGCACCCGGTCAGTTCTGCTTCATTCCTTAAATCCAATCTCGTGTTTTATCAGAGCGTTGTTGGGAACAATAGGAGGAGGTAATGCTTTGCAAACTGCTCTGGGCTCTTGAATGAAAGGCCGGATAGCAGTCAAATAAATGAATATTGGCCTTCTTAGGGCCAGCTTGAGATTCCAAAAGAGAGGACCATTTCAAGACTCTATCTGGCTTTATTTGGCCTGAAAAGAACACTTTCTGGCTAATGTTCCAGCGTTTAGCTGTCTGCATTTAGCTTTTGGTGGAATACGGAAGTTGGTGTTTCAGAAGCTTCTGCGCTTCGGGACGCCTCCCTTTTTTTGAAATTCGGAAGGCTTACCTCGGATGTGATTTTTATCTAGCATTAGGCAGGGTTACTCAGAAAACTGTCATGGGTTTGACTGGAAGGAGAATTTACCTTTTTTTCTAAGATTTATCTCGCTGTTTCCCGCCCTTATCTCTGGAGCTGACCCTCCTCCCTCGGATCAGCTAAGGTTTCTCAACCTTTCTCACCTTTAGTCTTTCTCGGTGAGGTCAGTGGTCTTTCCTGCTCTTTCATTCCCCCAGCAGAGACTGAAAAAAACCTCCTTTCCGCTCTCTGTGGCATCCTAAATGCTTTAAAACATTTTTTTTTAATTTTAGTTTAATCCAGTTTTTTTTTCTGTTAAGGACCCATTTAACTACTGCTCTGGAACCCGTTTCTAAAAAAGGGATTCTTGCTGGAGGCAGAGCTTGAAAACTTACCAAATGCTGTAATTGTTTTTGTGCCATAGTCTTCAGCTAGAGATGCATCCTCTTCTGCAGAGAACTGTGAGGTGAAAATAATTACAAGCGACTTGAAATTATACTAGATAGGGAGTTGAAGTTGTTTTCAAAAGGCCTATTTATGCCCTGATCCAGAGCATGATAAGTACGGTGGCATTTTTTCCTATGTAAACATCTATGTGGGGCATGGTGGCTCAGCAGGTAAGACGCCAGGCTTGTCGATCAGAAGATTGCAAGTTCGGAGGTTCGAATCCCTAGCCCCGCGTGACAGAGTGAGCTCCCACACTAGCCCCAGCTCTTGCCAACCTAGCAATTCGAAAGCATGCCAATGCAAGTAGATGAATAGGTACCTCTTCGGTGGGTAGATAACAGCATTCCGCGCGCGTCATGCCGGCCACGTGACCGCGGAAGTATCTTCGGACAACGCTGGCTCTTCGGCTAAGAAATGGAGATGAGCACCGGCCCCTAGAGTCGGACACGACTGCACAACTGTGCGGGGGGAACCTTTACCTTAAACATCTATGGAATTACAGCCTGCATCAGTGTCTGCTTGCAGAAGAAACGTGATTGAAATATGCAAAGAAATTAATGGATAGAAATAATTGCGTGGAACTGAGACACAATTGAGAGGTGAGAGGCTGCCATTCTGCCTTAGATAGATGGGATTTGTAGTAACTAATTAGTGAGAAGCCTGTAGTAATTAGTTAGGCTGACCATACGTCTCGTTTTGAACAGGACAGTCCTGTTTTTTAAACAATTCCCGACCAATAAAAATGTCCATTTTGTCCTGTTCTCAATGAGAGCGCGCCCACCCGCCCCGTTTGCCGGGGCGCCGCAGGGGCCACACTGCCGGCGAGGCTTTGTTGCACAGAGTGTGTGCGCGCGCATGCACCCACTTTGTCGTGGGTTAGGGTCCTGTTTTTGTCTCAGGGAAATATGGTCAGCCTATAATTAGCTAGAGTGCTTGCCAGACAGTAGAGCAACCGTTGGAGATAAGAATGGCATGCAGGCGTTAAGATGGGGAAGAGAGGAACCAGGCTGCAAGGCCATCCATCTGGAAACATCCAGGCTGGCCCTGTAAAGTTACGGGAAGTGAGTCAGGAGGGGAGGGGTGGATGAGGGGTGCTTGAGAGTCTGGCAGGTTTTAAAATGTTTGCGCGCGAAAATGCTTAGTCTGCTCTTTGCATCGATTCCATTCACTTGTATTAATAAAAGAACTTTTTCACATCCTATCATGGCTTGTGCTAAAAGTTTCTAAGTTAATTATCAAAGGACCAGTTATCCATTATCTGGACCAGTTGAAGCTTCCGGATACTCCTCAAGGGTAGCCCGATGTAGAGCGTGTCACAATAGTCTATATGGGAGACAACAAGGGCATGAGTGAATGTTTGGAGGGCATCTCGGTCCAGGAATGGGCGTAACTGGTACACAATCCAAAGTTGTGCAAAGGCCCTCTTGGCCACGGCTGCCACCTGCTCTTCAAGCAGGAGTTGTAAGTCCAGGAGAACCCCCAGATTCCGCACTGGCTCCGAATGGGGTAGTGCCACCCCATGATACAATCCTTCCTCACTATTGAGTGGCAGATCTTCTAAGAATAAAAATTGTGTGGAACTGAGACGCAATTGAGAGGTGAGAGGCTGTCAGGATGCCATCCTGCCACCCTGCCTTAGATAGATGGGATCTGTAGTAACTAGTTAGTGAGAAAACTGTAGTAATTAGTTAGGCTGACCATACGTCCCGTTTTGAACAGGACAGTCCCATTTTTTAAACAACTAACTCACATGATGTGCTAACTAACCCAATACCTGCTCAGGAAGGAGACCGACAGGGCAGTATTTAGGCCCCTAACTTGTACTTAAGTGTACCTACACTCCGCAGGTCACCGGACTGCCTCCAATTTACACCTGCCTCAGTCCGTGTGCCCAGTACTTCTCCTCCTATATGCCGATGACATGGCTCTTATCTCATAAACCTTAGCGGACCTTAGATACTCTTGTAGCGTTTTTTTGCTAAAAAGCCTCAAACACAAAAGTGGACCATGGAGGGAATCCAATGGACAAGTTAAGGGTTTCAAATATCTGGGGATGGTCCTACAAGCTACTGGCATTTGGAAAACCCATAGATATTATATTACAGTTGAGCTCATAAGTTCACAGACCCCTTGCAGAATTTGTAAGATGAGGACTATTTTAAAAGAAAACACGAGTGATCAGGATGAACACATGAGTTTTATTTGTAATGTGGCTCAAAATAAACTATTAGGCTTCACAGAATAGCACAATCATTACACAAACCATAGCAATAAAGGAAGTAGTAAAAGAATCCTGTTCAGGAGTTTCCATACCCTTCAGTGTTTGGGCTGATAACACAGTATACACTCAAGTTTAGGTTTAGATGGCAATGAAGAGTAAGTATCCACACCTGTGTCTTATTGGATTGTAATTAGTGTCCATGTATAAATAGTGAAAGAGTTTTCGCACTGAAGATGTTGCCTAGCCTGGCAATGAAACGTCTGCAAGAAAACAACAAGGCTCAGAGAGCACCATGGACTTTCAAAGACTTTCCTAGCCCTGCACTGATTTTGCTGGTTACTGAACATTTCAGCCACGCTCTATCCATTTCTATGGTTTCTCTCCTGTGTGGATTGTAATATGCTTTTGGAGATTTCCATTGCTTCTGAAGGATTTTTCACACTGTGCATTTATAAACTTTCTTCTCTGTGTCAGGCTTATAATGTTAACTGAGACCTATGTTGTAACTGAATCTCCATGCATTTTTATGGTTTCTCTCCTGAATGGATTCTCTGATGTGAATAAAGATGTCCCCTCAGCCTGAAGCTCCTTCAACACTCCAGGCATTTATAGGGTTTCTCTCCTGAATGAATTATTTGATGTGTATAGAGGCTTCCCCTCTGACTGAAGCTCTTTCCACACTCCAGGCATTTATAGGGTTTCTCTCCTGAATGGATTCTTTGGTGTGTATTAAGGTCTCCCCTCCAACTGAAACTTTTTCCACACTCCAGACATTTATATGGTTTCTCTCCTGAATGGATTCTTTGATGTTTATAAAGGCTTCCACTGTCACTGAAACTCTTTCCACACTCCAGGCATTTATGTGGTTTCTCTCCCGTGTGAATTCTTTGATGTTGACTGAGGGTTCCTCCCTGACTGAAACACTTTCCACACTCCAGGCATTTATAGGGTTTCTCTCCTGAATGGATTCTTTGATGTGTATTAAGGTCTCCCCTCCAACTGAAACTTTTTCCACACTCCAGACATTTATATGGTTTCTCTCCTGAATGGATTCTTTGATGTTTATAAAGGCTTCCACTCTCACTGAAACTCTTTCCACACTCCAGGCATTTATGTGGTTTCTCTCCCGTGTGAATTCTTTGATGTTGACTGAGGTGTCCTCCCCTACTGAAACTTTTCCCACACTCCAGGCATTTATAGGGTTTCTCTCCTGAATGGATTCTTTGATGTTTATAAAGGTTTCCTCTGTCACTGAAACTCTTTCCACACTCCAGACATTTATACGGTCTCGCTCCTGAATGGATTCTTTGATGTCTATAAAGGCTTCCGCTCAGACTGAAACTTTTCCCACACTCCAGGCATTTATAGGGTTTCTCTCCTGAATGGATTCTTTGATGTTTATAAAGGCTTCCACTGTCACTGAAACTCTTTCCACACTCCAGGCATTTATGTGGCTTATCTCCCGTGTGAATTCTTTGATGTTGGCTGAGTTGTCCTCCCTCACTGAAACTCTTTCCACACTCCAGGCATTTATAAGGTTTCTCTCCCGTGTGAATTCTTTCATGTTGACTGAGATTTCCTCTCTGACTGAAGCTCTTTCCACACTCCAGGCATTTATAAGGTTTCTCTCCTGAATGGATTCTTTGATGTGTATAAAGGCTTCCACTGTGACTGAAACACTTTCCACACTCCAGGCATTTATGTGGCTTATCTCCCGTGTGAATTCTTTGATGTTGGCTGAGGTGTCCTCCCTCACTGAAACTCTTTCCACACTCCAGGCATTTATATGATTTTACTCCTGCGTGAATTTTTTGATGTCGACTGAGACTTCCTATCCGACCAAAACTCAATCCACACTGCACGCATTTATAGGGTTTTTCTCCTGTGTGAATCCTTTGATGTCTCCTGAGATGCATTCCCACACTGAAACTTTTTCCACACTCCAGGCATTTATAGGGTTTCTCTCCTGAGTGGATTCTTTGATGTGTATTAAGATTTCCCCTGTGACTGAAACTCTTTCCACACTCCAGGCATTTATAGGGTTTCTCTCCTGAGTGGATTCTTTGGTGTGTATTAAGATTTCCCCTGTGACTGAAACTCTTTCCACACTCCAGGCATTTATAGGGTTTCTCTCCTGAGTGGATTCTTTGGTGTGTATTAAGATTTCCCCTGTGACTGAAACTCTTTCCACACTCCAGGCATTTATAGGGTTTCTCTTCTGGGAGATTTTTCCCGCGTATTCCGACGCTCTCCTTCCCGCATCTCCTCCCGGGCATCCTCCTTTCACGGGGTCCCTCCTCGCTCCGGGTCATCTCGTTGGGCGATCCCTCGGCAGCCTCGCAGCATCCGCGCCTTTCCCGCCGCCTCAGGCCAGCCGTGCTCCGGATCGGGAGGCTCCTCTGCGGGCTCCCTCCTCTCCGCTGGGCTTCACCTCCGTCCTCCTGAAGGGCGAGAGGAGCAAAGGGGTGAGGGCC
Organism: Charina bottae; assembly: GCA_023362775.1. Classification (NCBI taxonomy): domain Eukaryota; kingdom Metazoa; phylum Chordata; class Lepidosauria; order Squamata; family Charinaidae; genus Charina; species Charina bottae. Next base: position 1,048,198 of record JALMGJ010000046.1, on the reverse strand, counting down.
CCATGAACTTATAGGGAAATTAGCACATTAAAAAAGGCTGTTGTTCAATACAAAATGCTTGCTTGCTTATTATTGAAGTTATCTGATGACCAGCACAGGTGGAAAAATTAGGATTTGTCTTTTGATTGCAGACATAAACCAAAGTTAGACGTTTGCGGTTAGGCTTTAAGAGGAACTGGGACGAGCAGGTGGTAAACAGCAGAGAACAGCGGAAAAACAAGGACTGCTGAACTTCCGAGCCGGGAAAAGGAGAAGTAGGGAACTGCTAAGCTGACCCAGCTTCGACCCCGTCACATTCCTTTACTTGCTGAAGGCGGATAAAAAGAAAGCCGAGGGTTTGCTTCGGGGTCCTCTCTGCACTTGGGCAGGAGACCCTTTTGTTTGCTCTGCACAGAAATAATAGAACAAAGGACCTTCCCGCCTCGGTGTGGTTAATGGGGTGACACCTCCCGCCGAGTCCCGGGCCTTCTTGGCCGACGGGGGGGGGGGAGAGGCGGTGCGGGGCCTCCGTTCACTTCCTTGAGGGGAGTCCGAGGCCCGAAGGGGGAAGGCCGAACCCTCTGGCCCCTCGCAGGCAGGCAGGCAGTTCCGGGACTGCCAGACCGGCCCTCGGGCTCCCCAGCCTCCCTCCCTCTCGTGGCCCACAGCACCGCCCCGGAACTGCGACTCCCAGCACCCCCAGCGCTCTACCTGCATCCGGGCACCCCCACCGGCGAACCACGAAGCTCCTTCCTTGCAGGACAGATTCCGGGAATGAGAACAGGATCTCCCTTCGCGCCCTTTCTTTGGAAGCCCCTCCTCTTCCTCCCCAGGGACCGCCCCAGGGGTCCTTCCGCCAATCGCCGCCGTCCGCGGGCGACATCGCTGCCCCTCCCACCTCGGGGTCCTCCCATTATTTTTGCAGTAATGTGATTGTATATACATTATTGCCTTATGCTACCTGTAAACACTGTTAGCCCTAACAAGCTGCATTCTTGTCTGTTTATTCTCAAGCCTCGGTTTTTCCCCTTTAAGCCAGCATATATCCCATCAGGTTATGTTGCCCAGAGAGAAATTTGCATTTTCTTTGCTGCGTTGGACCTGGCTGTAAAAGGGAGTTTGTTTTTAGAGGCTGATTTCGGAGTAAACATGTTGTCTTTGAGTGGTCAGCAATGGCTGAACAGTGTCTGGTCAGTCTGCCATTTGGGGCTTTAGATGGCACAAACTATCTGACCTGGTGTGTGAAGATGGAATCATTCTTTTTGCAAGAAGAAGATCTGTGGCAGTATGTGGCAAATCCACCTCCAGAGGATCTCTCTGAAGAAGTGCAAGCGTGTTTGGACTGTGCTTGTGGCGTTTTTGCTTTTGGGACTCAAATCCTCTGAATGGAATTATGTCAGCTACTCAAGGACTGAGTAATGGGTGCTGAGAAGCTGTTGGAGCCTTTGATGCACAGTGGAACTCTGTTGCCCTTGGTGGTCTATTAAGACAGCTTTATGGTTTGAAGCTGCAACCTCGGGTGAGACTGTGATGGCACACCTTGGTGAGTTCAAGACTTTGTTTGCTGCATTTGAACAAGAAGGCATGTTTTTCTGGCACTGTGAAAAAGCATGCGTGATTTTGTCAAGCCTGGAGCTACTGGTCGAGAAAGCAACGATGCTATCTCCCTGCGACCTTGTTGTGGATTATTTTACAAGCCACTTCCAGGATTCCTGAGAATTCCTAACAGAGTGTTCCAGCTGAAGTAAAACCTGGTATGGAATTTACATTTGCCGTGGTTTGCTGTGATTCTACAAGGCTGTTCCCTGCCCCGATGTCCAGCGGATGCTGTCAGTGCAAGAAGCCTGATTTACGAATGGAGGGGAAGCCAGAAGCCAGATGTCAGCTACACAACGAATCCGAGTCTTCTACTCTGCCGGACTGCTGTTTGTAAGCATTTCCAGAGACTCTGTTGTTGACTTCGGCTTTCAGCCTTGAGTTCAGCAAGGCATTTTAGCTGATGTTTTCTGTAATAAGTGTGTAAGAATGTGTATGTGTACACTTGTTTTTCTCTCCTCAGTGTTCCAGCCCTGGTCAAGTCTGAGTGCAGGTGCTGAATGTTTCATTGCGATATGAAACTGCTTATGATATGAGGCTGAGTGTGTTAGAGACAAACCTGCAACATCAAGTGTGTGAGATGCTGTGGAGATTGTGTGGACAGGACATTGTGTGTTTAATGTTCCCCACATCATAAATGCATCCATAAAGTTTTCACAAAGTACTGGGGTATCCCAGGATGGGAGAGTGTGTCTCAGATAGCCAAATGCATTCTGAGTTAGAACCCAGGAAATGTGCAAAAGTTTCTTGATTGTGTTGTGTGTAAACTGTGTGTAAACAATCTAAAATATCAGGACTGTATCTGTTGCTAGGCAAAGTGACAGAGTGTTAACTAGACCATTTCAGTTGGTTCATAGAGACCTAGTTAGCCCCCATGTCCCAAGTAATGGTGGGGTGCGAGTTTCATGTTCCTTCTGGTTGATGATCATACCTGCTTGTGTTGTTGCTACTTGTTGAAGTCTAAAGCGAAGGTCTGTGCTCGCTTTGAAGTGTATTTAGCAATAGTAGGATGAAAATATGGTTATCTAATAGGTCAGTTCCAGTCTGATTGTAGTGGAGAGTTCCTGAGCCATGTGTTCCAGAATTGGCTTTGTAGGAAAGTATTCTCCCAAAGCCCCTTCATGGATCACTGCCTTGTCGTGGCGAAGGGGCTTGCGTAACTCAATGAAGTCAGGTCAAGAAGAACAGGTCATGATGGAGAGTTCTGACAAAACGTGGTCCACTGGAGGAGGGAATGGCAAACCACTCCAGTATCCTTGCCAAGAAAACCCATGGACAGTATCAAAAGGCTAAAAGATATGACGCCGGAAGATGAGCCCCTCAGGTCGGAAGGTGTCCAAAATGCTACTGGGGAAGAGCGGAGGGCAATTCCGAGTAGCTCCAGAAAGTGTGAAACGGCTGGGCCAAAGCCGAAAGGACACTCAGTTGTGGATGTGTCTGGAAGTGGAAGGAAAGTCCGATGCTGTAAAGAACAATATTGCATAGGAACCTGGAATGTAAGAACTATGAATCAAGGTAAGCTGGATGTGGTCAAACATGAGATGACAAGATTGAACATCGACATATTGGGAATCAGCGAACTAAAATGGACAGGAATGGGCGAATTTAATTCAGGAGACCATTATATATACTACTGTGGGCAAGAATCCCTTAGAAGAAATGGAGTAGCTCTCATAGTCAATAAAAGAGTGGGAAAGGCAGTACTGGGGTACAACCTCAAAAACGACAGAATGCTTTCAGTTCGAATCCAAGGCAAACCATTCAACATCACAGTGATCCAAGTCTATGCCCCAACCACTGATGCCAAAGAAGCTGAAGTTGACCGGTTCTATGAAGACCTACAACACCTTCTAGAACTAACACCAAAAAAAGATGTCCTTTTCATCATAGGGGACTGGAATGCTAAGGTAGGAAGTCAAAAAATAACCGGAATAACAGGCAAGTTCGGCCTCGGAGTACAAAATGAAGCAGGGCAAAGGCTAATAGAGTTTTGTCAAGAGAACACGCTGGTCATAGCAAACACTCTTTTCCAACAACACAAGAGACGACTCTACACATGGACATCACCAGATGGTCAATACCGAAATCAGATTGATTATATACTTTGCAGCCAAAGATGGAGAAGCTCTATACAATCAGCAAAAACAAGACCTGGAGCTGAATGTGGCTCAGATCATGAGCTTCTTATTGCAAAATTTAGGCTTAAATTGAAGAACGTAGAGAAAACCACTAGACCAATCAGGTATGACCTAAATCATATCCCTTATGAATATACAGTGGAGGTGAGGAATAGATTTAAAGGATTAGATCTGGTAGACAGAGTGCCTGAAGAACTATGGATGGAGGTTCGTAACATTGTACAGGAGGCAGCAACTAAAACCATCCCAAAGAAAAAGAAATGCAAGAAAGCAAAGTGGCTGACTGATGAGGCTTTACAAATAGCTGAGGAAAGAAGGGAAGCAAAAGGCAAGGGAGAAAGGGAAAGATATAAACAACTGAATGCAGAATTCCAGAGAATAGCAAGGAGAGATAAGAAGGCCTTCTTAAATGAACAATGCAAAGAAATCGAGGAAAACAATAGAATGGGGAAGACTAGAGATCTCTTCAAGAAAATCGGAGATATCAAGGGAACGTTTTGTGCAAAGATGGGCATGATAAAGGACAAAAAAGGCAGGGACCTAACAGAAGCAGAAGAGATTAAGAAGAGGTGGCAAGAATACACAGAAGAACTATACAAGAAAGATCTTAATATCCCTGATAAATACGATGGTGTGGTCACTGACCTTGAGCCGGACATCCTAGAGAGTGAAGTCAAGTGGGCCTTAGGAAGCATTACTAACAACAAAGCTAGCGGAGAAGACAGTATCCCAGCTGAGCTATTTAAAATCCTAAAAGATGATGCTGTTAAAGTGCTGCACTCAATATGCCAACAAATTTGGAAAACTCAACAGTGGCCACAGGATTGGAAAAGGTCAGTTTACGTTCCAATTCCAAAGAAAGGCAATGCCAAAGAATGTTCAAACTACCGTACAATTGCACTCATTTCACATGCCAGCAAGGTTATGCTCAAAATCCTACAAGCTAGGCTTCAGCAGCATGTGAACCGAGAACTACCAGAAGTGCAAGCTGGGTTTCGAAGAGGCAGAGGAACTAGAGATCAGATTGCCAACATTCGCTGGATCATGGAAAAAGCAAGAGAGTTCCAGAAAAACATCTACTTCTGCTTCATTGACTACGCTAAAGCCTTTGATTGTGTGGATCACAACAAACTGTGGCAAAGTCTTAAAGAGATGGGAGTACCAGACCACCTTACCTGTCTCCTGAGAAACCTGTATGTGGGTCAAGAAGCAACAGTTAGAACCGGACATGGAACAACCGACTGGTTCAAAATTGGGAAAGGAGTACGACAAGGCTGTATATTATCACCCTGCTTATTTAACTTATATGCAGAGTACATCATGAGAAATGCCGGGCTGGATGAATCACAAGCCGGAGTTAAGATTGCCGGGAAAAATATCAACAACCTCAGATATGCAGACGATACCACCCTAATGGCAGAAAGTGAAGAGGAACTAAAGAGCCTCTTGATGAGGGTGAAAGAGGAGAGTGCAAAAGCTGGCTTGAAACTCAACATTAAAAAAACCCAGATCATGGCATCTGGTCCCATCACTTCCTGGCAAATAGAAGGGGAAGAAATGGAAGCAGTGACAGATTTTATTTTCTTGGGCTCCAAGATCACCGCAGACGGTGACGGCAGCCATGAAATTAAAAGACGCTTGCTCCTTGGAAGGAAAGCTATGGCAAACCTAGACAGCATATTAAAAAGCAGAGACATCACCTTGCCGACAAAGGTCCGTAAAGTTAAAGCTATGGTTTTTCCAGTAGCAATGTATGGCTGTGAGAGTTGGACCATAAGGAAGGCTGAGCGCCGAAGAATTGATGCTTTCGAGCTGTGGTGCTGGAGAAGACTCTTGAGAGTCCCTTGGACTGCAAGGAGGTCAAACCAGTCAATCCTAAAGGAAATCAACCCTGACTGCTCATTGGAAGGACAGATGCTGAAGCTGAAGCTCAAATACTTTGGCCACCTAATGAGAAGAGAGGACTCACTGGAAAAGACCCTGATGCTGGGAAAGACTGAGGGCAAAAGGAGAAGGGGACGGCAGAGGATGAGATGGTTAGATAGCATCACCGATGTAATGAACATGAATTTGAGTAAACTCCGAGAGACAGTGGAGGACAGGAAGGCCTGGCGTGCTATGGTCCATGAGGTCACGAAGAGTCGGACACGACTGAACGACTGAACAACAACAACAATTCTCCCAAAGACTTGCCAATGTTGGAATTCTAGCTGAGTGTTGGTGTTGTGAATACCATTAAATATAGCCTGATGTTAGTTGCTCAGGTGCCATCCCATGTCTGGGGAGAGGCTACCGTGATTGCAGTGTGTGTTTTCTAACTAACAGGGTGTAGAATTCAACTGTAAAAAGAAGTTCATTATTTTTCTTTGGCATGGCAAGCGCCCTTCACTGAAGTACCTGCATGTCTGTGAAACATTTGCGTGTGTTCACAACCCCAGGTCACAGAGAAGGAAGAACCAAGGAAGCAGAGTACTTCAGGTTGTTGGTTGTTGATTAAAATCCAAGGCTTATCGGTGTTTCATTAAGCCATGGTCAAATCCAAATCTCCAGAAGTGCTTTATTTTTAAGCAGCCTACTGGTTGGGAAAGGTTGTATGCTAAGGTTGCAGAAGTGTTGCTGCATTGCTAGTGTAAACCCACTGTCCATGGTTCAGTAGATGGGCAAAAACCAGTTCAGGTTTCTTCTGTTCCCCAGTCTCCGAGTGTGAAAAGGGCCCCTCAGGTGAAGGAAGTGGAAATTTCACCTGAGCAGTTGCAGGGCCTGGAGAGGGAGTCAGGTATTAGGAAAGAAGATGGTGATGGGGAAAGCACAGTGGTCATTCCTCATAGGTCCTCTTATTCCAGGGTGTGAAGCCTGACAGATTTGTGAGTTAGCAGGTGACAAAATGCCTGAAAAAAACCCAGTCTTTGCTAGATGTGTTGCTCCTGCCTTTGAGAGGCAAGAAGAACAGTGGAACACAGCTGAGGATAGTCTGTTTTAAAAGTAACCAACCTGTCCTTTGTTGTAGTAAGCTGTAGGTTCCAGATGAGTGTTCAGAAAGACATTTCTTTCTGATAATACTCTGCAGTGTAAAGCCAGTGTTGCCCAGGGATTTCACAAGGAGTTTGTGAACTGTGGATCTAGTGTATGCACCCACAGCTAGGCCAGAATATTTACGTGTGGTGCGTTTTCTGGTTGCATAGCGTGAAACAGGTGTCCATTTACATATTGTGATGTTGACACAGCATATTTGAATATAGATCTCCCTGAAACAGTGTGTGTAAGGCAAGCGTTTTGGCTCTACACGTGTGACAAGTTCCCAAACAATTCATTGACTTAACAGGGTGCTTTATGGATTTTAAAGCAGGCCAGTCATTGATAGCATGGTGCAGATGCTAACTGGGATGTATAGAACAGTCACGTGCTGTTTTCTATGTGTACATAAGAAAGTGTAGAAGTTTGTGTAGGACTTCGTACTTATGTAGTTGGTTTTCTGCTTAGAAACTGAATCTTACCACCTTGTATAAGAATTCAGTCAGTCAGCTGAAATAGAATTGCCAGCTGAGGAAGTTCAGCACAAATTCAAACATTTATCTTGGTGATGAAGTTACAAAAGCCCAGAACAGAGAATCCTATGGTTCTTGAGAGTGTCAAATGACAGAGTGTTACAGAGTGTCATTTGTGTTATCCTTAATTTGTTGTACAGTATATCACTCTGCAGTAACGCAGTGGACATGCCCTGAATTAGTTTGCCCAGGTAAAAATACCAAGCCTGCGAGCCTGAAAAGGGTTGAAACAGCCCTGCGATTTTCTTAAAATCAAAACGAGCCTTTGCTTCAAACAAAGCAACTAGCAAGGTCGGTTTATCTATGCTGACTGCAGTTTTTGCAAAGGAGGGGGCAATGAGGGCAATGTTTTTCTGTTCCTATCTGACTGTGTTTTATATTACTACGTAAGTTGTATTTGATGTATTTGTATGTACAGTGGGGCAAAAAAGTATTTAGTCAGCCACCAATTGTGCAAGTTCTCCCACTTAAAAAGATGAGAGAGGCCTGTAATTGACATCATAGGTAGACCTCAACTATGAGAGACAAAATGAGAAAACAAATCCAGACAATCACATTGTCTGATTCGGAAAGAATTTATTTGCAAATTATGGTGGAAAATAAGTATTTGGTCACCTACAAACAAGCAAGATTTCTGGCTCTCACAGACCTGTAACTTCTTCTTTAAGAGGCTCCTCTGTCCTCCACTCATTACCTGTAGTAATGGCACCTGTTTGAACTTGTTATCAGTATAAAAGACACCTGTCCACAACCTCAAACAGTCACACTCCAAACTCCACTATGGTGAAGACCAAAGAGCTGTCGAAGGACACCAGAAACAAAATTGTAGACCTGCACCAGGCTGGGAAGACTGAATCTGCAATAGGCAAGCAGCTTGGTGTGAAGAAATCAACTGTGGGAGCAATAATTAGAAAATGGAAGACATACAAGACCACTGATAATCTCCCTCGATCTGGGGATCCACGCAAGATCTCACCCTGTGGGGTCAAAATGATCACAAGAACGGTGAGCAAAAATCCCAGAACCACACGGGGGGACCTAGTGAATGACCTGCAGAGAGCTGGGACCAACGTAACAAAGGCTACCATCAGTAACACACTACGCCGCCAGGGACTCAGATCCTGCAGTGCCAGACGTGTCCCCCTGCTTAAGCCAGTACATGTCCGGGCCCGTCTGAAGTTTGCTAGAGAGCATTTGGATGATCCAGAAGAGGATTGGGAGAATGTCATATGGTCAGATGAAACCAAAGTAGAACTGTTTGGTAGAAACACAACTCGTCGTGTTTGGAGGAGAGAGAATGCTGAGTTGCATCCAAAGAACACCATACCTACTGTGAAGCATGGGGGTGGCAACATCATGCTTTGGGGCTGTTTCTCTGCAAAGGGACCAGGACGACTGTTCCGTGTACAGGAAAGAATGAATGGGGCCATGTATTGTGAGATTTTGAGTGCAAACCTCCTTCCATCAGCAAGGGCATTGAAGATGAAACGTGGCTGGGTCTTTCAGCATGACAATGATCCCAAACACACCGCCCGGGCAACAAAGGAGTGGCTTCGTAAGAAGCATTTCAAGGTCCTGGAGTGGCCTAGCCAGTCTCCAGATCTCAACCCCATAGAAAACCTTTGGAGGGAGTTGAAAGTCCGTGTTGCCCAGCGACAGCCCCAAAACATCACTGCTCTAGAGGAGATCTGCATGGAGGAATGGGCCAACATACCAGCAACAGTGTGTGCCAACCTTGTGAAGACTTACAGAAAACGTTTGACCTCTGTCATTGCCAACAAAGGATATATAACAAAGTATTGAGATGAACTTTTGATATTGACCAAATACTTATTTTCCACCATAATTTGCAAATAAATTCTTTCCGACTCAGACAATGTGATTGTCTGGATTTGTTTTCTCATTTTGTCTCTCATAGTTGAGGTCTACCTATGATGTCAATTACAGGCCTCTCTCATCTTTTTAAGTGGGAGAACTTGCACAATTGGTGGCTGACTAAATACTTTTTTGCCCCACTGTATCTGAATAAAACATTGCATGAAATGTATATTGTGCATTATACATATGTGTAACAAGTGTTTTTAAACCATTTTCTAGTGTTGATGACTATTGGTTGTAAAAACTGAAAAAATGAAGCTTGTAAATGAATACATGTACTAACCATGTTTTTCTTGTTTCTGTAAAGTTACTCCCATTGTACAGGAAATTCGGGAGGGGTGTTAGAGTTCTTGTGTTGCCTTGGCGAATTATTCCTGTACAAAGCACAGCGTTCTCATGATGACGTGAATGCCAGGTGGCTGGATAACAGAGAAGCCTTGGCTTTGTTTACATCCTCATGAGATAGGGAGCGAGAAGGTACCATGTTATGGCTAGCAATGGAAATCTTCCTATGAGAGCAAATCCTCCTGATTTCCTTCTGTGGGAAGCCTTGCCCAGGCCCCCTGAGCAAGGAGGGGGGGGGAACTCAGTGCTTAGATGCAGCAGGTCATGCTATGTGTTTTAGGCCTAATGCTTTGGGCCTAGTGTGTGTGTCACAGCTAACTTCCAGCCAATCAGAAAGCTAGAAGAACTGAATATACAACCATGCAAAATGGTGTTCTATGCTTCTTGATTTCTAGTGTCTTTTAGCCATGTAGTTCTTCACGTGTTCACTTCCCGTGGACTGGGCAGAGTGAGCTATGCCTGGCTTTGGGTATAGGCCATGGCAGGAACTCTGGCCCTGGGATCAATACACGGAACTCTGCTTATAAGTTTGTTTTGTTTTTCCTTTTACAATGATGTATCTTGTATATTCATCTTTTTCATATTTTGCGATGTGATTGTATCTGCATTATTGCCTTATGCTAACAGTAAACACTGTTAGCCCTAACAAGCTGCATTCTTGTCTGTTTATTCTCAAGCCTCGGTTTTTCCCCTTTAAGCCAGCGTATATCCCATCACCTCCGAGGTCCCTGGCTCCGTGGGTCGGAGGGATTCCGGAAGTGGGGGCGGGCTCTCCTGCGCGCCATTTCCAACAAAGGTCCTCAGGGGCGGTGCCAGAGAGTGTTTGATGTGTATAAACCTTCCTTTGGACTACCTGGGCAGGTTGTTGTGAAGCTCCAGTATGGGGAGAGCCGGTGCCCCACATCCTCACGCCCCACACCCGGGGCTGAGCTGCTCTGAGCCGCAAGACTCCCGAGGGCTGCCAGATGACACAAAGCCCTGTCCTTTGCTGCCCCCTCGTCGGCCATGCAGCACGGCTGGAGGTCGCCTCAAGGGTCGGGAAAGGCCGCTGCGTCTGCCCGCAATAAAGATGGCGGCCGTGACCCGCGCAGTCCGGGACTGCGACTCCCAGCACCCCCTCCGCCACGAAGCTTTTACCCTCGCCTGACAGATTACGGAAGTGGGGGTGGGACCTCCCGGTGCGCCTTTTCCAAAAAATGTTTCCAAAAAACCCTCTTTCTCCCCAGGGACCGCCCCTGGGGTCTTGGAGCCAATCTCCTCTGCGCTCCCTCCTCTCCGCACCCTCCAGACGGGCCCTCGGGCTCCCCGGCCTCCCTCCCTCGCGTGGCCCGGAGCGCCGCCCCGGACCGCGACTCCCATCATGCCCCGTGCCCTACCTGCATCCGGGCCCCTCCGCCGCCGAACCACGAAACTCTTTCCCCCGCCGGACGGATTCCGGAAGTGGGGGTGGGACCTCCCGGCGCGCCCTTTCCGAAAAATTTCCGCCTCTCTCTCCCCAGGGACCGCCCCTGGGGTCTTGCAGCCAATCGCCGCCGTCCCCGGGCGAGAGTGACGGCGCTCCCGGGAACGCCCCTCCCCTGCCCTCCCACCTCTGGCCTTCCCTTCCTTCGGGACTCCTCGCTCAGCGGGGTCAGTCAATGCTGGCTGGGGAATTCTGGGCGTTGAAGTTCACGTATCTTAACGTTGTCAAGGTTGAGAAACACTGCTTTAGAACTTGCAACCTTTCGCTACACTCCAGCCAATCAGCGTCCCTGTCCACGCCCTCTTTCGCTCTCGCCCGCCACTCCTGCTCTGCTCCCGGCGGAGGCGGGGCTTCAGCGCTTCCGCCTTTGGCAACTTGAGAGCCTGGGCCGGCGGGGAGGATGCGGCTGTGGGCGCCCGCGGGCGGCGGGGCCGAGGGGGCGTCACGGCGGGGTTGTTTCTGCCCAGCACAGGTGAGACCCCCCCAATGCTGTTTAAATTTAATGGTTAGATGACAGTTGAAGAAACTAAAAATATATCCATAAAGTCTTAATAGAGGACTAGCTCAATCCTAGTCTGTTCTTTGTCTGGAAGCTCCGCTGGAACCTGCCCACCATGGGTGACCCGTCTGGTGGTGGTGGCAGAGCTTCCAGCATCATAGCAACACGCAAGCCATCACAGGACGACAAACGGACAGACAGGTGAATATCTATGTTCAATACTCTACGACACCTAAATAATAGAATATTATGAATCCAAGTATATTGGAAAGGTCTCATTGTATTGAAATAACACATTGTACCAAAACTGAGAAGGTGGAGCAATAGATGGTCTGTATGGCTGGATTTAATAATTTGTTAAACCAGAGCTTTCCAAACTTTTCATGTTGGTGACACACATTTTAGACATGCACCATTTCGTGACACACTCTTCCAGCAGTAGGACCTGCGTGGAATCCTGGCAGGGCAGCAGCCGCGACACACCCAGACACTGCAGCCGACACACTAATGTGTCCCGACACAGTTTGGAAAGCTCTGCATTAGGGAGATTTGGTTTAGCCAAAGTGTGTTCCAGTTAGAAGGGGAGGCGACAGAGTAAACAGGGCACAAGGCAGGCACTAGGACCTGCGCGGAATCACAGCAGGTTTGGAGGCAGCAGCAGCCCTGACACACCCAGACACTGAAGCCAAACACTAACCTGTCTCTTCACACAGTTTGGAAAGCTCTGAACTAAAGACTTATCCTCCAAATACTTGCATGAAGATTGTGCTACATTGACCGGCTGAATGTCCTTTTCTTTGTGTGGTTTTGCTTTGGACTAGGACACCTCTTTTTTTTCTTTGTTGGGGATTTTGTGCTCTCAGAGGCTGGGCTTAGCAGCATTTCCACAGAGGAGCAACTAGAAGGGAGTAAGCTGTTAAGAGTCTCAGTTGCCGCGGTGGCTGACTGCAGCACAGATTTAACTGTTTCGAGCTTGCTTAGGATCAATTGTTGTTCCTCTGGAGGGAGAGTGGCAAACAGTTGAGTTAAATCTTCCTCATCTTCCAGAAAGTCATCTAAAACCTGTGTCTTTCCTTTCATTAAATCTGGGGTATCTCTTTCCCTGTGTTTATCATGTTCTGACCTTGGTAATAAAGGAGTTCTCCGTGTTTTACAGATAGTGGCCGGTTGTGATTAGAGGCTCCAAGGCTGATGCCATCCTCCCTCTCAGACGTGGCTCTCCTCCCAGAATTTAGCAAAGGCTGAATACGACGGTTATAAAAAACATGTTTTGGGAGAATATGAAACTTCCTTAAACAGTTCTTAAGTTTAAAAAGCATTGATGGAAAAGTAAATTGCCTAAAAGTTAGCAATATCCTTTCAGTTCCATGTCTGCTAGGAAGCCAGGAGATTTCTGTAAGTTCATTACAGTATACCCTACAATGAAGAAGCACTTTGGTTTTTTTAATGTTAATCGAGAGGCCGAGCTTTTCATATGCTTCTGCAAAGATGTTTAGGATAGTTTGAAGATCTTCCTCGGAGTGTGCACAGACTACGTTATCATCAGCATATTGAAGTTCTATAACAGAAGTTGTAATTACCTTGTTTTTTGCTTTCAGCCTACTAAGATTAAAAAGCTTTGCATCTGTTCGATATATAATTTCTACACCAGTAGGAAGTTTCTCTTCAACAATGTGTATAATCATAGCGATGAAGATAGCGAATAAGGTTGGAGCAATAACACATCCCTGTTTAACGCCGGATTCCACTTTAAATGGATCGCTTTGAGAGCCATTGTTATCCATGTTATTCGCTGGACTGGTCATGTTGTTCGAATGCCTGACCATCGTCTTCCAAAGCAGCTACTTTACTCCCAACTTAAGAATGGAAAACGGAATATTGGTGGACAGCAAAAGAGATTCAAAGATACTCTCAAAGCTAATTTAAAAAAATGTAATATCAGCATTGAGAACTGGGAAGCCCTAACTCATGAGCGTTTCAATTGAAGGTCAGCTATTAATGGCGCTATGGACTTCGAAGAAGCACGAGTACAGGGCGAAAGGGAGAAAAGAGCTAAAAGGAAGGCACGTCAGGCAAACCCTCATCATGACCGTCTCCCACCCGGAAACCTATGCCCTCATTGTGGGAGGTTGTGCGGATCCAGAATTGGCCTTTATAGCCACTTACGGATCCACCATTAAAATTTTACCTTTGGAAGACAATCTTACTCGGCTACGAGTGATCGGCAATGATCACAATATCTATCAAATTGCATGTTCAGCCTTTGTCCAAACCACAACTGCCCCAGTATGTTTGAACCAAAATTATAGTGTTTTGTTATCTGTCTCATGTTGAGTGTAAGAATGATTTTTTGAACCAATGTGTTTGCAATTCCCCCTTCTTGCCCCTCCTCTATCTCAAAATTTTTTTCTTCTGCTTCCATTTCTATCTTTTGTTCTTTTTATTCCTGAACTTGCTAAAATAAAATTTCCAATGATTTTTTAATTTCCAAGAGGGCTTCACAAATCTCCACCTTAAATTCTTGAATTGCTTGGGTTACTGCTAATGTTGCTGTTAAGAAATTCATTCTTCTCCACACCCTCTTTGTTCACAGGCTTCAACGACGGCGTTCTAGCCAAAACAAATAAATAGTCAGCTGGTCTGTTCATGGAAAATTACCGGCAGCGTCCATTAAGTAAAAAGTTTTTTTTTTAAATAAAAGAAGAAAAATTTTGATAATCAAAAATAGGCAAAAAGGCAATACCTCAAACAGTTTATAAAAGGAGAAAGAGAAACTAAATTTTGACCATTTTAAAAAAGAAAGAAAAAGAAAAACCCAGTTCAAATGTTAATCCAGCAAAATATATTCACAAGCTATTTAATATAAACTCTTATACTTCCAACTGAGATAGAGTCCTCTGATAGGTTAGAAAGATGAAAAATAAAAAATAAAAAATGCAGGCATTATTATGCTTCAAACATAAAATCCATTATATTTCCACCTTAATTGTTATAGCAAAGAAAGTACAAAATTGCCAACATTTTGAGCAAAGTCCAAAGATAGACCTTAGATGATAAAACAGTCCAATCTAAAAAAAAAATAAAGTGATCTAAAAGCCAGCTAAGCTCTAACTTACGATTTCCCTGTAAGAGCTTGGTGTTTCCTCCGATCGTTTCACTGTCTCCACACCCCTGCTCTCTCCGTAGCAAAAAACCACAGAAAAAAAGCAGGAGGGGGCAATTCCAACGAACCCGTGAGTAATCTTCTGCTTCTCCCCTCTCCAGGGAGAATTTCAGTGGTCATAGACCACCGCAAACAGGGAAAAGTTAGCCAGGTCTTCAGCGCTCTGAAAAATTTGACTTGTCTTGCTGGCAGCTGACTCGGAGTCCCTATCCCTTATTTATTTTCTATCCCGCCTTTATTATTTTTATAAAGAACTCAAGCTGGCAAACATACCGAATACTCCTTCCTCCTCCTATTTTCCCCACAACAACAACCCTGTGAGGTGGGTTGGGCTGAGAGGGAGGGACTGGCCCAAGGTCACCCAGCCGGCTTTCCTGCCTAAGGCGGGACTAGAACTCTGTCTCCTGGTTTGCCATTGGCTCCTTCCTAGGGCTGAGAGAGAGGGACTGGCCCAAGGTCACCCAGCCGGCTTTCCTGCCTAAGGCGGGACTAGAACTCTCAGTCTCCTGGTTTGCCATTGGCTCCTTCCTAGGGCTGAGAGGGAGTGACTGGCCCAAGGTCACCCAGTCGGCTTTCCTGCCTAAGGCGGGACTAGAACTCTCAGTCTCCTGGTTTGCCATTGGCTCCTTCCTAGGGCTGAGAGACAGGGAATGGCCCAAAGTCACCCAGCCGGCTTTCGTGCCTAAGGTGGGACTAGAACTCTCAGGCTCCTGGCTTGCCATTGGCTCCTTCCTAGGGCTGAGAGAGAGGGACTGGCCCAAAGTCACCCGGCCGGCTTTTATGCCTAAGGCGGGACTAGAACTCTCAGTCTCCTGGTTTGCCATTGGGTCCTTCCTGAGGCTGATAGGGAGGGACTGGCCCAAGGTCACCCAGCTGGCTTTCCTGCCTAAGGGGGGACTAGAACTCACAGCCTCCTGGTTTGCCATTGGTTCCTTCCTAGGGCTGAGAGAGAGTGACTGGCCCAAGCTCACACAGCCAGCGTTCATGCCCCAGGCGGGACTAGAACTCACAGAATCCTGGTTTCTAGCCTGTTGCCTTAACCACTAGATCGCATTTTTTAACTAACACCTGGAAGAGAGGCTGCCTAGACTTAAAAGGCTTAAAACGCTGCCATTTAAAACTGGAAGACATGCATTTAAACCTGATTAACTGATTGAAAGCAGAGAACTCCATAAGTTCTGTTCTATTCTGTCCTCATCCAATTCTAATTCTTCTTGCATTTCAGGTGCCTTACCTGTAAATGATTCCCTTAAATTAGAATTATTGGAATTATTGGAATTGGATGAGGACAGAATAGAACAGAACAGAACTTATGGACTTCCGTGCTTGGAGAGTTTTCAATCAGTTAATCAGGTTTAAATGCATGTTGAGAAACATGAAGGTTGAGAAACACTGGTTTAAACAATATGTATTCTTTGATGTTTTGGTTCAAATGTTAGTTTAATCTCTGGGAGGCTCCCCAAAGATTCCTTGGTTTTCAAGAGCGAGAGTCGGTGTGCCCAGAGAACTAATTTCTCCATTCACACACATGGGGCTCCGAAGGAATGGAGTACACTGGGGTTTCCTTGCAAGGTAATGTGCGAATCAGCCCTGCTGGTGTTCTGGGCTGCCGTTTCCACGTGTCAGGGTTTCTCTTCAAAGGGGCTGGATTGCATCTCCCATCAGCATTACCCAGCATTACGTGGTGAGGGTTCCTGGCTACTCCCCAAGTTACTAGTCCCTGTTTTTATTTCATTATTCCCGTAGCCTCTAGCCAAGTCCAGAGGGCATTGCCCTTTTAAGAAGAGCCCCGCCCTCCGCTTCGACGTCGCGCCGGAGCCAATCAGCTCTAGAGTGCGCCTCCTTTCCCACTGGGAAGCAAAGACGCCTCTTTGGTTGTTCAACCGCACTAGATTCTGTTGCGGGAAGTTAAAGGACGAAAGGGTGGCTATTGGCCCGGTCTGGGACGGGTTGCCATTTCAATTGGCCGGGGCGGTTGGCAATCTGCGGTCTCGCCGCGGCGCTCCGCCCCTAGGCAGGGATTACTCGGGCTAGTCTGCGAGGCTGGGCTCGAACCGGGAAGGAGACGCTGTCCTTCTGCAGCCATGGCGAGCGGGGGGTTTGGTAAGAGCGCCCCCCGATTAGGAGAATGGTATTGGCTACCTGGCTTAGGTCAGGCGTGCGGCGGACTCTTCCATTATGGGTTGGGGGGAGATAATGATTTACGAATACCCGTTTTTTGCATGGCTGTCTCTCCAGCGGGGCTGGCAGGGAGGATGGCTCTTGGGCAGCGCCTTGGATTATGACAGCTGCTTCGCCTGCTACCTGATTTGAACTATTGCCCCATATGCCCAGCGGCTGAGCTGACCGGCGGGCGGCCGAGGAGTACAGGGCAGGGTGTGCAAAATGCATGCACGGCGCAGCAGCAGCGGGTTTCCGCGTGTGGAAGCCCCCTCGTCCCTGTCTCCTCGGAAGTCAAGCCCCGTGTATGCCCGGAGGTTCTTCTCCGAGAGAAACGTGCCTTTCCTAGCCTGGGCAAATAAAGAGTGGAGCCTCCAGGGTCAGGAGCAGTCTACCTGGGAATGCCATTGGGTATGGGTTGGATGCTACAAGGCTGGTTTTCCAAGGGGAGGTTGGAGAAATGAACGAACGATGGCGCTGGCAGTGCACGGGGAGCAAAAAGCCAAGCGTCTGCGCAGTGTTTGCAAAAGGCTAGACCTGAGATTCGGCCTCCCTCAGATTGGCCTTTAAAAAGTGGCAGCCGAGAGCTGGAATCCGTAATTCCTGCCCTGTGTTTATGGAGAGCATGGAGTTCAAGGAGAGCTTCCATATCCAGAGGCAGTGTATCTGAATTGCCAGGTGTTAGGGAGCAGCCACAGGAGAGATCTCCCAAGCTCACCAAATTGCTGGTGGCTCCCCAGCGGCGTCCGATTGTCGGTGCTAGGGGAAAAGAACGCCTGAAGGAAGATGTCCTGGAGGAAAGATCGTAAGCAGTTGATAATTTTGATGTTTTGAGCGGCAATTTTGCCTCGAAATACTTTCCTGTACAAAACGGAACAGTTGCTCCAAGCCAGCCTGCCTCAGTTTACCAGTGGGACAAATATACAGAAATATGTACAAAATACAGAATAATAAAAATTTTGCAATTCTAGGATGCAGTTATATCACATTAAAACACCTTGACATGAACTGTGGCTGGAGCAAAAGCTGCTTCAGTGTATATGAAGTCAACCTAATCTAGCCTTTTCCATATCTGCTTTCCAGAAGGAGTTGCCAAAAGGGCTTGCTAGACAAGATATTTTAATCAAGGACTAAACCAGAAAATTTCTCAAAAGCCACGACTAATAGTGTGCAAAACGTTCTCATCCGTGTTGCCCACAGAGCAGTCCCTTCTTAGCAATGGGGAATTGTTGGAATGGGCCATTCAAACTCAGATTCAGAGGGAATCAAGACATTTCGCAGACGCTTACCTGGCTGCGATTTTGCTGTGAGGTCAACAAATAGGTTAAGCTTGTGGATGCCCCTCATGTGGTTATTTAACATGGTTTGTTGAATGGTTTGGGGTTTAAAGCAGTCTTGTTCAAACTTGGCAACTTTAAGATGTGTGGACTTCAGTTCCCAGAATGCCCAAGCCAGCATGCTGGGGAAAATTCTGGGATGCTTGCTGGGGCATTCTGGGAGTTGAGGTCCACACATCTTAAAGTTACTAAGTTTGAACAACATTGTTCTAAAGCATCAACCGTACTTTTTGAACTATGGGGGCTGCATGGCATAATGGGGTTTGTAAATTGAGTTGAGGTCATTTATTCCGATCCCAGGAAATGCTGGCTTAATCAAACTCTAGTTTAAACAATCATGGCTTGGTGCAATCAGGTTGTTAAAATGAAAAAGTTGGCAAAATTGGAAAAACTCAATGTAAAATTGTTTCTTTCAATAAAACGGATTGGATGAATGCTTTCTCATTTGGCAGTTTTGTAACTGCTTTTTTCTGGTTTACCCTTGGATACAGGAGGAAAGCAGACCAGCATCGTTCCCACCACAAGATAAGCCCTAAACCAGGTTAACAAAGCAGTGTCTGTGTTTGTACCCAGATGTTCCATCTGTAATACGCTGAACCAAAACCTTTTAGCTTGGCTTGTTCTGTGGTGCAATTTCAACTTTGGTGGGTTGCAAAGAACTGTTGTATTGACCTGGGCTGTTTGAAATGGTTTGTGTGGCCACAGAATGCAGATAAATATTTCGCTTTTCAGGAACATAGGAAGATGCTTTCTAGCAAATCAGCACAATTGTATCAGTAGAGACTCGCTCGGATCAAATCCTATACAATACAGGTAGTCCTCGACTTATGACCACAATTGGGACCAGAACTTCAGTCGCTAAGCGCAGAGGTCATTAAGTGAGTCACACCCAATTTTACGACCTTTTTGCCACGGTCGTTAAGCGAATCCGGCTTCCCCCATTGACTTTGCTTATCCTGTTCTTCAGTCTCCAGAATTCATATCCAGCATATCTGGGGAGAGCAGTGGGAACGTGTTTGCAATAGTCCTAACTCTTTTGTTTTAGAGAAGGATCAATTATGCAGGCCAGGTAGAGCTTCTGTGTTCAGGGGCAGTCTACCTGAGGGCATTTCCAAGGGGCAAATGATTTGGCTCTTGAGGAAAACACGCAGCATTTGGTGGCTCTTTTGACTGATCCAGCATTGCTGTGCCTGTCCTAGAGAGTAACACATTCATACTCGTAAGCTTGGTTTTCTGTGCTTTCAAAATGGCTCAATTCAACAAGGCGTCATCAGGCGAAGGAGTGCATGCCCTTGTTTGCAGCATCTGCATGCATGTCTTTGTAGGAGATAACTGTATTTGTTTTATTTATTTATTTATTTATCATATTTCTTCACCGCCCATCTTGTACAAACGACAAATTATCAAAGCAGAACCCTGAAATCAACACAGAGGGGATGACTGTTGAAATGCTGGGTGATTACAGGGAATGGGGAAAGTGGAAAATCTGTGTGTGCTTGTGTATTCAAAAGAAAGGGACACCGCAACACTTTTTTTGCACATCTCGTTTGTATACATTCTTGAAGGTTTGGCTGGTTTCTAAGCAGGCCCAAGTTGATCTTTGCGATTCACCTGTTTAGATTCACCTGAGCTTGGAAAGCTTTCGGAAAGAGTTGATGGTTTCACAAGCTATGATTCAAAACACTTTCTGGAATTCCTTGCCTGTCCCTGAAGTCATTGGTTACGTGCTGTGTATCTTAGCTAGTGATGTTGAATAGGAAAAGAGACATTTTTGAAAAGTTTGTAAAGCAGCCTAGAAAACTTTGCATGGAAGGGTAGCGCAGAATGAAAAAATACTTTTCCTTAATTTTTCCAGGATTGAGAGTTGAGGTGTGCTGGAGTGACGCGGATGCTATCCCTGGAAGGAATGAAACGCAGTCTTTTCTTGTTGTCATTTCCATTCTTGGGGGGAAAAAGTGCAAAAATCACACTGCCAAAAATCGGCGTAGTTATCAAACAACAAAGGATCCTAGTAAAGTCTTGATTTAACAGACAATTCAGGGAAGGGGACTGTCCGTAAAACCTGAGTGTCCGTTAAGCCTGAAATGATGTCATTTGCATTAACTCGGCTCATTTGCATCATTGTGTACTGGACCTCAATAGCATCAAACCCTCGTGAACTGTTAAGCGATAGGATTCACGCATTGCACTAAGCCATGGATGTTGAACTCTGGTTTACCGAGACAGATATATCGTACAACCATAAGCTCTGGCTGGCCGTATTCTGGACTTGCTGTAAAATGTTGTAAGCAGGGCAGCAAAATTGTGCAGTAACTCTTCATCCAACAGGGCCCATCTTGAACTTTAAAAAGTGTCCTGGTCATACGTTTTTCTTGTCCCCAGGTTTAACAGTCTTGTTGCTTGTTCTCTGAGCTTTCACAATTTTTCCAATTTTCTGCCTCTGCTCCAGGATCTGGATCCACTTCTGAAAGGCGATGGTAGGTTCCTGCATGACGCTCGACTTCTGGGAGGATAGTGCAGCCGGGGCCTCGATTGCGACACCTTCGTGCGCAGCCGGGACACTTTCCCAACATGGCTTTTCAGAGAACCGAGGGCATGTCTATTATCCAAGCTTTAGCTATGACTGTGGCAGAAATTCCTGTGTTTCTTTACACGACGTTTGGACAGGTAAACAGAGGAACCATTGATGATGAGCAGTAGATAAATCCATATTTTCTAGAGGCCAGCCGCCAAATTAGGACCAGAATTAATGGGTGTAGGTTGCAGATGTCTAGATTTTGTTTAAATCTCAGGAAAAACGTCCTGCTGGTAAGATCTATCCGACAGCCTTGGGGGTCCCTTCCAGCTCTCTCATTCTGGGATGACCTCAGGCTCTAGGCCGGTGCTTTCCAAACTGTGTGTCGCGACACAACCCGGAAGTGGTGATGGCACGTCGCTGCCGGCGCGCACGGAGGTGGCGGCAACTGCAGCGGTGCGCCATCAGCGCTTCCGGGTTTTACTGCAAAACACGAGGCCGCTGCGGCACCGCTGCCACCGTTGGTGTGTCGCCAACGGCGGGAGTTTGGGAAGCACTGCCCTCGGCGTTATTCTGGCTAAGTTCTCAGTAGTTTGGCCGAGTTTTGAGCAGAGCCCCGCTTTGCACTGGGCCACGTGGGGAATTCTGGGAGTCTTCAGTGGGCACACTCACAAAATGTTGTGGTTCGGCTTTAACCGGCTTTGCAAACCTAGCATATTCTTAGCAATGATTTATAGCTTAGCCTGGTGTGTGAAGCACACTGTGTTGGCTTCTTTAACAAACCATACATGATTCTGCACATCACACTAAGTCCAAAGGGGGGGGTTTGGCTTGGAGTTACAGGTAGTCCTCGCTTAACAACCACAATTGGGACTGGAATTTTGGTTGCTAAGCGAAGCGGTCATTAAGCAAATCTGACCCAATGTTATAACCACTTTTGCAGCCTGCCGTTAAGCGAATCGCTGTGGGTGTTAAGTGAACCACGTGGTTGTTAAGCAAATCATGTGGTTCCCCATTGATTTTACTTGCTGGAAGCTGGCCAGGGAAGTCAAAACTGGTGATCATGTGACCACAGGACGCTGCAATGGTCATAAATGCAAACCGGTTGCCAAGCGCCCAAACGGTGATCATGTGACCACGGGGACGCTGCATCTGTCCTAAGTGTGAGGACCGGTCATAAGTTGGTTTTTTCCATCACTGTTGTAAGTCCGAACCGTCACTAAATGAATGGTTGTTAAGGGAGGACTACCTGTAGTCTGTTCTTCGAACAGAAATTATACTAGATAGGGAGTTGAAGTTGTTTTCAAAAGGCCTATTTATGCCCTGATCCAGAGCATGATAAGTACGGTGGCATTTTTTCCTATGTAAACATCTATGTGGGGCATGGTGGCTCAAGGTAAGACGCCAGGCTTGTGGATCGGAAGATTGCAAGTTCGGAGGTTCGAATCCCTAGCCCCGCGTGACAGAGTGAGCTCCCACACTAGCCCCAGCTCTTGCCAACCTAGCAATTCGAAAGCATGCAAATGCAAGTAGATGAATAGGTACCACTTCGGTGGGAAGGTAACCGCGTTCCACGCGCATCATACGGCCACATGACCGCGGAAGTGTCTTCGGACAACGCTGGCTCTTCGGCTAAGAAACGGAGATGAGCACCGGCCCCTAGAGTCGGACACGACTGCACAACTGTGCGGGGGGAACCTTTACCTTAAACATCTATGGAATTACAGCCTGCATCAGTGTCTGCTTGCAGAAGAAACGTGATTGAAATATGCAAAGAAATTCATGGATAGAAATATTGTGTGGAACTGAGACGCAATTGAGAGGTGAGAGGCTGTCAGGATGCCATCCTGCCATAGATAGATGGGATCTGTAGTAACTAGTTAGTGAGAAGCGTGTAGTAATTAGTTAGGCTGACCATACGTCCCGTTTTGAACAGGACAGTCCCGTTTTTTAATCAATTCCTGGCCATCCCGTCGTTTTAATAAAAATGTCCATTTTGTCCTGTTCTCGGTGAGAGAGCGCCCACCTGCACTGTTTGCCGGGGTGCCGCAGGGACCACACTGCCGGCGAGGCTTTGTTAGACAGAGTGGGTGCGTGCATCCACTTTGTCATAGGTTAGGGTCCTGTTTTTGTCTCAAGGAAAGGTGGCCTCGTGGACTAAACACTTTTTGCCTCAATAACATTTCAAATATGCATTTCAGTGTGTGTGTGTATATATAAAATAACTGATATTGCCATATTTTAAATAAAATACATTCATTTCTCATGTTATATTGCAATATATATATATTAAATAACCTATATAAATTTTCATTGCTAGTTCAACGCCAGACGAGCCAGTAAAGGGGGGCACCACGTGGAGCCACCGGGGAAGAGATGGGACCTGGAAGGGCTCCTGTGTGGTTGGCCATCCCTGCAGCCAAGAGCCTGAATTGGGCGTCTGCAGGGGGTGGCCAAAGAGTCAAGATGGCGGTGATGACGGTGCTACTGAAGCTCGGATGTTTACTTTTTCTCATTCAGGGGTTGTATGAAAAGTCACATCTAACTCACATGATGTGCTAACCAACCCCATACCTGCTCAGGAAGGAGACCGACGGGGCTGTATTTAGGCCCCTAACTTGTACTTAAGTGTACCTACACTCCACAGGTCACCGGACTGTCTCCAATATACACCTGCCTCAGTCCGTGGGCCAAGTACTACTACTCGTATATGCCGATGACATGGCTCTTATCTCACAAACCTTAGCCGACCTTAGATACTCTTGTAGCGGTTTTTGCTAAATAGCCTAAAACACAAAAGTGGACCATGGAGGGAATCCAATGGACAAGTTAAGGGTTTCAAATATCTGGGGATGGTCCTACAAGCTACTGGCATTTGGAAAACCCAGAGATTATATGAAAGAATCAGCCCGGAGGAGCCCCTTCACGCCCAAGGCAAGGAATGTATTCCTGCAACACTGACGTTGTGTGAGGCAAAGACATTGTTCTGATCATTGACTGGATAAATCTGTGATGATATTATCACACCTGTGCCTTATTGGATTGTAATTAGTGTCCATGTATAAATAGTCAAAGAGTTTCTTAGCCCTTGTGAAACCCTTGTGCATTTCATCCGGTTGTTTATTGAAGCATTTCAGCCACACTCTGCTTATACTGTTTCTCCCCTGTGTGGATTCTTATATGGTTTTAGAGATTTCCATTTGTTCTGAAGGATTTTTCAGACTCCGTGCATTTATAAATTTTCTTCTCTGTGTGAGGCTTATAATACTAACTGAGACCTATGTTGTAACTGAATCTCCATGCATTTTTATGGTTTCTCTCCTGAATGGAGTCTTTGATGGGTATAAAGGTTTCCCCTCAGACTGAAGCTCCTTCCACACTCCAGGCATTTATAGGGTTTCTCTTCTGAGTGGATTCTTTGATGTGTATTAAGATTTCCCCTGTGACTGAAACTCTTTCCACACTCCAGGCATTTATAGGATTTCTCTTCTGGGAGATTTTTCCCGTGTATTCCGACGCTCTCCTTCCCGCATCTCTTCCCGGGCACCCTCCTTTCACGGGGTCCCTCCTCGCTCCGGTTCATCTCGTTGGGCGACCCTTCGGCAGCCTCGCAGCAAGGATAGCGGCGGAAGGAGAAGAAAAGATAATACTGCTACTGACTCCAACCCTCCCTGACGTAGGGGTACCTTCTTTCCTGACCTCAGAGGAAGATTGGATGAGGGGAAAGGGATTTAAGGAAGAGAATAGTAGGTGGTATACCCCGGAGGGAAAACAGGTCCTGAATAAACCTCTGATGAGAAAAGTAATGGAGACCCTACATGCAGGAAGTCACTGGGGAACACAGGGGATGGTGGATATGGTACAGACTAGCTACACATGTAAGGGGATACATACCATTGCTGCCCAAGTGGTGAGGGGTTGTTTAACCTGCCTAAAAGTAAATAAGGGAGCAATGAGAAATACTGTGCCTGGAGGGAGGGAACTCTCTCTCAGACCCTTCCAGAGGATCCAAGTAGATTACACAAAACTTCCCCAGTCTGGGATAATGAAATATCTGTTGGTAATAGTAGATTATCTGACACGATGGGTGGAGGCTTATCCCTGTGCAAAGGCTAATGCAAACACAACATGTAGAATCCTATTGGAGCACCTCATTCCTAGGTATGGGATGATGGAGACTATAGACAGCGATTTGGGTAGTCACTTTGTTTCCAAAGTGGTAAAGAGATTAATGGAAGCACTGGGAATCCAATGGAAGTATCACACCCCTTAGCATCCCCCCTCTTCCGGGATGGTTGAGAGGGCTAACCAGAAGATCAAATTGACTCTAACCAAACTCATGCAAGAAACCGGGTTACCCTGGGATAAGTGTTTGCCTTTGGCTCTTCTCAGGATACGCACCCAACCCAGAAAAGATGTGGGGGTGTCATCCTATGAAATGCTCTTTGGGCTACCATACCAAGGGAAATTGGGACTGCCACGAGTTGAACTGAATGACAATGTAATCAGAAAATATCTGCAGACACTGTCCCAGTCTCTTTCCCTCTTACAGAAAAAGGCTTGTTGGCCCAAACCCCTCCTTTGGACTTCCCAGTACATCACATTCAGGCAGGGGAATGGGTGTTAATAAAGTCATGGAAAGAGGACAAGCTTAAACCAGTGTGGGAAGGACCCTATATCGTGCTGTTAACCACCAAAACCTCCATCTGAACGGCTGAAAAAGGCTGGACTCACTACTCCAGAGTAAAAGGGCCCGTGCCAGCCCCAACCCAATGGACGGTGGTGCCCTCTGATGATCCAATGAAAATCACCATTAGGAAATGACTGAATAAATGCACCAGTTAACCGAGGAAATTTTGGGTGGTCAGTGTTCTCTTTGCTGTTGGGCTTTGGTGTATATATCTTTTCAGGAAGGAGTGGTGTCCTTGGCTGTTTCCATCTCCAAGACTCGACGGGGATTACCACCCACTGAGCACCATTGCCTAATGTGCTGGTTTTGTGAGTGTAATTGTATTTGTGAATACTGCTGTTGCTCTCATTGCTGTGATAGTGCCCCAACTATAGTGATTGTAGAATCTTTTGTGATATAGTGGTAATAGAAGACTGGGTCAAGGGTAGGTGGGTGTATGAGCAAGACATTGACCCCCCCTATAAAGTTAGTAAAGCCAACACTCATATCCTGAAATCCCAGAAGAACAAGGGTAAGAAGTAACCCTTTCTCTGTGACATTGCTCAGCCTGGGAGCCCCTGTAACCAAAATGTACTACAAAATCTTTTTGGTGTTGGTCCTTCTCAAACCCCCAGCTACCTTTCAGGCTGACCTCCCTTGCTGCGCAGGGACTAAGCTTACCTCTGTCCCCGGTCTCGCCGGGATAGGAGAAAAGTGGATCATTGCAGTGCCTATTTACAACTATGTACCCATGACCCACTTCCAAGGCCCCTACACCAATGGTATGTGCAAAGGGACACATGTGTGGCAGGCATTCTTGACGCAAGATTGGGAGGACCGAAAGAGAGGACAACTAATCTGTCTTGAAAGGCGACAGAATTTAAAAACAGAATATGGCCTTAACTTCCATGAAACCATGAATGGGGGGGGTAGAAGCAGCTTTAAATAGACATTTTAAACATGTACCCCCACCAAAGCCTAAAGTCCGGCTACCCCCACCCCGAAGAGATCCAACCCGACAACTTAGGGATGGGGACTACCTGGAAAGGAGCCTATCTATGGCTTATGATCTGTTAGACGAGAGCCAACCAGATATGGCAGAACACTGCTGGCTATGCATGCCCACCTCCTCTGCCTCCCATCAAGCACTACCGGCAGCCCCTAAGATCTGGTATCAGACTGCCGCTAACCTCACGACAAACGTTGAAGAGATATTCTTGGGCCAGACATACCCAGATGCCCAGCTACACCAGTATTTTTTAGCAAACATGAGAAAGCTGGGTCTAAGCAGGCTGCCAATTCTTGGCCCGGTGGCCATGAGGGTTCCTCTCATCGGACCAGTTCCCCTATGCGTGACACGTTCTCAAGAAAAAGGGGGAACTGAGATGGGGCGGATAACCAAGCATAAATGTCTAATGGGGGTAAAGATTGAGCCCAAAGAGGGGTATGAGGATTTCCAACAGAAAGGCACCCAAAGAACGGTTCTGATCTCGAGTCGGCCACAGATGACACTAACTGACTCAAACTCCTCTACCCCCATCCCTTGTGGGGAAACCTCAGATCAATCAGGCTTGGGTTTCCCTCCCTGGCTAACAGACAACCTGGAGGCACAAGACTGTAACCCCCTCCCGGATGCAGAGGGAAATTATACCAACTACATCCTCGAATCTAGGATTCCTAGGCTACTGGAGCTTCCCCGGGAACGGGTAAGTCCGCCTCTCCAGCCACTAACAGGCATGTTCCTAGCAGGATCTATGATGGTCTGGGGAATGAGGGAAGACCACCGCTATCATGCATTCTCGATCAGCCTCAGAGTCTGTCTTGGTCAAGGGGGAGTCTTTTTTGTGTGTGGGAGCAATGCCTATATGTGTTTACCTACCAACTGGACCAGCCCTTGCACTCTAGTTCATTTGCTCCCCAGAATGGGGGTCGTCCCTAACAGTGAGTCGCTCCCAATTCCACTGATTGGACATGTTCAAAAGAGAGTACTGATTCTCACTCCATGCTTGGCTGCCAGCTCGACCAGTCAGAGTTTCTCAGAGTGCTGAGACCTGGCTGAATTTTCCTTGTTTGCAGTGGACTACAGAACTTGTGAGACCACTGAAGTTTTTCCTCTGAAGAAGGGGGGACCAGAAGATTGCTCACAGGGCCATTGGAATTGCCCACCCCTGCTTTTCTTTGTAGTTTCCATCACGGAGGGAACAGGGGTGAGTGCAAGGGAATGGCTGAAGAGGCATCTAGCTCTTACAGGGAATCTAAATCTCTTTGAAGAGACACAAGAGCGTGCAGTCGCTTTTAGTTCACTTTAGAAATTTTTTTTAGATTAGAATGTTTTTGGTATCAAAGATCTATCTTTTGGACTTTGCTTAAAATGTTGGCTAATATTGTGCTTTCTTTGCTATAACTGATTTTGGTGGAAGTTTGATGGATTCTACATTTGCAACATAATGAAACATTTGCATTTTTTTTACCTTTCTTTTGTATTAGAAAGAGACTCTGTAATTCGTCGCTCGACAAACTAATTGACTATTTATTTCTTGAGAAACTGTTTGTTTGGATTAAGCAGCTTGCAGCTTGAAGAACAAAAGTACAGGGAAACGTTTGTAATTTTTTTTTTCTTTTTTCTCTCTACATTCTTTCAGAGTGGATTTTGTTTCACTTGGAATTTATTTTTTATTTCTCCTTTTATAAACTGTTTGAAATATTGTTCTCTCCTGTATTTTGGATTATTGGAATCTTTTTTTTCTTCTAATTTTTTTAAAAAAAACTTTTTACTTGATAGATTTTGCTGGTAGTATTCCACGAACAGATCAGCTGACTATTGTTTTGACTAGAATGGTTGTTGCTAAAATCTGAAGGACACAGAAGAAGAATGGCTTTTTCAACAGCAATTCAAGAGTTTAAAGAGTTTGGTGAGGCTCTTTCAGAGATTAGAAGGTCATTGGAACTATTTTTGATAACTTTGCAAGACCAAGAAAAAAAAGAACAAAAAATAGAATTAGAAACAGGAAAGAAAAATGTTTTTGAAATGGAAGAGAAACAGGAGGAGGGAATTTTAAATATATTGGTTCAGAAAAACATCCTGAAGGCTATACATTATAATTCTGGTATAAATATGTTATGGCAGTGGAGACAGGGAGAAAATTTGAGTATGCAATTGGATAGATATTGTGAAATACGTGGAAAGGGTGAGAAAATTACTTTGATACTCTACACGAGATATAGAAAAAAGCAGGCTGTATATTGTGAACTTGGCATTGCATATTGTGAATTTGGCATAACCTAAACAGAAGATTCAGTATCATGATATGGGACACAAGGTTAATGAAAACATGAATTTGGGTTGTATACAGAATATGAGAAACTGTATGGCTATATAAAAGAGTGATATTCTAAGTGTAAGATATAAGGTTAAATATAAACAAGTTGATATCATAGATTACTTTTTTCTTTGGAGATACATTTATGAGAAGATAATGATATGATGAGATGGAATTAGAATGAAGGTTATTACAAGATGACATCATGTATGAATATATATGTATGAATATTATAAGAATTGGTATATTAGGTATTAGGTTAAGTGTTATGATAGGTTATGTATTCAGTTTAAATGGACATTATCCCAAGGAGTGGAAATTATAGATGGATAATTGAGATATAAGATTTTTTTTATGGATATATATATATATATATATACATACATACACACACACACACACACACACACATATATAAGAAGATAATGGGATGATGAGGTGGAATTAGAATTAAATTACAGGATGATATACTTTTACAATATTATATATGAATATATATGTATGAATATTACAAGAATTGCTATATTATGTATTAAGTTATGTAATATGTTAGGTTATGTACTAGTGAAATATAACTAGTCATAATATGAATGGAATATATTGTAGTTTATTAGAAGTAA
Organism: Charina bottae; assembly: GCA_023362775.1. NCBI lineage: Eukaryota > Metazoa > Chordata > Lepidosauria > Squamata > Charinaidae > Charina > Charina bottae. The sequence continues at coordinate 1,018,972 of JALMGJ010000046.1, read as the reverse complement.
ATAAGGCTTTTATTTGTTATACTAATTGGACTTTATTGAAGATACAAATATGCAGCAATGAACATTTAACATTTAACTACTACTTCAAGGAGTGGAAGCCAAAGATGGATTGTTGGGAGATAGTAAGAAAGGTGAAACCTATATGAAGATCAGAAGATTGGATTATAGAAATCAAAGGGCATATGACAAAGAAAAGTTCCTGTGTATTGTATGAAGGACTAACATTTAAAATTAATTATTGTGCTTAAAGTTCAAAGATAGATTGGAGGACATCTATTTTCTATATTTTCTCTGTTTATTATTTTTTGACTTCACTTTTTCTTTATCTTTTTCTTATATTGTATTTCTATTTCTATTTCTTTTTTCTGTTCTAACTTTTAGTATGTATTTTAAAACTCAATAAAATTATTAAAAAGAGAGAGAGAGAGAGAGAGTGCTGATTCTGATTCCCCTGCTAGTGTTGCTGGGGGTCGGGGCAGGAATTGGAACCGGGGTGGGAGGAATCACCCATGCTGAAAACAAATTCCAGGCACTCTCCACAGAATTCCAGGAGAGTCTCGAGAAAATAGCCCAAAGCCTAGTAGAAATTCAAGACCAGCTTGATTCGCTAGCAGCAGTGGTGTTACAAAACTGGCGGGGGTTGGACCTCTTAACAGCGGAAAGGGGGGGCTATGTGTATTCTTGGAGGAAGAATGCTGCTTCTATATGAATAAATCCGGTCTGGTCAGAGCAGCAGCCCGGGAACTCCAAGAAAAGGCTTCCCGATTAGTACAACAGCGATTTTGGACGGGAGACCAATGGTTCTCATGGTTGCCAGGGAAGGCTTGGGTAAAACAATTACTATTTGTCTTACTTTGTGGAGTTACTGGACTGCTGTTCTTGCCCTGTGTAATCCCTCTTGGCCAAAGGACAGTGATGTCCTCTCTGAAGGAGCTCACAGTAGTTTCCCCACCTGTCACGCAGGACCAGCCTGCCAAAATCTTAACCCTATACCCTGCCAAAAAGGGAGGTAAGTTTCTCCTTCATGACCAAGAAATATACAAGGTATAACTGTTGTAAAATATCTGAGGATAAGAAATGATAAAAAGACGAAGCCCCCTCTTTCCTATATTTGTGTAAAAGAATAAGACTGGTGAAGAAAAATAGGGGGGAACTGTGAGAAGTAAAAATAACTGTTATTCTTTTGACATAAGTAACTCCATTTTAATAGGTATAAGATGCTTTGCTCTGCAGCCTGAAACCCCTTCGCTTGACACTTCTGCGGAGCCCATCTACAAACACGGGCGTCTATTTCATGTCAGTTTCAAACCGGCCTGAATATACATAGCTGTCTAGGGCAGGGCTTTCCAAAGTTTTACCGCGGTGACACACCAACCGCCATTGGTGTGTCACCGTGGGAAAACCCGGAAGTGTAGCAAGGATGAATATCGGGAGGGAGGGAGGGGGGAAGAGCAATCACAGCTTCAGCCCGGTGACGGGGAGGAGGTATGCAGCGGCTGCAACCCAAGCAGCCTCCTTGACAGGGAGAGGCAGAGCGGGGGGGGGGGGACACACTAAGTGCCAAACTGTAGGAATAGAATTGGAGGGTGCCAACGTTGCACCGCTCATGGAGCCAACGGGGAGAGATGCCACTATACTGGGGCTCTTTGGAGATGCACTGCGAAACGGGGCGTTTGCGGAGAGGCTCTTGGCTTGGCGTCCTCCGAGCAGCTACCCTTAAGCCCCTAAAAGGGAATCCTCCCCCGCCCTTGAGGCTTCCTCCCTCTGGAGGAGCGCCTAACCTGCACCTCCCTGCCCCGTTGCGGCAGCGCGCAAAAACCCAGAAGCGCTGCCGCTTTCGGGATTTTGCGCGCCACCGTTGGTGTGTCGCCGCGGGAAAACTCGGAAGCTTGATGATGATCAGCGCTTCCGGGTTGTGTGGCGACACACCAGACCGTGTGTGGCGACACACTTTTGTGTCGCGACACAGAGTTTGGAAAGCTCTGGTCTAGGGCAAGGGTTGGAAATGGCGGCTCGCGAGCCAGATCTGGCTCTTTGGCCCCTTGGCTCTCTCTGTCTCTCTCTCTGTCTCTCTGTCTGCCGCCCGACATCCGGAAAGCCGGTCTCCGGAAGCAGAGCGAACCCTGGGGAAAAAACAGACGCTGATTGGTGGAGGCTCAGAAGGAAGGATGCCTCCACCAATCAGCGCGCGCCAAAGGGGAGCAGAGAGGCGGGCTGAACAAGGTGAAGCCCGATTGGCCCTGCTACCCAGAGGCGCGAAAAAAAGACCAGCGCGGGGCCTCGCTCAGCTGCGCGCGGAAGCGCTCCAAAAAGACCGGCGCGGGGCCTCGCTCAGCTGCGCTGGGCTGTGAAGCTGGACGAGCCGCCGGACCTGGAGCGCTTCCGCGTGCAGCTGAGCGAGGCCCCACGCTGGTCTTTTTGGAGCGCTTCCGCGCGAAGCTGAGCGAGGCCCCGCGCCGGTCTTTTTGGAGCGCATTTCCACAGCCCAGCGCTCAGCTGTGCGCGGAAGCGCTCCAAAAAGACCAGCGCGGGGCCTCGCTCAGCTGCGGAGAACGAGGAGGAGAAACGCTCATTCCCCCCTTCGCTTCCAGGGATCCGGGATAGCGCCCCCACCAGCAGCAGCAGGGGGACCCACACAGAGTCCATGGAGGCTGCCCCACAAGCGCCCCCAAAGAGGAGAAAGACGCGGATGCTTCCAGCCCCAGAGGCGGAATCGGTGGGTCTGGATTGGGGGCAGGAAGCGTTTTTCTCTCAAGTGTCAGCGTTGGGAGTTCCCAGAAAAGCAGACGCACCAATGGGAATTCTCCGTTCTGTAGCGTCATCAGTGTCCGGGCAGAGTCTCTCTTGACTTCGCCTGTGGAGCAGATGGTTCGGAGCAGAGGGAGAAGCGGAGAAAGGGGGAGGGGGATCCTTCGATCTTGGGGGGCTGCAGCTCCAGGGGGCTCCCTGCCAGCTCCAGAGGGGACCTCCCCTTCCTTTGCTCTCCCCACGACTCTCAGCCAGGCTCTCTTTTTCTCTGCGTGCCTGGATGGGGTGGACTAGATGCCCCTTTAATGCTTCCGCGCGCAGCTGAGCGCTGGGCTGTGGAAATGCGCTCCAAAAAGACCAGCTCGGGGCCTCGCTCAGCTGTGCGCGGAAGCGCTCCAAAAAGACCGGCTCGGGGCCTCGCTCAGCTGCGCGCGGAAGTGCTCCAGGTCCGGCGGCTCGTCCAGCTTCACAGCCCAGCGCCAACCGCACTCACTTCCGCGCGATTGGCTCCTGCCCGCAAACCCCGCCCCCTTCCACGCGATTGCCCCCGCCCGCAAACCCCGCCCCCTGGCTCTCGAGCATTTCAAAATGTGCACGAGCATGCCAAAATGGCTCTCGGCATAAAAAGTTTGCCGACCCCTGGTCTAGGGTATTAGCAAAGGTTTGCCGAACTCTAACCATAGGTAAATGAATTTAAATGAAGTATTTAAAGGTTAGGAGTTCAAAAGGCAAAAGGACATGCTTAGCCCTGCTGGAAAGCAGGAAACCATAAATAACATACTGTGCTACACAAATAACAGAGGGAAAGGAGGAAGAGCAGGGTTGAAGTAAAGCAGGGCTTATCTAGACAGGATGGAGGGAGGGGGAAGGAAGAATTTAGAGGAAGGGGGTTTAGGAATGGAAATTTATTATGCGGACGGGTCATTGTAACAGCGTCGGGATTAGGATGTATAAAAGCACGTGTGTCTTTGAATTCAGGTGTGCTTCATGTCAACTGATCATGCGTAGACAGAAGGCACCACTTTTGCAAAAGCTCCCCAATAAACTCTGATTACTGATAATTGCTGTGTGGTTTTGTGGTGGGTTCTGGTCCAAATCTCACACCAGACTGTCTCCATTTTACACCTGCCTCAGTCTGTGGGCCAAGTACTACTACTACTATATGCCAATGACATGGCTCTTATCTCACAAACCTTAGTTGGCCTTAGGCAGTCTCTTGCAGCAGTTTTTGCTAAAAAGCCTAAAACACAAAAGTGGACCATGGAGGGAATTCAATGGACAAGTTAAGGGGTTCAAATATCTGGGGATGGTCCTACAAGCTACTGGCATTTGGAAAACCCATAGATATTATATTACAGTTGAGCTCATAAGTTCACAGACCCCTTGCAGAATTTGTAAGATGAGGACTATTTAAAATAAAACACGAGTGATCAGGCAGAACACGAGTTTTATTTGTAATGTGGCTCAAAATAAACTATTAGGCTTCACAGAATAGCACAATCATTACACAAACCATAGCAATAAAGGAAGTAGTAAAAGAATCCTGTTCAGGAGTTTCCATACCCTTCAGTGTTTGGGCTGATAACACAGTATACACTCAAGTTTAGGTTTAGATGGCAATGAAGAGTAAGTATCCACACCTGTGTCTTATTGGATTGTAATTAGTGTCCATGTATAAATAGTGAAAGAGTTTTCGCACTGAAGATGTTGCCTAGCCTGGCAATGAAACGTCTGCAAGAAAACAACAAGGCTCAGAGAGCACCATGGACTTTCAAAGACTTTCCTAGCCCTGCACTGATTTTGCTGGTTACTGAACATTTCAGCCACGCTCTATCCATTTCTATGGTTTCTCTCCTGTGTGGATTCTAATATGCTTTTGGAGATTTCCATTGCTTCTGAAGGATTTTTCACACTGTGCATTTATAAACTTTCTTCTCTGTGTCAGGCTTATAATGTTAACTGAGACCTATGTTGTAACTGAATCTCCATGCATTTTTATGGTTTCTCTCCTGAATGGATTCTTTGATGTGAATAAAGATGTCCCCTCAGCCTGAAGCTTCTTCCACACTACAGACATTTATGTGGTTTCTCTCCCATGTGAATTCTTTGGTGTTGACTGAGGTGTCCTCCCTGACTGAAGCTCTTTCCACACTCCAGGCATTTATAGGGTTTCTCTCCTGAATGGATTCTTTGATGTGTATAAAGGTTTCCGCTCAGACTGAAGCTCTTTCCACACTCCAGGCATTTATAGGGTTTCTCTCCTGAATGGATTCTTTGATGTGTATTAAGGTCTCCCCTCCGACTGAAACTTTTTCCACACTCCAGACATTTATACGGTCTCTCTCCTGAATGGCTTCTTTGATGTCTAGAAAGGCTTCCGCTCAGACTGAAGCTTCTTCCACACTCCAGACATTTATAAGGTTTCTCTCCTGAATGGATTCTTTGATGTCTAGAAAGGCTTCCACTGTGACTGAAACTTTTTCCACACTCCAGGCATTTATGTGGTTTCTCTCCCGTGTGAATTCTTTGATGTTGACTGAGATCTCCTCCCTGACTGAAACTCTTTCCACACTCCAGGCATTTATATGGTTTTACTCCTGTGTGAATTTTTTGATGTCGACTGAGACTTCCTATCTGACCAAAACTCATTCCACACTGCAGGCATTTATAGGGTTTTTCTCCTGTGTGAATCCTTTGATGTCTCCTGAGATTTCCTATCTGTCTGAATCTTTTTGAACACTCCAGACATTTATATAGTTTTTCTCCCGTGTGGATTCTTTGATGATATCCGAGAGTTCCGTTTGTTCTGAAGGATTCTCCACACTCCAGGCATTTATGTGGTTTCTCTCCCGTGTGAATTCTTTGATGTCCACTGAGATGTCCTCCTTGACTGAAACTCTTTCCACACTCCAGACATTTATACGGTTTTTCCCCTGAATGGATTCTTTGATGTGTATAAAGATTTTCCCTGCGACTGAAACACTTTCCACACTCCAGGCATTTATGTGGCTTATCTCCCGTGTGAATTCTTTGATGTTGACTGAGATGTCCTCCGTGACTGAAACTCTTTCCACACTCCAGGCATTTATAGGGTTTCTCTTCTGGGAGATTTTTCCCGCCTATTCCGACGCTCTCCTCCTTCCCGCATCCCCTCCCGGGCACCCTCCTTTCACGGGGTCCCTCCTCGCTCCGGTTCATCTTGTTGGGCGACCCCTCGGCAGCCCCGCAGCGTCCACGCCCTTCCCGCCGCCTCAGGCCAGCCGCGCCCCGGACCGGGAAGCTCCTCTGTGGGCTCCCTCCTCTCCGCTCGGCTCCACATCCTTCCTCCGCCGGACTCGGCCGTCCTCCTGAAGGGCGAGAGGAGCAAAGGGGGGACGAGGAGGAGAGGCGGTGCGGGGCCTCCGTTCCCTTCCATGAGGAGAGGCCGAGGCTCGACGGGGGAAAGCCGAAGCCTCCGGCCCTCCGCGGACTGCGACTCCCAGCAACCCTCACGCCCTACCTGCATCCGGGCATCCCCGCCACCGAACCGCTATGCTCCCTTCCTCTTACGACGGATTCTGGAAACAAGGGCGGGGGGCTGACCTGCTCTGAGCCGCAAGACTCCCGAGGGCTGCCAGATGACACAAAGCCCTGTCCTTTGCTGCCCCCTCGTGGCGGCTCCCGGCCATGCAGCACGGCTGGAGGTCGCCTCAAGGGTCGGGAAAGGCCGCTGCGTCTGCCCGCAATAAAGATGGCGGCCGTGACCCGCGCAGTCCGGGACTGCGACTACCAGCACCCGCTTCGCCACAAAGCTTTTACCCTCGCCTGACAGATTACGGAAGTGGGGTGGGACCTCCCGGTGCGCCTTTTCCAAAAAATGTTTCCAAAAAACCCTCTTTCTCCCCAGGGACCGCCCCTGGGGTCTTGGAGCCAATCTCCTCTGCGCTCCCTCCAGACGGGCCCTCGGGCTCCCCGGCCTCCCTCCCTCGCGTGGCCCGGAGCGCCGCCCCGGACCGCGACTCCCATCATGCCCCGTGCCCTACCTGCATCCGGGCCCCTCCGCCGCCGAACCACGAAACTCTTTCCCCCGCCGGACGGATTCCGGAAGTGGGGGTGGGACCTCCCGGCGCGCCCTTTCCGAAAAATTTCCGCCTCTCTCTCCCCAGGGACCGCCCCTGGGGTCTTGCAGCCAATCGCCGCCGTCCCCGGGCGAGAGTGACGGCGCTCCCGGGAACGCCCCTCCCCTGCCCTCCCACCTCTGGCCTTCCCTTCCTTCGGGACTCCTCGCTCAGCGGGGTCAGTCAATGCTGGCTGGGGAATTCTGGGCGTTGAAGTTCACGTATCTTAACGTTGTCAAGGTTGAGAAACACTGCTTTAGAACTTGCAACCTTTCGCTACACTCCAGCCAATCAGCGTCCCTGTCCACGCCCTCTTTCGCTCTCGCCCGCCACTCCTGCTCTGCTCCCGGCGGAGGCGGGGCTTCAGCGCTTCCGCCTTTGGCAACTTGAGAGCCTGGGCCGGCGGGGAGGATGCGGCTGTGGGCGCCCGCGGGCGGCGGGGCCGAGGGGGCGTCACGGCGGGGCTGTTTCTGCCCAGCACAGGTGAGACCCCCCCCAATGCCGTTTAAATTTAATGGTTAGATGACAGTTGAAGAAACTAAAAATATATCCATAAAGTCTTAATAGAGGACTAGCTCAATCCTAGTCTGTTCTTTGTCTGGAAGCTCCGCTGGAACCTGCCCACCATGGGTGACCCGTCTGGTGGTGGTGGCAGAGCTTCCAGCATCATAGCAACACGCAAGCCATCACAGGACGACAAACGGACAGACAGGTGAATATCTATGTTCAGTACTCTAGGACACCTAAATAATAGAATATTATGAATCCAAGTATATTGGAAAGGTCTCATTGTATTGAAATAACACATTGTACCAAAACTGAGAAGGTGGAGCAATAGATGTTCTGTATGGCTGGATTTAATAATTTGTTAAACCAGAGCTTTCCAAACTTTTCATGTTGGTGACACACATTTTAGACATGCACCATTTCGTGACACACTCTTCCAGCAGTAGGACCTGCGTGGAATCCTGGCAGGGCAGCAGCCGCGACACACCCAGACACTGCAGCCGACACACTAATGTGTCCCGACACACAGTTTGGAAAGCTCTGCATTAGGGAGATTTGGTTTAGCCAAAGTGTGTTCCAGTTAGAAGGGGAGGCGACAGAGTAAACAGGGCACAAGGCAGGCACTAGGACCTGCGCGGAATCACAGCAGGTTTGGAGGCAGCAGCAGCCCTGACACACTCAGACACTGAAGCCAAACACTAACCTGTCTCTTCACACAGTTTGGAAAGCTCTGAACTAAAGACTTATCCTCCAAATACTTGCATGAAGATTGTGCTACATTGACCGGCTGAATGTCCTTTTCTTTTGTGTGGTTTTGCTTTGGACTAGGACACCTCTTTTTTTTCTTTGTTGGGGATTTTGTGCTCTCAGAGGCTGGCCTTGGCAGCATTTCCACAGAGGAGCAACTAGAAGGGAGTAAGCTGTTAAGAGTCTCAGTTGCCGCGGTGGCTGACTGCAGCACAGATTTAACTGTTTCGAGCTTGCTTAAACAGTTCTTAAGTTTAAAAAGCATTGATGGAAAAGTAAATTGCCTAAAAGTTAGCAATATCCTTTCAGTTCCATGTCTGCTAGGAAGCCAGGAGATTTCTGTAAGTTCATTACAGTATACCCTACAATGAAGAAGCACTTTGGTTTTTTTAATGTTAATCGAGAGGCCGAGCTTTTCATATGCTTCTGCAAAGATGTTTAGGATAGTTTGAAGATCTTCCTCGGAGTGTGCACAGACTACGTTATCATCAGCATATTGAAGTTCTATAACAGAAGTTGTAATTACCTTGTTTTTTGCTTTCAGCCTACTAAGATTAAAAAGCTTTCCATCTGTTTGATATATAATTTCTACACCAGTAGGAAGTTTCTCTTGAACAAGGTGTATAATCATAGCGATGAAGATAGCGAATAAGGTTGGAGCAATAACACATCCCTGTTTAACGCCGGATTCCACTTTAAATGGATCGCTTTGAGAGCCATTGTTATCCAGGATTGTTGCCATCATGTCGTCATGGAGTAGTGACAATGAAGAAGTTGAGAAAGGGAATTTAATATTACTTGTCTGTTATGCCACCTGCCCTTATTCAAAGGCATATCAGCAACTTGAAGCAAAAACCTGTGTCTCTGCAAAATTAACTTCTCCTCCATTTCTTCTTTAACTGGAAAATTTAGTACAGTCTGTACTGTCCGTAGATTAGAGGTAAGTTTTGAAACACATGGTTGCTACATTCACAGGGAGACCAAAATGCTTGTTTACAAAGCCATTGTACTACCAACCCTTCTGTACGCCTGTGAAACATGGACCCTCTACAAACGCCACCTCCAACTTCTTGAAAGATTCCATCAACGCTGCCTCCGAAAAATTCTGTAAATTACTTGGGAAGATAGGCGGACTAATGTTAGCGTATTAGAAGAAGCGAAAACCACCAGCTTTGAAACAATGATCATCCAACATCAACTTCGCTGGACCGGTCATGTTGTTCGAATGCCTGACCATCGTCTTCCAAAGCAGCTACTTTACTCCCAACTTAAGAATGGAAAACCGAATATTGGTGGACAGCAAAAGAGATTCAAAGATACTCTCGAAGCTAATTTAAAAAAATGTAATATCAGCATTGAGAACTGGGAAGCCCTAACTCATGAGGGTTAGTTTCAATTGGAGGTCAGCCTTTATTAATGGCGCTATGGACTTTGAAGAAGCACGAGTACAGGGCGAAAGGGAGAAAAGAGCTAAAAGGAAGGCACGTCAGGCAAACCCTCATCATGACCATCTCCCACCCGGAAACCTATGCCCTCATTGTGGGAGGTTGTGCGGATCCAGAATTGGCCATTATAGCCACTAACGGATCCACCGTTAAAATTTTACCTTTGGAAGACAATCTTACTCGGCTACGAGTGATCGCCAATGATCACAATATCTATCAAATTGCATGTTCAGCCTTTGTCCAAACCACAACTGCCCCAGTATGTTTGAACCAAAATTATAGTGTTTTGTTATCTGTCTCATATCGAGTGTAAGAATGATTTTTTGAACCAATGTGTTTGCAATTCCCCCTTCTTGCCCCTCCTCTATCTCAATTTTTTTTTCTTCTGCTTCCATTTCTATCTTTTGTTCTTTTTATTCCTGAACTTGCAAAAATAAAATTTCCAATGATTTTTTAATTTCCAAGAGGGCTTCACAAATCTCCACCTTAAATTCTTGAATTGCTTGGGTTACTGCTAAAGTTGCTGTTAAGAAACTCATTCTTCTCCACACCCTCTTTGTTCACAGGCTTCAACGACGGCGTTCTAGCCAAAACAAATAAATAGTCAGCTGGTCTGTTCATGGAAAATTACCGGCAGCGTCCATTAAGTAAAAAGTTTTTTTTTTAAATAAAAGAAGAAAAATTTTGATAATCAAAAATAGGCAAAAAGGCAATACCTCAAACAGTTTATAAAAGGAGAAAGAGAAACTAAATTTTGACCATTATAAAAAAGAAAGAAAAAGAAAAACCCAGTTGAAATGTTAATCCAGCAAAATATATTCACAAGCTATTTAATATAAACTCTTATACTTCCAACTGAGATAGAGTCCTCTGATAGGTTAGAAAGATGAAAAATAAAAAATAAAAAATGCAGGCATTATTATGCTTCAAACATAAAATCCATTATATTTCCACCTTAATTGTTATAGGAAAGAAAGTACAAAATTGCCAACATTTTGAGCAAAGTCCAAAGATAGACCTTAGATGATAAAACAGTCCAATCTAAAAAAAAATAAAGTGATCTAAAAGCTAGCTTAGCTCTAACTTACGATTTCCCTGTAAGAGCTTGGTGTTTCCTCTGATGGTTTCACTGTCTCCACACCCCTGCTCTCTCCGTAGCAAAAAACCACAGAAAAAAAGCAGGAGGGGGCAATTCCAATGAACCCTTATTTATTTTCTATCCCGCCTTTATTATTTTTATAAAGACCTCAAGCTGGCAAACATACCTAATACTCCTTCCTCCTCCTATTTTCCCCACAACAACAACCCTGTGAGGTGGGTTGGGCTGAGAGGGAGGGACTGGCCCAAGGTCACCCAGCCGGCTTTCCTGCCTAAGGCGGGACTAGAACTCTCAGTCTCCTGGTTTGCCATTGGTTCCTTCCTAGGGCTGAGAGAGAGTGACTGGCCCAAGCTCACACAGCCAGCGTTCATGCCCCAGGCGGGACTAGAACTCACAGACTCCTGGTTTCTAGCCTGTTGCCTGAACCACTAGATCGCATTTTTTAACTAACACCTGGAAGAGAGGCTGCCTAGACTTAAAAGGCTTAAAACGCTGCCATTTAAAACTGGAAGACATGCATTTAAACCTGATTAACTGATTGAAAACTCTCCAAGCACAGAACTCCATAAGTTCTGTTCTATTCTGTCCTCATCCAATTCCAATAATTCCAATAATTCTAATACTTCTTGCATTTCAGGTGCCTTACCTGTAAATGATTCCCTTAAATTATAATTATTGGAATTATTGGAATTGGATGAGGACAGAATAGAACAGAACAGAACTTATGGACAGTCGGTAAGTGAATCACTGCGGGTGTTAAGCAAACCATGTGGCTGTTAAGCGAATCACACGGTTCTCCATTGATTTTGTTTGCCAGAAACTGGCTGGGAAGGCCGAAAATGGAGATCACGTGACCACGGGATGCTGCGACGGTCCTAAATGTGATCTGGTTGCCAAGTGCCCAAATCGTGATCACATGACTGTGGGGACGCGGCAATGGTCGTAAGAGTGAGGACCAGTCGCAAGTCAGTTTTTCAGGACCGTCCTAAGTCCGAACTGTCACTTAACGAATGGGTGCTAAGCGAGGACTACTTGTATTGAACCAATATACTAGGGGGGAGCAGACTTACGGTAGGCAGAAACGAGGCTGTAAAGGACCCACGTTGCCCAGTGTTGGCTGACTGGAGAGATCGCTTGAGGGATGAGTCTCAGAATTGGTTCAAAGGATCTGTTCAAATAACCATAAAACCCCAGATTTATTTATTTATTAAACTTCTATCACCTCCCATCTCCCTGACTTGTTACCATAACCTTATAATGAAAGTAGCATTCGCATTCATGACTTTCCTAATCTGGTCTACCTGGAGCTGACAGTTTCTAATAGAATTGGGAAGGAAAGAGAAAAGACTATCCCTCCCCCCCTTCCCTTCACCTGCCCTGAGGATTCCCCCCCACCCCTCCCTTGAAGGATGCTAGAAGTCCTTTGACGGTTTATAAAAAGAAGGTAAAGGTTCCCCCCGCACATTTGTGCAGTCGTGTCCGACTCTAGGGGCCGGTGCTCATCTCCGTTTCTTAGCTGAAGAGCCAGCGTTGTCCGGAGACGCTTCCACGGTCATGTGGCCGCATGAGACGTGCAGAACGCTGTTACCTACCCACCGAAGTGGTACCTATTCATCTACTTGCATTTGCATGCTTTCGAATTGCTAGGTTGGCAAGAGCTCACTCCACACACAGGACTAGGGATTCGTTCCTGCCTAAGGCGGGACTAGAACTCTCAGTCTCCTGGTTTGCTATTGCGTCCTTCCTGAGGCTGAGAGGGAGGGTACAAGGGTACAAGGATTAGAGGCCAGGCCGCCTCCTTCAGACCCCAATGCTAACCCACTTCAAGAAAATCCAATGCTTTGGATAAACCAGCATTCTGGCTGGGGAACTCTGGGAGTTGAAGTCCACACATCTTCAATTTGCTAAGGTTGAGAAACACTGGTTTAAACAATATGTATTCTTTGATGTTTTGGTTCAAATGTTAGTTTAATCTCTGGGAGGCTCCCCAAAGATTCCTTGGTTTTCAAGAGCGAGAGTCGGTATGCCCAGAGAACTAATTTCTCCATTCACACACATGGGGCTCCGAAGGAATGGAGTACACTGGGGTTTCCTTGCAAGGTAATGTGCGAATCAGTCCTGCTGGTGTTCTGGGCTGCCGTTTCCACGTGTCAGGATTTCTCTTCAAAGAGGCTGGATTGCATCTCCCATCAGCATTACAAGGGGAGTAAATTTATGGTTACCTGGATTTTGGGGGGTGACCGTAGATGGCCTTTTAATTGACAGGGTAGAAATGGATTGTACTTATAAAAGCAGGAGGCCACTTCAAAACTCTCTACTTTCAGAAATGCTTTTATTCGTCTTGGTTTTTAGTTTTTTTGGCTTAGCATGGGCCATGTGTTTCGCTGTTTTGCCTCCAACCAGAAACATTGATTGAGTAACCAGGTTAATAGTCACCAGCTAAAACCAGGTTCAATGCTTGTGCATTATTAGTTTCTTCTAATGTCTTTCAGGTTCCATCTTTGTGCATCTTATTTTTGTTGTTTATTCGTTCAGTCGTTTCCGACTCTTCGTGACTTCATGGACCAGTCCACGCCAGAGCTTTCTGTCGGCCGTCACCATCCCCAGCTCCCCAATGGTTGAGTCCGTCACCTCCAGAATACCATCCATCCATCTTGCCCTTGGTCGGCCCCTCTTCCTTTTGCCTTCCACTTTCCCTAGCATCAGCTTCTTCTCCAGGGTATCCTGTCTTCTCATTATGTGGCCAAAGTACTTCAGTTTTGCCTTTAATATCATTCCCTCAAGTGAGCAGTCTGGCTTGATTTCCTGGAGTATGGACTGGTTTGATCTTCTTGCAGTCCAAGGCACTCTCAGAATTTTCCTCCAACACCACAGTTCAAAAGCATCTATCTTCCTTCGCTCAGCCTTCCTTATGGTCCAGCTCTCGCAGCCATAGGTTACTACAGGGAATACCATTGCTTTAACTATGCGGACCTTTGTTGTCAGTGTGATGTCTCTGCTCTTAACTATTTTATCAAGATTTGCCATTGCTCTCCTCCCAAGAAGTAGACGTCTTCTGATTTCCTGGCTGCAGTCAGCATCTGCAGTAATCTTTGCGCCTAGAAATACAAAGTCTGTCACTGCCTCCACTTTTTCTCCCTCTATTTGCCAGTCATCAATCAAGCTCGTTGCCATAATCTTGGTTTTTTTGAGGTTTAGCTGCAACCCAGCTTTTGCACTTTCTTCTTTCACCTTCGTCATAAGGCTCCTCAACTCCTCCTCGCTTTCAGCCATCAAAGTGGTATCATCTGCGTATCTGAGATTGTTAATGTTTCTTCCAGCGATTTTAACTCCAGCCTTGGATTCCTCAAGCCCAGCATGTCGCATGATGTGTTCTGCGTACAGGTTGAATAGGTAGGGTGAGAGTATACAACCCTGCCGTACTCCTTTCCCAATTTTAAACCAGTCCGTTGTTCCGTGCTCTGTTCTTACCGTTGCTACTTGGTCGTTATACAGATTCCTCAGGAGGCAGACAAGATGACTTGGTATCCCCATACCACCAAGAACTTGCCACAATTTGTTATGATCCACACAGTCAAAGGCTTTAGAATAGTCAATAAAACAGAAATAGATGTTTTTCTGAAATTCCCTGGCTTTCTCCATTATCCAGCGGATATTGGCAATTTGGTCTCTAGTTACTCTGCCTTTTCTAAACCCAGCTTGTACATCTGGCAATTCTCGCTCCATGAATTGCTGGAGTCTACCTTGCAAGATCTTGAGCATTACCTTACTGGCATGTGAAATAAGTGCCACTGTTCGATAATTTGAACATTCTTTAGTGCTTCCCTTTTTTGGTATGGGGATATAAGTTGATTTTTTCCAATCTGATGGCCATTCTTGTGTTTTCCAAATTTGCTGGCATATGGCATGCATCACCTTGACAGCATCATCTTGCAAGATTTTAAACAGTTCAGCTGGGATACCGTCGTCTCCTGCTGCCTTGTTATTAGCAATGCTTCTTAAGGCCCATTCAACCTCACTCTTCAGGATGTCTGGCTCTAACTCACTGACCACACCGTCAAAGCTATCTCCAATATTATTATCCTTCCTATACAGATCTTCCGTATATTCTTGCCACCTTTTCTTGATCTCTTCTGCTTCTGTTAGGTCCTTACCATCTTTGTTTTTGATCATACCCATTTTTGCCTGGAATTTACCTCCGATGTTTCTAATTTTCTGGAAGAGGTCTCTTGTCCTTCCTATTCTATTGTCTTCTTCCACTTCCGCACATTGCTTGTTTAAAAATAATTCCTTATCTCTTCTGGCTAATCTCTGGAATTTTGCATTTAATTGGGCATATCTCCCCCTATCACTGTTGCCTTTTGCTTTCCTTCTTTCTTGGGCTACTTCCAGTGTTTCAGCAGACAGCCATCTTGCCTTCTTGTTTTCTTTTTCTTTGGGACGTTTTTTTGTTGCCGCCTCCTGAACAATGTTGCGAACTTCTGTCCATAGTTCTTCTGGGACCCTATCTACTAAATCTAGTCCCTTAAATCTATTCTTCACCTCCACTGCATATTCCTTAGGAATATTAGTGAGCTCATATCTAACTGATCTGTGGGTCTTCCCTATTCTCTTTAGTCTGATTCTAAATTTTGCAATAAGAAGTTCGTGATCTGAACTACAGTCAGCTCCAGGTCTTGTTTTTACTGACTGTATAGATGTCCGCCACCTTTGGCTGCAAAGGATGTAGTCAATCTGATTTCGGTGTCGACCATTTGGTGAAGTCCATGTATAAAGTCGTCTTTTAGGTTGTTGGAAGAGAGTGTTTGTTATGCACAGTGAGTTGTCTTGGCAAAATTCTATCAGCCTATGTCCTGCTTCATTTTGTTCTCCCAGACCATGCTTGCCTGTAATTCCAGGTGTCCTCTGACTACCCACCTTAGCATTCCAGTCTCCTGTAATGAAAATAACATCTCTTTTTGGTGTATTATCTAGTAGGTGCTGCAGATCCTCATAGAACTGATCTACTTCTGCTTCTTCAGCATCTGTGGTTGGGGCGTATATTTGGATCACTGTGATGTTAAATGGCTTACCCTGAATTCGAATTGAGATCATTCTATCGTTTTTTGGATTGTATCCAAGCACTGCTTTAGCCACTTTATTATTAATTATGAAGGCTACTCCATTTCTTCTGTGGTCCTCTTGTCCACAGTAGTAGATCTGGTGGTCATCTGATGTGAAGTGGCCCATCCCAGTCCATTTCAGTTCACTGACACCTAAAATGTCTATATTTAATCTTGACATCTCACCAATAACCACATCCAATTTGCCCTGGCTCATAGATCTTACATTCCAGGTTCCTATGGTGTGTTGATCTTTAGAACATCGGATTCGTCGTTCACCACCAGCACCGTCGGCCGCTAGCCGTCCTTTCGGCTTTGAGCTAGCTGCGTCATCACATCTGGGGCTAGTTGAACGTATCCTCTGTTCCTCCCCAGTAGCATTTTGACCATCTTCCGACCTGGGAGTCCCATCTTCCGATGGTATACCGACATATCTTTGGTTGTACTGATCCATTTAGTTTTCATGGCAAGAATACTGGGGTGGGTTGCCATTACCTTCCCCAGGGATCGTATTTAGTCTGACCTCTCTGCCACGACCTTCCCGTCTTGGGTGTCCCTTCACGGTTTAGCTCATGGTTTCATTGAGGTGCTCAAGCTCCAGCACCACGACAAGGTAACGATCTCCTTTGCTGGAGTGCATCTTATTATGTAATAATAAATCAATAATGACTTTATTGTGCATGCTGTAGGAAGCCAGAGATGGACACACTTTTATTCCTGTTCAGTATGCATTCTAATTTAAATTGCAATGACTAAATTGTTTACATTAGAATATAAATTATCATTAAAATATGGGTGGAGAAAACAAGGGTTCGGACGTGGTGAGGGTTCCTGGCTACTCCCCAAGTTACTAGTCCCTGTTTTTATTTCATTATTCCCGTAGCCTCTAGCCAAGTCCAGAGGGCATTGCCCTTTTAAGAAGAGCCCCGCCCTCCGCTTCCATGTCGCGTCGGAGCCAATCAGCTCTAGAGCACGCCTCCTTTCCCACTGGGAAGCAAAGACGCCTCTTTGGTGGTTCAACCGCACTAGATTCTGTTGCAGGAAGTTAAAGGACGAAAGGGTGGCTATTGGCCCGGTCTGGGACGGGTTGCCATTTCAATTGGCCGGGGCGGCTGGCAATCTGCGGTCTCGCCACGGCGCTCCGCCCCTAGGCGGGGATTACTCGGGCTAGTCTGCGAGGCCGGGCTCGAACCGGGAAGGAGACGCTGTCCTTCTGCAGCCATGGCGAGCGGGGGGTTTGGTAAGAGCGCCCCCCGATTGGGAGAATGGTATTGGCTACCTGGCTTAGGTCAGGCGTGCGGCGGACTCTTCCATTATGGGTTGTGGGGGAGATAATGATTTACGATTACCTGTTTTTTTGCATAGCCGTCTGTCCAGCGGGGCTGGCAGGGAGGATGGCTCTTGGGCAGCGCCTTGGATTATGACAGCTGCTTCGCCTGCTAACCGATTTGAACTATTGCCCCATATGCCCAGCGGCTGAGCTGACCGGCGGGCGGCCGAGGAGTACAGGGCAGGGTGTGCAAAATGCATGCACGGCGCAGCACCAGCGGGTTTCCGCGTGTGCAAGCCCCCTCGTCCCTGTCTCCTCGGAAGTCAAGCCCCGTGTATGCCCGGAGGTTCTTCTCCGAGAGAAACGTGCCTTTCCTAGCCTGGGCAGATAAAGAGTGGAGCCTCCAGGTTCAGGAGCAGACTACCTGGGAATGCCATTGGGTATGGGTTGGATGCTCCAAGCCTGGCTTTCCAAGGGGAGGTTGGAGAAATGAACGAATGAACGATGGAGTTGGCAGTGCACGTGGAGCAAAAAGCCAAGCGTCTGCGCAGTGTTTGCAAAAGGCTAGACCTGAGATTCGGCCTCCCTCAGATTGGCCTTTAAAAAGTGGCAGCCGAGAGCTGGAATCCGTAATTCCTGCCCTGTGTTTATGGAGAGCGTGGAGTTCAAGGAGAGCTTCCATATCCAGAGGCAGTGTATCTGAATTGCCAGGTGTTAGGGAGCAGCCACAGGAGAGATCTCTCAAGCTCACCAATTTGCTGGTGGCTCCCCAGCGGCGTCCGATTGTCGGTGCTAGGGAAAAAGAACGCCTGAAGGAAGATGTTCTGGAGGAAAGACGTAAGCAGTTGGTAATTTTGATGTTTTGAGCGGCAATTTTGCCTCAAAAAGCTTTCCTGTGCAAAACGGAACAGTTGCTCCAAGCCAGCCCACCTCAGTTTACCAGTGGGACAAACAGTTAATACAGAATAATAATAATTTTGCAATTCTAGGATGCAGTTATACCACATTAAAGCACCTTGACATGAATTGTGGCTGGAGCAAAAGCTGCTTCAGTGTATATGAAGTCAACCTAATCTAGCCTTTTCCATATCTGCTTTCCAGAAGGAGTTGCCAAAAAGGGCTTGCTAGACAAGATATTTTAATCAAGGACTAAACCAGAAACTTCCTCAAAAGCCAAGACTAATAGTGTGCAAAATGTTCTCATCCGTGTTGCCCACAGAGCAGTCCCTTCTTAGCAATGGGGAATTGTTGGAATGGGCCATTCAAACTTGGATTCAGAGGGAATCAAGACGTTTCGCAGACGCTTACCTGGCTGCGATTTTGCTGTGAGGTCAACAAATAGGTTAAGCTTGTGGATGCCCCTCATGTGGTTATTTAACATGGTTTGTTGAATGGTTTGGGGTTTAAAGCAGTGTTGTTCAAACTTGGCAACTTTAAGATGTGTGGACTTCAGTTCCCAGAATGCCCAAGCCAGCATGCTGGGGAAAATTCTGGGATGCTTGCTGGGGCATTCTGGGAGTTGAGGTCCACACATCTTAAAGTTACTAAGTTTGAACAACATACTTCTAAAGCATCAACCGTACTTTTTGAACTATGGGGGCTGCATGGCATAATGGGGTTTGTAAATTGAGTTGAGGTCATTTATTCCGATCCCAGGAAATGCTGGCTTAATCAAACTCTAGTTTAAACAATCATGGCTTGGTGCAATCAGGTTGTTAAAATGAAAAAGTTGGCAAAATTGGAAAAACTCAATGTAAAATTGTTTCTTTCAATAAAACGGATTGGATGAATGCTTTCTCATTGGGCAGTTTTGTAACTGCTTTTTTCTGGTTTACCCTTGGATACAGGAGGAAGGCAGACCAGCATCGTTCCCACCACAAGATAAGCCCTAAACCAGGTTAACAAAGCAGTGTTTGTGTTTGTACCCAGATGTTCCATCTGTAATACGCTGAACCAAAACCTTTTAGCTTGGCTTGTTCTGTGGTGCAATTTCAACTTTGGTGGGTTGCAAAGAACTGTCGTATTGACCTGGGCTGTCTGAAATGGTTTGTGTGGCCACAGAATGCTGATAAATATTTCGCTTTTCAGGAACGTAGGAAGATGCTTTCTAGCAAATCAGCACAATTGTATCAGTAGAGACTCGCTCGGATCAAATCCTATACAATACAGGTAGTCCTCGACTTACGACCACAATTGGGACCAGAACTTCAGTCGCTAAGCACAGAGGTCATTAAGTGAGTCACACCCAATTTTACGACCTTTTTGCCACGGTCGTTAAGCGAATCCGGCTTCCCCCATTGACTTTGCTTGTCGGAAGCCAGCTGGGAAGGTTGCAAATGGTGATCATGTGACTCTGGGATGCTGCAACCATTGTAAATAGATGCCGGTTGCCAAGCGCCTGAATTTTGATCGCAGGACTGCGGGGATGCTGTGATGGTCGTAAGTGCGGGGACTGGTCGTAAGTCACTTTTCCCAGTGCCATTGTAACTTTGAATGGTCGCTAAACGAATGGTTGTAAGTCGAGGACTACCTGTAAAGCAAAGAAGCAAATTCTTTTGCATTGAAAATTAGTGCAGCCAAGTCTGAGAGAAGGCTAATCTAGGATCTACCCTGAGTAGCTAGCTTTCTATAGGCAAGGCAAGGCAATTTTGTAAAATATGTTAATGGGGGAAAAGCAGTATTACACAAACAAACAAATGTATATTGGTGTTCTGTGTGCGGTGAGCAATAGGGCTGCCCTTGTTTCTCTTTGCGTTTGTATCTTTGTCTTTGAGTTTCTTTTTAAATAATCTGCCTCTACATTTTCTTGAAGGTCTTGCTGAGAAACGGCTGTCCCTTTACGTTATAACGGTCAACAACGCCCCCTCTAGCTCTTGTAATTTGAAGGGTTATTCAAGGCTACTAGTTATGGTTGCATTTTGCAGTGATGCAGCAGATCAGAATGAGAAAAAACTTAATAGCCAGTGGGAAATTGTTCTAGTTTTGCCTTATCCTGTTCTTCAGTCTCCAGAATTCATATCCAACATATCTGGGTAGAGCAGTGGGAACGTGTTTGCAATAGTCCTAGCTCTTTTGTTTTAGAGAAGGATCAATTATGCAGGCCAGGTAGAGCTTCTGTGTTCAGGGGCAGTCTACCTGAGGGCATTTCCAAGGGGCAAATGATTTGGCTCTTGAGGAAAACACGTAGCATTTGGTGGCTCTTTTGACTGATCCAGCATTGCTGTGCCTGTCCTAGAGAGTAACACATTCATACTCCTAAGCTTGGGTTTCTGTGATTCCAAAATGGCTCAATTCAACAAGGTGTCATCAGGCGAAGGAGTGCATGGCCTTGTTTGCAGCATCTGCATGCATGTCTTTGTAGGAGATAACTGTATTTGTTTTATTTATTTATTTATCATATTTCTTCACCGCCCATCTTGTACAAACGACAAATTATCAAAGCAGAACCCTGAAATCAACACAGAGGGGATGACTGTTGAAATGCTGGGTGATTACAGGGAATGGGGAAAGTGGAAAATCTGTGTGTGCTTGTGTATTCAAAAGAAAGGGACACCGCAACACTTTTTTTGCACATCTCGTTTGTATACATTCTTGAAGGTTTGGCTGGTTTCTAAGCAGGCCCAAGTTGATCTTTGCGATTCACCTGTTTAGATTCACCTGAGCTTGGAAAGCTTTCGGAAAGAGTTGATGGTTTCACAAGCTATGATTCAAAACACTTTCTGGAATTCCTTGCCTGTCCCTGAAGTCATTGGTTACGTGCTGTGTATCTTAGCTAGTGATGTTGAATAGGAAAAGAGACATTTTTGAAAAGTTTGTAAAGCAGCCTAGAAAACTTTGCTTGGAAGGGTAGCGCAGAATGAAAAAATACTTTTCCTTAATTTTTCCAGGATTGAGAGTTGAGGTGTGCTGGAGTGACGCGGATGCTATCCCTGGAAGGAATGAGACGCAGTCTTTTCTTGTTGTCATTTCCATTCTTGGGGGAAAAAAGTGCAAAAATCACACTGCCAAAAATTGGCGTAGTTATCAAACAACAAAGGATCCTAGTAAAGTCTTGATTTAACAGACAATTCAGGGAAGGGGACTGTCCGTAAAACCTGAGTGTCCGTTAAGCCTGAATTGATGTCATTTGCATTAACTCAGCTCATTTGCATCATTGTGTACTGGACCTCAATAGCATCGAACCCTCGTGAACTGTTAAGCGATAGGATTCACACATTGCACTAAGCCATGAATGTGGAAGTCTGGTTTACCGAGACGGATAGATCGTACAGCCATAAGCTCTGGCTGGCCGTATTCTGGACTTGCTGTAAAATGTTGTAAGCAGGGCAGCAAAATTGTGCAGTAACTCTTCATCCAACAGGGCCCATCTTGAACTTTAAAAACTGTCCTGGTCAAACGTTTTTCTTGTCCCCAGGTTTAACAGTCTTGTTGCTTGTTCTCTGAGCTTTCACAATTTTTCCAATTTTCTGCCTCTGCTCCAGGATCTGGATCCACTTCTGAAAGGCGATGGTAGGTTCCTGCATGACGCTCGACTTCTGGGAGGATAGTGCAGCCGGGGCCTCGATTGCGACACCTTCGTGCGCAGCCGGGACACTTTCCCAACATGGCTTTTCAGAGAACCGAGGGCATGTCTGTTATCCAAGCGTTAGCTATGACTGTGGCAGAAATTCCTGTGTTTCTTTACACGACGTTTGGACAGGTAAACAGAGGAACCATTTATGATGAGCAGTAGATAAATCCATATTTTCTAGAGGTTAGCCGCCAAATTAGGACCAGAATTAATGGGTGTAGGTTGCAGATGTCTAGATTTTGTTTAAATCTCAGGAAAAACATCCTGCTGGTAAGATCTATCCGACAGCCTTGGGGGTCTCTTCCAGCTCTCTCATTCTGGGATGACCTCAGGCTCTAGGCCGGTGCTTTCCAAACTGTGTGTCGCGACACAACCCGGAAGTGGTGATGGCACGTCGCTGCCGGCGCGCACGGAGGTGGCGGCAACTGCAGCGGTGCGCCATCAGCGCTTCCGGGTTTTACTGCAAAACACGAGGCCGCTGCAGCACCGCTGCCACCGTTGGTGTGTCGCCAACGGCAGGAGTTTGGGAAGCACTGCCCTCGGCGTTATTCTGGCTAAGTTCTCAGTAGTTTGGCCGAGTTTTGAGCAGAGCCCCGCTTTGCACTGGGCCACGTGGGGAATTCTGGGAGTCTTCAGTGGGCACGGTCACAAAATGGCTGCCCCCAGGGGCAAGGCTGGTTGCAAAATGCCCGTTTATCGGCTAACAGGCTAGCTTCCCAGATGACTGTTTGGGGCCTAAATAAGCCTGATATTGGAAGCTGATGCTTTGCTTGAAAAGGTTTTAATAAAGAGGTGGGGCGTGAAGCCTGATGGATGTCTGGAGGCGTCCAGGGATCTGTTGGGGGAACAGGCACCACATCACGTTGATCCCTCATTCAGTACCTTCTGCAAACAGAGGAGGATTAAGCCTTGGTTTAATGCGGCTGTGGTTGGATTTGAATGTTGTGGTTCGGCTTTAACCGGCTTTGCCAACCTAGCGTATTCTTAGCAATGATTTATAGCTTAGCCTGGTGTGTGAAGCACACTGTGTTGGCTTCTTTAACAAACCATACATGATTCTGCACATCACACTAAGTCCAAAGGGGGGGGGGTTTGGCTTGGAGTTACAGGTAGTCCTCGCTTAACAACTGACCCAAATCTGACCCAATGTTATAAGCAGTTTTGCAGCCTGCCGTTAAGCGAATCGCTGTGGGTGTTAAGTGAACCATGTGGTTGTTAAGCAAATCATGTGGTTCCCCATTGATTTAACTTGCCGGAAGCTGGCCGGGGAAGTCAAAACTAGTGACCACGGGACGCTGCAGCAGTCATAAATGCAAACCGGTTGCCAAGCTCCCAAACCGTGATCATGTGACCACGGGGACGCTGCATCTGTCCTAAGTGTGAGGACCGGTCGTAAGTCGGTTTTTTCCATCACCGTTGTAAGTCCGAACCGTCACTAAATGAATGGTTGTTAAGGGAGGACTACCTGTAGTCTGTTCTTCGAACTCCAAACCCTGAGATTTTCAAAGGTGGCTTAGAGTGTAACGTGTGAACCCATCCAATAGAGTGTATTCTGCAAACCCTGGTCGATCCATCCATCCCACAGCAGGGCTGAACCAGCCAAAGGGTCAAACGGTGGCGTACTGGTGTGATGTGTGACCCGCCTTGCTGTGTTTCTAGCGAACGTTTTCTTGGCAAAGTGGTGAAGTTGGGTTGTTCTGTTTCCCCCCCCTTACAGTCGGCCTTCTCTACTCTGAGGGTCGCTCCAGGCCTTCGGAAGGTGCTGTTTGCCACTGCTCTGGGGACCGTCGCCTTGGCCTTGGCGGCGCACCAGTTAAAGCGGCGGCGGCGGCGGAAGAAGCAAATTGCTCCGGAGAAGGCCAGCACGAAGCCTGTGGCAGTTCCGGTGCCCATCTTGCCCACCCGGCGGGTCCCGTCGGTGAAAAAAGGTGCTGCTGCAGCCCAGAATAAACCAGGTTTTATCGATCAAAGTTTTTCATTTATTGATAAATGTGGTCCCTTCTCAGCAACACAATGAAACAATGATAAATATTAAACAAATAAATAAATAAAATTGGGTGTGACTCACTTAACGGCCACCTTGCTTAGCAATGGAAGTTCCGGTCCAAATTGTCATAAGTTGAGGACTACCTCTATTATAATTTTAATCGCCCCTCCTGTCGCCCCCTTGCCGTCTAACGCCTCCCTGTCACCCCTTTAATGCCTAATGCCCCTCTGAATAATTCAAACACCCCCCCGGGGTTGGTGTCGCCCACTTTGAGAAACGCTGCTCTAAACTGTGGCTGGTAGAATATTTCACTACATTGTACTAAACTATGATTTGATTAATGGTGGTTTATTGAATCCAACACCATTGGCTGGGCCAGAAACTGCTCTGCAATCCACGGCGGGCCAGGTTCGAATATTCTGCATATCCAAAACCAAGGAAGCAAGCTTTTTCCTGGGCGTGATGGGCCTGGATTCACACAATCCTTGCCAAAGCACCGAGCGGTGTGGTGTTGGCGCCCGGTCAGTTCTGCTTCATTCCTTAAATCCAATCTCGTTTTTTATCAAAGCGTTATGGGAAAGCCAAGTGTTGGATTTCATTTATTCTATCTAGACACCTCCCGACTCCAACTGAGTTTGGGCGGCGTGCAATAAAAACTTGTTTTCTTGGCAAAGTCCTTTTTTTTCCCCTCTCAGAAGCCCGCATCCTTTCTAATTTCAGGTTATTCCAGCTGTCGGGTGCAGAGCCCTAGCAGTAAGAGCAACGACACGCTCAGTGGGATTTCCTCCATCAAAGCCAGCAAGCGTTCCAGCTCTTCGCACAGCCTGGCCTCCGTAAGAGATGCTTGGGGTGGGGGGGGGAGACCCTTGAGCCCCCACGGGTGGGAAGCAGTTGCTGTTCTTACAGGTAAAGGTGAAAATTCATACAGTTAAAGGTGAAAAATCATACAGGTAAAGGTAAAAATTCATACAGGTAAAGGTAAAAATTCATACAGGTAAAAACAGCCCCTTGGAAATTGGAGATAGGATCACCACCTGTTTCAGAGGTGTCTGCTTTCCAAAAATATAATGGGGGAGACTGCCCAGGAGCAGGAGTTTCCCCAAGCTGGACATCTAGCCAATAACTGGGCTTCAACTCGGGCACTGAAGCTCGTGTGAACACTGAGAATTCTGGGAGTTGAACTCCATGTAGCTGGCAAACCCTCCATTCCCCCTCCCCCCCTCCAAGGAAGGCTGGACAAAATGCAGAGTTTTGCATTTTGGGCTTGCAAGTCAGAGAGACATCTCGGACCGCAGGCAACCTGTTGCATTACGTTGCGTTGGCGGCTCCGGTTATGACCCTGGGTCCAATTTTTGGCCTGCAAAAAGGAATGGGTTTCATCTAATCCTTTCCTTGTTATTGTGTGTTTTGCTTTTTTTAAAAAATAAATTACCTTGTTTTCTGGCAAACAGTCCTTTGAAAGAAGGAGAAGAATTCCCCTAGTTGGTGGTTTGCTCCATATCACCACCCAAGCAAATTGGAAAACCTGTTTCAGTCAATTTCATAATCGTTGAGTCAGTTTCACAATGTGATAGGAATGTGGCTTGATTTTCTCTTCTTAAATTATCTTTAAGTATCTTGGGATTTCATAAGACATGAACACCATGAAAGCATTGGGGAAAGCAGGGTTTTGAGGGAAAATATCAGGATCTGGGTTCATACATTCTGCTAAGCCACCATTGAATTACTTAGGATTTAAACAAACCACAATTTACCCAGTGGGCTAAGCCAAAAAGAAGTCAAAAGTCAAAAGAAGTCGGTAGAGCTTCTACTGACTGCAGATGTGTGGATTCCCAGAATTCCCCAGCCACCATTGCTGTTTCTGAGAATTCTGGGATTCGAAGGCAGGATTTTGACTCCCAGAATGCCATCTGGCACCAGTCTTTTGCTAAGAATTCTGGGAGTTGAATCCAAGGGTAAGACACTAGATGTGTTGGATTAAAGCTCACATCCTCCCCAGCTAAGTTATTCCGGCTGGGGAGGATAAGAATTGTTGGATATGCTTAAAGGGTGGTGTATTTTAAGATAAAATGATAAGTTGTTAAAATTGTTTATAGTTGCTGAGGCGAAGTGGGAAACGACTTCTTTATGTTTCTTTTTTGTCATATTCTTAACTTTCTTCTCTATTCTTTCTTTTATATTCTGTTTTTCTTCCTTTTCTGCAGTTTTTATTTTTTCTTTCTATTCCTTCATTTTTTGTAGCTTGTATTACCTTTTCTCGGTGCCTTTGAGGCCTAAAATATTTTGGCAAAGTTCTCCTCTACCAGCCTGCAGCCCCCAACAACCTTACCCGAAAACCTTGCAGGAACAGTGTAATACGTAATAAAATTATTTGGAGAAAAAAAAAGGATATGTGTAAAGGGTACCAAGATGCTTAAAAGCTCTGAAACGATTCCTTTATATTTCTAAGCTGCATCTTGAGGAGTTCTGAGCTCCATACTTAGGTCCTAATCGACCCTCAGCCGTGGAAGGACCCGAGATGACTTTGGGCCTGTTGCTGTCTCCCTACCCAGGCTACCTTGCAGGGTGGTTGTTGGGAACAATAGGAGGAGGTAATGCTTTGCAAACTGCTCTGGGCTCTTGAATGAAAGGCCGGATAGCAGTCAAATAAATGAATATTGGCCTTCTTAGGGCCAGCTTGAGATTCCAAAAGAGAGGGCCATTTCAAGACTCTATCTGGCTTTATTTGGCCTGAAAAGAACACTTTCTGGCTAATGTTCCAACGTTTAGCTGTCTGCATTTAGCTTTTGATGGAATATGGAGGTTGGCGTTTCAGAAGCTTCTGGGCTTCCGGACGCCTCCCTTTTTTTGAAATTCGGAAGGCTTACCTTGGATGTGATTTTTATCTAGCATTAGGCAGGGTTGCTCAGAAAACTGTCATGGGTTTGACTGGAAGGAGAATTTACCTTTTTTTCTAAGATTTATCTCGCTGTTTCCCTCCCTTATCTCTGGAGCTGACCCTCCTCCCTCGGATCAGCTAAGGTTTCTCAACCTTATTCACCTTTAGTCTTTCTCTGTGAGGTCAGTGGTCTTTCCTGCTCTTTCATTCCCCCAGCAGAGACTTAAAAAACCCTCCTTTCCGCTCTCTGTGGCATCCTAAATGTTTAACTTCCTAAATGGGAAATTAAAATCGATGCAACTCAGAAGCTTGCAGAAAAAGTCTCAGAGCTTTTAAGTTGAGAAAGAATGGCTTTCTTTTTGCCCTCTTATCTTTCCTTTTTCAAATTTTGCATTTAAGGCAATCATCTCCCCTCCTGGGGGTTAACTCAGGCACTGGGAGAGGGGGTCCCAAAATCCCACCCCCTTAAAGAGGAGCTATTGTTGCTGGCCCTCCAGAGGCTTCTGCTAAACCACGCCCTCAACGCTAGGAAAATCTGAGTTTTCTGCTGCAGCTGCTGGCTGGGAGGAATGGGGGCCCGAGGATCCCTCCTCTCTTTTCCCCAGGTGGAGAAAAGAGCAGAATCAGCCAGGAAATGGCTTGTGAACTGGTTCCTGCAAAGTTTTCGAGTAAGCTTTTTGGGGGCTGCAGGCTGGTAGAGGCGAACTTTGCTGAATTATTTTATGTCTCAAAATACAGTATATTCCTTCCTTCAGCTGCTTTCTGAAAGAGGAAAAGGCTTGTGGACTTTTGAAGACTCGCTGATTACTGCAGAAGTTGTGAAGGATCGCACTCTCATTTTGCACACTCCCATTCAGTAGTCTTTCCAGGTTTACAAAACTTTTTTTTGTTTTAGTTTTAGTTTAATCCAGTTTTTTTTTCTGTAAAGGACCCATTTAACTACTGCTCTGGAACCCGTTTCTAAAAAAGGTATTCTTGCTGGAGGCAGAGCCTGAAAACTTACCAAATGCTGTAATTGTTTTTGTGCCATAATCTTTAGCTAGAGATGCATCCTCTTCTGCAGAGAGCTGTGAGGGGAAGATAATTACAAGCGGCTTGAAATTATACTAGATAGGGAGTTGAAGTTGTTTTCAAAAGGCCTATTTATGCCCTGATCCAGAGCATGATAAGTACGTTGGCATTTTTTCCTATGTAAACATCTATGTGGGGCATGGTGGCTCAGCAGGTAAGACGCCAGGTTTGTCGGTCGAAGATTGCAAGTTCGGAGGTTCGAATCCCTAGCCCCGCGTGACAGAGTGAGCTCCCACACTAGCCCCAGCTCTTGCCAACCTAGTAATTCGAAAGCATGCCAATGCAAGTAGATGAATAGGTACCACTTCAGTGGGTAGATAACAGCGTTCCGCGCGCATCATGCCGGCCACGTGACCGCGGAAGTGTCTTCGGACAACGCTGGCTCTTCGGCTAAGAAATGGAGATTTGCACCGGCCCTTAGAGTCGGACACGACTGCACAACTGTGCGGGGGGAACCTTTACCTTAAACATCTATGGAATTACAGCCTGCATCAGTGTCTGCTTGCAGAAGAAACGTGATTGAAATATGCAAAGAAATTCATGGATAGAAATAATCGCGTGGAACTGAGACGCAATTGAGAGGTGAGAGGCTGCCATTCTGCCTTAGATAGATGGGATGTGTAGTAACTAATTAGTGAGAAGCCTGTAGTAATTAGTTCGGCTGACCATACATCCTGTTTTGAACAGGACAGTCCTGTTTTTTAAACAGTTCCCGACCAATAAAAATGTCCATTTTGTCCTGATCTCAATGAGAGAGTGCCCACCCGCCCCGTTTGCCGGGGCGCCGCAGGGGCCACACTGCCGGCGAGGCTTTGTTGCACAGAGTGTGTGCGCGCGCATGCACCCACTTTGTCGTGGGTTAGGGTCCTGTTTTTGTCTCAGGGAAATATGGTCAGCCTATAATTAGCTAGAGTGCTTGCCAGACAGTAGAGCAACCGTTGGAGATAAGAATGGCATGCAGGTGTTAAGATGGGGAAGAGAGGAACCAGGCTGCAAGGCCACCCATCTGGAAACATCAAGGCTGGCCCTGTAAAGTTACGGGAAGTGAGTCAGGAGGGGAGGGGTGGATGAGGGGTGCTTGAGAGTCTGGCAGGTTTTAAAATATGTTTGCGCGCGGAAATGCTTAGTCTGCTCTTTGCATCGATTCCATTCACTTGTATTAATAAAAGAACTTTTTCACACCCTATCATGGCTTGTGCTAAAAGTTTCTAAGTTAATTATCAAAGGAGTGTGTCATCACAGAGGCACATTTCTTGACCTGATTGGGCAGTCATTTTAAAAGTAACATTACAATCCTAGAAAGGAAGGGACCTTGGAGAGCATCCATCCCAGCCCCAAGTGCTTAGCAATATAAACATGGTTAAAAATTGGATCATGGCGAGAGGGAGACGGGGAATGTCATGTCTAAGAGATTCTTGGTGCAAAATTTTTCTGCATTTTTGCAGCCCCTTCCTCAAAGCAGCTATGTTGGGCGTCAGTTCTCACCAGATTGGCTGGAAATGAGAGGAAGTGTTTTTAAGCTGGCAGGAATCAGATACCACTAGAAAGCTACAGGTAGTCCTCACTTAACCATTTGTTTAGTGACAGTTCTGACTTATGGCAGTGCTGAAAACGACTTGCGACCAGTCCTCACACTTACGACCCTTGCAGCCTCCCCACGGTCACGTGATCACGATTTGGGTACTTGGCAACCAGTTCCCTTGGGGAACCGCATGATTCGCTTAACGACCACGTGGTTCACCTAACGCCTGCGGTGATTCGCTTAACAGCCACCACAAAAAAGGTCGTAAAATCGGGTCACTTAATGACCGCTTTGCTTAGCAACCGAAGTTCCAGTCCCAGTTATGATCATTAAGCGAGGACTACTTGTATTGCAAAACGTAGCCTAGACTTGCTGTAAGGAACATGCAGACCCCATAACTCTAGTTTTGGGGGCCAAAATTAAGATCAATGGGTTGAAGTGGAATTGATGCATTTTACTTTCTGAGTTCTCTCTTCTGGCTAACCCATAATATCCATTGTTTGGTTTTGGGTTATTGCTTAACTGGGACTTCAGCCTCTTTGTGCGTCACTGTGATGCTTGACCTCTAACACAATTTTTGTGGCATTAGTTCGTTGACCTTCTAACTGGGACTTGCTCTCCTTGAGATTTTAAATGCACAGGCTGTATTTTGGCATTCTGGTTTGGGAAGTCGGCTGTAGTTTTGTTTCTGTTTTTAAGGCTATTGTCAGCTGTTTAAGTAAAGAAAGCGGCATGGGCGTTTTTTAAAATACATTCAGATTGGGTTGTTTCAGTGAACCTTTTCTCTTCTTCAAACTCATTTTCCTTCCTTTTTTTGCTTTAGATGACAGCTCAGGTTTGCTTCCCAAAAGGTGGAAAAAAGGGGGCCTCGTAGAATAAACACTTTTTGCCTCCTCCCCAGACAAGACCTTTCCAAGGTTTCCCTCCCTAAAAATTTCAATTTTACCTGTTTGATTTCGTTGTTGACTAAGGGGATGCAGACATAGGACAAATCTTGCATGCCAAGGTGGGCCCAGAATTCCCACACTTCTGATCTCACCCAGACTCACAGATCCAGGGAAAGGGGGATTCCTTAGAAGCTGTAGCAAAGGAAGGCTGAACCGAAGGGCTGAAAAATGGAATGCTTTGCCAAGTTTCCAGGAACTTTTAAATGGTGTTTTCAAGACAAACTGAATCATCCAGCAGCCAAGCGTGTTTCAGCCTAGTGTGGGATTGGGTTAGTTTTAGGATTCGGCATATCATCTGAATGTGGAAATCTGGGTTAGCTAGGTAAACTAGGGTTTGTCTAATTACAGGTGTTACGGGAGTCTGACCATGATCAGGGAGGATGGTTAACATTTGGCTTGGGGAAAGTCACTGGTTATAGTATGACTGTATTGATGCAGAGCAAAAGTCCCAGTACATTCAGTGGGTCTTCTCTAGAGTTGGCATGTACAGAACTGCAATGAGCATTCTAGGTAGTCCTCGTTTAGCGACCGTTCACAGTTACGACGGTGATGTCAAAGTAACTTTACGACCAGTCCTTGCACTTACAACTTTCGCCAGTCTGTAAAGCAAAGGAAAGCTGAAGTCAGATCATAAGCACTGACGCGGTTTCACTTAACGACCACTTTGCTTAGCAGTCAAGTTGCTGGTCCCCATTGTGGTCGCTAAACGAGGACTGCCTGTATTTTCTTGGAATCATTTCAAAGCATTGCCTTCTGAGGCCACATTTGCCCAACTTGCTTTTCCACAGATAATCTAACTCTGGATTTACTCAGTTTGTTGCCTTGGTGCGGCAGACTGAGCTGCAAAGTAACCCCACTGGTTGGGTTCGTCCAAGGGGTCAGCCCTTCGAGGTAGGCCAGGTCAAGGAACAACCCTGCAAGGACTACTGGAACTCAACTTTATTGTTAGAAAGTATTGCAACAGAAGAGTCTTGTTGTTTTTTCTCTCAGTCCTCCTCCTTTTTCATTCGTTAGCAATTCTCGCATTCCTTTTTCAAGATTATTGCTCTTTTCTTCTGCCCCCAACATGATCGGCTGAATGAAGTGGGGGTTCATCTCAGAATATTGCATTCATTGGATGAGCCATGAGATATTTAATCCACACACCCCCAGCACCATGATGTACAGTTGGGATCATTCTGCTGGTGCCTTTGAGAGGCGTGATGGATGTTCCCGGTCTCGTTGCATGCTAGATGGCGGTCGCGAACTCCCCCAGCCCTGTTTCACCACCTGTGGGCCCCTGGGAAGCCCCTCTCGGAGAAGATCCTGGAGCTGCGGGCGACTGCAGTGCAGAAAACCTCTATTTTCAAGGTAAGCGGTTGCCGCGCCAGGCTGGGATCGCCCCTTGCTCTGAGCTGAGGTTGGTTTCTGGAATAAATCACAGTCGGGTCAGCACGCCAAATGCCACTCAGACAAACAGTGCTGTGGAACCTGGACCCTTTCCCATTAATCACGCAAGGATGGGTTTCTGAATTGCCATAGCCTGCTGAAGTTGGAGCACGCTAGGATAAAACGTGGTCAGATGGTTTGTGGTTCAGCGTGCCACGTGGACCTCGCTTGAGGCTCAACGTTCTGTGCTAATTCAGTCTGCAGGAAAAATAGAGATTAAGCCAGGAAGGAAATGCCAGCTCGTTTTCTTCTATTGCTTCCCCTTGATTCATCTAGGGCAGGGTTTCTCAGCCTTGGCCACTTTAAGATGGGTGGACTTCAACTCCCAGGATTCCCCAGCCTAGCAGGCGTCAGCTTAGTGCAGGGTTTCTCAGCCAGGGTTCCGTGGCACCCTCGGGTTCCACGAGTGGTCACTAGGGGTTCCCTGGGAGATCACGATTTATTTTAAAAATTATTTCAAACTGGGGCAATTTCACATGAAAGAGGTACGTTTCCTTCTTTATTTTTAGTTTCAGAAAACTCTTACTGCATATAGACAGGCCTATCCATGAAACAAATATAATAATTTCGTAACTTCTGGCCTCTATTTGAGCCTGAATGTGCAGGGGTTCCCCAAGGCCTGGAAAATATTTCAAGGGTTCCTCCAGGGTCCAAAAGTTGAGAAAGGCTGGCTTAGTGGGATGCGGGGTGCCGAGAGGAGGCTCGAACCTGGGGCTGCTGGTCATTTGGGGGTCTCTCTTCCTTTGGCAGGGATGGAGCTGTTTGAAGAGGCCCTGCAGAAGTGGGAGCAGGCCCTGACCGTCCGCCAGAGGGACCCCACCGGCCTCTCTGTCGCTTGGGAGATCCCCAAAGAAGAGGAGCTGCTGCCGGAAGATCTCTGCGAGGTACGGACCCAAGGTTGGCTTCTCTGGCAACTTCAGGTCTCCTGGAAGATGTTCAGTGCAGGAGATAGTGCCCCGTAATTGGTAAAAGCGAGAGTCCCCTTTGACATGACTTCATGGACACAGCCACCGAGTTGTTTTGGCAACGGGGCGGCCCAACAGTTTGCCCTGCCTTCTTCCAGGATCACTTCCTGTCGGCCTCGCGGGGCAAACCAGACAGAAAACACGACCAGATTCTACTTTATCGTAAAGCTACATTGACAGAATCTTGCAAGTCTGAAAGTAAATTTCTCCCCCCCCCATCTCCTTTACAGCCCGAGAAACTAGGGAGGGTCCCTTCTGAGCCTCTTACTCCACCCATTATGCAGCTGCAGGCTATGCCCTCTCTTATCTGACCGTTCCCTCGGCAGCATCTCTTCGCCCCGCCTCCCAAAGTCTTTCTCTCTTAACCGAATCTTGCAAGTCTGAAAGTACAAATCTCCTACCCTCTCTTTTACAGCCTGAAAAGTTAGGGAAACCTTCTGAGTTTCTTTCTCTGCCCATTATGCAGCTGTGGGCTATGCCATCTCTTATCTGATCGTTCCCTAGGCAGCATCTCTTTCCCCCGTCTCCCAAGGTCCCAGTCTAGCCTACATCTCTTGGAGCTTCTGGTGGTCGTCTACCCCAGCCGATCCTAACCCTGGTTAATTTCTAAACCCAGACCAGGACAGCTGCTACCAGCTAACCCTGGTAGTTGGGGACCGGTGGGGAGAGCTAGAACCGAAATGAGGTCTACTCACCTCCAATTTCTCTTCCACCCTTCCCTGAAGATCGTGTGCCAGTCTCCTGGGCCATCAACCCAGTTTGGGATTTGATCCCCTTTTTATACCGAGCGCCCCAATGTTTGCCTTTTTGGAACAGGAATCTCAGAAAAAAGAATTTGCAGAGAGGTTGGAATTGCTCCTGTACCGGGCGTATAATCTGCAGGAGGAGTTTGGATCTGCCCTTTCAGCCGAGAACATGTTGCTCGACTTGGGTGAGTAGAGCTGTTTGCTAATTATGGCAGAAAGGTGTGATTGTCCTAATCCGAGACCAATCCATGGCTTAATTTTTATTCTGCCCTGCCCAAGTCTGACCAGAGAAAAATGTTTCTACCTGGACTTGCAAACGCCTGTCTGAGACAGGCATCTTTGAAGTGGCGCTGCTGAAATGAAATTCGCTGTTCTTTTTTTTCACCATGTGCTGTGGCAGAACCAGTATTATCTTGGCCCCATAGAAAGATGAGTCTGGATGTAAAGATTCACCACAAAAAAGGGATAATGTATACAGGTAGTCCTCGTTTAACAACCATTTGTTTAACGATGGTTCAGAGATAACAACGGGGCTAAAAAAGTTACTTATGACCCATCATCGAAGTTATGACTGTCACACCACCCCTGCAGTCACATGATCACAATTTGGGCGCTTGGCAACTGGCTCGCATTTACGACTGGTGTCCTGCAGTCACGTGATTGCAGTTTGTGACCTTCCCAGTCGGCTTCTGACAAGCCAAATCAATAGGGAACCATTCATTTGCTTAACGACCATGTGATTTGCTTAACGGCCGCAGTAAAATGGTCGTAAAATTGGGTCCAGTCATGTGATGCCTCACTTAACGACTGCATCACTTAGCGATCAAAATTCCAGTCCCAACTGCGGTCTTTAAGCAAGGACTACCTGTACTTATTAAAAAATTGCGTATCTCAGTTACTATACCCTCAATGAATCCAAGACAAACTTCTCATTTTAAAGGGAAACTATTTGACAAAAAAACTAGTTTTCTTTTCAAGTACACGCAGCATGATTAATTTGATTTTTCAGGCACATGAAGCAGGATTAATAAAATGTTTTAGTAATATTAGTAGCAGCCAGATTGTTTCTTGATGATCTGCATTCCAAACAAATTATATCAGCGTTTCTCAAACTTGGCAACTTTAAGATGTGTGGACTTCAGTGCCCAGAATTCCCCACCCCAGTTGAAGTCCGCACGTCTTAAAGTTGCCGAGGTTGAGAAACCCAAGTATATTATTTAAAAACTTGAGTCCTGAAACAACATGAAAACATGACTGATTCCTAAAAGTTATTTTGCACTTGAATTGAATGTGATTGCAAAGTGTGGCAGAGCGAGCAGTTCACATTCTGATATGTTTGTTTGTTTGTTTGTTTGTTTATTTATTTTATTGGATTTATATTACTGCCCATCTTCTCCACAAGGAGAACTCTGGGTGGTTAGATGTTATTTTTTTAATTCTCCCAAACACCAGCCAGCCACAGGATTCGAACAGCATACTAAACCCTCGATCCAGATGAACAAGCCACAATGCCTAAACTGATGGATTTGGTGCAAAGTTGGTTTAACTTGGTGGCCTGGTTCACAGAGCATCAAGGCTGGGGTCTCAGAGCCACAAATGACCCAACTTCATTTAGCCTAGTTTGGCTCCTTTATGAAGCTAGCCAAGGAGAATGAATCAGGAGACTAGGAATAAACATTGGCTAGCTTCATATCTTATGATAACACCTCCTTTTAAATATATACATTCCATTCTATGTTTTATTTTGCTATTTCTTGGTTGTAATTAGTTGGATCATAACTCATAATCCCAACAAACTCTCTTTAGGGCTTCAGCAAGCTCTAAACTCAATATACTGTAAATTAGGATAGCTTTACATTCTCGTCGTGTTTTACAAATCCTAGTACTTCTTATGTCTTTTTATAGTTATCTATCTTACTTATCTGTAGCATTTTCAGACAGTGGATTGTAAAATTCAGACAATGGATTGTAATTTTATAGGTCTTTCCCGGGGTTTAACTTCTTAAAATTAACGTAATTTTAAATTAATAATTTTATTTTCATTTTATTTTATTCTATCGAGATGATTTTTTAAATTTTTATTTCTGTTTCAGAATGACTGCTGTGTTACTACTTTTATGTTGGTCTATGACCAAAATATGAGAGCCAGTTTGGTGTAGTGGTTAAGGCATCAGGCTAGAAACTGGAAGGCCGTGAGTTCTAGTCCTGCCTGAGGCACAAAGCCAACTGGGTGACCTTGGGCCAGTCACTCCCTCTCAGCCCTAGGAAGGAGGCAATGGCAAACCACTTCCAAAAAACCTTGCCAAGAAACCTGCAGGGACTTGTCCAGGCAGTCTCTGAGAATCGGACATGATGGAACGGATTTAAAAAAACATGACCGAAACTAACAAACAAATATCACACCGCCATCTTTTTTCCTCTTTCGCAGAGCAAACCCTGATGTTCCCACTGACTGAAGAGTCTCTAAGGCGTCAGCAAGATGATGAAGAAAACAGTGTAGCCTCAGAGGAATCCTTTTTCTCTGCCGCGGAGGTAATTCGAACTCTGCACAGTATTTTTCCTAGTTTGTTTGTTTATTTATTTATCATATTTATAGGGCCGCCCATCTCACGTAATGTGACCCTAGTTGGCTTTGCCACAAAAGACGACGTCCTGTCGAGGTTCGGTAAGGTTGTACCGAAGGATGGGAGAACGCGGCCTTCCTTCTCAGTCTGGTCCTGTGGGAGAGTACAGTTTCCCATGAATGCTGGGGACGATGGGTGTGGTAATCCAGGATGTCTGGGCATGCTCAGTCTGAAGGTCTGTCTGCACCGCCATCAACGTGCATTGAGATGGTTGGAGAGAGCTTTGCTGGGGCTGATAGGAGCTGTAGTCCAACACCAGGTTGGTGGGGGTGAGGATATAATTGGGGTACATTTCTGGGGATGGAGGGGGGAATTATGGCATGTTACACCCACCAGCCCATGATTAGGGAAGGACAGAATCTATTCTTGGTTCAAGGGCTTCCAGGTTGAAAAGTGCTCCTATTTTGAGTATTCCCCAAATCTACAAAAACAGATGATGTCCAACTTGACTCAAAGGAGATATTTTAAGGGTCAAGAACACCCTTGGCTTGGAGAAAGGGGGGAAGCCCCTGTGTTTCATTTCAATTTATTTATTACATTTATGCCCTGTTTGTATTCAAGGCTGAAGTTTCCAAGCGGTCTCCTAGGGCAGACCCGCACGAAACGCCTATGTAGTAGTCAAGGCTGGACATGACGGAAGCAGTTTCTGTTCTGTCTGCCACCGTGCTTTGTCTTTGATGAGCCTCTCTGAGACCTCGGATGTTTAGGAAAGAAATCCCTTTTGTGGTTTCTGCTTTTCTTTCAGATCTTTGACTCCCTGGAAATTGAGAAGATGCCATTCCAGCTTTCTAAGCCAGCCGTTGCCTATGAAGAAGCAGTGCAGCTGGTGAAGGACGGATCGGTTTTGTGCAGGACTTTTCGGTGAGCTTGGGGTAGAAGGGCTGCAGCATATTTATGTGCCCATGGTGGCATCAAGGTCATTAT
This sequence comes from Charina bottae, assembly GCA_023362775.1. NCBI lineage: Eukaryota > Metazoa > Chordata > Lepidosauria > Squamata > Charinaidae > Charina > Charina bottae. The sequence continues at coordinate 982,295 of JALMGJ010000046.1, read as the reverse complement.
GGACCTGATGTGCCTTTGGGTCTTCACGGAGATGTTTTAGCTTGTTGCTTATTCCTCCTCCTCCTTCCCCCAACCTGAATGTAGCCAACACAACTTTCCTTAGTTAGACACCTTCCAAATATATCAGGGGCATGGTTCCCAGAGTTCCTGGCTCTTGGTTCTGTGGGTAGAGAATTCTGGGAGTTGAAGTCCTAAGACATCTGGAGGGTGCTCAAATCAAAGTTTCCAGAGTTCCTGGCTCTTGGTTGAGCTGGTAGAGAATTCTGGGAGTTGAAAACCTGAGACACCTGGAGGATTCTCAAATCAAAGTTTGGGGGAGTAGGTGGTTGGAGATGGAAGACTTTCTACTCATACAAGGCTGAGAGGCTCCTTCAGTTTGTCTCGTAGGAGGGAAAATGAAATGAAATGATCCCCCCCCACCCATGCTGTGGATGGCAGCATCTTTTCCATCCCTTATCATAGTTGATGAAAACTAGGAGGCCTAACTCTCTGCCATTTTGAGGTGGGAAAGGGAAGGTCATGTAAGGTCTGAAATATGCTTAATGTAGTTACAATAGAAAGCAAGGGAAAAAAACTTCCTCCCAATACTTCAAGGAACCATCCATAACTCTTGGCTTGACCTACTTTGTCTCATTGTCTTTTGGCCAACTGTAGCCCTTGGTTGTCTGAAATGATGATAAGGGCAGCCCTGGGTACCAATAGGTTCCCCGTCCCAGGAATATGTGGTTGATCTGAGATGCCTTGGGCCTGCGTCTTCCAGAATTCATAATCTCAAGGTTGGGAAGGCAGCAGGTTGGGAAAGCTGACCTAGATGTTATCAATCCTCCCGCCTTACCACCAAATGTTCTCCTCTTCCAGCACAGAGCTTTTGGGGTGCTACAGTGATAATGATTTCCTGGCAAAGCTTCACTGCATTAGACAAGCTTTTCAGGTAAGTTTCTGGAGACCTTGAAGCTAGTCCTCCCTTGAAGCTGGTCTTCTCTGGAGACCTTGAAGCTGGTTCTCCTGGAAGATGTTGAAGCTGATCTTCTCCTGGAAGACCTTGAAGCCAGCCCTTCCTTGAAGCTGGTCTTCTTTTCGAAGACCTTGAAGCTGGTCTTCTCTTGGAAGACCTTGAAGCCAGCCCTCCCTTGAAGCTGGTCTTCTCTGGAGACCTTGAAGCTGGTTCTCCTGGAAGACCTTGAAGCTGGTTCTCCTGGAAGACCTTGAAGCTGGTTCTCCTGGAAGACCTTGAAGCTGGTCTTCTCTGGAGACCTTGAAGCTGATCTTCTCCTGGAAGACCTTGAAGCCAGCCCTCCCTTGAAGCTGGTCTTCTCTGGAGACCTTGAAGCTAGTTCTCCTGGAAGACCTTAAAGCTGGTCTTCTCTGGAGACCTTGAAGCTGATCTTCTCCTGGAAGACCTTGAAGCCAGACCTTCCTTGAAGCTGGTCTTCTTTTTGAAGACCTTGAAGCCGGTCTTCTCTTGGAAGACCTTGAAGCCAGCCCTCCCTTGAAGCTGGTCTTCTCTGGAGACCTTGAAGCTAGTTCTCCTGGAAGACCTTAAAGCTGGTCTTCTCTGGAGACCTTGAAGCTGATCTTCTCCTGGAAGACTTTGAAGCCAGCCCTTCCTTGAAGCTGGTCTTCTCTGGAGACCTTGAAGCTGGTTCTCCTGGAAGACCTTGAAGCTGGTCTTCTCTGGAGACCTTGAAGCTGATCTTCTCCTGGAAGACTTTGAAGCCAGCCCTTCCTTGAAGCTGGTCTTCTCTGGAGACCTTGAAGCTGATCTTCTCCTGGAAGACCTTGAAGCCAGACCTTCCTTGAAGCTGGTCTTCTTTTTGAAGACCTTGAAGCCGGTCTTCTCTTGGAAGACCTTGAAGCCAGCCCTCCCTTGAAGCTGATCTTCTCTGGAGACCTTGAAGCTGATCTTCTCCTGGAAGACCTTGAAGCCAGCCCTTCCTTGAAGCTGGTCTTCCCTGGAGACCTTGAAGCTGGTTCTCCTGGAAGACCTTGAAGCTGATCTTCTCCTGGAAGACCTTGAAGCCAGCCCTTCCTTGAAGCTGGGCTTCTCTGGGAACCTTAAAGCTGATGGACAAATGGCTTCAGGTAGTCTTAGGGAGGCCAAGCTAGAAATTAACCAACACCTTTTTCAAGCGTTACTTTTGTAAGCCCATCCAATGCACTTAGTTTATGTGTTGATCAAAGCGTGTGAGCCCATAACATGAGGATAATGAAGGAAACCATGTTTTAGTTAGCTGTGGGCGAGCGAGTGATGCAAATACAGGTGTTCTCGCTTTGCCCCCAAGCTTGAAAAATTGCCTGCCTGCCTGAGCAGGTAGATAGCGGGCTACACGCCTGTGCTCTCCCTCCTATCCAAGGAACCGTGGTTTCCAACGGGCTGGTCTCTTCACAGGAGCTGCTGCTAATGGAGAGCCACCAGTCATTTTTTGGGGAGGTGGGCAAACGCATGGTGATGGGGTTGATGACCAAGGCTGAGAAGGTAAGGGCCAACCTTGCAGGGCTTCTGTGGTTGTGATGGGGGGATGATGTGGGTCCCCAAGAGGTGGGCTGGGATCTACCATAGAGGGCTGCCCCGTACAGTGCGACAACTGCCGTCACAGTAAGATCTTGAGGCCTCTTAGTGGTCCACCAGAGATCATCTGCTGAAGACCTGCCCCAAACAGGCCTTGGCCGGGTGGTCTCTGCGAGATCAAGGTAACTGAGCAAACTGATCTCAGGAGACCCAGTGAGAGAACCCCTTTGGGCTTCATGGGGCTGATCTGGAAGCAACACGGACGTCTGGCTGGTTCCACCTGCCGAGTTTGGGGTTGGTTTCCTCTGATTTCTGCTCCTCCAGAACACGAAGGGTTTCCTGGAAAGCTACGATGGGATGCTGCGCTACACGCGGAGGCAGGAGACTTGGCCGACCACGCAGAAGGAGCTGGAAGGGCGAGGGGTACGTGAGGGGCTTCTCTTTGCAAAGACCTCGACTTCTATCTGGTCCTTTTCCAAGGAAACGCTGCGGGTTTAATGGACGTTCTGTAATTTATTTATTTATTCTGATATTTATACCCCGCCTATCCCCTCCCTAATGGAGGACTCTAGGCGGCTTACATATACAGATCCTTATACAAATTACACAATTCACCAAATTTATACAGTGCAATTACCCGCGCGTAAGGGGAGGGGGTAAGGGAACCGACTCTTCTAAGGCTCCGGACTACATATCCCAAGATGCCTTGAGCCGGCTGCTGACATCCTTGTAGATGTTACTTCCGGGTCCGTCGCCACCGTCGCCATTCGATCCTTCCTCCGATGCTTTTCCTCCGGTGGAACCGACTCCCGACAGGACGCCAGCAAGATTTCCCACTTAAGGTGGTACCAATTTATCTACTTGCAAAGCTTTCGAACTGTTGGGTTGACAGGAGCTGGGACTAGCAACGAGAGCTCACCTCGTTGCGCGGGGGATTCGAACTGCCGACCTTCCGATCGGCAGTCTACAGCTCAGCGGTTTAACCCACTGAGCCACCGCGTCCCTTTTAATGATCTCTTGCATCTATTTTCAAAACAGGATCTACAGTATGTAAGCCAGTCACTGGGTTCAGGCATCATGCAAGCCAGAGTGTCTGGAAGAGGCCAGCATTGGCTGGCCTCACACACCACACTGAGCTGTAGACCATGGCTTACAAGCCACAATGCCAAGCCAAACCATTTTTTGACTTAGGCACATGAAGCCAGTTGTGGCTGGTTCATCAAACACCGGCAACAACAAATGATGGCTTAACACACTGTGAATCCAGCCACTGAAAGCTTGGATCTGTCTGGACCAACATTATCCACAGTGGCCGATTTCCATAATGCACTCGTGGAACTGATTTCTTAGGTAGAGATCCAGTCCGTGGCTTTCTTCAGGCAACCCCCTTAAACAAGTCTCAATGGCTACATTCACACAACATGCTAAACTGGGTTCGTGTGAACCTCGCCTAGTATTGGGGGCTTAATACGTTGTGTAAACCCAGCCCGATTCACTGCATTGTGCGAGTCCAGAAGAATGAGTTAATTCTGTAACCAGCTTAGGTGTCTTATGTGAATGCAGCCTTTGTGAACTGTAAACCATGTTTTTAGACTCAGCGTGATGTGTAGGCATGAGGAAGGGTAAATAAAATTGTGTCTTCTTCAAGGAAAGTGAGAGGAGTACAGCTAGTCCTCATTTAGCGACTGTTTGCAGTTATGACGGGGATGAAAAAGTAACTTTGCGACCAATCCTCGCATTTACGCCCTTCTCAGGTCCGTAAAGCAAAGGAAAGCTGAAGTCAGATTATAAGCACAGTTGTGGTTTCACTTAGCGACCACTTTGCTTAACGACCAAGTTGCAGGTCCCAATTGTGGTCGCTAAACGAGGACTACCTGTAGTGCTAAGACAGGGCCTTTTTGGTGGTGACACCCCAGATTGACTGCAGCCTTAGCAAAAAGTCTCCTTGCCTCATTTTTATCCTTTTGAAACCTTCACATGCAGATCTTCGTCTCCATCCAGATTTTCAGCTTCGGTTGCTTTGCGCTCAACTTTATAACAGGTTTATTTGCCTGAGCTAAATCAAGCCCCCCCCCCCCGAATATTGGGCGATGGGGGGTCTATACCGATATCGTTAATCAAACTAGGACCGGTTGGATCCTGTAGACGGCAGAACAGGGAGCTTTGCTCTGACCTGGTGATTCGGGTCAGTAAAACATGGATCTTTTCTCTCGTCCGCCCGTCAGGTAGTCTGTATGAATTTCTTTGATATCGCCTTGGACTTCATCCTGATGGATGCTTTAGAAGACTTGGAGAACCCGCCTTCCTCGGTGCTGGCAATCCTGCGCAACCGTTGGCTCTCCGACAGCTTCAAGGAGACGGTGCGTTGGTTGGGGCCCCCGGGAGAAACGGGGCCGCAGCACAGGATAGCAGCAGGCCAACCCGGTTTAGGCTTAGAAACGAATCAGAAACTAATCACCTATAAAGCCCTACATGGGATGGGGCCAGGGTCTTTGAGGGACCCCCCCTCCCCAGTTACATCTACCCATCCCATCAGGTCTGGCAGGAAGGGCATGTTACGGGTCCCATCTGCTAGAGCAGTGTTGCTCAACCTCGGCAGCTTTCAGATGTGTGGACTTCAACTCCCAGAATTCCCCAGCCAGCCATGTTTTATATGGTTTGGTTGTATTGCTTTTTGTAGTTTTTAAACTGCTGTACGAGTCAGGCAGTTGAGATGGGTGGCTGGAAAAATTGAACGAATCAATCAATCAATCAAATAAATCCACACCGTTGCCCTAAGTTAGCAATTAAAGTTAGCAATTAAAAATGGGCCAAACCGTATGAATTTGGGCGGCTCTTTTCTCCGAGCCGTTGCCCTAATCTTACATGCTTGGAATCTTACAAAACCTTTTGCAAGAATATTGGCGTCTCACGCGGCCCGGCCGTTTTGTGAGATTTGGGCCATTGGTTTATTTTTTTTTAATGGTTTAAAAATGTGTTTTATTTCTGTTAGTCATGCAGGTGCCCTGGTGGGTCTTACAGGAATGGTGCAGCCAAGAACGAGGATGCTGAATTCAGTTTACAGACAAGTTTAAATGAGAGGAAAAACAACCAAGTCGGTTTATGTTTTTTTTTTAAATTTCAGGCTCTTGCAACCGCATGCTGGTCTGTGCTGAAGGCGAAGAGGCGGCTTCTGATGGTACGTGAGAGCGAGGGAGAGTCAGAGAGAATGATCCAACCCTGGATCATTTCAGATTTTCTCCTTATAAGCTGATTTGCCAATGGGATTTGAGCTTCCCTTCCATTCCCCCGTCCAGTTCTTAGGATGAAAGAATCATAAGGTGGGAGGGGACCTTGGAGGTCATCAATCCTCTGGCCCAGTGTTTCTCAACCTTGGCAACTTCAAGCGGTGTGGACTTCAACTCCCAGAATTCCCCAGCCAGCATGGCTAGCTGGGGAATTCTGGGAGTTGAAGTCCACACCGCTTGAAGTTGCCAAGGTTGAGAAACACTGCTCTGCCCCTTGCTTAAAAAAGTTAAAGGTTAAAGGTTCCCGTTTAGTCATGTCCGACACCAGGGGAAGGTCCTCATCTCCGTTTCATGGCCGAAGAGCCAGCGGTGTCCGAAGACACTTCCGCGGTCATGTGGCCAGTATGACAGTGATCCCTTGCAGGATCTGCTAAAACTATTTAGAGAGGTGGTAGCCTGTTCTACTGGTTGACACAGGAAAATTCCTTCTTAAAAACAAAATAAAACTGAATTTGCTTCTCTATAGTTGGGGCCTGATTAGGTACTTTCTGCAATCTGGATTCTATGCTCCTGATAATATTTCCCAGTGGATTTTCTGAGAATTGGCATTCGAAGGGTTCTATGTTTTTATAGCAACCTTCCCAAGTGGTGCATGTCTGATTTTTTGACCGGAAGCCGAAGTGGCAAATGTTCCATTTCTCCCCTCCGGTTCCATGCCAGGTTCCAGACGGCTTCATTTCTCATTTCTACTCCGTATCGGAGCACGTCAGCCCCGTTCTGGCATTCGGTTTCCTGGGGCCGAAACAGCACCTTTTTGAAGTCTGCAGCTTTTTTAAGGTAAACGTCCTTTTTCATTCCGGAAGAGTTTCCAGTTTGAAAAGGATGTGTAGTTGCTTAAAAAGAGAGGGAGAGAAAAATAATCCTTGTGTGGTCTTTTAATGGGTTGAAACCACAAACCCGTGGCATCCTAATTGTTTCTCTCTTTCTCCCTCTCTTTCCCCAGCACCAGATTATGCAATATTTGAAAGACATGTTTGATCTAGATATTGTAAGATACACAACGGTGTCCTTATTAGCGGAAGACATCCTTCAGCTGTCACGGCGTCGCAGCGACATCCTGCTCAGCTACTTAGGGGTTGAGACCGTTCCGGAGATGAATGGAATGCTGCGGAGTGACGGCGTCCCCATTGATAGCTTCAACTAAGCTTGCTTGCTTGGGCGAGACTGTTTCGGGCTCACAAATTGGTTTGTTTTAACCTTTTAAAAAGGCAGCCTGCTTCCACCATTTGGAGACTTTAAGACTGACGGTAGCAAAACACTTTCTGATTTTGTTCTCCAGCTGAAAAACGGTTTAGAGACTTTGCTTAACGGCCCAGATGTGTCCAGTTCCATCCAGGGGTATGGGCAGGACGTTCTCGACCAACCAGCCATGCCCAATTCTAGGTATTTAAAACTTGCACAAATTGTGCAAGGCCTGGCCGAGCCGTGTCTCATATTCCTGGCATGAGGTTAGTGCACAAGTTCACTTTTTCCCCCTGTGAAATGTGATGGCAGAAAAGCGGGGAGAGACCTAGGAAAGTTTTACGGGCCTTTTCGCCCCATCGCCCGAACTCCTTGATTCTGAAGGTTCTGTTTATTTTTTTTTAACTGAATTTGTTTTGCTGTGTCTGTATGTACAGTCAAACTTAATAACCTTCTTTTAATACAAAATTCTCGCACATACGGTGATCTCGGATGCGGGGATGTGGTCCTGTGCAAAAGAGCAAATGTTTCAGTGAACCATTGCAAGAAATGCTTTAGTTTAAAAACCCAATTGGCTCCAGAGCTTAACTCCCATAGATGAGAAGAACTTTCTTCTTTTTTCTCCCTGGTGTCTTGGTGGCAATGCTCCAGAAACTGGAGGATTTGCTCCATCTATCTGGATGCACCTTTTTCTCCCCAAGACGGGGCCGTTGAATACAAAACGCCCACTGACGCCCCCCAACTCGGCCTTCTGCAATCTGGCTGGCCAGGTATCCTGATGCATTGATGCTGAATCTCTTGCAACTGGAGTGTTGTGGATTTGCTCCAAATGTTACCCGTGGAGACCCGTTCTGCTGTGGCTTTAGCCCCCAAATTGGTTGGCGCAGGCAAACTGAGGATCCCCGTTTTTTCCAGTAGAGAAATCAGCCACATTGTTGGTTTCTCCACGATGTCCTACAAGGAGACGCGATGGGAATGAACCTGTCTTCCTAGAGGCAGAGAAAGGACGTGGTTCTTTTCCTGGGGAAGAAGCTTTGCAGGGCAGTAAGGAAGACTGGATCTGTAATGCATCCATTATCTTCTGCAGGTTGTATGGCATCTTGGTGCACTGAATGATGGGGAATGAGGCCTTGTCAGGGCTAGGAGCATTGGAAGCCCTGGTTTTCAAGCATTGCTGCAAAGGTGTCCTCGCCGCTTCTGAGAACGTTCCTGGCAAGTGTGCAGAACTGATGCTTGCTGAGTATGAGCTTTTAAAAGCATCCATTGTATTTCTAGTAACGCTCTGCTCTGCCTTTCTTCAAATGCATTAAGGAGACAAGAGCGTGGGTAGCAGGATTGAGGTGGTGAAGACTAGAACAGTTTAAAAGCACCTTTCTAAAAATTCCCCAGTAGGCTCAACCCATCCTTCCCAATGGGGTGTTCTCCAGAGGCAGAATTTTGTTTCCAGAATTCTCAGCCAGCATGCCCCAAACCAGGATTTGAAGTTGAAGCTCTGGTTTTAAGAAACCTTCCCTGATTTCTGACCGAGGACTGAAATCCCGTAATCTGGGTCTAGACATGGCTTCCTGCATCGAGAATTGTATTGGTCTGGTTTGACTTCTCTCGTCTTAAATGGCAGAGGGCCTGGAATTGAAACGTAGGTAGGGGAAGCGTATTGCAACATAAATTCCTGCCTCGTTCTCTTCTTGTGGGGGTTTTGACTATGTCTTTAAAAAACGTAACCCTGTTTTTATCAGAATTAGAGGGGGAGAAGGTTTTAACCATGCCGATAATTTTATTAGAACCACAGCCAAGGAGCGGATTTGTCCGAGAACATCCATGAGGACCTGTGATTCTCAGAGCTCCCAACCTGGGGTCCTCAGTAGACCCTCAGCTAATGTGGGCAATAAGTCTTCTCCTTGTTTGGTGGAGAATGATTGCAGGACAAAACATGGAAGATCTTCCTGGGATGGGAGAAAGAGGGTCACAATTGTAAGCAGCCAGGGAATGATCTTTGCGGAAAGAGGTCTGACGTGACATTTCAATGCTGTGCGTTGTTGTTCATCTTCATGAAAGTGGAACACGGGTCGATTTTTGCAAAGAGAATTGAGGGAAGCGCCATTGAGAAACTGAGGAATAAGCCTTCCATTCAGGCAGAAGAAGAAAAACTGGACTCTGTAGCCAAGAGGGGGATAGTGAGATGCACTGGTTGCATTCCAACAATGCAGTTAATGCAGATAGCAAATCTCCAGAATGCAGCATTTGTGTAGAATCGGGGAAGTAAAAAAACAGCCTCCGATTCGGGTCTGTGGGATCCAATTCTGAGATACTTGGAATAGTCCTGCCTTAGGTGGGCCAAGTGTGGCCCCCTCCCCACTCCCAGCTTCTCATTCGTAGCCCCCTTGGGCCGGAGGGCAAATGAAATTCCACTGAACGAGAATGTTCAAAGTTGTATAGGCACTGAGATTTTTCAACAGGGTGGATTATGGCCTTAGGCTATAATATAATATAATATAATATAATATAATATAATATAATATAATATAATATAATATAATATAATAAATATAATATAATATAATATAATATAATATAATATAATATAATATAATATAATATAATATAATTAATATAATATAATATAATATATTATATTATATTATATTATATTATATTAACACAATATAATCATTATACTGGTTAAGGCACTAGTCCTAAATCCCTTTTAATTACTACAGTTGAAGCAGTTGGGTTGGTTTCAGAACAGACAGACATTTGGGGGCTGAATTGTTGAGTTTTCAGTACAACGTGGACGAAAGAGAGTTCTGTCTTGCATCTCGAGTTTTTTAATGGGAGATATTTTTAACTTAATGTGTTCCTTGTTGGGAAGGGATCGAAAGGCACTCTTCTAGATGGCCCGTGACAAGTTTCAGTTTTGAATCAGGGATAGAGCGTCAGTGCGGTTAGTTTGCATAGCATCCCAGTTAATCCGGAACAATTCTCTTTGTTTTTTTTTTTTTTAAGAACTCCTACCTCCTAGACCCCAAAGTGTCTCTGAGAGAATGGCTAAACTAGCTTTTGAGAGCAAGTGTTTAATGTGAATGCTGAAGCCTAGACAATTGTGTTGGGTTCTGGCTTCTCTTGACTTTAATCTGCCTGCCTGTTGTTGGCTGCATCGTTTCTAACTAGGGCAAAATGTGGAGATTACCCGCCCTCCAAGAAAAACAGAATTTATTTGCAAGGGCAAATCCAAAAGTACAATTTGGTGACTGCCATAATTGTTTGTTTTTTTTAAAATTCTGAGGAGCAATGAAGAGTTTACGGAGCACGAGGGAGCTTCCAGAATGTAGATCGAGTGTCATAAACTTTCCTCCGGGATTTATACTGACTTTGCGCCCAGTCTAAGGTGGAACATTTGCTCCGAGGTGCCACTGCACTGAACAAACGGTCCTAAGAGAGATCTGGACCACTCACTTTTTACAGAACTTTTTACGGTGCCTAGTTTACCCACCAAGTCCTTGGTTTTTTGGGCTTGTTTTGGACCTGTGATGCTAAGGTAAACCACTTGGGGAAGAAGATGTGCATGCTAAATCTTGGGGTCCACGTGTGCATGCCCAGGCCCCTTGCTTTCTTCAAAAAGGTAGTCAGCTGATCAGAAACCCCCTTTGACCAGCCCTGTGTATTCGGTGGCAGCTTCTTGTGCTCAAGTCAACTGGCATTTTTCACTCACTTGGTGCGAGAAATGATTACTGACGCCTTGGCACCTTTTGAGTGTGCAGGGGGGCGGGTAGCTGGCACACACAACCATCCCGGCTACTTCTCCCTACACATCTGGAAGGTTTCAGCCTGGGCAAAGGTGACTTTCATGCCTGCAAATCAAGGGGTAGCGGGGAACTTGTGGTCCTCGGATGTCGCTAAATCCTAAACATCATATGTCGGGGGGGGGGGGGAGGGAGGAAGGGCAGTATTCTGGGGATTATAGTTCATCGACATCTAAAGCACCGGAAATTCCTTCCTTTTTGTTAAAAGAAGAGGAAACTTCCATTTCGGAGGATATTCCCTGTGAATGTGGAAGCAATTGAATGTAATTTTTGTGCCTAATTATTTTGGTTTGTTTGGACTTTATTTTCGCCCCCCCACCCGCCGTGGTTGATGCATTTATGCTTTGTTTATTGCCTCACATCCCCTTTGCAATTAAAACTTTTGTATTCTATTAGGATTTTTGGCACCGAAAAAAAAATCAAATAAATATTTCCTTCGTTATTACACTGGTCTGTTCTCCTTTTTCCCCTCTTTCAATCTGCTGGAGGGGTGTTGTTGTTAAGCTATCCCCCTTTCCTTGCACGCTGCTGCCACCACTCATTTAACCCCATCATCCACTAACCCAAGAAAGCGGCTGGTATCCCATGAGCCCTTGCACCAGGAGAGTGTATGTAAGGCTTTGTGGTTTCTCTCATCCTTCCCCATTGGTTAGACAGGGAGCAAGAGGTGTGACTTGGACATGTAGCTAATAGGTGTTTGGGAGGCATGTTCTAAGCCAGGGGTCCCCAGCCTGTGGGCCGCGGCCTGTTAGGAACTGGGCCGCGGGGCTCCCGCCCGCAAACCCTGCCCCCTTCTACGCGATTGGCTCCTGCCCGCAAACCCTGCCCCCTGGTACATGCGATTGGCTCCTGCCCACAAACCCCGCCCCCAGTCCGCGGAAATCCCAGAAACCCCGCCCCCCAGTCCGTGGAAAAATTGTCTTTTGAAACCGGTCCCTTGCGCCAAAAAGGTTGGGGACCCCTACCCGTTTGAGCCAGTCTTTCTAATCAACTCTATTTCTTGGAGGACTAATTAGGCAGGACAGATTGACAGGCTGTTCCCTGGCTGTTCCCATAATATAACTGGATGGAGTAAAACTCAAATGGTTTGGGGTTTAATTTAACCCCAAATGTTAGTTGATTGGATCAGGCATTAGGTGGCCAAAGTATTTGAGCTTCAGCTTCAGTATCTGTCCTTCCAATGAGCAGTCAGGGTTGATTTCCTTTAGGATTGACTGGTTTGACCTCCTTGCAGTCCAAGGGACTCTCAAGAGTCTTCTCCAGCACCACAGCTCGAAAGCATCAATTCTTCGGCGCTCAGCCTTCCTTATGGTCCAACTCTCACAGCCATACATTACTACTGGAAAAACCATAGCTTTAACTATATGGACCTTTGTCGGCAAGGTGATGTCTCTGCTTTTTAATATGCTGTCTAGGTTTGCCATAGCTTTCCTCCCAAGGAGCAAGCGTCTTTTAATTTCATGGCTGCAGTCACCGTCTGCGGTGATCTTGGAGCCCAAGAAAATAAAATCTGTCACTGCTTCCATTTCTTCCCCTTCTATTTGCCAGGAAGTGATGGGACCAGATGCCATGATCTGAGCTTTTTTAATGTTGAGTTTCAACATTATTGTAATACTATTAAATAATATTATGTAAATACTATTGGTATATCTGTGCCATATACCTCTTTCCAATTGCTGCTGCAGTACCAAAGTATGCCACAGGGGGCAGCATCTGCTATTCTTTACCAAATCTCTGTGTTCTCCACTGCAGCTGCATTACCCAAATAATCCATCAGGGGAAGCACACAGAATTCTTTGCCATTGATCTCTTTACAGTTTTATTTCCCAGGGGATCCATGGCCTACACTTTGCCCTACACTTGGCCAACTCTGCCTTTATCTCCACACCCAACAGTGGAAGTATCTAAATTTGCTGGCCTTTTATTTCCTTTTTGGGGCTAGCTGCCTTCAATGGGCTTCTTAGGAAACATTGGAGATCAGCACCATCTTCATCATCATAGGAATAATAACAAATATCCAGAGGAGTTGCATTGCCCAAAAGAACCACTGGGGGCAGCGCACACTTATTTTGCTATCAATTCCTTTTTGATATTCCTACAACAGATTGATTGATTGATTGATTGATTATGTGACTTTTTGTCATTTTTGACTCCTAGCAACCCCATAGATAGATTTTCTCTAGGAGATCTGTCCCCAACCTGGTCTTTCAGGTCTTCCAATGGTGCACCCATCATCACTGTAACGGAATCTGTTCGTTTTGCTGCTGGTCGGTCCTCTTCTTCCTCTCTTTCCTTCCACCTTTCCCAGCACCAGAGCCCTCTCTAGAGAGCTGGGTTTGACTCACTTAAAAGTATTATGGGAGGAAGGACTCTCACAAAGTGAGGAGTCACACGCTTCATCACTGAAAGTGGATATTTAATAAAGTCTTGGTTTAACCATAGTCAATCAAACAAACAATTGGCTGGATTTGTGCAACTTAGCCAAGCAAATCTCATTACAGGTAGTTCTCAACTTACGATGGTTAATTTAATGATGGTTCAAAGTTACGATGGCCTTGGAAAAAGTGCTTTACGACCTGTACTTGCCCTTATGACCGTCGTACCACCCCCCGCAGTCACATGATTGCAATTCGGGCTCTTGGCAACTGGCTCGTATTTACGACCGGTTGCAGCGTCCTGAGGTCACGTGATCACAATTTGCTGCCTTCTTTTGCTGGTTTCTGGCAAAAAACATCAAAATGTTCATTGGGGAATCTGGATTTGCTTAACAACCTGTGATTCGCTTAACGACCATCGTAAAAATGGTTGTAAAATTGGGTCTGGTCATGTGGTGACTCGACTTACGACTGCAATGACTTACAAAGGAAATTCCGGTCCCAATTGTGGTCGTAAGTCAAGGACTACCTGTACACAGAATTCCTCCATTTTGTTTTGTCCTTTCAGCAGCCTAGAGAGACTGGTGGTGATGAGGCTGTTGCTTTGATCTTCTGCGGAGCCTTCTCACGTGTCTCCGTTTGTATATTTACTGGATTAATTGACCTCTAGTTCAGCAGAATAAAACAAAAATGGCACTAAATGCTTCTGGCAAGCAAACTACTTTTCTAATTTCCATTGGGGTCGGGGTCAATAATATGATAGCTAGCCACCCAAAGTCATTTGCTATTTTATTTCTTCATCTTGTTTTTCTTCTGTTCCACTGTTGCCTGGCCTGTTAATTGTATTTATCATCTCCGGGGAATTGATCTCACGCAGATGGTGCTCGGAAGAGGGGAAGAAGATACATGGAAAATGAGTTTCCCTCTCTGTTATGAACCTTTGAAGGTAGTAAGTTTTTGTGCTGTGTGAACACAGAAACTGATCTTTAGAAGAACTGAGGTTTCTCTAACCGACTCACTCACCTGTTATTTTGTTCAGCGTTATTGCAGACCTCTGAAACACATCCAGCTCTGAAATCCCACGGTCGAAATGCTTGTGTCATGTCTGTACCGATTTTTTAATGAATTCACAGCTGATGGAGAAGAACAGGGTGGCACTTTCAGGGTGGCAGATGCTTTCTCGGGTTCAAATAGATAAAGATGGGTCAGTTGGAGGAGAAGAGATGGATCGTAGAAAGTAAAGCAATGACAAATATTCAATATTCAATCAAGAATCAGGATATTCCTAAGACAACAAATATCAGAATACTTACAGGAGTTATCTTCCCAGAGGCAATATTTGGGTGTGAAAAATGGACACTGAGAAAGAAGAAGAGAAAGAAGATAGATGCCTTTGAGCTACAATTTGGGGATGGCTACTAAAAATACCATGGACCGCAAGAAGAACCAGTCAGTCCATCAATTCCGGAACAAAGAGAATTCTAGAGCCAGTTTGGTCTAGTGATTAAGGCAACAGGCTAGAAACCAGGAGTCTGTGAGTTCTAGTCCCGCCTTAGGCATGAAAGCCGGCTGGGTGACCTTGGGCCAGTCCCTGTCTCTCAGCCCTAGGAATGAGCCAATGGCAAGCCAGGAGACAGAGAGTTCTAGTCCCGCCTTAGGCATGAAAGATGGCTGAGTAACTTTGGGCCAGTCCCTGTCTCTCAGCCCTAGGAAGGAGCCAATGGCAAACCAGGAGACTGAGAGTTCTAGTCCCGCCTTAGGCAGGAAAGCCGGCTGGGTGACCTTGGGCCAGTCCCTCCCTCTCAGCCTCAGGAAGGAGCCAATGGCAAACCAGGAGACAGAGAGTTCTAGTCCCGCCTTAGGCACGAAAGCCGGCATGGTGACCTTGGGCCAGTCCCTCTCTCTCAGCCCAACTCACCTCACAGGGTTGTTGTGGGGAAAATAGGAGGAGGAAGGAGTATTAGGTATGTTCGCCGCCTTGAGTTATTTATAAAAATAATAAAGGCGGGATAGAAAATCAATCAATCAATCAATCAATCAATCAATCAATCAAGACCAACTTCTCCTTGGAGGTGACTATCAATAGGCAGAAGTTCACATAATTTGGATATGTGATACAGGCAGTGAGGTGCTCAGATGACAGTGATGCAAATCTTGACTTTAGGTATTTGTAGCCTGATGCTTGGCACAAGTAGGTAAGTCGCATGAGGTCACCACCCATGTTTCCTCTCCCTATCACCACCACCATGGATGCCCATGCGTGGAACTGCGAATTGTCAAAGGAACTGACCGAGATGGAGGGCAACCTCAATAGTTGGCCTGATTTGAAGACACCTAACTAACTATTGAAACTGTAATTTTTGGTGGGGAGAGGGGAGGCATACGTTAAAATCCTCAAATTCTGTCAGGTATTTAATAAAAGGTAAAGGTTCCCCCCGCACATTTGTGCAGTCGTGTCCGACTCTAGGGGCCTATGCTCATCTCCGTTTGTTAGCCGAAGAGCCAGCGTTGTCCGAAGACGCTTCCGCGGTCATGTGGCCGGCATGATACGCGTGGAACGCTGTTACCCATCCCACAGAAGTGGTACCTATTTATCTACTTGCATTTGCATGCTTTCGAATTGCTAGGTTGGCGAGAGCTGGAGCTAGTGCAGGAGCTCACTCCGCACGCAGGGCTAGGGATTCGAACCTCCGAACTTCTGATCGACAAGCCTGGCATCTTACCCGCTGAACCACCGTGCCCCTTCAGGTATTTAATAAAGGTAAAGGTACCCCCCGCACATTTGTGCAGTCGTGTCCGACTCTAGGGGCCGGTGCTCATCTCCGTTTGTTAGCCAAAGAGCCAGCGTTGTCTGAAGACGCTTCCACGGTCATGTGGCTGCATGACACGCGCGGAACGCTGTTACCTACCCACCGAAGTGGTACCTATTCATCTACTTGCATTTGCATGCTTTCGAATTGCTAGGTTGGCAAGAGCTGGAGCTAGTGCGGGAGCTCACTCCGCACGCAGGGCTAGGGATTCGAACCTCCAAACTTGCGATGGACAAGCCTGGCGTCTTACCCACTGAGCCACCACGCCCCTCAGGTATTTAATAGCACCTACCAAAATGGGGCAAAATGCTCCAGTGGTGCAAACCAGCTGGGAAATTTGAATTGTTTCTCTCTTGGGGGCCAGCCCAGTTCTCTGTATTAATTAATACACTCTCAATTTTTGCTGCAAGGAATTGGAATGGGGTTTTGTGCTCTAGGAGTAAAAAAGGTGCTTTTCTATGGTTAGCTGGTGGTAATGGGATTTAGAGTCCCAGCACATCTGGAAGCATAAGTGTCAGGGTGTAAATCAGGGGTGGGCAACGTCTGGCCCACGGGCCATATAAGGCCCGCGAAAGCAATTGATCCGGCCCGCGGCAGCGGGGTGATGGCAGCGGGCACGGTGGCAGGCATGGCGGCAGCGGGCGCGGCAGCGGGCATGTGGCGGGCGCGGCAGCCGTGGGCACAGCAGCGGACGTGGTGGGGGCAGGCGCGGCAGGCATGGCACCGGGCATGGCGGCCACCCAGTGCGCGCAATTGGCGCCCGCCTGCAAACCCCGCCCCCTTCCGCGCGATTGGCTCCAGCCCGCAAACCCTGCCCCCTGGCCCTCTAGTGATGTGATAAATGTCAAAATGGCCCTTGGGATAAAAAAGGTTCCCCACCCCTGGTGTAAATGATGCAAATTCCATATTTATCTCGTCATGATGTCATCCTGCAAATGGCATGGATTATATCAGTGTTTCTCAACCTCAGCCACTTGAAGATGTGTGGACTTCAACTCCCAGAATTCCCCAGCCAGCATTTCATACTAGGGAATTCTGGGAGTTGAAGTCCACACATCTTCAAGTCACCGAAGTTGGGAAGCCCCGCCATAAAGGATGTGTGAGCACCAGCATTGTGGCTTGTAAAGGGGGGTTATGGCTTAGCATGCTCTTTCAGCCCAGCCTACTGTGGTTTATTCAGCAAACTAGGGATGAGGCATGGCTAAGCACAGCGCAGGCCATCTTCTGGCCACGAGAGCCCTGAGTCACAACAGAGCCTGAGCTTGGCCCCACAATGCATCGCGCTCCCATTCAATCGTCCTCAGCCCGCCATCCACTCCCGAAGATCTGATTGGCTCCGAACGGGAGCGCGCGAGGAGGGAGGAGAAGAGGCAGCGAGGGAGGAGCAGACCAGCAGGGCAACTTCTCAGTTGGCGAGTAGAGCCAGCCAATCCTCGGCGGCCGCCCCGCCCCACCTTTCCTGCCATTGGCCTCCTCATCTACCTGGGTCCTGCCACGGATCGGGCTTTCTGATTGGCTGCTTGATTCCAAGGGGAGGGCAGGCCGCGGGGGTGTAGTAGTATTTGAGGATTGGTTGAGGCCTCACCTGGCGAGCTTCCCGATTGGCTGAACGGGCCTCGCAGGCACGCCCATTGGCCGCCCCGCCCCGTGTGTGCCGCCCTATTGGTTGTGGCCGCCCGGCCCGGTATCCGGGTAAGATGGCCGCAGTCGGAGAGTGCTCGTTCTCTGTTCCGTGGAATTCGGTGTCTCTCACTCACGTCGAGTATCTAGCAGGTAAAAAACGATCTTTCTGCTTCGTGGGTGGCCTTTAACTTCAGGGAGGCCTGAGGGACTTGAGGCGGAAGCTGCCAAATAGTGAGCCATTGATGAGCGGCGTGCGTGTGCGCATGCGTGTTGGGGCGGCGACGCTGCTACTAGCACATAGGGAGCCGCTGGCTGCCGTAGTGCACATGCGCGTACCTCTTGGGCTTTGCCTTACTAGTACACAGCCTGGAAATTGGGGCGGGGGTGTCTTTCTTCCTCCGTCCCCCTCCCCCTTGCAACTGCTTCCCGGGTCTTTTGTAGGCCGTCCTCTCTTCCTATCCCTCGGCTGTCGGGCTTGGCTTGGTTAAGCCATGGCTCTGCCCCTTAGGGAAAAATCACTTTGTTGCATCAGATACCCCAATTTTGCACAAGTTGCAGCTTGTGATGCTTTGCACAAGTTGCAGCTTGTGATGCTAGAACAGTGTTTCTCAACCTTGGCAACTGGGCATGCTGGCTGGGGAATTCTGGCAGTTGAAGTCCACGTATCTTAAAGTTGCCAAGGTTGAGAAACTCTGGGCTACATGGTGCATGGACTACGTCCCTTATGCCCCAGCCAACTCAAGGCCAGGGATTAGCCCATTGGACACCCTACCTTTACACTGGCAACAACTTTGCAAATTTTCAAGTAAAGGGCGGCTTGCTTATTTTTACAACATGCCCCCCTTTCCTCCAGGAGCTCAAAGTGGTGTTTCCCCATTAACCTCCCTCCAATTTTTCCCATACCAACAACAATCCTGCAGACTAAGTTGGGCCAAGAGAGTGGGACTGCCCCAAATTGCCAGTGAGGGGCCAAGGATGGATTTGCACCATGGCCAAACCTCTTGACCATGACCCCCCACTGGCATTGGTGTTAATGACGATAAGCTGTTTTCTTCGCACAACCCTAACGCTGGTTTCATAAAACACGACTTTGCTCCCATAATGTGCTGTGCCAAAATGTAAACGACGGGGGGGGGATGTCCCGCCTGATTCATACAATGTGCTAAGAAAGGGGAATAGGATTGCCACAGCACCCTGCCAAACTCCTCAACCCACTTTTATCCCAGTGGCCAAACTGGCCAAGCTTGAAAATCACGCTGCTTTTGTTGTGTATTTATTTAAGCCGCTGAAGTGCAGGCAATACACACAGCTCTAAATCCACTTGAATCCTCCTCTTTCAAGAACCTTTGGATAGTTCAGCTCAAGAGAATGGCTGAGTTGACACAACACACTGAACCACAAACCAGCCAACCAAGTTTTAGCTTACATGTACCAAGACCCAACCTTGTGGTTAATAGTTTGTCATGTGAATCAAAGCAGTTGAGTTCCCCCTGCACGTTTGTGCAGTCGTGTCCGACTCTACGGGGCCGGTGCTCATCTCTGTTTGCTAGCCGAAGAGCCAGCGCTGTCCGAAGAAGCTTCCACAGTCATGTGGCCGGCATGACGTGCGCGGAACGCTGCTACCTTCCCACCGAAGTGGTACCTATTCATCTCCTTGCATTTGCATGCTTTCAAATTGCTAGGTTGGCAAGAGCTGGGGCGAGTGCGGGAGCTCACTCCGTCACGCGGCACTCGGGTCTCGAACCTCCGAACTTGCAATCTTCCGTTCGACAAGCCTGGCGTCTTACCCGCTGAGCCACCACGCCCCTGACTAAACCAAGGTTCAATTAAGCATTGATAAACCTGTCATATCAGTGTAAATCAGTGGCTTGCTCTGAATCATCATGAATGAATGAATGGGAATTTCAAGCTGTGGCTCCTAATCTACACTCTTGCCTAACCTGGCATCTCTTACCTATATTGGATTGGCACCTACATTCCTTAGATTGTGTCTGTTATAAAGCAATGTGTCATCTCTCTCTTTTGAAATTCCTGATTATTTTAATCCCTTCATGAAGCCGTATTTGGGGCGTTGCGCTGTTGGATTCAGATTTGTTATCATTAGAATGTTTTATCTTATTGGGAGCTTGTTCTCCCCCTCACTGAGCCAAGTCTGAAATCAGACACAGTGCAGGGGAGTTATGACAAGGCCAACCTTCTAGTTTTTATTGGAGAGGAGGTCAGATTTTGACAAAAGCAGCCGATCTCCTCCCTTGCAACCTAATTTTTATAACTGAAATTTTGTTCCCAAACCGCTGTTCCCTCAAGTAAAGTAAAAAAAAAAAAAAAGCCCTCTCCCCATCCTTGAGATATTAGCACTTTGGAGACATGAGTAGGATGGTACATAACAGAACCAGAGATGGATGGAAATTGAATGACTTGAAAATGTATTTGTTCTTGGCGCCAGCGTGGTCAGGGCTAAGCGAATCACAAAAGGGTTTGCAGACCCCGAAATTCCATGGATCAGCAAAAAAGACACACTCTGGTTTCTCTTCAGATCGTATATATCTTTCTCCTGCTACAAGAGCAGAAATAGTCTCTGGGGCAGCGCAGAGTGCGTTTTCCTTGGTCAGCTCCCCAAAGCAGCCGCTCGCCTCGGGGAACGGAGTGCAGGGTTTTTCGTAACGGGGCGTGGCATTTCCCAGCAGAACTCTGCTTTGGCACCCTTTGCTTTTCTTCCTTTCCAGGCAATGAGCGCTGTGGGAGTTTGGCGCATTGTAGCAATAAAAAAGAAGCCCATGTATTATTTATCTCCTCTGATATTTAGCTGCCTCCTCTCAGGTTTCTTGAATTCTGCCGGGTTGCTTAATGCCTGCAAGCTGCGTGGAGTCAACAATTTTGTGTGTGTGCTCGTCTCAAGTCACATTAGCCGGTCTCCTAGTTTCGAGTTGAAAAGTTGGGTAGAGATGGAGTTGTTGAGAGCTGAGGGTCAGTCCCCCTGTCTTACATGGCTTAAACAAAGCCACCTTTGTTTGCAGGAAGATCGAACTATAAATGAAACTGCAAAGCCATCCCGGGTTCTTTTGAGCATCGTAACTTATCAGAGGCCATGCATGGCGTGCAGAAGATTTTAAGTTCATTCTCCAGCATTTCCAGATAGGGTTTAGCACAGCCTTTCTCAACCTTTTGACCCTGGAGGAACCCTTGAAATATTTTCCAGGCCTCGGGGAACCCCTGCACATTCAGGCTCAAGTATAGACCGGAAGTTACAAAATTATTATATTCGTTTCATGGGTAGGTCTGTCTATATGCATTCACAGTGTTCTTAAACTAAAAATAAAGAATGGAACTGACCTCTTTCATGTGAAGTTGCCCGAAGTTGAAATAATTTTTTAAATAAATCGTGATCTCCCAGGGAACCCCTAGTGACCTCTTGCGGAACCCTAGGCTTCCACCGAACCCTGGTTTAGGAGAAAAAACTCTTTCTGAAAGGAGGCCAGAAGCCAGTCTCTGAAGCTGGCCCACGGTCAAACTCCTGAGAAGCCGCCTTCAAACCAGCGCCCTTCCAATCATTTGATAACAACACCCATCAGCCACACGGCTAGCCCAGTTGCCTTAGAATTGAGCAGGATGTGTGAACTTGGTTGACAACTGCCCTTGAAAATGGTTCAGAATGCTGTAGGAAGAGTAATGACTGGAACTGGACATTATGAACATACTACACCCACCTTATATGCTCTTCTCTGCTATGCAGTTGGTCTCTGGTCCCAATTCAAAGGGCTGGCATTAACCTGGTATTACGGCTTGGGACCACAATAGCTGTACAAATGTTCTTCCTGTCTATTCCCACCAATACCTTGAGAACATCTGCAGAAACTGGCCTCTAGGCAGATCCCTGAATGAGAATTTTGTCCGATTTCCGGCTCTTGTACATACTGCTGGGAAAGGCTGGGTATGACAGGCCGCGTGCCCATAAATACAATGGTAAATCAAGGCCCTCCATCACATCCTGTCTACGCATGGTTGGCAACCAGATGCGTCCAGATGGTCCCAGCCTCCCAAAGGGGAGTTGCCCCTTTCCTTTGAGGCTGGATTCTTGCCTCAAGGTAAAGCTGGCTTAGTGTGTTGTTCAGAGCCAGCTGTAGACCACGGTTGACGGTGCAGCCGCAGGTTAGGCGAACTCAACCCTTCTGCAGCACCGTAGCACTTTTTAGCGTCTTGCGGCCATGGTAGTTATGGTTCTGCAAGCTGCCGCCTGGGACGTTTGTTGTGGTTGTGTCTGGTGTGAGTTTAATTTGACGTTGAGGAAAGGAGACTGTTCGTAATTTGCTCCTTATCAATTCTCTTAATGGACCCCCGAGTTTTGGTATATCATTTTGCAAAATCACGGGTTCAGAATTTGTTCAGTGGCCGTACAAATAAGTTAAAGGTAAAGGTTCCCCCCGCACAGTTGTGCAGTCGTGTCCGACTCTAGGGGCCGGTGCTCATCTCCGTTTGTTAGCTGAAGAGCCAGCGCTGTCCGAAGACGCTTCCGCGGTCATGTGGCCGGCATGACGCACGCGGAATGCTGTTACCATCCCACCGAAGTGGTACCTATTCATCTACTTGCATTTGCATGCTTTTGAATTGCTAGGTTGGCAAGAGCTGGGGCGAGTGCGGGAGATCACTCCGTCACGCGGGGCTAGGGATTCGAACCTCCGAACTTGCGATCTTCCGATTGACAAGCCTGGTGTCTTACCTGCTGTTCTCAGACAAATTAATCATCTGTTTAATGTTTTCCAGTACAAACTGTTAAGGGCCACAAATAACACTATAGGCAACAGTGGAACCAAAGCATTCTTCCCCCCAATTGCAAAAACTAAATAATTGAAAAACGGCGACTATGTTCATCTAGAATCCTTTTTTCTCTCTCCCCTGCTTCTCGCTGGGGAGTGAAGCAGGATGCCTTACAGAGAACATAATGCCAAGGCAGAATATTGAATAGCATTGTGGTTTGCAAGCTGTGGTGTGAAGCGTAGTGAACATCTGAGGGCCAGCGTGCTGCCTGACTCCAGTTCCTTGTGATTTTGCTACGCAAGTTTGTTTTCGCCGCTCTGGGTTTCGTTTCATGGAAGGCTCACACTTCCTGCACTTAGCGTGTATTTCGTAGCTAGGCACGACAGATGTGTCGTGGCTTCTGGCTAAGTTCGCTCATTGGCGTAGGGTAACCTTCGGTGTGCATTAGCAGAAGGCTTCACAAGACAGTAGCTGGAAGCAGAGTCACTTTGCAGGCCAGATGTGGCGTTGGAAGCAGTTTTGTTTTGACGGTTAAAACCGACAAGTGGACAGTATTTCTGCTCCTGTACATCTGGCTCGTGGAAGCTGAAAGCTGTTTTGGCTGCTTTGGCCGGACCAATGACCGGTGGTTGTTAGGAGCGCTTAATAACCTTGGCACAGGGCAAACAGAAACATCCAACTGGAAATTCCACATTCCCCTTTCTGTGGTTCGCTGCTAAGACTCCTGCAGTGACTGATAATTCAGCTGCCAACTTGAAGGGAAGCTGCTGTGGAGCTGATTTACTCCTTGGATGTGAGACGAGGTGTTGTATCATAATTAATTTTCTAGAATTAAACTGATGTGGAGTGTAATTCACCAGGAAGATTCATTGGCTTCATACATCACGCCGAGGCATGCTTCGTTTCACCACGTTTTGCCGAAGTCCAGTTGGCTGGGGTTGTATGTGTAATAAGCTGCGATCCATAGTTTCAACCCACAGCGGCTGAGTTTATACAACATGCTAAGTGAAAAGCGGCGGAGAAAAACGTGCTCAGGCTAGAACTTTTATCTCTCCTGTGCTGGTATTTATAATTGCAGGGTTTTTAGAAATTTCATGGGGGGGCATTCTTTTTTAAACTACAGGTAGTCCTCGACTTGCAACCATTCATTTAGCGATCGTTCGAAGTTACAATGGTGCTGGGAAAAGTGACTTACGGCCAGTCCTCACACTTAACGACCGTAACAGCTTTCCCCGCAGTCAGATAATCAAAATGTATTTATGGCCGTTTCAGCGTCCTGGGGTCATGTGATTGCCATCTGAGAACTTCCCAGCCGGCTTCCAACAAGCAGAGTCAATGAGAGGAGCCGGATTTGCTTAACAACCACGTGATTCGCTTAACGACCACAGCAAAAAAGGTTGTAAAATCAGGTGTGACTCACTTAACAACTGCCTTGCTTAGCAATGGAAGTTCAGGTCCCAATTGTGGTCATAAGTCAAGGACTATTGTATTCCTCTGCTGTCCTGATGCAATTCACGTGCGAGATAGGATCTCTGCTGAGAAGCAGAATCAACAGAATTTGCTTCTAGGTATGTATCAGACTAGGGGCATGGTGGCTCAGCGGGTAAGACGCCAGGCTTGTCGATCGGAAGGTCGCAGGTTTGGAGGTTCGAGACCATAGCCCTGCATGACAAAGTGAGCTCCCGCACTCGCCCCAGCTCTTGCCAACCTAGCAATTCGAAAGCATGCAAATGCAAGTGGATGAATAGGTACCACTTCGGTGGGAAGGTAACAGCGTTCCGCGCGCGTCATGACCGCGGAAGCATCTTCGGACAACGCTGGCTCTTCGGCTAACAAACGGAGGTGAGCACCGGCCCGTAGAGTCGGACACGACTGTGCAGGGGAAACCTTTACCTTTTTATGTATCAGTGAAAGGCCACAGCACAGATAGTTTTCATCGTCTGTTTTTCAAGCTTCTTTCCTTTCTACATCATCTGCTTTTAAGCAGCGGGGTGATGGTGGAGCAGAAGCTACAGAGCGGTCGCTGGCTGGCCCCTTCTCGGCTGGATTTACGTGTCGAGCCAAGCAAGCGTGTGATGTGCTTAGCTGGGGTTCAGCACGTTGTGCCGACCCATCAATTGGGAGCGGTAAACCTGGGTTTAGGGCACAGTGTGGTTGTGTGAACCCAGCCAGTTGAGGCTTATTCCACCAATCCTGGTTAAGGAAACCTAGCTGATACGGGAGCCATGGAGCAACACCACTGGCCACCTTAGGGGTGAGGGTGAAAACTGTTTTGCCAAGCCTGTAGCTTGAATCATGTCAACTGGATTTCTATTTTCTCAGTGGAAACGTTTCGCTCCTTATCCAAGGAGCTTCTTCAGTCTGAGCAAAGTTGGTAAGGGAACCCTAAATACGTTTCTAGGTAGCTGTGTGACCTTACACCTGGGGTCATGGTTATACTGAGATGTTATTTTAAGTCCTTTTATTATCTAAAGGAGGATCGTTAAGATCACCATGCTGCTGTTGAGCTTGTGAAATGGTCTTAATCTTCCTGGGCACAGAAGACAGAGCCGGGAGAAAGATGGGAGAAAGATTGTGCCTGAGGCCCCCACCTCTATTCAAGGAAGGATGGGGGCCTCAGGCACAATCTTTCTCCCATCTTCCTCCCTGCTTTGTCTTCTGTGCCTAGGAAGATTAAGACCATTTCACAAGCTCAACAGCAGCATGGTGATCTTAACGATCCTCCTTTAGATGATAAAAGGACTTAAAATAACATCTCAATATAACCATGACCCCAGGTGTAAGGTCACACAGCTACCTAGAAACATATTTAGGATTCCCTTACCAACTTTGCTCAGACTGAAGAAGCTCCTTGGATAAGGAGCGAAACGTTTCCACTGAGAAAATAGAAATCCAGTTGACATGATTCAAGCTACAGACAATTCCACCTGGATGACTGAGAACCTTCATAGACATGTTTTGCCAAGCGACTGAAGTCCTGTGCCGAACTATCTCACATCCGAAGGATCCGCCACAAGCTGACTTTCAGAGAGGAAGTGGCGGTGGTGTCAGGGGGTCTGGGAGAAGGATGTGGTTTGGTTTCCATTCATGGACGCGCTTCATTTCATACTGGGCAAAGCTACTGTGGTAAACCACACTTTTTGGTCTGGTTTTAGGGGGAAGCTGCGCTTGGTCTATCTTTGAATCTTCCCGTACACAAAGGAATCTTACTATGACGTGTTAATCTGTGCATCAGTTGCATGTCAAGGTTCAGGCTACAAGAATAAAAGTGATACTCCATGACCTTCGAGACTAGGTGGAGGTTGGAAACAATTTGGGGGCGGGGGAGAATGTGAATCTTAAATCCTTGCCTCTCTATTGCTTTTTCTCAAAACAAAGAGTTTGTAGTTTGTAGATATACAAACAAAGAGTTTGTATATCCCTCACTTTGTCAAGTTGAATCCAAATTTTGAAGTCTGTACAGGTAGCCCTCACTTAACGGCCACAATTGGGACCGGAATTTTGGTTGCTAATTGACACGGTCATTAAGCGAATCTGACCCAATTTACGACCTTTTTTGCGGTAGTTGTTGAGTGAATCACCGCGAGCGTTAAGTGAACTATGTGGTCATTAAGTGAATCACACGGTTCCCCATTGATTTTGCTTGCCAGAAAATGGTGATCACATGACCATGGGATGCTGCGACGGTCATAAGTGTGAACCGGTTATCAAGCATCCAAATCGTGATCATGTGACCTCGGGGACGCTGCAACAGTCGTAAGTGTGAGGACTGGTCGTAAGTCGGTTTTTTCCAGTACCGTTGTAAGTCCGAACCATCACTAAACAAATGGTTGTTAAGCGGGGACTGCCTGTACCTGAACTTGAACACATGTCATGCTGATCTCCCTTTTCCCAGGTTTTCTTACACAATACAGCAGTGTTTCTCAACCTTGGCCATTTTAAGATGTGTGGACATGCTGGCTGGGGAATTCTGGGAGTTGAAGTCCACACATCTTAATATGGCCAAGGTTGAGAAACACTGCAATACAGTATATCACTCAGAAGGAAAGCATGCAGTCGCATTCAAGAAAAAATATTTGCAACGAGGCATACATCAGAAACGGGACTGAACGTTCATGCATGTTTAAAGCAAGATGTATAAATCAATGAGGTAGCATAATCGAATGAACTGAAGATTGAATTTGTTCAGTTCCTCGTTATTTTTTTTCCAAGCTAAACAGTCCTATGGCCCCAAAGTGGAGGCGATAAAATGCCCCATGGAAATCACATCCAGAATTCAAGCGGTAGGCAGAGCCACTGTTGGAAGACTTTTGCCCTATTTCCAGCTGAAAACGTGGCAAGGGTGGACGACATCAATCTGGTGCCAGGGAGTTCCGTAAGGCTTGTGAAAGCATGGCTGTTAAGCAGCAAGTCCCCAGGAAAGAACGCAAGCCCTTTTCGGCACACTTTGATCTCTCTGCCTCCCTTCCAGGTGACTTCACTGGCAATTTCCTCGCCTACGTGAGCCTCAGTCCCATTTTCATCATAGTTGGCTTCCTCACCCTCATTGTTTTCAAGAGAGAGCTGCACACGGTAAGTCAGCTTTGCTCCTAGGACGTTTTCCCTTCGATCTCGACCAGGGTTCCCCAGAGTGATCATTATCGATCCCCAAGAGTCAGTGGGACTATTCAAGGGGTCGTTGTTGTCGTTACTGTTGTTATTATTATTCAGAGTTTTTTCTTAATCTGTTCAATCGTGTCCGATTCTGGGAGACTGCCTGGACCAATCCCTGCAGTTTTCTTGGCAGGTTTTTCAGAAGTGGTTTGCCATTGCCTCCTTCCCAGGGCTGAGGGGGATTGACTGGCCCAAGGTCACCCAGCCGGCTTTCCTGCCTAAGGCGGGACTAGAACTCTCTGTCTCCTGTTTTGCCATTGGCTCCTTCCTAGGGCTGAGAGAGAGCGACTGGCCCAAGGTCACCCAGCTGGCTTTCCTGCCTAAGGCGGGACTAGAACTCTCAGTCTCCTGGTTTGCCATTGGCTCCTTCCTAGGGCTGAGAGAGAGTGACTGGCCCAAGGCCACCCAGCCGGCTTTCGTGCCTAAGGCGGGACTAGAACTCTCAGTCTCCTGGTTTGCCATTGGCTCCTTCCTAGGGCTGAGAGAGAGCGACTGGCCCAAGGTCACCCAGCCGGCTTTCCTGCCTAAGGCGGGACTAGAACTCTCAGTCTCCTGGTTTGCCATTGGCTCCTTCCTAGGGCTGAGAGAGAGTGACTGGCCCAAGGCCACCCAGCCGGCTTTCGTGCCTAAGGCGGGAATAGAACTCTCAGTCTCCTGGTTTCTAGCCTGGTGCCTTAAGCACTACACCAAACTGGCTGTCATTAGTTAAAGTAGTATTTATTAAATTATTTTTGTATAATAAATGAATGGGGGTCGATTAACAATCTGAAGCTTCACGAAGGGGTGGATGAGCTGAAGCATTAGGGGCCGTCTGATCTAGACCCTTAGGAGAAACTCAAGTATATTTGTTGACTTAAATGTTACAGAATGCAACCAATAAACGATAGGTTTAATTATATTGGCTCTCATGCAGATGGTCAGTCTGATTTTGAATCTCCCTTCTCTTTTGTAGATCTCTTTCTTCGGCGGGCTGTGTTTCAGTGAAGGTGTAAATTGGTTAATCAGGAACGTTGTCCAGGAACGGAGGCCTTGCCCAGGTAGAGCAATGCTGGTGGAAGAAGTCACCACCAGTTGCACACGCTGTGTGGATGCAGATAACGTGGTCTCCTGGCGTCTGCTAGAAGCCACGATGACGTCAAAATGAGAGCATGTGTGGAGTGGCATCATCATGCAAATGACACGAATTCCATTCATTAAAGCAGGGGTGGGGAACCTTTTTTCTGCCAAGGGCCATTTGGATATTTATAACTGGGGACCGGAGTGGGGTGGGGGGGCGGGGTTTCTGGGATTTCTGCGGACCAGGGGCCGGAGTTTGCGGGCGGGAGCCAATCACAAGCACTGGGGGCCGGAGTTTGCGGGCGGGAGCCAATCACGTGGAAGGGGAGGGGTTTGTGGGCGGGAGCCCCGTGGGCCTTATACGGCCCACGGGCCTGACGCCCACCCCTGCATTAAAGCGTGCCGTCTGCACAATGCAAAACGAAACAAGTGTGTGTTTTCCGCAATGCAGATTGTCCCAAGCGTGTCATTGTGCAAGGATGCTACACCATGTGTGTTGTAATTTTTCCCCATGGATGTGTTTGGTCCATTGCCATTAATTTGAGAATTGTCCTATGTTGAGTGGAATGAGAAGTGTATTTGTATATTTCTTTATATTTTTTAAAGAATAAATTAAACATACAGTAAGTACATATGGAAATAAAATAGAAGAAGAACAGATGGACCTTTTAGTGGTATCAAGCATTTGGCCTTCTTCCCATTAAAATAAGATAACTAGAAAGAGGATCAAAGGCAATAGGGAAGCCCCATCTTGAATATAATTGCAGGTCATGAGACACGTATCCATTTGTGAAGATTCAGCCTCACCCCCTTTTTCCTTGCAATTAACCTAGATCAGAAAGTGCGTAAGAATCTTGCTTTCTTAATTGTGAGGATCGTAGCTGTGAGGATCGTAGCCTTATTTCCATTCGTAACTTTCTGTGAGGATTGTAGCCTTAAATCCCAATATCAGTAACTTTCACCAAGAGCCACTTCAGCCAAAAGGAAAAGCTGTTTATTAGAACAAGTATGCATACTGTAAATCCAAGTTGAAGTCACGAATGAAAATTCCCACTCAAAGTTACAATTAAATCATGTCCAGCCCCTAAGATTCCAACCCCCTTCCAGCATCATCAGCCATTCAGTACTTTTCCTCTCAAACGGCACTGGCACCCCCTTCGTGTACAACTCGCAGACACTCCCAGATGATGACAACAGTTCTGACCTTGACCGTCTGCTTCCTTCTGCTTTCCTAACGGCTGCACTGGAATGTGTCTAATCCACCTCCTCTTCCCGTGTCTATTCTAACTTACATCTCTAACCCCTACACGTGTCTACCCATTACCTAACTGGCAGGATTTGGAATTCGAATCCAGTTGTCTGCTGCATTCGCAATCCACATCCTAACAGCTGCTGTAAAGGGCTGACAGTAAATTTTCACAAAGAAGTTTAATTCCCATGTTTTCCTTCTTGAATCCAGAAATTTAAGTTCTATGGCTTTCTAAGATGGTCCAATAAATTGCAATGAGAATAACTTTTAACATTCACGGATAATGAACATACCATCTGTTAAATATTACTTCCATGTAATCGTCCCAACAACTGGAAAATGCAAAGAAAATTGGCTTTGCTTCTCCAGCCCTAATCCTGATCCTCATGATATTTTACTGAATTTGAGCAAATTGTTTCCATTCTAAGTTTGCCTTTGAAAGGCCAGCTGGGACACTGCAAAAGATCTGTTTTTGTGTTTGTGCATATTCCAATCTTAATTCAGCCTTTTTGTTTTGCTGAGTTATAATCCCCTAGTTTGTTATTGTAGGGAAAATAGGAGGTATTTATAAATAATATAGAATAATAGGATTAGGTATGGTTGCTGCCTTTAGTTGACCAAAATACATAAAAAAAGATGGGATAAAAATATAATAATAATTTATTGGTGCATAACACACCAGATTTAACTGTGGTTGAAAAGAAGAAAGGGTGGATAATCGATGTGGCAACACCAGGGGATAGCAGAATAGAAGACAAAGAATTGGAGAAGATCATAAAGGATCAAGATCTGAACATTGAAGTTGAAAGATTATGGCACAAACCGGCCGTGGTGGTCCCAGTGGTTATCGGCACGCTGGGTGCCATTCCAAAAAGCCTTGGACGGCCCTTAGAAAATCTGCGCGTCGGCAAAATTTCCATCTGCCAGTTACAAAAGGCCACCCTGCTTGGATCCGCACATACACTGCGCCGATACATTACGACGTCCCAGGTCCTTGGGAAGAACTTGATGCGAATGAAGGCCAACACCAGCTAAAGAACGGGCAGCCGTGATTTCACGTTGTGAATAATAATAATAATAATAATAATATTGACATTCCCTTAATAAAGCCTACCAGTTTATTACAGTTCAGGTAGATTCAGCACTTGATGGCTTTATGCTTTCTGTAATGCGAGGTTTCCTTCCAAGCCATCATTCCCCAATATTTAATAACAAATGTGCTGTGGAGAAGGAAGGAAAGAAGATACCGCTTGACATTTCTATCGTAGCAGCTGGAAATCGCAAATGCTGAGCTGGGCCTTTAAGACCATCTGGTCCTCACAGCGCCTTTCCCATGCCAGGAAGAAGAACAGCTTTAAAACAAAAATCAATTAAAATTTCATTGATTGGTACTGCTCGCTAACCTCCATGTTTTCTTCTGGTCTCCACAGAAGCCCACCCGTCTGTTTATTCAAAGTACGCAATGCCTTCCAGCCACTCTCAATTTATGTGGTTTTTCTCCGTCTATTCTTTCCTCTTTCTTTATTTAAGGTGAGTAGCGTTTTTGTCAATCGGCGTGGGTGGGATGTTTTTGATTTTCTGCCTTATCCAGGCAGAGATACATACACGCAGAAGAAGCCCATAGACATATATACATAGTGGAAAGAAAAACTGTTCCTTTTCC
Source organism: Charina bottae (assembly GCA_023362775.1). NCBI lineage: Eukaryota > Metazoa > Chordata > Lepidosauria > Squamata > Charinaidae > Charina > Charina bottae. Next base: position 951,333 of record JALMGJ010000046.1, on the reverse strand, counting down.
TTTTTAATTCGGTTGGATTCTCGGTAGCAGGATCTGATCCTGTGTGGAACAGGGATGATTTAGCACTTTCCCTCTTCTTGGGTATGTGGAAAGCGAGGTTTTTAGACATTTTTGGAGCCAAGTAGTTTGGCTCCAAAAAAATCTGTTTTTCTTGAGTTTGGTTGAATCCTGGGATACTCAGAAAGAAACCAGTATTTATAACTTAAATTCTGACTGAAGCATTTTCTGCTTAACGTGCTAGAAAAGTTGGGCAGGCAGTATTGGTGTGGTCAACAGAAACTGCCCCCCCAACTCACATTTTTGTACGCTTGTCTTCTCCATCAATGAAATGCAGCCTGATGTAGTCAGAGAGCCAAACGAGAACCAAGCATAGCATAGCCTACCTCGCAGGACTGTTGAGAAGATAAACGTGCAGGAAGGATAATCTGTGCTGAGCTCCTTGAAGGAAAAGCAAGATAAAAAGTGGACATTACTGTATGTGAAGTCATCTTCCTTTGCCTAGGGGAGGCTCCAAACAGCCAATCAGTCATGTAAAGATAATCCCAAATCATTGGGCATTTCCCTAGTCCTGGAAGGAATGAAGAACATTTCCAGATTTAATTTCAAACTAGACAAGCCCTGACTTGTTGGGTCATTGTTTCGGAGATATTTCCTTACCCCAGGGGTCGGCAAACTTTTTATCCCGGGAGCCATTTTGGCATGCTCGTGCACATTTTGAAATGCTTGAGAGCCAGGGGGCGGGGTTTGCGGGCGGGGGCCAATCGCGTGGAAGGGGGCGGGGTTTGCGGGCGGGAGCCAATCGCATGGAAGGGGGCAGGGTTTGCGGGCGGGAGCCAATCACGTGGAAGGGGGCGGGGGGCTCACAGAGGGCTCACGGTGGGAGGGAGCGCAGCCAGCGGCTCCGCGAACCCGGCCAGGCCGCCCCACCGGGAGTGGCGGAGAAAGAGCTGCCACCCTCCGTCCGGCAGGACGGGCGCGGGAGAGCGGAAGGCTGCGCCCTCTCCACCGGGCGGGATCCGCGCCAAGGGGAAGCGCTGGGAACCAGCGGCGGAGGTTGGCCGGCTCCTAGAGGCGCGGGTCCCGCCCAGTGAAGAGGGCGCAGCCTTCCGCTCTCCCGCGCCCCAGGTTTTGAGCCGGGCAGAGCGGAGAAGTTGCCCGCGGCAGCCGCTCTAGGAGCTGGCCAACCTCCGCCGCTGGTTCCCACTGGTGCGGCATCAGTGCTTCTGGGTTCTTGCGCAACACACTTGGGGCCCCCAGGCAACACAGTATTGCGCCCCTTCAGGCCCGTCTCTCCGAGGGGGGCGGCGGGAGGGAACTCCCTGTCCAAGGGGAAGCGCTGGGAACCAGCGGCGGAGGTTGGCCGGCTCCTAGAGCGGCTGCCGCGGGCAACTTCTCTGCTCTGTCCGGCTCAAAACCTGGGGCGCGGGAGAGCGGAAGGGCGTGCCCTCTTCACCGGGCAGGACCCGCGCCAAGGGGAAGCGCTGGGAACCAGCGGCGGAGGTTGGCCGGCTCCTAGAGCGGCTGCCGCGGGCAACTTCTCCGCTCTGCCAGGCTCAAAACCTGGGGCACGGGAGAGCGGAAGGGCGCGCCCTCTTCACCGGGCAGGACCCGCGCCAAGGGGAAGCGCTGGGAACCAGCGGCGGAGGTTGGCCGGCTCCTAGAGCGGCTGCCGCGGGCAAGTTCTCTGCTCTGCCCGGCTCAAAACCTGGGGCGCGGGAGAGCGGAAGGGCGCGCCCTCTTCACCGGGCGGGACCTGCGCCAAGGGGAAGCGCTGGGAACCAGCGGCGGAGGTTGGCCGGCTCCTAGAGCGGCTGCCGCGGGCAACTTCTCTGCTCTGTCCGGCTCAAAACGGGCGCGGGAGAGCGGAAGGGCGCGCCCTCTTCACCGGGCAGGACCCGCGCCAAGGGGAAGCGCTGGGAACCAGCGGCGGAGGTTGGCCGGCTCCTAGAGCGGCTGCCGCGGGCAACTTCTCTGCTCTGCCCGGCTCAAAACCTGGGGCGCGGGAGAGCGGAAGGGCGCGCCTTCTTCCCCGGGCGGGACCGCGCCTCCTTCCCTGCGGGCGGGCGAGGCAGGGACAGAAGGGGAGTCGGAGGGGCTCCCTCTCCGGCCTCTGCGCCCCTTCAGGCCCATCTCTCCGAGGGGGGCGGCGGGAGGGAACTCCCTGTCCAAGGGGAAGCGCTGAGAACCAGTGGCGGAGGTTGGCCGGCTCCTAGAGCGGCTGCCGCGGGCAACTTCTCTGCTCTGCCCGGCTCAAAACCTGGCCAACGCCCCAGCCAGGCCCCCTGCGCTGCCCTGCCGCTCGCGTCCCGGGCCCGCGCCCTCGCCCAGCACCTGGATGCCGCGGAGCAGCGCCATCTCCAGCCGCAGCAGCCCCTGCAGCCGCTCCTGCGCCGCCTCAGACAGCGCCGCGTTCCGGGCCAGCAGCGCCTCCCTGCCGCGCCGGGCCTCGCTCAGTGCGAGAGCCAGGGGGCGGGGTTTGCGGGCGGGGGCCAATCGCGTGGGAGGGGCGGGGGTGAGTTCAGCTGCGGAAGAGCCACACTCAAGGGGCCAAAGAGCCGCATCTGGCTCGCGAGCCGCCATTTCCGACCCTTGCCTTACCCGATTCCTCAATGCCTTCAAGAGAGGCAGAGCTTCTAATGTCCTGCCTTCACTGGAAAAGTTCTTAAAAACTCAGGGAGATATTCAGAGATGGATCTGCCTTGAAAATAGCCCATGTCATTCCTATTGAACTGTATAGCACCTGCAAACATCAGGATTGTAAACACATCGTATTATGTCATAAAACATTTTATGATAACTTTTATGTCATAAAATGTTTTATAAAATTTGTCAAATTTCAGTTCCACGGGAGTCACAGGTCCTGGATTTTGGATGCATTCTGTAAGTTAGCCCATCTGAGGTCCCTTGTACGATGCACCGTTTCACCTAGTTAAAGGTTACACACAGACAAACGGGAGAGTTTTAGTAGTATATGGATAGATTAACATGGCATTTTGTTTCTGTCTGACTCGACCATCCGCTCTGTAATCAACAAAGCCTGGCCTGCATTTTTTTTTTTTGACTCGGTAGCGCCCTTGGAGGAATGTTTTTCAAACTTGGCAACTTTAAAATGTCTGGACTTCAACTCCCAAAATTCTCCAGCCAGCAGCAGGGAATTCTGGGAGTTGAAGTCCGCACATCTTGAAGTCCACACGTCTTCCATTTTCGGTGCTCTCCTTTTTTGCTCTGTTTATCCCCCTCTGGTTAACGGAATCTGAAACCTGACTCAAGGCCCCCTGAAAATTCAACCACGTGTGCGTGCAGGCATCCCGAACCCTTGGAAACATCCTGCAAGTATCCTTGGCAGGGGTATTTTGAATAACAGCCATTTCGCTGCAGTGATCTCACTATGTTTAGATTTAAGCTCTTTCCCTTAAGGTCCAATTTTATTACTAAACATCTCTTTGAAGAGCACTAAAATGAGGCAATCTGAACATGTTGCATCACGCAAGCAAGAAGGGTTTAAGGGAAGAATGGTGTTTATTCCTTGTTTTAAAGCGTAGTTGCGACATGCAAAGAGTCCTTTGATGCCCTGGTTTTCATGACTAAGATGCTGGTTTCTTGATGGCTTAGTGAGAGGTCTTTGTCTCTCTCCTAGAATGCACCAAACCAACAATGCCAGGTTCCTGGACTTACTGTGGAGACACGTGTTGTCTCTCTGCCTCTTAACCGTGGCCCCTCTAGTCTCGTACAGCAGGTACGTTTGGTGTGTTGCGATGATGCCTTTCGATCCCCAGACGGCTGCGGATCAATTGTCTGTCATAATGATAGTGCTATTAAAATAATTTCCTTGGCAGGGGGTGGAAGTTGGAATGAATGGCTGAAGGAAGGAAGAAAGGGAGCTTGGGGGTGGGGGGGCATCAGGCATGCTCCTGTTCAAGGTAGAGTTGACTTAGAAAAGGGTAATATGGCTGCATTCACAAAGCATAGTCGACCTGGGTTTGCACAATACATTGAATCAAAACCAACCAACAGGCTTGAGCTACAGATAGTCCTCGTCCAGCGACCGTTCGAAGTTACAACGGCGGTGAATGAGGGGACTTATGACTGTTCCTCATAGTTGTGGCCATTGCAGCACCCCCGCGGTCACATGATTGCGATTCGGGTGCTTGGTAACCAGCTCGCAATTATGACGGTCACAGCGTCCCGCGGTCCCGTGATCGCCATTTGCTACCTTCCCTGCCGGCTTCTGACAAAGTCAACGGGGAGGCCGGCAGGAAGTCGCAAATGGCGATCACGGGACCGCAGGATACTGCGACCGCGTGGGATCCGCATAACAATGGCAACCAGAACTGCCACAACTGCCGTTGTGAGTCGGCGCGGTCACGTGACGTCGCGCTTTACGGCCGTATCGCTCAGCAACAGAGTTGCCGGTCCCAATTCCCATCATCCGGTGGAGGGAGATGGGCGGTGATAGAAGTTTGATTAATAAATAAATAAAATAAATTAAGCGAGGACTACCTGTATAAGGAAACTAACTAGGATTAAGCCTGACTTAAGTTGTGAGAATGTAGGCTAAGACTTGAGAGTGAGGACTGGGATTCAGCAACTGCTTTTGGGTTATGTGTGAACCCAAGATTTCCCCACCGTGACTGTCTTTGTATAAGAGGGGGAAGATCTGTCGGGCGTTCAAGCTGCAAGGTGCAATAAAACGGAGCTTGTGTAGTCCTTGTGGGATCTGAGCCCGCCCCTGGCCTGACCTACGTCGAAGGGTTGATCAGGTCATCAGCGATCACGTGCTGCCACCAGACACGGTGAATCCATTGCCCGAGGGAACATGTTGTGCCAACTCAGCCAGCCTAACCTTTTCCTGAGCTGTGTTTGTGTAATCCTCTTAACCAGATTAGCGAAAGACCCAGCAAGGGCATTCGCCAATATGTGAGGCTTGATTATGGTATTTCTGTGCAGGTCAAGATCATTCGGCTAGTGTAGGAGAAAAATGAAGCTGGGTCAGAAAAACGGGTTAATTCAATGCCAGGTTAAATCTTTTGAGGTGAGCAGTCACGAAGCGGGAAGGAATCCTCCCTGGTGCCTGTATTTTTGGACGGTTCCATCCTGGAGGGGGAGAGCCCCAGCAAGCCACGATAGCCAACCGATGTGTTTGCTGTGATTACTGAACCGGGCCATCATGGCGTGTTTCCCCACGGAGCGATGCAATCAACTCTGTACTTCGTTGGGGTCACGCATCGCAGTAAGCTGCCTACCCATCCAAAGATGGTGCGTCCAGCAAACCATGGTTAAACAAATGATGGCTTAGTGCTGTAGGTAAACCAGACCTCTGACTGCCTTGATCAATGTTTCTTGACCTCGGCAACTTTAAGATGTGTGGACTTCAGCTCCCAGAACCCCTCAACAGCATGCTGGAGGATTCTGGGAGTTGAAGCCCACGCAATCTTAAAGTTCCTGAAGTTGGGAAACACTGATCTTCATAGTGTGTTCTGGGGGGAAAAGAAGGCTGGGAATGTTGGTGAGAACTTACCTCTTTTCACGAAGAGCTAAACAGATCCCTTGCTTGATTCCTTCTTGATAACTTTTTTTCTCCTCTGGCACTGCAGGGTCTACTTACTGTATCACACCTGGAGTCAAGTTGTGTACGGAGGGCTTATAGGAAGCTTCATGGCTGTCCTTTGGTTTGCCTTCACGCAGGAAATCTTAACGCCCTTGTTCCCAAGGATAGCTGCATGGTAAGATCATCTTTCCCTGCTCTGCCATCCTTTTAAACTAAAAAGCAAAGTGCACATCCCTCTGTGTAGATAGGGGGGATGTGCAAAGTTCATTGATTCAGGAACGGAACATTCCAGATAACGGTGGAATATTCCGGAGAACTCCAAAATATTTCGTTGCCCTCCGGATCACGCCAAAGCTATTCCTGGACCAAGCCGTTCCCAGTTTGGCATTTTCTGGAGTAAAAGGGGAAGCAATTTGAGGCGGTGACCTATCTTGTGTGGAACACCATGACCAGAACGTGCTGAACTGCTTCCAATTTAGAGGATTTCTGGAAACTACCCAGGGCCCCCTGGAATACCATATTTTGGGAGGAGGCCCAGTGTGATCCAGATGGTAACAGAAGGTTCCAGAATCCTCTGGAACGTTCTGTTCCAAGATTGATGCATTTTGCACATCCCTAATAACAAAGCTTTTGGGAGCAGAGTCACTGAAAGCGGGGAATGGCTCCATTTTGAGACATCTTCTAGGAGAAAGGAACATTGCATATAGCTTACTTAGGATACCTTAGGGGACAACAAAAATTGAAGCTATTTTAACACAGAACCTTGTTGGCTGGCTTCACATATTGTACTAAACTCTAAAATGAAGTATTTCACTTTGGCTAAAACCTTAATCACGGCATAATAATAATAATAATAATAATTATTATTATTATTATTATTATTTATTAAACTTGTATGCCGCCCAACTTTCAACAACTCTGGGTGGCTCACCGCAATCAGATAAAGCAATTATAATCAAATCCATAAAACATAACAGATGAAGATTAAAAATGCGACAGACCAGATGGAATGAAGTGAGCCCCATCCAGCGTGGCTTAGTCGTCCGCAGGGTTTAATGTGATGTGTGATTTCAGGATTTAGGACATTAGGACATCCGCGAACCCCAGTCAAGAAAGCTGATTATGATTTGATGTGGCTTCAGCCAGGCGTGGTTTATTAAATTGAGCCGGCAAGCCAGTATTGGAAACCGTGGCTTGGAATGGATTTGCAAACCTGTTTGTGCATAGTTCTGTGCAGTGTCTTGAGTTGACAAAACAACTCAGTGCAGTGTTCAGAGCGACAGGCTTACATATAGATGCTAATTACCGTGATATTTTTCTAGCGTCTAAACAAAATCTGGAGCTGCCTACTAAATCGATGAAAAACAACAGAAGGCAAAATTTGGGCTTGCCAGTTGCTATAATGGAACTTGAATCATGGTCTAAAAACTGCTGGGACTGGTATGTCGTGCTACCTGTGGTTTGCACATTATCTGAAGCCATAAACCCCAGTTTATAAACCACAATTGGCTGGGTTCAGGGAACAAACAAGCCCGCAGTAAACTATAGCTTACTGCAGTGTTTCTCAGCCTTGGCAACTTTAAGATGGGTGGACTTCAACTCCCAGAATTCCCCAGCCAGCATGGTTGCTGGGGAATTCTGGGAGTTGAAGTCCACCCATCTTAAAGTTGCCAAGGCTGAGAAAGACTGGCTTAATGGAATGTGTGTAATAAATGTGATTTTGATGGGATGTTTCTGTTGAGCCTTGAATTTCAAGGCTTGGTGAACAGTTTGTTTGTCACAATAAAGCTGTTCTGCATTCTATCTTGAGTTAAATTATTCCCATATTGTGCTGATCCAGTGGAAGTAGAAGTTAAAGATAAGGATTTGGCTATGTTGGAGCTAACTTACTTTCCTATCTTGTCTTTCTCCCGCTCCCCACCGCCTACCTTCCCTGCTCAACCTTTTTTTTTCTTTTAGGCCGTTGTCCGAGTTTTTCTTAATCCGAGACACCAGCCTCATCCCCAATATCTTATGGTTCGAATATACAGTGAGCAGAGCAGAAGCCAGGTGAGGAATTGTTAGCCCCGCGAGGTAGTCATGAACAGAACCTTGTAAGACTGAAATACAGGTAGTCCTCACTTAATGACCACAATTGGGACCAGCAACTCTGTCGTTATGTGAGACAATATGAGACATCACTTGACCGTGACGGACTTACCACCTCACTTCCGCTGTTTATATAGTCGTTTAGTGAGTCACCCACGGTCATTAAGCGAGACATGTGACTGCAACTTGCGATTTTACTGCTGGCTTCTCCATTAACTTTGCTTGTGGAAAGACAGCAGTGAAGGTCGCAAATGGCGATCATGTGACTGCGGGATGCCGCGACGGTCGTACGTGCGAGGACTGGTTGCAAAGTCACATTTTCAGCACCGTCGTAACTTTGAGCGGTCGCTAAACGAGGACTACCTGTACAGGATTCCGCTGTGTTTGGCTAATCAAATTACAGCTCTAACCTTGACCCCCTTTGAGGCTTAGGGATTCTTTGAGGGGTACGGTGGTGACCCGACATCTCTGTGACACCTGTCCGTTTGCTGCTCTTGAAGGAACCGACAGCGTAAGCTGGGTACAAAGCTACAGTGAGTGTCGACGTCTCCGGAATTGGACTACACAGTTCTGTATCCCGGAAGGCCTGAACGGAGAGACCTGCGCAGAGCTTTGGGGATGGAGCAAGATGCCTTTTAAGGGACAGACCAAAGTTATCAGGCAGGGACCACCACCTGAAGGCCTTTTCCAACGCGCTGGATCGATCCTGCTGCATGCCGAGTCCGTCCATGAGCAGAACGCATTTACATATCGCAGGTGCACAAGCGTTAGGCTGGATGTTACCCTCCCTTGGGCACGATGCGCCGGGAAGCATTTTTTTGCACAAGCACCGCTAAATTGGATGGGGCCAGAGGGGTGAAGCGGGACGTTCGGGTGGTCCATCCACTTCAGCCGGGCTTGCCTTAGACATCCGTCGGTAGATCGTACCTGTGAATATTTAAGTTGGGGCAGGGAAGGGACCGTACGCCTTGGGGATAAACCCGATACAGCTCTGTGACTTTTCTATTGAATTTCTTTTTTTTTTAAAAAAAAAAAAAAATTTGCAGCATGCAATCCACGCACTATTTATATCATGGGTTGCCCAGTTTGCCGAAGGGGCCAGTTTGATCGTGTTTTTTCGGGGAGAGCAGCCAGTTGGCTGCCGCTTTAAAAAAGGTGGGGGCGAAACGAAATCAAGCAAGGTTAGAGAAAGGGGACCTTTATCCCCAACGGCACTTTGTCTCGGTTTAAGCAGGCGATGGTTGCTTTGAACGCTGGTGCTCTTTCTACACACCTCACCAGAGCAACCCAACAACCTTAATTAAGGATCTGCATGTGCTGATCAGTACAGCGGTAAAAAAAAATCCACAATGCTTTTTTTTCTTCTTCCTTAATCACATTCTGGTACTGAGATACTCATCCAAATTTGGGGGTTCTTTTGAGTGCCAACCGGAGGATCCCTATTCCTGTAACTCTTCCTCTGCTTCCTCCTCTACTCAACAATCCAGACTGTCGCAAAGTTGGGTTTTCGCTGTTTGTTTCAAAGGAAAGCCCACAAACGGGAGCATCCCTGGGTTCAGATGTGGACGATGGGGATTGTAGTCCAGCAGAATTCGAAGGCACCACCCGAGGGGAGGCTGGTTTCAAATGACCCCTCAGCAACCCCAAAACTTTTAAGTACTCAATAAATGTGTTTTTATGGTCGCTTTCTGCCTGGAAATGTGTGTTTCCTCGAGCAGTTGTGTATGAACAGGACAGGGTGGGCATCTGTTTGCAAGCCCTGATTGGGAGGATCACATCACAGGCATCAAAAACCAGGAGGGGCATCTCAGCTGCATAAGCAGCAACGGCCAGTTGATCAAAAGTTAGCCTCTCCCTGGTGGTCTAATGCTGCTGCTTAATTGCTTCTATCGGGGTTGAGATGCCAATCCCGTCTCTGCCAACGAGGCTGTAATGGTATGTAGGAATGACCTTGGGAGACTGAGCGAAGAGACGCTGCCAAGGGAATGATTGGATAAGAGCCCGCAGCTGGATAGTGGGCAGGTCAAGAGGCTCAGAAGGGACCCTCCCTAGTTTCTCCAGTGTAAAGGAGATGGCAGGAGAACTGTACTTTCAGACTTGCAAGATTCTGTTAATGTAGCCTTGCAATAAAGTAGAATTAGCTCATCTGGTCGTGTTTCCTGTCTGGTCTACCTGGGAAGGCCGACATCAATCTTGCAAGTCTGAAAGTAAAATCCCCCCCCCCGTCCCCTTTACAGCCCGAGAATCTAGGGAGGGTCCCTTCTGAGCCTCTTTCTCCGCCCACTATCCAGCGGTGGGCTATGCCTCCTCTTATCTGACCATTCCGTAGGCAGCATCTCTTCGCCCGTCTCCCAAGGTCATTCCCACATGCCATTACAGAGGCAGAGTAAAAGAAATTCATTTCCGAGTTTGCACCAAAAGGACTGGGCTGCGGATTGCTATGTTGCACATCCAGATTGCTTCTGGTGGTTACACGTTCCCTAAAAACATCCAGGTCACACCTCCTGAGTCAAGATTCATTTTCTAAAAGACCCTTTTATTGCAAAGGACCAGTACCAGATGCAGAGTCTATTAAGGTGCCTCGTTCTTCTGGGGAACCGACTTGGTGGTGAGAGTTAAGGCCGTGGCGTCTAACTATTGCTCATAAGCAGCAACAGAAATGGATCCATTATTATTATTATTATTATTATTATTATTATTAATTATGCCTGTGCTGGTGTGTGTAGGTGTGTAGCTCTTACGCACCAGCCAGACAGCAGGTGATTACTAGCAATATGGGTCTAGCGGTCCCGACATTGTCGATTTAGCTGCCCAACCTGCTTCAGTGGTCAGTTGAATGCTGAATGCATCATGCAAACCCCACAGCCCTTTTTTTTTTTCCAGGTTAAGTTCAGGCCCAAATGAACCCTGTTCAGCAGTTCACTTAACCCGGTGTACCTCGTGTCATCTGAATGCAAAAGCGGGGTTCACAACGTTTGCGTGCATCACATAAGCAAATTGAGTTACGGCTTTGTGAGATGGCCTGCTTTCGACAACGGGCTAAATCATTTTAGCCTAGCCTAGTGTGTTGTGTGAACACATGAGTACGTGTTTGTTTGTGCAGTGGCCTGAACAGGATTGGAGCCACCATGAATGATGTAGGGTTGCTGAAGCTGTAATTCACGGCAGCTTAAGAACCCCAAGTTCCCTACCCTGGTTTATGGCCAAATATTTGTGATTTACTCCAGAAACCATTATTAAAACAAACCATGGATTAATGTATTGTCGAAGGCTTTCACGGCTGGAGTTCAATGGCTATTGTGGGTCTTCCGGGACCTGGGCTCAGAGAGATCGCTTCTGTCTGCGCTCCTGCCCTCTGAAGATGCCGGCCACAGATGCTGGCGAAACGTTAGGAACCACAACTTCCAGAACACGGCCACACAGCCCAGAAGACCCACAACAGCCATCGAACCATGGATTAGTGAGTAGCATGAATCAGATGTTTGGGTCATCTGGCTTGCAAACTTTTACACTTGTGTTCTTTTCACTTCATAGCACAAGTGATTTTTTTTTTTACACAAGAATACATAAATCTACATTCACACCGGAAAGAAACTTCTAAACAGCCTCGTCTTCCCGTCTTTTAATCGGGGTACATTTATATAGCTGAATGCCTCTGCATCTTTCAGAGCAGGACATATTAAAAAAAAATCATGTAATACAATTTATAATCCAATCACGCAAGCCTTTGGCCAAAGAGCTAAAAAATCAAACAGCAAGAATTGGGCAATACTCGCTAAACAGTGCAAACGCTCTTCAGTACAAGCGTTCGTAGAATATTGCGACAGGCCAAATTTCAGAAGACCTTAATTGGAGACCCTATATGAGTATTTCAGTACTTTAAAAAAGTATTTCCCAGCTTAGCACCTTCCAGATCGGTGAGGCAGCAACTCCCAGAATTCCTAGGGTCGGGCTGGCTAGGAATTCCCAGAACTCTTAGCTAGGGAATCCTGGGAACTTCCATATTGAGTCTGGCTGGCGGAGATCTGGGAGTTACAGCCCTAACAAATCCAGAAGGTGCCCAATTAAGGAAGATGGATCTTTCACCCTGCAAGACGAGCCAGCAAACGACCTACATTGGCAGCGCATGCTTAATGGGGCGCCTGAATTAACCCACATTCTGAGCTTGCACGACAGAGAAGCATAAAGAAACCCAACAGGTTGAATTCACACAACAGGCAAGGTTGCAAATAGAGTGAACCTAACGGGTTTAGCATGTTGTACAAATGTGGTGTGAACCTAGGTCTTGGGAGCCATGCGTGTTTGATACATGGACCTTTCCCTGCCTCTGGTTCTTGTCACTTTTACACATTTATAAAGAATAAAATACTGATACTCTAAAGCAGTGTTTCTCAACTTTAAGACGTGTGGACTTCAGCTCCCAGAATTCCCCAGCTGAAGTCCACACGTCTTGAAAATTGCCACGGTTGAGAAACACTGTTTTAAAGGCTGTTTTTACACATTTGCACCTATCTGGTCAGCACAAGTCTTAGAAGCAAAACAAAACAACAGTTTAAAGCTGACATACCAAACACTACTTACAGATATAACTTGTAAACCATTCTACACTTCCCTCCCTCATCTCTGGGAGCAGGTAATATAAGGCACTTCTATGACCAGAGTGTTTCTGCTAATGTGCTTAATAAAGTAGCCAGATCTCATGAGTATCATGGCAAATGCAACGTATTGGGAGAATTTCCCTCCTCCTCCTCCTCGAAGGGAGTCATCCTCCAGACCTCACTTGGCTCCCTATGAATGCTCCCATCCAGGAAACGTGCAGCTCAATACACCACATTAGCCACAGAGCTCTCGTGGTAGGACCACGAGGGAAAAAAAGCTAGCTTGCTGTGTCCCGCTTTCTCCCCATCCTAGGGCCCTAAAGCATTTCATCATTCAAAATGCGGCATAAACCGTATTGCATCCGCCCGAAAAGTCGGCTTTCAGCCATGCCACAGCCGTGGCTCTCGTGGTTTATGTTTGTGCAACGTGGGCAGATTTGGGGGGGGGGGCTCTAGGAGAAGCTTATAATCCTGAAACTATAAATTCCTTTTTGGTAGTGTTTTTCTAGGCAACTACCAGCCTATCTTGCAGAGAGGAATGGCTCAAACTGCAAATTTGGAAAGTTAACTAAACAAATGTATCGTGCACCCATTTATCCAACAGTTGCTTTCAATGGGGCAAGGAACTTTTCCCTAGCTAGGAGATATGCTCCTGGCTTCTGCGTTTGAGGGCAGGATTAAAGGGCTGCATTTCAGCAATAAAAATTACTTACAACAGGGCCTTCCAAACTGTGTGTCGCGACACAGTACTGTGTCACCTGGGGGCCCCAAGCGTGTCGCGTGACAACCCGGAAGCGCTGATGAAAATTCCCTCGGTTCCGGCAGGGAGGCGAAAATCGCGCATGCACGCTGCCGGGCCGCTTCCCTGCTGCACAGCTGATCGGCGCGGGGGGGGGACGACCGGGGTGGAAATTCTCCGCACCGATCAGCTTTGCGGCAGGGAAGCGGACTGGCAGCGTGCGCGCGGCGAAGCTTTTCGCCTCCCTGCCGGAATCGAGGGCGTTTTCGGGGTCCCCGGAGCCTGCCCTTTTGAAGCGGCAGCGGCGGGCCATCAGTGCTTCCGGGTTCCAGGATGCCGCTGCTGCTGCAGCGGCAACCCAAAAGTGCCGCCGCTGGCGCTTCCGGGTTTTGGCGCGCCGGCCGTTGGTGTGTCGCCAACGGCAAAAGTTTGGAAAGCCCTGAGTTACAAGATTGATGGGCGGGGGCTGACCATCTCTGCTTTAAATCCACTGCACAGAAGATAGCTTAGAAAAAGCTGCTAGATATAATTTCTCATTACTCTAACCACATTTACCACAATTTGGCAGTTAGCAGTAGAAACAAAACAGTCACAAAAGTCCCCAAGCATCTAAATCTTGATAAATTGATTATTCCCATTCTTCTTCTGTTTGCCCTATTCACCATGCATCCCAGATCAAAATAGAGATACAGACAAACATGCACGCAAAGTTGGCAATACTGGCGTGGTTCTAATTCTGCATTTCACTTTTAATGTTCCTTTCTTTCACTGAGTTTGGATGCTTGGCGGGTTGTCTGTCGTGTTGCCCTAGACTACCACTCCCATAATTCCACACTGGCTGCACACGATGGGATTTGCGATCCACCACATTTGGATTCCAAAGACTTAAAGGCTTCCAAATTCTGAATAGAGAATGGAGACACTGATGGAAACATTTACAAGTGGCACGCAGCAAGAAATCTTTTCAATTAAGAAATCTTTTCAATTAAGATTAGCTGGGCAGGTGAGTCAGTTATAATTTTCAAAGTGGAGTAGCAACAAAGAAAACAAAAGTTAATTCCCCAATTCTTTACCTCTTCTTATTCTTCCAATATTCTGAAACAGTTCCAAGAAAGGAGAGATAAATATACACTTCATTTCTGGGTTTGCCATGTTAACATAGCAGTCTTTGCCCTATATCTTACCCAGCTCCTGAAATTCACCATTTTTTCTGCATCAACAAATGGTTGCATTCATGCCACAAGCTGAACCTGCTTTTCCAAATAACCCACTTTCTGGGTTCACACAATCCACTGAACCAACCACACCAAATGTGGAATGACGGACTAATCAAGGTTAACACTCCCCCATCTTAAATTGGGCAAATTGTAGCACCTAAAAACTGTGATGTAACTAAGGAGGTTGTGTGGACAGAGAAACGCCCGGGTACAATAAGGTGTAGATAGCTGAAATCTGCTTCCTGGAGGTTGATGATGATGACTAAAATAGACATCCTGGATTGGCTAGCCAGAATTGGCAATCCAGCAAAGGAAGCTCAAAAAACTGGTAGAAATTTGGAGCTAAGCTGAGCCCCCAACAAATGCAGTAGCAAAGGCTTTTTTTAAAGCAGGCTCATCAATCAATGAAAGAACATACATTGACACAGAAAGTCCTAGGTTCCGATGTTGGCATTTCCAGTTCAAACGCTCATCAGCCTAAACTCCAGCAGGACAACACTCTGGATCAATTTTGTACAGATCAAAGAATCAGCCATTGGTCCAGATAACCCAGCAAGGTGGGTGGGTTAACTGGGACTCATATGAGGCCAGAATTGCTCAGACACACCAAGAGATTCCTGCAGCATCAATGGGGCAATGGATACATCCTTGTTTCTCAAATGTTACTACCGTAGTTTCCCCCCCCTTCCATGACTATTTTATTTTTATTTATTTTCTATCCTGCCTTTATTATTTTTATAAATAACTCAAGGCGGCGAACATCCCTAATACTCCTTCCTCCTCCTATTTTCCCCACAACAACCGCCCTGTGAGGTAGGTTGGGGAAACTGCCCTATGGGAGGCCAAAAGTGAAGGGAGAATATAGATTTAAAGGGAGAGGGTGATTTGCCAGATTGGGACAAAGTTCAGACACTTTATGATCAAGAAGAGAATGGAATGAAGATTTGCGCCAACTAGATGTCAAGACTTCTTTTACTCAATGCTAGGGGAGATGTGCCTTTTGAAAACTCGAATGCAGTACAACAGATCTTAAGTCACCTGTCCTTTTAGTATTACAGCTGAAGGCTGCAAATGCTGGAGAAACCTCATCAAGGTCAAATGAAAGGGATTGATTAATTTATCTTGTGGGGGGAGATGGGCGGTGATATAAGTTAGAAATAATAATATTAATTTAAACTGATTTTACTCCAAAAGTGTCCCCTTCATTTGACCTTGACGAGGTTCTTTAGAACTCCCAAGCCAACATACTTCGATATCAAATGCATACAATAGTCAGAGAATTTGGATTCAAGATATCCAGAGTAGACAAGATTGACCAAAAGCAGCAGAGAGTCATTTTTCTAATTCAAAACCATATTCCCTATTTTAAAAACCCAATATATCAAAAGGAATCCTTATTTATTCAGTTTGGATCCTGTGGGGGTGTATTACTGAGCAAGTAATTTCTCCTCTCCTTAACTTGGTGGCTTTTAGATGTACTGAACAGCATCCCTCATCCACAGCTATTTGGCTGTGAGTGAGGATCATGGCAATCCAGCCCCTCTACAGGACTCTGGATTGGAAGATGAAACGTTACCTCCACCAACAGCCTTGAACCTAATCTATCACTGAGCAGCATGGACCACTCTCAATCGAGCAAAGCCAAAACAAGTTTCCCAGAAATGCCTGGTCTTTGCAAAGCGGTTATGATAGGAACTTGGGATGGGAAGAGGAAGTCCAGAAGGGACCACGCCTGCGCCTTTAACTTGGCCTTCGCTCTGGAACCAGAGCTGGGGTAACTACTCCCCCATTCTACTGGGGAAGAACAAAGAATGCAAGAACAGCACGCAATACTTCCTCGGGAGAAACTCACCCTGCAACTGCGAAGAAGATGATGATGGCCAGATGCTTTCAGCAACTCTGCAAGACACGCGTGGACTGGCTGAACGTCTACATACCGTCTTACGCCTTCACAGTGCCAAGGGGAACGTCAGCCAGAAACAAAAACAAAATATCCAAGCCCTTGTTGGTGGAATGGGGCAAACGTGTAGGATAAGGTAGAGTAGGGTAGAAAGAGGGGAAGAAGGAAAAGCAATCTTTATCCTCAAACAATAAAAGGGCTCTAGCATGAAACCCGTCATACTGATGGATGCTATGCAACCGACTTGTAGATTCAGATAGACAGCAAACATTGCACGGATCACGGGCCAAACGTCTCCGGAGGCTTTGAGCTAAGACCCTCTCGTTCAATCTAGCATCAAGCCAAGGAAGGCCCAGGTTCCCCTTGCTTCAGAAGCCTTACTCCCCATTCTCCCTACAAGACCACTCTAAGGCACAGACTGATACGAACTGAGGAAAGGTGAGCAGGTAAGGGAATGGACGAGGTAACCCCCTGGTATCTTCCCCGTTGAGTGCATTTCCATCCTCAAAGCTCAGCGCGACAAAGGAAAATCTTCCGTCCCTCTGGGGGAAGTCCAGGGTATGGTTGGAACCCACACCAGGGGACAATAAGTTTGACAGGCCGTTAGCCTCTCTAAGGCTTCCAGCAACAGCTTCCCTTCCTCCCCTCTTAAAGTTTGGACTTGGGGTTTGACTGGAGCAGAAGACGCATGTCCAGCAGTGCCTGTTCCAAATAATGGGCCATCCGGGCAGCGTTGGTTTCGCTGCAGCTGTTGAAGGCCGAGACGGCAAAGTTCATGTGCTCCTCCATGGGGTTGTAGCAAATGCCGTAACCGTCCGGCACGACCGGGCCGAAACACATCACACAGTCCGTCTTGGCGGGGACCTGCAGGCAGGAGAGAACGTGCATTGATTTAAAATGGGTGTCCTCCCAACCACTGAAACCAGATTCTAGCCAACCATGTCAATAACCACGCCCATTCTACCCTGTCTTCTGCTCTTTGTAGGTTGGTTTCTCTTCTTGAAGTATTGGATTTATATTCCACTTTCCTTTCTTTGGAGAAGAAGTAGAAGAGGAGGAAGACGAGGGATATATCACACCTAAGTGTTCCACAAATGTTTTGTGATCTCCTGGAGACCTTTGGGGAAGACCCAGGAGTTATAATTAAAGATAAGTGAAGATGGCAGGCATTTCTCCACACAGTCAAGAGCTAAGCTCGACTCAATGCCAGTGTTTCTGCAACCCAACACCCAAAAGAGCTTGCCATAAATACAAATAAATATATCAATGCCCAGAGGCCTATAGAAATTCACCCACTGAAAGCAAAGAAACCGGTATGACGTAGTCTTGGCTACGTTTGAATGATTTTGTCAGTGGCACATCTGCATTTATCTAACACATTTTAGCATGTTCCTAGGTTAGTACATCTTGAAATGCTGTTATGAAGAGGAGGAAAACGCCATAGGATTTACACAACGTTACCATAATTAACGTAGGGGCGTGGTGGCTCAGTGGGTAAGACGCCAGGCTTGTCGATTGGAAGATCGCAAGTTCGGAGGTTCGAATCCCTAGCCCTGCGTGCGGAGTTAGCTCCCGCACTCCCCCCAGCTCTTGCCAACCTAGCAATTCGAAAGCATGCAAATGCAAGTAGATGAATAGGTACCACCGGTGGGTAGGTAACAGCGTTCCGCGTGCGTCATGCCGGCCACATGACCGCGGAAGCGTCTTCGGACAACGCTGGCTCTTCGGCTAACAAACGGAGATGAGCACCGGCCCCTAGAGTCAGACACGACTGCACAAATGTGCGGGGGGAACCTTTACCTTTTACCATAATTAACTCACTGCAAATATGGTTTATAGGAAAGTAATTAAGATTCTCTTGGAATGATTTGAAATGCTTCTTTCCAATTTCCTCTCCAATTAGGCTGCCACTGATGAGATAAACTCTGAACAGGCTCAACTTCTATCTGTTGACTGTTTAAGTCTCTTCTCCCATTTCTACTAGCAATTTCTCACAGCTGGTTTTTTAAATCTATTTCACAACTGCTGAACAGGTGACTCAAGATAGTCAATGTCAATCTTTCTAGTCAATTTCACAATCTTTTTCAGTCAATTTCACAATCTTTTCTAGTCAATTTCACAATCTTTTCTAGTCAATTTCAGAGCACCAAGGAAATTCCTGTCACAATACCCTTTCCCTCACTCCTTCAGCCCAGAGAAACCAAGAACCACCCCCTTTTACTGTGCCTGTTTTACAGAGGGGCCTGTGAAACATCTAATTTGCTTTTTTAAAGGAATCCTCCTGACAGGAAGACAGAATTTTGTACGTTTCTTTCTTCAATGAGAGCTAAAACTGGACATTTCCCACCGTGTGGCTAAATTTAGGGTGACTGCCATTTCCATCTATTCACAACTGGTCAATAAATAACCAGCAATAAGAAATAATATATGTAGTTTGCAAGCATTTTTAAAACTGTTGGAGGTTCGTTCTATTCTATTAATGATGACTACTATTCCCTGCTACAATCAAATAATCCGTATTTTGGACTTGATTGCAAAATTAAGTCTACCTACATCAGCCTTTCTCAACCTTTTGACCCTGGAGGAACCCTTGAAATATTTTTCAGGCCTCGGGGAACCCCTGCCCATTCAGGCTCAAATATAGGCCAAAAGTTACAAAACAAAAATATTTGTTTCATGTGTAGGCCTGTCTATATGCATTAACAGTGTTCTTAAACTAAAAATAAAGAAGGAAACTTACCTCTTTAATGTGACGTTGCCCGAATTTGAAATAATTTTTTTAATAAATTGTGATCGCCTAGGGAACTCCTAGTGACCTCGTGCAGAACCCTAGGGTGCCACGGAACCCTGGTTGAGAAATGCTGACTTACATGCAGCAGCTTCCCATAAGTAAAACTGTTAATGCCACAACTCTGAAACAGATTGTAAACTGTTCTGAAAATCCACCATCAGAAAACTCAGGAAAAATAACATGAAGATGGTTTGGAGGTGGTGCATAACCACCCAATAACTAAACACAGAAAGAAATAGCCCCAAAAGGCCTGATCCATTGCAACGCCGGAGTCCCAGCTTACCTGGCTGGTGGAGAGATTGAAATGCATGGCGACGGCGTAGGCAGTATCCATGAAGAGTTCAGGGATGCTCACCAGATCCTCGATAGCTTGAAGCTTCAGGCCCAAAAGGTGACGATCAATTGCATTTCCTCTAATTGCCTACGAGAAAGAGAGAAAAACCCACGGGAGAGCAATGTTGCCACTGCTCAGAGGTATGCTATTTCAAAGGAAGATGGAAGAGTCGGCTCCAGACTGATCAAAGTTTTGATGTGATGGTCTGTGGGAATGACCTTGGGAGACAGGAGGAAGAGCTGCAGATTAGACAGCCGTCATGCAAAAGTTATCTCAGTCCACAGAAGGAGGGAGGGCGTGGGAAGCGTCTCAGAAGGGACCCTCCCTGGTTTTCCGGAGAGTAAAAGGAGAGGAGGGGAGAAATCCAGACAAGTAGCACAACAAGGAATACTAGCTCTACCTTTATTGTAAGGCTACATTAACAGAATCTTGCAAGACTGAAAGTGTTTCTCCCCTCCCTTACTTTTACTTTCTGGAAAACTAGGGAAGGTCCCTTCTGAGATGCTTCCCACACCCCTTTTCCTTCTGCGGGCTCAGCTGCCTCTTATCTGACCGTTGCCTAGTCTGCGGCTCTTCCTCCTGTCTCCCCAGGTCATCCCCACAGACCATCACATTTGGAGATTGTTATGAACAACCCACCACAAGCTTCCCCCTTATTGGTGAACAGATCTGCATTCTCACCGGATCATCAGAAGCCTGTTAGAAAGAAAATCAGAAAGTCTCTGCACTAACATAGACAAGAATATATTACAGGCAATCCTCATTATTCACGGGTTCCATTTTTGCGAATTCGCCCTACTTGCTAAGATGGATCTGTAACCCCCAAATCAATACTCATTATGCCTTTGTGGTTATTCGTGGACACGTGCAGAGTGGCAAAAATGTTGAGTCGCCGCCCTGTGCATTTCTGTCTTCTCTCAGTGACATTGCTGGTTAAAATGGCCATCAAAAGTTAGCTTTTTAAATAAAACTTTAAATGCTTAATGTTTGTTATTTTTTTTCTGGGACTTACTTTATTTGTAAGAAATATATATCATTAAATAAGGTGTCTTTAAACAGAAACACACATAAAACAAGGTTATTTATTGATTGGTGGATGAAAATCGCCCAGAGTCCCTCTTTTTTGGGGGAGATGGGCAGTGGCGATATTCGAAAAATAAATAAAATGTGGCCAGAGGCTCGTAGGAACCTAACCCTGTATTTCCCTAGAAGCAGAGGTTCAGTATTTGTGGAGATTTTATAAAACATAACTACCATGAATAATGAGAATTTACTATAGCTCTAAATTTGAAACGAATTCAGTTGCTGGCATTCTTGTAACTCCACTCCTTTCAAGTCAATAAATTTTGTTGAAGAGAACTCTGTAATTAACCTGCTCAGAAAAAAAATCACTGTCAGTTTCAGATAGCTGTCAAAGGCATACAAGTACAGGTTTTGAAACGTAATGTTTTAAAATAAACTCCCACCTAGATAAACCCACGCTCTCTGCATTCCCTGAGTTATTGTTGTAACAGCAAGAAATAAATAGTAAAATAAAAATCTTAATATGAATAAAACATCAACACATTAAGTTATTGTAGAATAAAGTAAATTATATATAATGTTATATACAATAAACAATATGCAAGCAGTCCTCGCTTAACAACCACAACTGGGACCGGAATTTCAGTTGCTAAGTAAATCCAACCCAATTTTATGACCTTTTTTGCGGTGGTCGTTAAGCAAATCACCACGGGCGTTAAGCAAACCATGTGGTTGTTAAGTGAATCACATGGTTCCCCATTGATTTTGCTTGCTAGAAGTCGGCTGGGAAGGTCGAAAATGGCGATCAGGGGACACTACGACGGTCATAAATGTGAACCGGATGCCAAGCGCACAAATTGTGATCACATGACTGCAGGGGAACGCTGTGACAGCTGTAACTGTGAGGACCAGTCACAAGTCAGTTTTTCCAGCACCATCGTAAGCCTGAACCGTCACTAAACAAATGGTTGTTAAGGGAGGACTACCTGTATTAGTAGATTATTATTTATAATGTAGTAATAGTAATACCCACTATGTCAGTGTAGCTTCGATGCGCGTGGGTTGCTCTTCTCAGCAACTCTGCCTTCTCCTGATTCTAAGGAAGAAACAGTCACAAAACACAACTATCAGGGGCTTCTTAGAGTCTCAGAAAGAGGGTGGAGGTTTGCAAAATATTACAAGCACAGAACCTCTTCATATTTTTCCTTTCTCTGGAAAATGGGTCGCCATCTCCCCAGTGTATCAACAGATGGTTAGCAAGAGGATCAAGACATCTCTACGCTTTTCCCTTTCAATAAATCTGGCTAAAGAAGACACTTGCTTTTCAGTTGTAAGAGCCTGCTAAGGGTTGACTGCCCGAATCAGGCTTTTCTTTCCATCTCCAGTCCACCTAAAGAAGTTTTTAATCTTTCACATGTCTGCAGTAGTTATTCTCCATTAAAAAAATATTAATCTATCTATTACAGAAAAAAAATGATCCAACCCCAGGTAGCTTTCAGCAAAAACAATAATCTACCCTGGAAATGAAAAGCGCAAGAAAGAAAAAAATTACAGCCCGAAAATCATGTTTTCCTGAATTTTCCTTCCGAATGGCATATAGACACATTTCAACCATGAGTCAAAAAAGGTGGGTACATGTTGAAATCTCAGAAAGGGCCCTCCAAACTTGTTTGGCTGGAGTGAAAAAAGGGATGCGTTTAGCATCCACCCCCTCAAAAGATACTTTGGTTGCAACACCCATGTGCCAGAGAAAAAGTAAGTGTTGCATCCTTTCCAAGGAGGTCTTCAGCTGAGGATCCTCTGTGTAGGAAGTTGGGCTACACACCGTAAAAATAAATCCAATAAATAAATAAATCCTGTCCATCGTCATCTGAAAGAGACAGGCTGTCTCTTCTCCCGCACAGCCATGCTTAGGAAAATGGATGTTATCACCATTGCCTTAAGGATTCCTGAAAACTAAAGCAACCCTTGGCATAATGGGTAAAACATGGGTGCTGATTGGCCTACCTGTTTGTTGTCAGCGTTCATAGCCTGTACAAACTTCAGTGCATCCACGGAGGCCGAGCGGATGGTGTCAGTCCGTCCAAGACGGAACATCCGGAGCGAGGCGCTCTCATAAGTGGCGCAAATCTCCCCGTACATCCTAAAAGAACAAGAAAAAGCAGCAAAGATGAGAAATATGAAATGTAGGCCTCCCCACCCTGAATCAAAACTGGCTTCCAGAAAGGGTTGGAGCAATTGATGGAAGTCCTGGGGATCAAGGGCTGTTAGCCTTGAGGGCAGTTGGACTGCCTCTGAAGATCACCTGCTGGAGACTTCTCGGGCAGTTGGTTAAGAACATAAGAACCTAAGCCGGGCCCTGCTGGATTGGACCTGGACTGGTTCTCACGGTGGCCCACCAGCCTCCCAGCAATGGCCTTCAGAGGGAGCCTCACTGCCCTCAAGAGCCCTTGGTCCCCAGGACTTCCATCGATTGCTCCAACCCTTTTGGAGGCCAGCCAAGTTGGCGGCCGGCACCACATCTCAAGATAGCGAATTCCAAACGTGAATTATGCGTTGTGCAAAAAGATACTTCCTTTTGTCTGTCCGGATTCTCCCATGATTCAAATTCACTGGGTGACCTCTGGTCCTAGGATTTTGGGAAGGGGAGAAGAGCTTCTCCTTGTCTACCTTGTCCCCACCGTGCATAATCTTGTACACCCCCATCATGTTTTCCCCTCATTCGCCTCCCTTCTAGACCAGAAAGCCCATGACGTCACCACCTGTACTCGTAGGGCAGAGCTTTCCAAACTGTGTGTCGCGACACAAAAGTGTGTCGCCACACACAGTCTGGTGTGTCACCACACAACCCGGAAGCGCGGATCATCATCAGCGCTTCCGGGTTTTCCTGCGGCGACACACCAACGGCGGCGCGCAAAAACCCGAAAGCGGCAGTGCTTCCGGGTTTTTGCGCGGCGACACACCAATGGCGGTTGGTGTGTCGCCGCGGGAAAACTTTGGGAAGCCCTGTCGTAGGGAATCTGCTCCAGCCCCCGGATCATCTTCATCCTCCTCCTCTGAACCTGCTCCAGCTCCACTATGTTCTCTTTGAGGTGCGGCAACCAGGACTGCGCACAATGTTTCAGATGTGGTGGCACCATTGATTTATATCAGGGCATTACGATATTAAAGAGCCAGTTTGGTATCAATCAATCAATCGTTTATTGCGGTCTTAGACCAGTACAAGGATGATGCTCTGTGAAAGTATACATAGGTAAAGGTAAAGGTTCCCCCACACAGTCGTGTCCGACTCTAGGGGCCGGTGCTCATCTCCGTTTGTTAGCCAAAGAGCCAGCGTTGTCCGAAGACGCTTCCAAGGTCATGTGGCCGGCATGACGCGCGCGGAACGCTGTTACCTTCCCACCGAAGTGGTCCCTATTCATCTACTTGCATTTGCATGCTTTCGAATTGCTAGGTTGGCAAGAGCTGGGGCGAGTGCGGGAGCTCACTCCGCACGCAGGGCTAGGGATTCGAACCTCCGAACTTGCGATCTTCCAATCGACAAGCCTGGTGTCTTACCCGCTGAGCCATCGCACCCCTTGAAAGTATACATAGTCTATCTTAAAATGATAGCAACCTAGGATAAAATAAAGTTAAAAGTTAAAATAAGAGCCAATTTGGTCTAGTGGTTAAGGCACCAGGCTAGAAACCGGGAGGCCGTGAGTTCTAGTCCTGCCTTAGGCACGAAGCCAGCTGGTAATCTTGGGCCAGTCACTCTCTCTCAGCCCTAGGAAAGAGGCAATGGCAAACCACTTCCAAAAAACCTTGCCAGGAATCGGACATGATTGAACAGATAAAAAAAAAATTATGATATTGGCATCTCTATTTTCAATACCATTTCTTATTGGTTCAAGCCTTTTTTTACAGCAGACCCACGCTGTGTCGACACCTTCACTGAACTGTTTATCGCAGCCTTCCTCAACCTTTTGACCCTGGAGGAACCCTTCAGATATCTTCCAGGCCTCGGGGAACCCCTGCACATTCAGGCTCAAATAGAGGCCAGACGTTACAAAATTATTATATTCGTTTCATGGGTAGCCCTGTCTAGATGCATTAACGGTGTTCTTAAACTAAAAATAAAGAATGGAACTGACCTCTTTCATGTGAAGTTGCCCAATTTGAAATAATTTTTTAAATAAATCGTGATCTCCCAGGGAGCCCCTAGTGACCTCTCGCTCTAGGTACCCTAGGGTGCCACGGAACCCTGGTTGAGAAACCCTGGTTTATCATTACTCCAAGATCTCTTTCCTTATCCGTCACTGCTAGCTCGGATCCCATTAGCTGGGCCACCGTCAGAACAAATTACTGGCCTACATGGGCCAGGGGTCCAATCTGTAAGAGCAAGAAGGTTCTGCTCTTCCCTACAAAATGGATTTTAGGTTACTTCCCCTTGACAAGACTCTTCCTTGCTTTACAAAGCCTTCCTCAGCCAGATTAAAGCTAACAACTACCCTTCCCGTTACACTCAGCCAACAGGGTGAACATGTGGTGATGGGAACTGTAATTCACTCTGTTGAAGGGGGCTGTTAATACCCACCTTATTGGGGTATCAATAAATCCAAGCCATTCACATCCCCAGGATGGGGGGGAAACCAACCCAGCTCCCCATTTACCTGTAGTACGCCAACTGCAAAGCGACTTGAATAAAAGCATCCGGACTGATCTTCTCCGACTTGGGGAAATTCTTCCCAAAGTGATGGAATACGATCACCTTGACATCCAAATCTTGCACCATGCTGCAGAAAAAGGATGGGGAAAAGATCAAACAAGGGTTCCTTAAAGATTCTTTACAATGTTTTCCCCAGGAAATTAAATTAAATTAAATTAAAAATTAAATTAAATTAAATTAAATTAAATTAAATTAAATTAAATTAAATTAAAAATTAAATTAAATTAAAAATTAAATTAAATTAAATTAAAAATTAAATTAAAAATTAAATTAAAAATTAAATTAAATTAAAAATTAAATTAAATTAAATTAAAAATTAAATTAAATTAAATTAAAAATTAAATTAAAAATTAAAAATTAAAAATTAAATTAAATTAAATTAAATTAAATTAAATTAAATTAAATTAAATTTTGCAAAATCATTTCCCCTGCATCTCTATGTATGCTGATTGCTCTCAAAACCTTCCTTTGGACATCTGTTCTGAAGGGTGAAGTTCCAGCTCAGAAGTCGTCTTTCTCCTGCTGTCTGCCTCGCATGTTCGTCTGACGTGCTTCTCTGAATGCTGTACACGTGTAGATTGCTGGCCGTGCATTTCATTGCTTCAAGATGCTAGCCCCCCTCTCGGCATAGCTTGCCAGGAACTCTGATAAGCACCTGCTCTTTCAACGGACATTCTGTCGGGCGGAGGGTTGCTTGGAGTGGGAACTGAATTGTTATGTCTTAACTTCGCCTGATGTCAGAGGGACGTTTTGATAACGCAGCTTTACGCGCGAAAATCCTTATTCGAGGCTTCTCCTTGCCTGAAGTGTACCGATCCTGAATAAATGAATCTTTTAGGGTAATTGCCTGAGGGATTTCTTGATGGGGAATTGTGACACTGAGGGTTTTCACACCTGCATTTCAGGAATGAACAGCAAAGCAAAGGACTGGCTGAAATTTCCCTCCGCCAGGAACTAAAGAAAGGAGCTGGTTTCTCCCACTCACCTTTTCTTAAGGCTTGGATTGAAATGATGTTTCGGTGTGCTTTATTAAATTAACGAATTTAATAACAACAATAGCATAACAGGACAAGCAACAAGCAACAATTACAAACAAATATCAGATTAATCATTCCCTGTTAGAGACAGAATCACAACATAAGGGGACATAAGCAGCGAGCCTTTAGTTTACTTTTTTAAGAGGCGGAAGAGTTACGTACATATTCAGATTGACTTGATCAGATTGATCATCTACACCTAAATTAACAATTAAAATTAGACACAATCCCGATTCTTGTCTTTCAAGCTAAAGATTCTTGTTTTTAATGCTTCTACCACCAACCGGTAGTGGACAATCCTCAAAAATCTGTACTGACGTTTGATTGGTTTGATGCAACGAAGCTGAAGCATACCCGAGCTGTAAAATGTCCTGCGAACAACTTCAAACCTCATGTGAACTAGAAACTTGACAGTTTCTTTAAAACACAAGGAACAAATCTTCAGATTCTAGCTAGAAAATGTTATCAGGCATTTGGATTTTTCTTAGCAGCTTTTTCCAACCTGGGTAAAGAGGATTGGTTGTTGCTGGGTCGACTGTCCAAAATGGCCTTTACTTTGCCTCTACAAATCCCACCTCCCCATTACTTACATGTTGAGGTTCTGCTTGGCCTCCTCAATGTCGTTCTTGATTTCTGGGGTGATATTAAACCGTAGTTTCTTCGGCATCGGTAAAGGGACCATGGGGGATCTTACAAGCTCTGGCTTCTTTCTACCAAAAACAGCAAGGGCATAGTTTAAATAAGGGAAAACCTGGGATTTTTAGTTTGAATTGGGAATGTATTTATCCTCCGAATAAGCAAAGCTCGCTCGCCCTCTTGTGGTGCATCAGTGCAAGAAAGACTAGCAACTATCTGGCGCCAGAACATCTACTGTGTAACATTGTAGACTCCCTGGCAATGTGTGCCATACGCTAAATGAATAAATAAATGTCCTCTGAATAAATGTCACCAACCAAGATAAAGTTTGCACAAAGTTGTTTCCCACCTAATCGATCCTGGTGTCGGGTTTGGGGGCTTTCTAAGAATAGAGGCATCTCTGGCAAGAAGTAAGGGGACATAAGCAGCAACCCTTTAGTTTACTTTTTTAAAAGAGGTGAAAGAGTTACGTACATATTCAATGACTGGAAAGCCCTTCTGGGCTTTTTGCGCAAGAAAGAAAATGATTTTGTGATTTACAGTTTTGATGATTAGAAAGAATAGGTTAGAGAAAGAAGGGAATTGTGAGGAAATTGGAGAGAGTGGTTGGATTAGAACTGTTTGTATAACTGCTGAGAGGAAGATTGGAAGCTACTTCTTTATACATATAATTATTTTTCATGCTTTCTGTCTTTTTATTTTCTTCTTCTTTTTTCTATCTTCTTTTCTCTGTTTTTTCTTTTCCTTTTCACACTTATCTTGCTTTTTTTCCTTTCTTTGAATGTATTACTTATTATCTATTAATACAGGTAGTCCTTGACTTACGACCACAATTGGGACTGGAATTTCCATTGTAAGTCGTTGCGGTCATAAGTCGAGTCACCACGTGAATGGACCTGATTTTACGACCATTTTCATGGCGGCTGTTAAGTGAATCATGGGTCATTAAGCGAATCACAACGGTCGTTAAATGAATCCAGCTTCCCCTGGAGAGGTTGCCAGAAGGAAAAAATAATTTTAAAAAGCCATTTAAAGCCAGGCAGCCTTACGTGTACTCCACGATGTGATCCAGCAGGGCTACAATTGGGGGCCCCTCGGAGGGCGCGTGTTCATACACCAACCCGCAGGACCCATCTTCAGCTACGATGAACTGCAAGGAAAAACAGAGGCACTTAGAATGGGCACCGACACCCAAACCAGGAATCTTGGTTTGTTGGCTCTGTTGCTGCGATACACCATGAGAAAATGCACAGGGCATCTGAGGGGGAAAGAAAGGCAAACATTTTTTCCTGGACAATCACAATCAAGCTGTTGTTATATACAGAACCCAGTCTGGATTTCCAGAGATAACAAATCGCTATCAGGAATAGCAGCCATTGACAGCTGTAACTTTCCACAAATCTGTCCAGCACCCTATTAAAACCACCTAAATCAGTGCCCACCCCCACATCTGGAGGCACGCCGTCACACAGTTTAACCCTTTGGGGTTGAAATCATTCCTCTTCTTGCTCCTGAAAATCCTTGTCCGTGTCTACACTGAAATGTCTCTGAGACTGACACCAAGATCTTAGAGAGGTGGGGGCAGGTGTACCCTCTCCTCAGTTACCTGGAGGGTTTTGTCGAACCAGCGGTTTCCGCTGTTCCAACGACTTCCGCCACCGTGCAACATCTGGGCGGCCACTCGGCTCCTATAGACATCATCCGAGACCCGAGGTATTGGGGCATCCAAGCAGACGGTGAAGATGCTCTTTTCAATGGTGCGCACAGATTCCTTATTGGTCTTATCTAGAAAGGAAGGAAACGTGCCATCACCCAGCAAGAAACCAACCCATCGATTGATCGAACAGTCAAGGGAGATCAGCTGCCCGGCCATCTCCCATAGACGCCCAGGGAAGCATTTACAGGTAGTCCTCACTTAATGACCATTCGTTTAGTGATGGTTCAGACTTACGACGGTGCTGAAAAAACAACTTACAACCGGTGCTCATGCTTACGACCGTTGCAGCGTCCCCACAGTCACATGATCATGATTTGGGCGCTTGGCAAACGGTTCACATTTATGACCCTCACAGCATCCTGTGGTCATGTGATCACCATTTTCGACCTTCCCGGCCAGCTTCTGGCAACCAAAATCAATGGGGAACCGTGAGATTCGTTTAACGACCGTGTGGTTCACTTAACGACCACAGTGATTCGTTTAATGACTGTCGCAAAAATGGTTGTAAAATCAGGTCGGATTTGCTTAGCAACCAAAATTCCGGTCTCAATTGTGGCCGTTAAGCAAGGACTACCTGTAATAGATTGAATGATAATACATACAAGCTGCTTTGCAATCAGACTTCAAACACAGGTGCAATTTTGAAAAAAAAAGGATGATCAACAGGTTGATCGATTCAGAACAGCACGCACCTTTTTATAGCAAAGGAATAAAATAAGTGGGGGTAAAACTCACGAGAATTCTTATGCTCAAAATTGCCACCGTTCTGTTGCATCGGCTGTAACCCCACAGGATCCTGTAGGAGAGCGCCCAGGCTGAAGTCCACCCACAATCCCTGGCTGATTTGGGATCAAGTTGCGTTCTGTCTCAGCCCAACCTACCTCACAGGATTGTTGCCCTGGGGATAAAATTACAGGAGGATCTGCTTGTCCTGTGATTGGACCCGTACTGTTCAATTAACACTGGAGGAGAGGCTGCTGGGATCCGCTAGCTCTTCCTATTCGCTCTCACAACCAACGTTTTCTCTAACCCCAATCAGATCATTATAATCCTGATTAGTATGTAACTAGGGAGGGTCCCTTGTGAGCCTCTTTCTCCGCCCATTATGCAGCTGCGGGCTCAGCCGTCTCTTATCTGACTGTTCCCTAGGCAGCATCTCTTCGCCCCTTCCCTTGCCGATGCCTAAACTGAGGTCTCACGGCTATAAAACGTGCCCAACAAAAGCAACCCCTTTGTGAGTCGGATTCCGGAGACGGTCCTTGCTGTTCGGGCTCACCACGGCAGATCGAAGAAGGACCCCTGGTGCTGTAACTAATCAGTGAGACAATTTAAATAAACAACGATGCTGCTTGTTCCGGTCCTAGCATCTCCTTTAAGGTCCTCCTGCTCCGGTACCCCTCCTGCGAATTCTCAATTAGCTGGCAA
This sequence comes from Charina bottae, assembly GCA_023362775.1. NCBI lineage: Eukaryota > Metazoa > Chordata > Lepidosauria > Squamata > Charinaidae > Charina > Charina bottae. Next base: position 921,572 of record JALMGJ010000046.1, on the reverse strand, counting down.
CACAAGAATGTCAGAAAACTCTGCTCCCTGGAGGAGAGACACTGATAAATAAATAAAAATGCTAGGCTCCTGATCAAAAAATGAAGGTTTCTCTGCAGAGTGCAGTGTGGGAAGGCCCTAGGGGAAATCCAGATGTTCAACATCACTGTCAGCCCTTCCAGGTAGACCAGACAGGAAACACGACCAGATGAGCTAATTCTACTTTATTGTAAGGCTACATTAACAGAATCCTGAAAGTCTGAAAGTACAGTTCTCCTGCCGTCTCCTTTACAACCCGAGAAACTAGGGAGGGTCCCTTGTGAGCCTCTTTCTCTGCCCATTATGCAGCTGCGGACTCAGCCGTCTCTTATCTGACTGTTCCCTAGGCAGCATCTCTTCGCCCCTTCTCTCAGGGTCTTTCTCACAGACCATTACACTCTCCCATCTTGCTTTCTCTTCTAGGTGACAACATGTACAGAGAGGAGAGAGAGAGGAGAGAGAGAGGGGCTACTAGAATGCTTTTTCTAGTGAGGTGATGCTGGGAGAATTGCACTTTCAGACTTGCAAGACTGATGTCAGCCTTCCCAGGTAGGCCAGACAGGAAACACGACCAGATGAGCTAATTCTACTTTATTGTAAAGCTACGTGGACAGAATCTTGCAAGTCTGAAAGTACAACTCGCTTGCCCCCCCCCCCTCTCCTTTACAGCCTGAGAAACTAGGGAGGGTCCCTTCTGAGCCTCTTTCTCCACCCATTATGCAGCTGGGGGCTCCTCCCTCTCTTATCTGAATGTTCCCCGGGCAGCATCTCTTCACCCCATCTCTCAAGGTCTCTCCCACATACCATTACAGAACCACAAGAGCCTCGCCTGATCCCTGGCTTTGCGTGTCATAAACTCCCACTTGTTTATTAGAGAAAGCTTCAGCTAGGTGTCCAGCTCAATCTGAGTCCAAGTAGCTAGTTCAACTGTCCCCAAACAGCCACCTTCCCCATGTCTGGACAGCAAGACCCAGAACCCTTAGCAACAGCCAAAGGCCAGCTGGGGGTTGAAACCTACATGGCTGGAGGAACCCCAGAATTCTCAGTGGTGGCCATGCTGTCTTGGGAATTCTGGGCATTGTAGTTCATCCAACTGGAATGAATGGGCTCTTCCCATTCATTATACTTCCCCCCTCCATGGAGAAAACCCAGCAGCTACACTGACAGAATCTTGCAAGAATGAAAGTACAATTCTCCCCCCCTCATCTCCTTTACAACCCGAGAAACTAGGGAGGGTCCCTTCTGAGCCTCTTTCTCCGCCCATTATGCAGCTGCGGGCTCAGCCGTCTCTTATCTGACTGTTCCCTAGGCAGCATCTCTTCGCCCCTTCTCTCAGGGTCTTTCTCACATACCATTACACTATCCCAAAGGGCCTACCTTGGCAACAAAGCAATTGATGGTGACAGATGCTGAGTCTTCCTGGGACTAAGGGATGAATACTGACCTTTGATGAGGTTGTTGTAGGCCTTGGCCCAACTGTTGCGATGGTTGCTAGTCAAAATTCCGATGGGCTCCTTGTTGGTTTGAAGGGACGTGTTCCAAATCTTCTCCAGCTGGATGAAAATCTGATCAGTGGTCAAGGGGCTTCCGTCGCTGCTGTAAACATCCAGCTGAAAGAACTGGAAAGAAGTGGAAGCGAGGGATCAAGTGGCAGATATACAACTTTTTTTTCTTTATTCATAAGGAGGCCGGGGAGGAACGCCACAAAAATTTAACCCACCTCCCAAAATCCTTGATTTCTCCTCTTTGTATTATGTTCCTGATGCTAGGCTTGTACTGTTTTGAAAGTAGGCTAGGATGCTGGAGAACTTTCCAAAGAAGGAAGTGATGTAAAGCAGGGAGAAATATTATTATTATATTTTTTTATCCCACCTTTTTTGTTTTATATACATACAGTACTTTGGTCAACCCAAGGCTGTTCTTTGGAGGAGCGTTTTCAGACACCGCGTACGGCCTGGATAATGTCTGTAGTTCCCGTTCATTTGTCTCCACCTTTTCGTTTAAGAATTAGAACCACATCTCTCCCTGTTTCGCATTAAATAAGTCAAAGGATGGGAAGACTGGAGGCAGTCGCTCCGTTCAGCAGCACAGCAAGAAATGCATCTCAGGGTTAATGATATTTCTGTGCAGTGTGGCCAATGGGCAGAGTTTTCTTAGTGTTAGAACTTGAAGTCATCCCATGAAAGTTTGAACTGAGAGCAGGAAATACCTTCTCTTGCAATGGAGAGCTAAATTGTGGAATTCACTGCCAGAAGCTGTAATGGTTGGTTTATAGACTGATAAAGTGGAGTCCTTGGTGCTCTCTGAGCCTTGTTGTTTTCATGCAGACGTTTCATTGCCAGGCTAGGCAACATCTTCAGTGTGAAAAGGGAGTGGGACTTGCTCTCTGTTTATATCCCATGGCTTGTCCTGCTTGTGTTGGTGGGGGTGTTGTACTCTCCTTGGTAGTTCCTTGACTGGGCTGTTGTTTGCTGCTTGGTTGATTGACTGAGTTAATAGTTATTTTTTTAATTTTTTAATATTTTTTTTATTTAATTTATTCCCCGCCCATCTCCCATACAAGGGACTCTGGGCGGGTTACAATAATTAAAACTTTAAAACCATACAAGATAGAAAATGTATAAAAATAAAACCAAATATAAAATAAAATAAAATCCAAGATGGATTGGGGATCGTAGCACAGGTCATATTGCTACGGGGCCAGCCAGCCCCAGGAGGCACTACCACCTCCGTTGTCCCAGGCCAGGCGGCAGAGCCAGGTCTTAATGGCCTTCCGAAAGGCCAGGAGTGAAGGGGCCAGTCTCACCTCCGGGGGCAAGATGTTCCATAAGGCGGGGGCTGTCGCAGAGAAGGCACGCCTCCTGGACCCCGCTTGATGGAATTCTCTTGTTGAGGGGGTCCGAAGCATGCCCTCTCTGCACGCACGGGTGGGGCGGGCTGACGTTATCGGGACGAGACGGTCCCTCAGGTACCCTGGTCCTATGCCATATAGGGCTTTAAAGGTAATCACCAACACCTTGAATTGGACCTGGAAGCAAACTGGCAACCAATGCAGCTCGCGTAGCAGAGGAGTTACATGTGCCGATCTTATGGCACCCGTAACTGCTTGCGCCGCCGCATTCTGCACCAGCTGAAGCCTCCGGATACTCTTCAGGGGTAGCCCCATGTAGAGCGCATTACAGTAGTCTATGCGGGAGATGACAAGGGCATGAGTGACTGTTCGGAGGGCCTTGGTAGTACCTTGATTGGGTTGTTGTTTGCTGCTTGGTTGACTGACTGAGTTAATAGTTCCTTGATTAGGGTATATTGCGCTGTTTGATTGTTCCTCTGGTGCTAATCCTGGTGTTAAATCTTTGCATATCTGGGTGTTGATTGCTGGCAAGGAGGTGTTCTGGTCTTCTGGCTTTTCTATTGTCTCTTATGAATGGTATGTAAATGTTGTTTACCTCTATGTGTCTGTTGACACATAGAGGTAAACAACATTTACATACCATTCATTAGAGACAATAGAAAAGAAGACCAGAACACCTCCTTGCCAGCAATCAACTCCCAGATAGGCAAAGATTAACAGCAAGATTAGCACCAGAGGAACAATCAAACAACACAATAGGCCCTAATCAAGGAACTATTAACTCAGTCAGTCAACCAAGCAGCAAACAACAACCCAATCAAGGTACTACCAAGGTACTACCAAGGACAAGCCAGGGTATATAAACAGAGTGCAAATCCCACTACCTTTTCACACTGAAGATGTTGCCTAGCCTAGCAATGAAACATCTGCAAGAAAACAACAAGGCTCAGAGAGCACCAAGGACTCCACAGTTCAACCCTGAGCTACAAATATTCTCTTAGTTTCAGAAGACCATAATGTAAACAAAATAATGCTGGCCTTTCGCAAAGGAATAAAAACCTGGTTTTGCCATCAATCCTGGGGCCCTGATTTCTTGGTTGCATGTAGTCCTCACTTAACGACCATTCGTTTAGCGATGGTTTGGACTTACGACGGTGCTAAAATGACATGCGACCAGTCCTCACGCTTACGACCGTTGCAGTGTCCCCATAGTCACATGATCATGATTTGGGCACTTGGCAACCGGTTCGCATTTACGACTGTCACAGCATCCCACGGTCACACAATTACCATTTTCGACCTTCCCGCCTGGCTTCCGGCAAGCAAAGCCAATGGGGAACCGTGTGATTCGCTTAATGATCATGTGGTTCATTTAATGAGCACTGGAAAAAAAAGGTCACAAAATTGGGTCAGATTTGCTTAATGACCGCTCTGCTTAGCAACCAAAATTCCAGTCCCAATTGTGGTCGTTAAGTGAGGACTACCTGTATATTGAATGTGTGTGCGATATCAGGAGTGCTCTTGGCTGTTATTTCATGTTATTTATCTTGTTTCTAATTTTGGTGTTTTTTACTCTGTTTTTATTCTGTTTTAACTGTTAGCCACCCAGCATATGAGATGGGCGACCATATGCATTTCTTTAATACTTATCCTATTATCAACAAAAAGACCTGCCTTCTTGTCACTCACTCCCATTCACTTTAATAAATCTCGTTAAAGAAGACTGTGGGAGAATCACTGTCAGTTTCAGGCAGCTGCCAAAGAGGCTGATGGCAATTGTGGTCATGGGGCAGCCAATCGGGATGGTCTGAAAAGGGAGCTATCTGGACAGGTTCCTGGAAAAATGGGCCCTCGGTGATTATGCATATGGAAAGCTGTTGACTCCATTCCAAAATACAAGTTGCAGGGAAGAGATGGGAAGGAGGCTGCTGACCGCTGGTCTAGGCCAATGCATCCCTTTGGCCACTAGTAATAATGACGGCTTGACCACATGGACTGAGGGCCTGATCCACCAGGACCCTTCTAATGCAATAACCCCATGGCCTGGGTGGATTGAGCGGGGCGGGGGGTCAACTAAATGTCCCAAACTGGCCCATAATTGTATCAGCCAGGAGATTCACCATCATCTGGGCTGACGCTGGCATATGGCGACGTATGGAAGGTGCAGGTTCCACCCCATAGGCACTGTCTCTTCCCTTCTTGGTTTTAAACATTTTTTAATCAGTGCACAGTGGCTGGACAGGTATATATAGATGATCACCGTATTGACTTTGCTTTAAAATAAGGGAGGATCCGAACGGGGGTTCTACCCATGCTTGGGGCTGTCTAATGGGACTCCCCAGAACAGAGCTTTCCAAACTTTTCACGTTGGTGACACTCTTTTTAGATATGCATCATTTCGCGACACACTCTTACAGCAGGGCACAAGGCAGGCACTAGGACCTGCGTGGAATCCTGGCAGGGCAGGTTTGGAGGCAGCTGGGCACAAGGCAGGCACTAGGACCTGTGCGGAATCCTGGCAGGGCTCGGAGGCAACAGCAGCCGCGACACACCCAGACACTGCAGCCGACACACTAACGTGTCGCGACACTGTTTGGAAAGCTCTGCCCCAGAAGATAGCAAAGTCTTGGACTGAGACAGGGATGCTCAACTTGGGGGTTGCACAGGGCCCTTCCCATCAGCCCTGGAACATCCCTTTTCAACAGCATGACTTCTCCATTTTGTTTCGTTCAGATGTTTTAATGTTTCCAACAGTACTCCCCCACCCCAAACCCTCTCTCTTCCCAAATGCCACCGTTTTCTCACAGTATCAACGGGGAGCTCGGGAGGCCAAAAATGCAAGGGGGAAAAGGGGAGTCCTAGCTATAAAACAGCCTTAGAACGAAAGTGTAGCGATCAGGGTCACTTGCGTACCTGAAAATTGTGGACCACGGTGATGTGGGTGGGAGATTTCTTCCCTTTTGCATAATTCACCACCGAGTCTCGTTTGGGGCCCGGGATGCGACAGGAGGAGAGGATCTGGTAATACTGGTTCATGCAAAGAGGTTTCCCGCCGAGATATTCCACAGGTAGAGTTTCGCTGGAGAAAGCAGGTGAGAGAGAGAGAGACTGGTACAAAACTGGGCGTCTAGTGGGACCCGGCTGGCGATTGTGGTGGGAGAGCTGCAGCCGAGCAAATCTGGAATTTGGAAACGGCTTTTGGAAACTGTTTGCTTGGGGCAGCTACTGAGGCTCACCCATTGGGGTAAAAGGGTGCAAGAGGGTGTAATGGTCTGTGGAAACGACCGTGGGAGACAGGAGGAAGAGCTGCAGACTAGGCAATGGTCAGATAAGAGGCAGCTGAGCCCACAGAAGGAAAAGGGGTGTGGGAAGCATTTCAGAAGGGACCCTCCCTAGTTTTCCAGAGAGTAAAAGGAGAGGAGGGGAGAGAGACTTTCAGACTTGCAAGCTTCTGTTAATGTGACCTGCCAATAAAGATGGAGCTAGTATTCATTGTTGTGCTTCTTGTCTGGACTATCTCTAAGGCAGTTTCTCAGCTTTGGGAACTTGAAGATGGGTGGACTTCAATTCCCAGAACTCCATGAGAATTCTGGGAGTTGAGGTCCACCCATCTTCAAATTCCCAAGGCTGAGAAACACTGCTCTAAGTGACATTGACATCAGGTCAATGAAATCTGAGCAGCTCAATTCCTACAACGGGGTTGGGTTAATAAGTCATGAGGACCGGACTCGCAACCCACAATTAAACTGCCTTCTGCTAAGACAAGGGCTGGATTCTCTCAACACTCTGAACCCCAAAGGACCCAATCTGGTTTTAACCTGGTCTTGTGAACCCAGCCCTGTGACCGAGACGGAGACCCACGTAGGGGGTCTTCATTGTTCATTCTGGCCTCACTTAGTCCCACTGACTCTCTATACTAAAATTTAGACTGTAAGTTCTTCGGGGCAGAGATCTATCTCTTTTGCCCCCTGTAAAGTATGATATAGGCGTGATGGCTCAGTGGTTAACACGCCAAGCTTGTCGATTGGAAGGTCGGCAGTTCGAGACCCGAGTGCCGTGTGACGGAGTGAGCTCCCGCACTCGCCCCAGCTCTTGCCAACTTAGCAATTCGAAAGCATGCAAATGCAAGTAGATGAATAGGGACCACTTCGGTGGGTAGGTAACAGCGTTCCACGCGCGTCATGCCGGCCACATGACTACGGAAGCGTCTTCGGACAACGCTGGCTCTTCGGCTAACAAACGGAGTTGAGCACCGGCCCCTAGAGTCGGACACGACTGTGCAGGGGAAAACCTTTACCTTTACCTAAAGTATGATATACACCAGGATGCAAAAGATCCATTTCTTTAAAAAAAAAAAAAAGATACCTATATCACTAGCACTTTTACTTATTTCTTTGTTCATTCATTCATTTACAGCAGGGGTGGGCAATGTAGCTATATCCTCCCCTTCGTTTTTTTTTATCAACCCCCAGTAAAAATCAGCCAAAAAGATGACAATTGACCTAACAGCAACTACATGACAAATTGCTTAGAGGAATTCCCACAGCAAACATTTCAGATTCACAGTGCAACAGAGATCCCAGATTGGAAAAAAAAAATCCCAGCGTTCACACATTGCGGGTTGAGGTCAGGTTTAACGTGTTGTGGGAATCTGCTTCTATCGTGCCTGATTTCTGCGGTTTGGTTTTCATACGGCCTTTTTCTGTACCCCTTCTGAGCATTTTCCCAAACCGGTCCAAAGATGTGTCAGTGCTAAAGCATCCAGGACAGAGGGAAGATGGTTTAGACTGGAAACATGAGGACTGGAAACTCAAAGCACGCCGCTAAATTCTCTGCACATACTCTGCTTTTCGACTCAGAAAGAGATGGACGGACAGACAGGAATGTAAGGACAAACTCCGCCATGTTCCCCAGAAAGCGAACGAACGCAAAGAACATTAAGCCCCTTGGAGACCAGGAAGGCTTTCTAACTCACTTGTCAATCATAGTCTTAAAGTCCAAAGCCCCTTCAATCATCTTGGCCGCAAACCTGAAAGAGTCACAAGCAAACAAGTCACCAGGGAAGGCTGTGGGAAGCTCTCTGCAGAAATCAGGGCGGCTCTGCTTTCAGGCAGGCATGGAGGAAGCTGCCAAGGTCAAGTGTGACATGATGACGGCCTGAAAACATCTGCCAAATGGCACAGGAGCCCTGCCTGGCTCAAATCTCCGCAGAGGTCAACTGGGACAAATGTGTCAAGGAGAGGCGCCTGCTGCTGCTGTTATCATTATCATTATCATTATCATTATCATTATCATTATCATTATCATTATCATTATCATTATCATTATCATTATCATTATTACCATCATCATTTAAAGTCTACTAGATTATTATTATTATTATATTATTATTACCATCATCATCATTTAAACAGTCTACTAGATTATTATTATTACTTTATTATTATTATCACCACCATCATCATTTAAACACAGTCTACTAGATCAGCGGTCCCCAACCTTTCTGGCACCAGGGACTGGTCGTGGAAGAAAATTTTTCCACAGACTGGGGTGGGGGTGGGGTTTGCAGGTGGGAGCCAATCGCGTGCACCAGGGGGGCGGGGTTTGCAGGTGGGAGCCAATCGCGCGCACCAGGGGGGTTTGCAGGCGGGAGCCCATCGCGCGCACCGGGGGGGCGGGGTTTGCAGGAGCGAGCCCCGCGGCCCACTTCCTAACAGGCCACGGACCCCTGTATTAGATAGTCCTGAGCAGTTTTGGTACTTTGGATTATCAGATCTTTCCCAAGGATCTAGGATAGCTAAAGATCTTTTTGTAATATATGTGCTATTCCAAACAATACAGTAAGATTTTTTTGTAATATATGCATTATTCCAAGCCATGCAATGTATTATTTTTGTAATATATGCATTATTCCAAGCCATGCAATGTATTATTTTTGTAATATATGCATTATTCCAAGCCATGCAATGTGATATTTTTGTAATATGTGCACTATTCCAAGTCATTGGGAGGTCTTGGTATTTCCCTATTTTTTCTCCCTTTTCCTCACTGACCTTTCTATCGTCAGCTAATGCAGTATCAATGATCTAAACTTGTTCCTTACTCATGTCTGGCTTATTATGGGCTAAAGGTTTATCCCTTTGTATCTGGAAGTCTCACGAGAACTTCATCTCTTCGTTCTCAACCAGTTTTTCAGTATTAGGATTCCACCAATTCTTTGTTGCTGGTATGTTATAATTCTCGTTAAAATTATGATGATTTGATTTTTATCTTCTCGACTGCACGTTCTCAGCTAACCGGAGCGTACGAAAACATTGAAAGAAGGGTCTCCACAGCATTTCCCAATGTTCAAAAAGCTATCATGGGCGGGAAATTTCACAACGATCGTGTAAGGTAGCTCAAGAGAGGAAGGAAGAGGACCTTGATGGAGATGTGGAAGAACCGTTCCAACCTTCCAAGTGCCAGTGCTGTTCTAGGATTTCAGGTTGGTTGTTGCATTTATTTCCCCACCTTTCTCTTGACAATGCCATAAAATGGAGTTTCCCCTTGTTTCCTGCCCATCTACAACCCTGGGAAAAATTCATTTTGGACCATGGTAGAAGAGGACCATAAGGAAGGCTGAGCGCCGAAGAATTGATGCTTTCGAACTGTGGTGCTGGAGAAGACTCTTGAGAGTCCCTTGGACTGCAAGGAGGTCAAACCAGTCAATCCTAAAGGAAATCAACCCTGACTGCTCATTGGAAGGACGGATGCTGAAGCTGAAGCTCAAATACTTTGGCCACCTAATGCGAAGAGAGGACTCCCTGGAAAAGACCCTGATGCTGGGAAAGACTGAAGGCAAAAGGAGAAGGGGACGGCAGAGGATGAGATGGTTAGATAGCATCACCGATGTAATGAACGTGAATTTGAGTAAACTCCGGGAGGCAGTGGAGGACAGGAAGGCCTGGCGTGCTATGGTCCATGGGGTCACGAAGAGTCGGACACGACTAAACTCGGACACGACTAAACGACTGAACAACAACAAGAAGAGGAGAGGAGAGGGGAGGGGAGGGGAGGGGAGGGGAGGGGAGGGGAGGGGAGGGGAGAGGAGAGAACCCTGGGGCATAGGTTGAGCAAAGAAAATACAAGTTGTCCAATGTGAGTTCTATGGTCAAATGGACACTTGAACATGGGTCTCCTTGGTCCAAATCCAACAGCTTAACTATTCCAGTATTCTGGCACTGGCGTTCTGTTGGCAGAGTCAAGGTAAGAATCAACTGCCAATCTGGTTGGGTTTTAGGTAAGGAACCAGGCATAGATAATTGCCACTTTGTCAGAATATTTTGGGACAGACCTGCAAGAACTCACTTATTTGTGAACCTACTGCATCTTCTTTGATAGGTATTTTTTCTACCTCTATCATCTTCTGGGGAGATTTGTGGTTGCTTCAGCCAAGGCCTGGTGGCGGACTGAGGTTTATTGGTTCATGTGTTAAATCTGTCTTGGTAATTTACTGAGAAATCTCCCAACTAATAAGATGAGAAAGAAAGAAAAAAATATTGCTGAATTAAAGCTTACATCTGATGTCTCTTCATTGTATCCTATTTATATATTCAGAGGGTCTCTCGAGAAAGTCATTAAGTCCCACGCTGGCTGGGGAATTCTGGGAGTTGAAGTCCACCCATTTCAGAGCTCCTGAGGCAGAGAAACACCGCCCTACAGTCTTTCTTGCCACATTGGGAGCTTGGTTGAACCCAGCTGCTCCCTGTCTCAGTGATGCTTTTTGCTCAGGGAGGCGGTCAGCTACATGGGGGGGGGGGGGGGGCAAGGCCTGCTGGAGATTGGAGCCGGGCCCATCAGGAGAAGGAAAATTCCTTTCCAATGCGCTCACCACCCGCTCTTTCTTTGCATTGGCCGGTATTTTTAAATGCGGTGGAGAAAGAGAGGAAAGGTGAAAGAGGGCGGGGGTGGGCTGGTGAGGGAAAGGTGATCCCGCTGCAACGATCAAATATCCCCCCCCCTTTTTTTTCTGGCATTCCCAGTGAGCGGCAGCTCACCGATTTATCAAGATGAAAGATAAAAATACCAGCAGAGATTAGAAGATTTGCAACAAGCGGTATTCAAAATAGCATGGGCAGGTTGCTTTTCGGTTTACATCTGTTTCCCCTCTGAAATGTTGACTAAACCCGCAGGGATCAAAACAAGATTGAAAATAGAAAAAGTATAAGAACAAACTATCCAAAACAACCCCCCCCCAAAAAAACCCAAATAAAAACAAGTATAGGTAGTCCTCGACTTATGACCACAATTGGGACCGTAATTTCCATTGTAAGTCGTTGTGGTCGTAAATCGAGTCACCATGTGACCGGACCCGATTTTACGACCATTTTTCTGGCAGTTGTTAAGCGAATCACGAGTCGTTAAGCGAATCCAGCTTCCCCAATGGACGTTTTTGGCTGGAAAACGGCAAAAAACATTGCAAAACGTGATCACGTGACCATGGGATGCTGCAACCGGTCATAAATGCAAGCCGGTTGCCAAGCACCCGAAATGTGATCATGTGACCGTGGGGGCTGCCTTCTAGCCCAGCCCTATTTTGAATGACGGATCCCGTAGTCCAACTAATCAAACCAGATTTCGCTTCTTGCCTTGCTGAGCTTAATTTACAGTCTCGATGAAGAAGCCATTCAAACTGAGTGGGAATGAAGGAGAAGGAGCGATTTCAGCAGCGAGACATTAATCTTAGAGCAGGAACCCTAATTATTTCAACCCGCGAGCCAGGGAAATGCAAAGCAAGGTGTCCGTTAAGCTGCAGGGAAGAAGGATTGGATTTATCCTTCTGCTCTGCGATCTATAGATTGGAACGGCTTTGTTCTTGTGTGCAATAAAGACCCTTATCTAGCCATGTTGTAATGGTCTCCGGAACAGCCTTGGCAGACAGGGGGAAGAGCCGCAGCCAAGGGAACCGTCGGATAAAGGGCAGCTGAGCCTGCAGCAGGAATGAGGGCGGGGCGAGAGCCTCAGAAGGGACCCTCCCTCGTTTCTTGGGCTGCAAAGAAGACGGGGAGAAATGTACTTCCAGCCTTGCAAGATTGATGTCACCCTTGCGAGGTAGTCCAGATAGGAAGCACAGCCAGATGAGCTAATTCTACAGGTAATTCTCAACTTACAACCATTCATTTAATGACTGTTCGAGGTTACGACACTGCTGGAAAAAGTGACTCAAGACCAGTCCTCGCACTTACGACCGTCGCAGTGTCCTTGTGGTTGCATGATCAAAATCGGGGAGCTTGGCAACTGGCATGTATTTACGACGGTTGCAGCGTCCCAGGGTCACGTGATCGTCACTTGCGACCTTCTCAGGGGGCTTCCAACAAGCAACGTCAATGGGGGAAGCCGGATTCACTTAACGACCACGGCAAAAAAGGTCGTAAAATTGGGCACGACTCACTGAACCACCGCATCACTTAGCGATGGAAGTTCTGGTCCCAATTGTGGTTGTAAGTCGAGGACTGCCTGTACTTTATTGCAAGGTTACATTAACAGAATCTTGCAAGTCTGAAAGTACATTTCTCCCTCGTCTCCTTTACAGCCCAAGAAACTAGGGAGGGTCCCTTCTGAGACGTTTCCATTCATGCTGCAGGCTCAGCTGCCTCTTATCCGACCTTGGCTGTGGCTCTTCCCCTGTCTTCCAAGGTCATTCCTGCAGACCATTACACATGTCCAGGACTTTCTGACAAGATTAAGTGGGGAGTTTACAGAATGCCAGTGCAGCTCTACGGAGCCTTTCCTGGTTTCGGGGTTGGTCCCCCAAAGCTCTCTCTGAGCAAATTGCATGAAAGCCACAGGGCATCTTCACCCCTGAGTTTCAGGGGCCCTATTCCCGGAAAACGGAAGTGCCCCCCCCCAGCGGCCCCAGATGCTTGAAAGCTGCAGGTTTCGCCTTCACAAATGAACTTCTGCAACAACAGGGTTTGACCACAAAGCCGAGTAGGATTACCTTAGCTGTCCCTGCCGATCCAGGAAATCTTGTTTAGGTAGCACGACGCCAGGACTGGAATGGATGACCACCGGCAGCCGATACTCCAGGTACGCTGTTTTCAGCCACCAATCTGAAAGCTCGGTTGAGAACAGAGAGCATGCAATGAGCTGGACCACCAACTTAGATTATAAAACGTCAATCTTGTTAAACAGTGTCCCAAAGCAGGGATTCAATTCATTAACAAAGCAACTTACACTGAATTAATTCCCCTTATTTCTAGCGTCGGTCAAAGACCAGCAAACTTACACTGAATTAAAGACGTTCAAAATAAATTGGGGGAAAGAACGCCTGCCCAAAGCAGGGATTCAATTTGTCGACGAAGCAATTCACAATAAATTAATTCCTTTTATTTGTAGCTGTGGCCAGAGACCAACAAACTCCCAGTAAATTAAAGACGGATATTAAAAATAAATGGTCAGGTGGAGCGTCTCCGGAAGGTTAGAAAGCATAGGGGAGGAAAAAAATGGCTCATCTGCCTTCTGCTTATTAGATGTTTAGAGAGTGGCTGTAACCAGCATGGCACAATTTTGTGAGTGCACCCACAACTAGCTTCAAATATTCCAAGCATAGAAAGCTTAGAACAGAGCTTTCCAAACTGTGTGTCGCGACACAAAAGTGTGTCGCCACACAGAGTCTGGTGTGTCGCCACACAACCCGGAAGCGCTGATCATCATCATCAGCGCTTCAGAGTTTTCCTGCGGCGACACACCAACGGCGGCGTGCAAAAACTGAAAGCGGCAGCAGCGCTTCCGGGTTTTTGCGCGCTGCCGCAACGGCAGCACTTCCGGGTTTTCCCGCGGCGACACACCAACGGTGGTTGGTGTGTCGCCGCGGGAAAACTTTGGAAAGCCCTGGCTTAGAAAGTTAGGTCACTATTAAGTAAAGCTGCTCCCCAATCTAGCGCCCACTGAGATTGCTGGACTACAGTGCCCAAACTTAATTTTTTGCTAAAAATGATCAGAAGGCTCAACCCCTAATATGTCAGGATCCAGGTTAAGAAAACTGGTTGAAGTTCTCTCTAGGCTAGACACCTGATGCATTTTGTCCAAAAAGCTCCACTGCCCCCAAACAAGATTCTTAAAAACCCCACTGGCAAAATCTTGTGACAGGCCATGTCGTGCTGCTGGCCCTTAATTTCCAGTTGGTAGATCTTAGAGCCATAATATTTAATCATTTTTTTTAAACTGGATTGGTATGGTTTCATCTTTGGCTGGGTGCCTGTGATGGTACGTGGGAAAGACCTTGGGAGACGGGGCAAAGAGACGCTGCCTAGGGAATAGTCAGATAAGGGACAGCATAGCCCACAGCTGGATAGTGAGCGGGGTAAGAGGTGAAGAAGGGACCCTCCCTAGTTTCTCGGGCTGTAGAGATGGGGGGGGGTTGTACTTTCAAACTTGCAAGATTCTGTCAATGTCGCTTCACAACAAAGTAAAAGTAGCTCATCCGGTTGTGGTTCCTATCTGGTTTACCCCGCAAGACCGACATCCATCTTGCAAGCATGAAAGTACAATTCTCCCCCCCCGTCTCCTTCACAGCCCGAGAAACTAGGGAGGGTCCCTTCTGAGCCCCTTTCTCCGCCCATTATGCAGCTGCGGGCTAAGCTGCCTCTTACCTGACTGTTTCTTTGGTAGCGTCTCTTTGCTTTGTCTCCCAAGGTCTTTCCCACCTACCATGACATCGCCCAAGCGCCTGGCACGGATGAATTTTCTGATTAAACCCAGGGCTGTGCACCAGGAAAAGGGTCTCTAAAACCCAACACCCTTGTTCCCAATTCTCAGGGTACCACCTACCCAATTCTCATTCTTCCGAGCTCTTCTCTCCAGACCTTTCTGCAATCGCTCCCCGACGCCGCCCGGTTTCTGAAAATTCCGCACCAACTCTTTGGTGTGGCTAAGTTCCTCGTTGCTTATTATGGGCTCCAGTGCTAACAGGTAACGATCCAAAGTTTGTTGCAGAGGAGGAACTGGGAGATGGGGCAAACCTTCTTGATGAGTAAGGTAGCGACCTCGTAGTTTCCTGAATGCCACCGGCTTCAACCACCTGGATGGCTTCGCCTGTAACACACAGCGAACAAGTGTGAGTGCCCTTTGTTCTTTCACCAACTTCACTAGTCATTCGTATGAATGTCGGGCGCATGAATAAATGGCTCTCTGTATTTTTCTTGGTTTGTTTTTTAAACGAGACTCCTTGCATGGAGGAACCCAGATATACAGGTAGTCCTCGACTTAGGACCATTCGTTTAGCGATGGTTCGAAGTTATGACGGCGCTGAAAAAGTAACTTGCGACCAGTCCTCACACTTACGACCATCACAGCATCCCTGCAGTCACGTGATCAAAATTCAGGCGCTTGGCAACCAGCATGTATTTACAACGGTTGCAGCATCCCGGGGGTCACGTGATCACCATTTGCAACCTTCCCAGCTGGCTTCCGACAAGCAAAGTCAATGGGAGAAGCCGGATTCACTTAACGACCACATGGCCCAATTAACAACGATGGTGATTTGCTTAATAGCTGCAGCAAAAAGGGTCATAGAATTGGGTGTGACTCACTTAACGACCGCTTTGCTTAGCGACAGAAGTTCCAGTCCCAACTGTGGTCATAAGTTAAGGACTACCTATAAGGGAACAGGATTCTAACTTAGCCTGTTCCCTGACCTGCTAGATTTCTACATGGAAACAGCGTTGGGGTAAACAGTCAGCTCCTGAGCCAGCTCCAGCCAAACTGAAATGCTCTAATCTGGATACAGAACTAAACTATCAAACCAGGAGAGGCAATTTAATTAGAAAAACTTTTCTTGTTATTTATTTATTCGAATGTATTAGTCCCCCAATTCCAGTGGACTCTCTTCTCCTGCTTTGGAAGGGAAGTTTTCAAAGTAGCTCGCCAACGATTAAGACTTTTTTTGAAAGACTGGAAACCTCAGATGGACTTTTTGCTGAAAGAAGAAAAAAACAAATGGATGATTTGGGGACTAAAAAGGGGACAAAGATTTGGGGAAAAGTTGAAGTGACAATTACTCGAAAGAAAGAAGGGCGGAAGGCGGAAATCTATGCTTTTTTCTTTTTTTGTTCTCTAATGTCTTTCTTGTTTTTCTATTTCTCATTTCCTGTCTTTGTTATTGTTTGCTCTGTATCTTTTACTACACTGGACATCTCTAACAACAAATAATAATAAATAAAATACATAATAAACAAATAAAGCAAATAATAAATAATAGCAACAACAAAGGAGCTCGCTAACTTGCTCCAGAATCCATGCTCAGCTGTAACTTTTACTGAGCACAGTAAAAACACTGGAGGCGGTCAGTCAGCGCTTTTAGAAACGCAGCAAAGAATACAGAAACAGCAGGCTCAGTCTTGGTGCAAAGATCCTTCCTCCCGGATTTTACATTTCCAGCAACACGTGATGCGTTCCTTTTCATGCCTTGAGCAGCGTGGGGGCCCCCCCGGGTGAGTTTTGCCAACTTCTAATTTAGATCTTGAAAAGAAGGCAGGGAAAGAAGAAATGTTATTCGCTCCCACTTCAAAACAGGCGCAGCCTCCCAAACGAATGCATCCTCTCCCTTGGCGTTTACGCCACCGAAGGGCGAAGGTCTGAAATAGAAACGCACCAGGGAGCAAAAGCTGAGAACTTCGGCTCGGCGTTTCTCACCGAATTCACTGCCTGGCTTAAAACAGCCTTTCCAAAATCTTTCTCCAAAGGGCCGACCAGGGGACGGTGCTTCAAGCGGACCCTCGGCACCCCTCTATCTGAAAAAAGACCCCGTTGTCACCGACGACGCCAGATTTCCCCGAAAAACAGCAGGACAGGATCTAAATTGTCATCACATCCCCCATCTCTACACCATTCCTTACACGAAGCTAGTTTCTGTAGCAGAGAACAAGCAGACGTTCAACCAACATTGGAAGGGGCCATATCCGGGCACCAGCAGATGGCCAATTCAGCCTTGGACTTTAAAGCCATCCCTGACAAACAGGAATGGCCAAGATTGATTTCACTGGGAAAGACCCAGATTGAACTCCGTCTCTTGCAGTTTTCAATCTCGACCAAAGTTTCTTATCAAATTCTTCAGATTACCTAATCAATCAAAGCCAGAATGTCTGGTTTGCAATCACGAAGGGGCATCAAAGTATTTCTCCCCGTTCCTTATGCCAACGGATTTCTCCTCGCCACAGACCAGAGTGTCCCCGTATACAATCCCCTAATGCAGGGCTTTCCAAAGTTTTTCCCGCGGTGACACACCAACCGGCGTTGGTGTGTCGCCGCGGGAAAACCCGGAAGTGCGGCAGCGCGCAAAAACCCGGAAGCGCTGCTGCGCTTTCAGTTTTTGCGCGCCACCGTTGGTGTGTCGCCGCGGGAAAACCCGGAAGCGCTGATGATGATCAGAGCTTCCGGGTTGTGTGGCGACACACCAGACTGTGTGTGGCAACACACTTTTGTGTCGCGACACACAGTTTGGAAAGCTCTGCCCTAATGAAACAAACTTTTAAAGGATTTCTTGGAATAACAGTAACCCTGGTTTGTTGTTCATACTTTTTGGTTAAGGCTACAGGTAGTCCTTGCTTAATGACCACAATTGGGACCAGAATTTTGGTTGCTAAGCGAAGCAGTCATTAAGCGAATCCGACCCAATTTTACGACCTTTTTTGCAGTGGGTGTTAAGTGAACCACATGGTCGTTAAGCAAATCACACAGTTCCCCATTGATTTTGCTTGCCAGAAGCTGACCAGGAAGGTCAAAAATGGTGATTACGTGACCACAGGATGCTGCGACAGTCATAAATGTGAACTGGTTGCCAAGCACCCAAATCATGATCACGTGACTGCATGGACGCTGTGACGGTCATAAGTGTGAGGACCAGTCGGTAAGTCAGTTTTCCCAGCACTGTCATAAGTCCGAACTGTCACTAAACGAATGGTCATTAAGTGAGGACTACCTGTAATTCTCTACTTTGGTATTGATCATGCCAAGTATGGAGAACCCCAATTAAAAAGTACGTACAAACATTTAATTTTTAAGGCACCCCTCCAGCTGTCTAATCCCAATCCCAAAATTAAACAACAGCTGAGATTAGACAAAAGCAATGCAATCACTATTCTTCATGATTTATTTACAGTTGCACTAAAATGCATTTATACAGCTGTGATGTCCTAAAAAAGCTGATGCTCCTGCTTTTAACTTTAGTAATAAGGTTGACAACAAAGCAGCCCTACCATGTAATTTTACTAATCACTACACACACACACACCCCTATTCCCAGGCATCTGAGGAAGTAGACTGCAATACACAAGGGCTCAAAATCAGGAGCTTGGTGACCCCTTTTCTGACCAAGAAACGTTATTACAGTAAAAGGCAGAAGCATCTCTCATCCCATTTGAAATCCTAGACCAGGGCTTTCCAAAGTGTGTGTCGCGACACATTACTGTGTTGCCTGGAGGCCCCAAGTGTGTTGCGCGACAACCCGGAAGCGCTGATGGTGCACTGCCGCCGCCGCCATGCACGGCAGTGCGTGCAGCAGTGCTTCCGGGTTCCAGGATGCTGCCAACGCTGCCACCTCCACCACAGCACACAAAAACCCGAAAGCGCGGCGGAGGCGGCGGCAACCCGGAAGCGCTGGTGGCGGCACTTCCGGGTTTTTGCGCGCCGGCCGTTGGTGTGTTGCCAACGGCAAAAGTTTGGAAAGCCCTGTCCTAGACCAACCTAGCCACTCCATGCATCGGTTGAAGCGAGCTGCAACTCGCAAAGTTTCTCCCTTTTCATAAAATGTGTTAGCTGGGGGGGGGGAAATATATATAAATTTCATATATCATATATATCATATTCATATATCATATTCATATATATATATATGATTTTTTTGCCACCACAGCCCAACCCAGCTTTCCTCCTGCGAAGTCTACGAAGGCTCAAGGTTCACTTTTCTGAAGCAAGAGTGCTGCAACACGTTTCTCGGTGCCAGCCTGGAAGCGCAAACAAGCCTTCTGCCGTTTGTCCAGCGGTTTCCAGGCGAGGTTTGAAAGAGACACGTTTAGCCTCGGAGCGCGTGGTCCCTGCGCCGATCTTTTAGTTTGTGCTACGGTTCTTTCACCAACAGGCTCTGCCGCTTCCTTGCCTGCTCGGGCAAGAAATCGTCTTGGGAGCGTGGCAAGGCATGGGCCGCCATGTGAGGGAGGGAGCCTAGAGTTGGAAGGGTCCCTTGAGATTGTCTAGTCTGACCCGCTGCTCGGGGCACGCATCCCAGTTAAACCGTCCCTGCTGGATGGCTGTCCAGCTTCTGCTTGGCTCCCATAAACAGCTATCTCACTGGTCCGATAGTCCAACTGCTCTTACCATTTGGGGTTGAAATCGATTGGAATCGCCCTGCTTTGCAATAAACATGTCCGAAACCGCACCAACTACATCTGAACGGGGGAGAGAAGTTTCAGGAAGCAGGAACCCCAGTTTCAGTATCGCCCTGAAGCACTCCCCTCATTAATTCAGGCTGCGCAATTTGGAGCTTCACGCTCCCCTGAAGGCTAATTAACAAAATCACGATTGCAAAAGCTTTCGTGGAACCAGCCCATCCGAGGAGGGTGGCGCGAGTGCAGTTTCTTTCATGAAACACAAGTTATCCCAAACAAGACTTGCTTTTAATCTAATTATTGCAGTTTGCAAGGGGAGCCCTTTATGGGCAGGAGCCAAACTAGCATCTGGGCTTTCCAATGTTGCATTCTTCCTCTCTGCAAGCCGTCAATTACGCTGGTGCTAATGTAATTATAATAATTATTTGTGGAACGGACAGAAACCGACGCTGTCCAGTGCAAGGAGGAAACTAATTTAGCATGCTCCTGGAGAGACCCCACCTTCATATTTTGTCTCTTTATTTAATAAAATACCTAATTATTAAAGGAAAAAAGGAAGCCTGCTTAGCGCACACCTACAGAGCACTAAATCCAATGTGGGTCAAAGGCATTTACTTCCATTGGCGGATAAGCCAGCAGCCTAAAGCACATTTAGCACGCAACTAAATAGAAATATTTATCTTACAAGGGAACATGTTCCAAAAACATTTAATCAACAGGGCTGTTCCAGGACTAGCAGTAAAACACAACTCTTCTTTCAAATTTTGTTTCCCTGGGATGGAGGAAAAGTGCACAGGGTGGTATCTGTTGTTCTCACTGCTAAATAACCAGGGAACCATGATTCATGGTTTAATGTTACCCAAGGATCTGGAATCCTGGTTTAGGGGAAGCCAGCATGGATATAACAAATGCTGGGTGTAGACTGTTTTTATCTGTTTTTTTTCCCAAGCCAGCTAGGAGCCCACCCTTGCCGATCACCAGCTTGATCCAAACCGATCTTCACCTAATCTTGGAAATAGTCTTGCATCACTGAGGAGAAAAAGCAGATTTTAACATAGCGAGCACTAATTTTAATAAATTTGCGCTAATTTAAGAGGTTAGTAAGCAGAGAAATTGGAGTCCTTGGTGCTCTCTGAGCCTTGTTGTTTTCTTGCAGACGTTTCATTGCCAGGCTAGGCAACATCTTCAGTGCGAAAAGGGAGTGGGACTTGCTCTCTGTTTATATACCCTGGCTTGTCCTGCCTGTGTTGGTGGGGGTGTTGTACTCTCCTTGGTAGTTCCTTGACTGGGCTGTTGTTTGCTGCTTGGTTGATTGACTGAGTTAATAGTTCCTTGATTAGGGTCTATTGTGTTGTTTGATTGCTCCTCTGGTGCTAATCCTGGTGTTAATCTTTGCCTATCTGGGTGTTGATTGCTGGCAAGGAGGTGTTCTGGTCTTCTGGCTTTTCTATTGTCTCTTATGAATGGTATGTAAATGTTGTTTACCTCTATGTGTCTGTTGATGGCTGCTTTGTCTGAGTGCCAAGCTTCCAGGAATTCTCTAACGTTTTTGGATTTGATTTGGTTTAAGATGCTCAGAGTTTCCCAGCTGAAAGTATGGTTGAGTCTGTCTATGTGTTGTGAGATTAAGGAGTTTTCATCGTGTCTTCTGACTGCTAGTTGGTGTTCTTGGATGCGTTCTGCCAGTCTTCTGCCAGTCTGTCCTAAATAGTGGCTGCTAAACGACTGAACAACAACAACAAAAAACAGTCCTTACACTGTATGCTGTAGATAACTCCTGTTTTTTCTTCTTGGGCTACTGGGTCTTTTGGTTTACTCATGATGTTCTGAAGGATTTTGGTTGGTTTGTGTGCTACGGTGATGCCGTGTGGTTGTAACAGTCTATTAGTAGTTTCTGAGATGTTTTTGATGTATGGCAGTGTAATCCTTTTCATAGCTTCTGTTGGTTTTGCTGTGGTGGGTTGAGTGGTCAGGCACTTTTTGATAAAGTTGAGTGGGTATCCATTTTGCTGGAAGATGCTGTATAGATGATCTATTTCCTTTTTCTGGTGTTCCGGGTTGCTGCAGTGCGTTTGTGCTCATCTGAATAGTGTTCTTACACAGCTCCTCTTGTGAGAGGTAGGGTTATTGCTTTGGTAGTGGAGCACTTGGTTAGTGTGGGTCGATTTCCGGTAGACTTGTGTTTCTAGAATGCCCTCATTTCCTTTACTGATGAGGATGTCCAAGAAGGGTAGTGTGTTGTTCCCTTGTGAATTTTATTCCTTTGAATATGTTGTTGATGATTTCATGTGTTTCCTCCAGTTGATCCTTTTTTATTATGACAAAGGTGTCATCTACATACCGGATCCATACTTTGGGTTGTATGCGTGGGAGTGCTATCCTTTCTAGACATTGCATTACTATCTCTGCTATGAGTCCTGAGAGTGGTGATCCCATAGGTGTTCCTTTGATTTGTTGGTATATTTGTCCATCAAACTGAAAGTAGGTGGTGAGGCAGAGGTTGATGAGGTCCATGATGCTGGGTATTTTATTTATTATTATTTATTTGTCATATTTATATCCCGCCCATCTCCAGTGTTTATATTTAGACCAGTGTTTCTCAACCTTGGCAACTTTAAGATGTGTGGACTTCAACTCCCAGAATTCCCCAGCCAGCATGGAGTTGAAGTCCACACATCTTAAAGTTGCCAAGGTTGAGAAACACTGATTTAGACCGTTCTCCCATTAGAATATTGCAAGCTATACAAGACCCCTGCTCTCTTCAACGTCTTCATCTGCCGCAGCTATTCTGAAAAAAATCCATGATAATTCCTTTCAGTTTTGCAAGTGGAAGATACAGGCCAACCTGCAGGGCTGTTGTAAGGCGACCGGAGAAACTTTATTTACTATATAACTCCTAGATAAGGAACATTTACACGTGCCAAGGAAAGAGACGCTTTACATGCAAAGCCTTTGAATTCAAAAACGCAAATGTTTCACAACCCATGAACATTTCTGTAGCGTGCTGGACCCTAACTTCTGAACAAGAGGCCGGACTCTGAAATCTTTTTTGCCGAGATTTAAAATTTCCTGCTACGTGGGCTTTGTAAGTGACCGTCCTCTTACCCAAGGCACTTATTCACAAGAGCTGACGTTGCCCCCTCTCCAAATAATCTAGATCCCCAATGATTTAAACATTGTAGACTTTGGGGCAGCAAGAAGATTGATTTCCAGGCCTGCGTGGAAATACTGGGAGAGATGCATGCCCTGAATACTAATACTTCTTCTGTTGTTATTATTGTTATCCCTAGCTGCAACTCAAATTTCCAAAAATCAGCAACGACGTGATTCTTTTTGTTTGTTCTTTATATGTTACTCCTTGGTGAATAAAAACGTCTTCTCCTTCTCATTACATTTTTTCTTCTCATTAAAACAACTTATTTTCTTCTCATTAAAATGCCTCCTCCTCGTTTAACTACTACTTCTTCTCATTAAAACAACCTTTTCCTTCTCCTTCTCTTAAAACTAAGGACGTGGTGGCTCAGTGGGTAAGACGCCAGGCTTGTTGATCGGAAGATTGCAAGTTCGGAGGTTCGAATCCCTAGCCCTGCGTGCGGAGTGAGCTCCCGCACTAGCTCCAGCTCTTGCTGGAGCTTAAAACTACTTCTGTTAAAACTACTACTTCTTCTCATTAAATTTTCTTTTTCTTCTCACTAAAACGACTACCTCTTCTCATTAAAACTTTTCTTCTCCTTGTTAAAACTACTTCTCCCCCTCGTTAAAACTACTTCTTCTCATTAAAACAACTACCTCTTCTTCTCATTAAAACTTTTTTCTTCTCCTCATTAAAACTACCACCTCTTTTTCTCATTAAAATAACTTTTCTTCCTCATTAAAATTACTACTTCTCCTTCTCCTCTTAACCCTATCCCTATCATTCCTAGCTTCCTAGTTGTAACTGTAGCCAGTTTGGTCTAATGGTTAAGGTGCTGGGCTAGAAACCAGGAGACTGAGAGTTCTAGTCCCGCCTTAGGCATGAAAGCCAGCTGGGTGGCCTTGGGCCAGTCCCTGTCTCTCAGCCCTAGGAAGGCGCCAATGGCAAACCAGGAGACTGAGAGTTCTAGTCCCGCCTTAGGCATGAAAGCTGGCTGGGTGACCTTGGGCCAGTTCCTCTTGCTCAGCCCTAGGAAGGAGCCAATGGGAAACCAGGAGACTGAGAGTTCTAGTCCCGCCTTAGGCAAGAAAAACCAGCTAGGTGACCTTGGGCCAGTCACTCTCTCTCAGCCCTAGGAACCAATGACAAACCAGGAGACTGAGAGTTCTAGTCCCGCCTTAGGCATGAAAAACCAGCTGGGTGACCTTGGGCCAGTCACTCTCTCTCAGTCCTAGGAACCAATGACAAACCAGGAGACTGAGAGTTCTAGTCCCGCCTTAGTGACCTTGGGCCAGTCACTCTCTCTCAGCCCTAGGAAGGAGCCAATGGCAAACCAGGAGACTGAGAGTTCTAGTCCCGCCTTAGGCATGAAAGCCAGCTGGGTGACCTTGGGCCAGTCACTCTCTCTCAGCCCAACTCACCCCACAGGGTTGTTGTGGGGAAAATAGGAGGAAGGAGTATTAGGTATGTCTATGAAGGTTCTCAGTCATCCAGGTGGAATTTTCTGTAGCTTGAATCATGTCAACTGGATTTCTATTTTCTTAATGGAAACGTTTCGCTCCTTATCCAAGGGGTATCCTTGGATAAGGAGCGAAACGTTTCCATTAAGAAAATAGAAATCCAGTTGACATGATTCAAGCTACAGAAAAGAGTATTAGGTATGTTTGCCGCCTTGAGTTATTTATAAAAAATAATTAAGGCGGGATAATAAATAAATAAAATTAAACCAGCAATGTTTATTCAGTCAATGAGCAGCCAGATTTGTAAAACACACAACACACAACTAAAACCAAACGGGCGAGATAAAATACCAACCGAACAAGGAGCCTCTATAATAAAAGCGTAAGGTAAAGGTAAAGGTACCCCCCGCACATTTGTGCAGTCGTGTCCGACTCTAGGGGCCGGTGCTCATCTCCGTTTGTTAGCCAAAGAGCCAGCGTTGTCCGAAGACGCTTCCACGGTCATGTGGCCGCATGACACGCGCGGAACGCTGTTACCTACCCACCGAAGTGGTACCTATTAATCTACTTGCATTTGCATGCTTTCGAATTGCTAGGTTGGCAAGAGCTGGGGCGAGTGCGGGAGCTCACTCCGCACGCGGGGCTAGGGATTCAAACCTCCAAACTTGCGATCTTCCGATCGACAAGCC
This sequence comes from Charina bottae, assembly GCA_023362775.1. Lineage (NCBI taxonomy): Eukaryota > Metazoa > Chordata > Lepidosauria > Squamata > Charinaidae > Charina > Charina bottae. Next base: position 897,057 of record JALMGJ010000046.1, on the reverse strand, counting down.
TGGCGTCTTACCCGCTGAGCCACCACGCCCCAATAAAAGCGTAACATAAGAGAATTCCATCTAGCGGGGTCCAGGAGACGAGCCTTCTCTGCGATAGGGTCCGCATTGTGGAACGTCTTGCCCCCGGAGGTGAGGCTGGCCCCCTCACTCCTGACCTTCCGGAAGACTCTTAAGACCTGGCTCTGCCGCCTTCCCTGGGACAGGGAGGTAATAGTACCTCCTGGGGGTGGCTGGCCCCATAATGTCCTCCTGATAGCTGATTTTACCATCTCTTGGATTTTTATCTATTTATTGTTGTACTGGAATTTTATATGTATAGATTTTAACTGTTGATATGCTGTAAACTGCCCAGAGTCCCCTATTCGGGGAGATGGGGGGGATAAATTTAAATAATAAATAAATAAGCTCCTGTAACTCTTTATGCTAATAAACCGTGCCTAAAATATCACTATCTATGGGGTGCCTAACCTAAATTTCCCCCCAAACACCTGCCAAAGTTGTGATTCTTTTTTTAATTCTGATTCTTTTATTGTGACTCTTTTTGCTATTCCTTGTTTAATAAAAGCAACTACTTTCTCCTTCTTATTCCTGGGTTCCTAACTGCAACTCAAATCCCCCCACCAAAACAGACCAAAATGTGATTCTTTTTCTTTTTTTTGGGGGGGGGGATAAAAAACTCCTCCTCCTGCTGCTTCTGAACGGACAAGCGAAGAGTTGATGCTCCTCTCTGCAAATGCTGCTCCGGCGAATATTCCGAATATTCCGTCTCTCCCCCCCCCCCCCCGAAGGCGGCCCGCGCGCGCTGCCCCAGCAAGGCGAATTGCGCTGAACCCCGTCTTGTCCTCCCCTCCCCTCTCCCCGCCCCAAAAAGACGAGGATCTCAAATTACCCAGCGGCATTTCTGATCTCACAAGCCAGAAGAAACAGAAGAGGGAGAATGTTGCTGCCAAGGGGTGGGGGGGGAAGCAAAACACCCTTTTTCTGTCCGGAAGGATGGGAACGTTTTTCCTGCAGGAAAACCCAACGCGCAAAAGCGAAAGTCAGCCGAGCGACGCCTCGTTTGCAAAGGAGGAAACGCGACCCCCCCTCCCTGCCCGCGATCCGGACCCCACCCGCGCAGCAGCAGCAGCAGCAGCGGCGGCTGCACCCCGGCCAGCCCCCGGTTCTCCAACCGGGCGCCCGCCGCAGCGCCGCGCGGGACTCACCATGTTCCTGGCCAGGAAGGAGAGCATTGCGCCGGCGGGGCCCCGACGCTTTTGCAAAACCCGCGCGACGCCCGGCCCACGGAGCAAAGTCCGAAAGGACAGCCGAGCTCCGGTGGAACCTGGCTGCTCGGCCCCGCCCGCGGCTGCTGCAACAAGAATTTGCAGCTGCTGGGGGGCGGAGCCCGGGCGCGGCCATCTTGGGCCCGGGCATGCCCGCCCCCCTGGCTGCGAAGCCCCGCCATGCTTGTGATGGGCAAGATTCCCCCCCTACACCCGCGCTGCAAGGGTCCGCGTGGAAAAGCAGCGCGGGTTTGGTTTTGGAAGTGCGGATGGGAGACCACTAGGAGATCTCGAGCCGGCAGCATGGCAAATGTAAATCTTTGCAGTTTGGCTTTTAAAGGTTTATAAACACCACAAATTAGTAGAAGCAAAGAAAGGGAGAAGGTTGAAACCACGTCACCTTTTTTTTCTTTTCCTCTTTTTCCTTTTCTTCTTTTCCTTTTTCCTTTTCCTCTTTTCTTCTTCTTCGTTTTCTCTTGTCCTCTTTTTTCTTTTTCTCCTTTTTTCTTTTCCTCTTTTCCTCTTTTTCTTCTTGCTGTTGTTGCCTATTTTGCTTTGTCTATTTTCTCTTTTTCTTCACGTGCACAAACAATAATAAGGGACAATACAGCACAGGCCTGGTATTAAGTATTCAGCTTTATTGTGCAACAAAAATTTTGATGTAATTGGCGATTGTTTGTTAATGCTATACTGTATTTAGCTGTGGATGTAAAAACTAAACAGTCTTGTGCTTATTAATATTGACATTGCAAATCATAGTTAATGCTGATATAAACCCTTTCTTTTTAATCTTTAAAGGTCTAAGTTAGCTAAACATTAGAATGTTAATCATCTCTAGTCAATACTGTACAAATACCACTGTATCAAAATAATAAAATGTATTACTTATTTAAGTAAAATTATATATCACTTTTATTATATAATTGCATATTATTTATTACTTATATAATAACAAAATGAAACGAAAAGAGAGAGAAGGCAGGTTGCTTTTCTGTTGCTTTTCCCACTGCAGACATTTGTTCTTGCAATATCTCCAGAACACTTTCTGAAAGACCAACTTCTAGGGATTGCTTTCTCAGATAAAAGCAATGTCTTGAAGAAAGATTCTTGAGTAAATCACCCCGACTCTAATTTCCCTTTCTTAGCTTAAGTTCCAGTCCCTGCAAACCACTTGGTTAGACTGCCAAGGAATCTGGGCGGATCTGCCTAGGAAGGGATTAAGAAAAGTTAAACAGCTTTGCTTAACATGCTAAGTTAATTGAAGCAACCTTTCTCAACCTGGGCAACTTTAAAATGGGTGGACTTCAACTCCCAGAACTCCTTAGCCAACAGGCTTTAAGATGGGTGGACTTCAGCTCCCAGAATTCTGCAGCCAGCATCCTGGCTAGGGAATTCTGGGAATTGAAGTCTACCTATCTTAAACTTGCCCAGGTTGAGAAACACTGCTCCAGCTTCAAAGCAAGGAGGGAATAGGAAGGTGAAGGTTTTTCCCTTACCAGGTTCGTTTCTGAGCCGGGAGACCAAAGAAACAGGCAGTTGCATGAAATTAAGTTCTTTATTTTTCACCCAAGAGCAAAAGCAATGACAGCAAGCTGTGAGGTGGGCGGCCGCGCAGGACCCCCTTCCTACAGCAGATTATATAGATTCCATTCAACCCCTCCGTTAGAACAGGGGTCCCCAACTTGTGGGCCACGGCCCACACCTGTTAGGAAGTGGGCCGCGGGGCTCCCGCCTGCAAACCCCGCCCCCGATGTGCACGATTGGCTCCCGCCTGCAAACCCCGCCCCCGATGTGCACGATTGGCTCCCGCCTGCAAACCCCGCCCCCCAGTCCGTAGAAAAATTTTCTTTTTGGTGCCAAAAAGGTTGGGGACCGCTGCCTTGGAAGACCACCCCTTACTCAGTTACCCATACTCCACCTTAACCTCATACCATATTAGGAATTTCCTTCCTTCACTCTATCTTAACATCATTCCATATAAGGAACTTCCTTCCATCCTTGCTAGGGGCTCCTTGACTGCTATTAAACAATAGCATTAAAAGATATTAAACAATATCTTTTCTCTGAAAAAGCTATATTTGGAATGTACACCTTATCTTTCTATGGGCACAGCTATCTATCAAGGCCTGTTAGAAAGGAAGAGTAAGAAAGCCAACACAACTCTTCAAGGAAATATAACATGATTTCAGAGCCATCATAAGAGTGCAAATGTTTCTAATACATTAATACTAAATATAAAATATATGAATATGAAATATATTTGGATTTAAGTTCTATTGTAAGGCACCAAAACTTACCACGCGCCTTTAGAGAAAGCCAAATACACAAAGGAGACTTTGTAAAAAGGAACAGCAGCAAGATTTATTTGGCCAAGCAAAGGTTGCCGGGTGGCAGCCAGACAGTTGTCACGTGCAAGTGACCTCTGAATGAAACCACCACCCTGAGCATAAGGGTGCACAAACTTTTATACAGGGAATACAAGCAGGAAGTGAGGATGGTATGCCCATATGTGGGCGAGGTGTCTGATGACCATTCCCTGGGATTGGCTGGTTCTTAGGGGACAGGGTCCCTCCCAGAGCTGAAGGATTCTGGGATTCACCAGGTCAAGGGGTGACGTGGGTCATCAACATATTTTCAAGGGATGGAATTGGGAACATTCACACCAATTGTTGGAGCATTCACACCAAAGAAATACTTGCATCTTACAGAGACAACAGTAACTTTTACAGAGACATTGGGTTATACAAGCAGGCTGAATCACAAAGGGTCAGAACCATAAAATCACAGTTTAACATATTTACATCTCAGGAGAGGGGAAGCAAGGCATTTATTACAAGAAGGTTAGGTAAACATATTAGTTTGTCTCAGGAGAGGATGTTGACCAGATAGATGGTCCCAGACTGTTATGCATTCCTGAGAGAGGTAGAACTGGTTTCAGAGCTTCACACTTAACATTTCTTATGCAGCATTCTTTGGGGCTTGCTAAGGCCCATCTCAAGGGTCATCCTTGGGTAACAATTCTTTGGTTCAGGCACAATCTTTGGTTCAGTAATGTTGCATCATGGGGAAATGTTACAACATGGTGTTTTCCAGGCCAAGGTTTGTGAGCCGGGTTTCCCCATATCCCTTCACTATCTATGTAAAATCTTCTATCACATGCATAAAGAGATCAACATTCAGGGATGTGGATTATGGGTAAAAATCCCTCGGGGGTCTCTTATAATGCACAAACGACAAACAGGACCTGGGCCCAACTCGGGTGAGGGGGGTGCAGTGGGCAGAGAAGGAAGCTTCTTTCCTGGGTCAGAGATAAAAGATGGAAAAGTCATTGTCCTCAAGGACCGTCTGGTTTGCAGGTTGCAAAAGTCCACACCATTGAAAGAGGAGAATCAATATTATTCACTCATTAACCAGAGCTGGGCCTTTTCCAGCTGAACCTGAATCGACCACATGGCATAAAAAGTTTAACAAAGAAATAAAGACAAACTCTGTCCAATTTTCTCCTCCAATGGCAATGCAGGTTGTTTTTGGATCCTAATGAAGGGCAGTTTATGCATTTCAAAAGTTGTGCCCAAAGGGAACCCTGAAATACTTTCTCTAGCACAGTGTTTCTCGACCTTGACAATTTTAAGATATGTGGACTTCAACTCCCAGAATTCCCCAGCCAGCACGCTGGCTGGGGAATTCTGGGAGTTGAAGTCCACATATCTTAAAATTGCTAAGGTTGAGAAACACTGCTAACTGATGCCTGAGTTTAACCAATTCATATATTTATGGTCACAGATTCCTCCAGCATCAATACTGTATAATGATTGCCAGGCTGAGGCTATAAGAGGGAGAACAAGCTGAATTTCCAGTAAAGATTGAATGCTTTTTACAGATTGTTTGTCCAATGGTCCAAGCCAGAGACGTGTTTATAGTGAAAACCCTTTGCATTGGAAATTACAGTAGGAAAAAAAAGTTCACAGCCATTCCAGGTTAATCCGTCTTAAAAAATGGATTATGTGCCATCAAGTCAACTCTTAGTGACCGCATAGATAGATTTTCTCCAGGAGGGTCTGTCCCCAACCTGGTCCTTCAGGTCTTCCAACGGTGCACCCATCACTGCTACAACTGAGTCCATCCACCTTGCTGCTGGTCGCCCTCTTCTTCTCTTTCCTTCTGCCTTTCCCAGGAATATGGACTTCTCTGGGGATTGTATGACTTGTCTGTATAGAAATTGCTTGCTTGCTTATGTGCCATCAAGGCAGGAAAGCCAGCTGGGTGACCTTGGGCCAGCCACTCTCTCTCAGCCCTAGGAAGGAGCCAATGGCAAACCAGGAGACAGAGTTCTAGTCCCGCCTGAGGCATGAAAGCCGGCTGGGTGACCTTGGGCCAGTCACTCTCAGCCCTAGGAAGGAGCCAATGGCAAACCAGGAGACAGAGTTCTAGTCCCGCCTGAGGCATGAAAGCCGGCTGGGTGACCTTGGGCCAGTCCCTGTCTCTCAGCCCAACTCACCTCACAGGGTTGTTGTTGTTGTGGGGAAAATAGGAGGAGGAAGGAGTATTAGGTATGTTCGCCATTATGAGTTATTTATAAAAATAATAAAGGTGGGATAGAAAATAAATAAAATAATAAAAATAAAAAAAAAAAATAAGTCAGGGTCAACTCTTAGTGACCACACAGTTTGTTCCTGGAGGATCTGTCCCCAACCTGGTCCTTCAAGTCTTCCAACGGTGCCCCCATTGCCACTGTAACTCAGTCCAACCCCCTTGCTGCTGGTTATTCTCTTCTTCTTTCCTTCCACCTTTCCCAGGATTATGGACTTCTCTGAGGATTGTATGGGTTGCCTAGATAGAAATTGATTGATTGATTGATTGATTGATTGATTGATTGATTATGTGCCACCAAGTCACTGTTGACTCTTAGTGACCACACAGTTTGTTCCAGGAGGATCTGTCCTCAACCTGGTCCTTCAGTTCTCCCATCAGTGGAACCATCACCACCATAACTGAGTCCATTCACTTTGCTGCTGATTATCCTCTTCTTCTCTTTCCTTCTACCTTTCTCAGAATTAGGAACTTCTCTAGGAATTGTATAACTTGCCCAGATAGAAACGGATGGATGGATGGATGGATAGATGGTGTGCCATCAATTTGTTTTCGACTCCTAGCGACCACATGGATAGATTTTCTCCATGATGATCTGTCCCTAACCTGGTCTTCCAACGGTGCATCCATCGCCACCATAACTGAATCCATCCACCTTCCTGCTGGTTGCCCTCTTCTCTTTCTTCCCATTGATTGGTTGATTATGTGCCATCAAGTCAGGGTCAACTCTTACTGACCACACAGTTTGTTCCAGGAGGATCTGCCCCCAACCTGTTCCTTCAGGTCTTCCAACGGTGTCCTCATCGCCATTGTAACTGAGTCCATCCCCCTTGCTGCTGGTCGCTCTCTTCTTCTCTTTCTTTCCACCTTTCCCAGGATTATGGACTTCTCTAGGAATTGAATGACTTGTTCAGATAGAAATGGATGGATGGAGTGCCATGAAGTTGCTGTCAACTCTTAGCGACTCCATAGATAGATTTCCTCCAGGAGGTTCTGCCCCAGCTTGGTCCTTCAGGTCTCCCAACAGTGCCCCCATCGCCACTGTAACTGGGTTCCTCTACCTCATCCTCCTCTCCTCTTTGCTTCCACCTTTCCCAGCACTATAGACTTCTCCAGGGAGCTGGGTCTTTGCATTGATTGATTGACTGATTATGTGCGACCAAGTCATTTTCGAGTCTTAGCAACCTACCAACCACATAGATAGATTTTGTCCATGACAGTCTGTCCCTAACCTGGCCACTATAACTGAGTCCATCCCCCTTGCTGCTGGTCGCCCTCTTCTTCTCTTTCCTTCCACCTTTCCCAGCATCAGAGCCTTCTTCAGAGAACTAGGTCTCTGCATAATGTGTCCAAAGTGGGATAATTTGAGTCTGGTCATTCTGCCTCAAGTGAGAACTTGATTAATCAAGTGATATAATTAAAATCCCTATAAATCATAAATTTCCTAGTACAACCATTGGCATGGTTGGAAAACTGTTTTAGCTTCTCCAGAGGCAGGCTTCTTTTTTCAACACAGAACCCACTAATTGGAGCCCTGATGTTCTTATTATTACATTTGCTAAGTGCCCCAATCTTACTGTTCTCAGCACTGTGCAGAATAAAGGAGTAGGAATACATCAAAAACTCACAAAGAACAAAATAATAGTATTTTTTTTATTTTTAACATTTATTCCGGTAAATATTTAGTTTGGGAGTGGAGCAGCATAGAAATAGTGGCAATACATTTTAAAAAATGAAGTGTTCTTGGCGAAAAAGCCAAATCTAAGGCTGAGGAATAAATCCATAAAAAATCAGTCAATCATAATAATTGGGTGTTCGCCCTCTTGGTGAGTTATATATATATAAAAGGTGAGAATAATAATAATAATAATAATAATAATAATAATAATAATAATAATAATAATATTATTTCTTGAGAAGAACTCGGTGTGAATGAAGGCCAACACCAGCTAAAGAACTGGCAGCTGTGATTTAATGTGTTTGTGTAAATCATCATCATCCTTGGAGCGCCTTCCAGGGGCCAAACACGTGGAGACCCGCAGCTTTCCCGCCGTCCGAGCCAGGCGCAGGTGATGACGTAAATGCGCGCGCGACGCAATGCTCTTTAGGGTAACTGCTGCCCGGCGTCCTCCTTTCCTCTCCAAGTCCGGACGTGCCCTTCGCCGACATGGCTGCGGGGGGTAACTCGTTGGTGCCCTGGGCCAAGATGGCGTGCCCTTGACAAATATGGCCGCGCCGGCCTCTCGGCTCCTTCCTATTTGCCACCGCCGGCTTTGCCCTTTTCCAAGATGGCGGGCCGGCGGTTCCTCGGGGCCGTCAGGTGGTGAGAGGTGAAAGGCGGCAGCGGCGGCTCCTCCTCAGTCCCAGGAAGATGGCCGAGAGCGAGCGGCAGCCGGGTAAGAGCGAGCCCCGAGCTGACCCCCGGCGAGGCGGGACGGGGGGAGGGGGAAGCCGCCCCCTCCAAGAGGAAGAACGGCCTACCTTGCAGGGTCGTCGTAACCCCCTCCCCGCGACTCGGCTGCGCCAGGGGGAGCCCGGGGGTCTTTTGCTCCTCTGGGGGAGGAGAAGGCGGTCCCATGAGGAAAGTGGGGGGTGGGGGGTCTTATCTCGGGGCCTTTTCGCTCTTCGACTCTTTCTGTGGGGAGGGGGCGACGCTATGGCATGTAAGGACTCATCCCATAACAAAAGGCTTAGAATAATAATAATTATAATAATACAGGATTTGGGGGGTCTCTAGGGCTGCCCCTCTCCCAGCCCAAGCGCGACCCCTCGCCCATCCCCCCCCAATTGGGAGCCTTCCAGATGGGTCTGACTTCCACTCCCATGTTGGCTGGGGAGGATGGGTTCTGGAACTCAGCCCATTGGGGGGAAGGATGCAGCTTGGGGCTCCTCTGCCCTTTCAGGATTGCCATCTTTTGCTGCTAAATTATCTTTTTAGGACGGGGCTCTCTTTATTTCCACACACCCCCCAGGAATTTGGGGAGGGGGAAGGAGTACCAAAGGACCTCGGTAGAAAGAGCATTTGGGAGGGTGCCCTTTTGAGCTTTCTCTGCTCATTGGGGTCTCCCTCTCTTGCAATGGCTTCTGCAGAGAGGCTTATATCCTGATTAAATGTTGGGGGGGGAGCATCGTGGGGGGAAAAAAGAGTTTTTCTCCCCCCCCCTTGGCTGAACCTGCTGGAAAAAGGTGAGGATTTGGTAAGAAGCTGGTTCCTTTCTCGCCCCTTGCTGGTGATGGCTCCTTGGCAGCGCAGATGCTGCAGGATCGCAGGTCTTGGGGCATGCGCTTAGGTGCCAGCCCAGACGAAGGGTTAGGGGATCCCTTAAATGCACTAGGCCTGGCTGAACTCCTTGCAAGGGGAGGGCAGGGAGGGCAGGACATGTGACCTTGCAAAACTGGAATTTGCTCCATTGCTGTTCTCAAGGGATAAACACAGAGAGTATCAACTCATCTCAGAACCGGGTTAAGCATCCTGCTGCAGATCTCCAGACCTTTGGGACTACACCTCCCATAAGCCATTCCTTTGGGCCATGATGATGGGGGGGATATTGAAATTACAGGTAAAAAAATCTGGAGACTGCCACTTACTTTATACCAACCTGCAGTCCCAGGATTGTGGACCTTGGAAATCTCCAAGGCTTGTGACCTACTGTAATTTTTAGTGCAATAATAAGAGGAAATGCCAACCTAGCAATTCGAAAGCATGCAAATGCAAGTAGGTGAATAGGTACCACTTCGGTGGGGTGGTAACAGCGTTCCGCGTGCGTCATGCCGGCCACATGACCGTGGAAGTGTCTTCGGACGGCGCTGGCTCTTCGGCTAACAAACGGAGATGAGCACCGGCCCCTAGAGTCGGACACGACTGCACAAAATGTGCAGGGGGAACCTTTACTTTTTTAAGAGGAAATGATTTTATGTGTGACCAGAGAGTAATCATAATAAAGCTTTAATTCTAATTAAATTTAAACCAAAATGAAATTCGATTTAGTTTTTGTCTTGGCAGGAAATGAGTATTAATCTCAATGAATGAACAGACTGAATGAAAGGAAAGGATCTGCTTGGAACAGAGTGGAAAGAATGATGGTGCAAAGGATTACGGAAGTGTGGAGTAGCACTGATGGAAAAGAGGAAGGTGATGCTTGGTGGAATGATGAAGTGAAGGAGACGGTGAGAAAAAAATGAGTGGAAGGGAACAATTGCTGCGGAAAATGTCGACGAGGGAAAGTTATGGTATATACTGTATGTATATAGAAAAATGCTGAGAATGCATGGAAGGAATGGTTAAAATTAAAAAAGGCAGAGACAAGGCCCAACAGTTCTGTCAGAAATTGTTGGAAGTGAATGAAGAAGGCTAAACGGGTACATTCCAGCAGATGGAAAGGAATTAGAAAAAGTGATGAAATGATCTGGAATGAGTCTGAAGTTAGGAAATGCTGGAAGGAGTCTTTTAGAGATCTATATGGGAATAATAGTAAAATGTCAAAGAGGAGAATGCATTTGTTATTTGTTAGATTTACATCTCACCTTTCATTCACGAGTTCAGGGCTGGTGTGCTATTTCCTCCGTGACGCAAGTCCAATATTTTTAACCACGACACCTTAGAACTGAAAGAAATCCTATAACATTAGCATGCTCAAAAAATTGATGACAAGGAAAATGCTGTGAGAAAGTTGAAGAATGGTAAGGCTGCAGACATAGATGGTATGACATTGTAACGTAATGTTAAAATATAGATGGCTTGCTTATGGAGTGACTGTGTGCCCTGTGTGAGGTAGGTGAAAACGACATCTGTATTTTCATCTGCATTTGGAAGAGTGCCATTTTTTTATTCCCCAATACAAAGGGACGTGGTGGCTCAGCGGGTAAGACGCCAGGCTTGTCGATCGGAAGGTCGCAAGTTCGGAGGTTTGAATCCCTAGCCCCACGTGACGGAGTGAGCTCCCGCACTAACTCCAGCTCTTGCCAACCTAGCAGTTCGAAAGCATGCAAATGCAAGGAGATGAATAGGTACCACTTCGGTGGGTAGGTAACAGCGTTCCGCGCGTGTCATGCGGCCACATGACCGTGGAAGCGTCTTCGGACAGCGCTGGCTCTTTGGCTAACAAACGGAGATGAGCACCGGCCCCTAGAGTCGGACACGACTGCACAAATGTGTGGGGGGAACCTTTACCTTTTCCTTTTTACAAAGGTAGCAAGAGTGAATGCCAAACTACAGGGATATTTGTTTGCTAAGCCCCTGGCATGCCTGGCACACTTCAAATTGGAAAGGGAGAAGAAAATCTGGGAAGTGAAGTTGGCTTTCTTGCAAGCATGGGGTGGGCAGACCAGGTTTTTGCTCTTGAGCAGGTCATTGAGAAATATATGCCGGTGAGAAAGAAAGTTTATTAAATGTTTGTAGGTTGAGATTATATGATGATTGGGTATGATAAAGTGAATGGGCTTGAATTATAGAATGTTGGTGTGAATATGGAGCTGAAGGTTGGCTGCTGAAAGGGATATGAGAAAAGTATATGATGGAAGTCAAACACACGTGAGAATAAATGGAACGGTTAGTGAATGGGGAGAAAGACAAGGCTGTGTGATGATGGCCGCCTGATTGTTTATGGATAAATGTATAACAAATGCTTTGTGTGGTGTTAGAGGTGCCGGTTTGGTCTAGTGGTTAAGGCAGCGGGCTAGAAACCAGGAGACTGTGAGTTCTAGTCCCACCTGTGGCATGGAAGCCGGCTGGGTGACCTTGGGCCAGTCCCCCTCTCTCAGCCCTAGGAAGGAGCCAATGGCAAACCAGGAGACTGAGAGTTCTAGTCCCACCTTAGGCATGATAGCCAGCTGGGTGACCTTGGGCCAGTCCCCCTCTCTCAGCCCTAGGAAGGAGCCAATGGCAAACCAGGAGACGGAGAGTTATAGTCCCGCCTTAGGCATGAAAGCCAGCTGGGTGACCTTGGGCCAGTCCCCCTCTCTCAGCCCTAGGAAGGAGGCAATGGCAAACCAGGAGACGGAGAGTTCTAGTCCCGCCTTAGGCATGAAAGCCAGCTGGGTGACCTTGGGCCAGTCCCCCTCTCTCAGCCCTAGGAAGGAGGCAATGGCAAACCAGGAGACGGAGAGTTCTAGTCCCGCCTTAGGCATGAAAGCCAGCTGGGTGACCTTGGGCCAGTCCCCCTCTCTCAGCCCTAGGAAGGAGGCAATGGCAAACCAGGAGACGGAGAGTTCTAGTCCCGCCTTAGGCATGAAAGCTGGCTGGGTGACCTTGGGCCAGTCCCTCTCAGCCGAACTCACCTCACGGTGGTTGTTGTGGGGAAAATAGGAGGAGGAAGGAGTATTAGGTATGTTCGCCCCCTTGAGTTATTTATAAAAATAATAAAGGCGGGATATAAAATTTAAAAATATGTGTAGGTACTGTGCACAGATGATGTTGAAAACCTGCACGATTTATAGCAAATGTTAGAGCCTGGATCTGAACATTAATGTGTGAAAGACCAAGGGAGTTGCGTTTGACAAGGAAAATTATTCCAAATGATACATCAATGGCAAACAAAAACCAAAAACCTAGAGCAAATACGGTTGAATTGTGTACCTAAGTGTGATAATGGCAGTCTATTGGAGTAGGCGGCTCTAATGAATTAACAGTAATAAAGTTGGGGATCTAGACAGAGAAATTTTAAGAAACATATGTGCTCATAGAAAAGTAGTGGATAGTAGGTGTTCTGTTGCAAGGAATGGGTGTTGGTTGAAAGAAATTAAAATAGCCTACTGCCTATTTTGTTGAAGTAAGAGTTGGGTATGTCAGGGGAAATATAAAAGTAAGTTGGAAACAGTGGGAATGGGCGTGGGGTGTGAAACAAGAAGTAGAAGGATCAAGAATGAATGTGGGCTGAATACAAATGTGAGTGACCAATATCAATAGTTTAGATCAGTGTTTCTCAACTTTGGCAACTTTAAGATGTCTGGACTTCAACTCCCAGAATTCCCCAGCCAGCATGGGGAAGTCTGGGAGTTGAAGTCCAGACATCTTAAAGTTGCCAAGGTTGAGAAACAGTGGTTTAGATGGTTTGGTTGTATGGAGAGAATTAAGGGGGACTGAATTGCAGAAAAATATATATGTATATGAAGGGAGAAAGAAAGGGGAAGACAGAGAAAGCTGTGGTTGGAAGAAAGAGGTGAAAAAAATAAAGAAAAAAAAGCAATGTATGAAGTGGTGCTTGAACATGATGAAAGTGATGAGGGTATTCCAGGATAGAATGGTGTTGATGTAGGATAGTTTTAACAATGGTTCTGTTCCTTTTCTTATTGCAAGTCCTTGTTTGCTCTGTTTCACTCGGGCTGTGTCTGCTTAACCCCAAAGGAAATAGCATGATGGCGATGCCACCCAGTACTTGTTGGGGGTGGGCTTGCTAATTTGCCCCTGAAAGGGTAAGAGTGAAGCTTACATGTGACTACCCTTGTACTAGTAAAACTGCTGGAACGGAAGAGCGCTTTCAGTCGAGGCATTATTTTGGTTTTCACAATGGGGTTTCCATGCGGCCTTTCAGCACTGGCTTGCGAGAACGGTGGACCTCGCAGGGCCATTGTAAATCTAGCGACAACAGCAGGCGTTTGGAAGGTAAATGGATCAGGAAGCCAAAGACGGCTTGGAACAGAAAAAACTGCCTGGCGATCTCTGAATGAATCCTCTATCTGCATAGGGAATGGGGATTCCATAACGTGTGGCTGTGGTGGTGGCCTTTTCTGTCTGATAATCTTGGGTGAAAAAGATCCAGAGGGATGGATGCCCTTAAACTTCTTGAGAATATTATTAACCTTTTCTGATCCTCATTCCCTCCCTCCCTCCTGTGTTTGCTTATGGCAATCTGACTGCATTCACCTTGGCACAGGCATCCCTGCTATCCCTCATCCATCCTCCAGAGCAGGCAACTTTTAGAACGGAGAGCCCCGCTTCCCCATTGTCTGTGTGTTGTGTGGGGGGGAGGAAATCTGGGAGCTCCTGACAGAAATACAGAGGCATTCTCTCTTCCCTCTAGCTAATGAGGAAAAATGAACCAAATTGCATACCTAGGCAAGGACAGAATTGGAGTCCTGCTGACTCTCCAGCTAATCATTTGCATTTTTCACATGACTCCGCCACTCCGATCCCTGGGGAACTTCCTACCCGCACTAGCGTTGGCTCTCCTTTGGAAACTGCCAAACTTCTGTGCCACTTTTTGGGAGCGTGTTGTTTCGAAAGATGGACCTCTAAACCAAGGGCATCCCTTTATGTGATGTATTTCTCCCTTTCCTCCCCTCTGCCGAAGAGGTGTTGCCTCAGATCTGTTCTTAATTTGGGCTTCTGCTGCCTGTGCTAATTAGTCTCTGTTTGAGCTGTTTCTCTACCACCACCACCACCTTTCTCTCGCTGGCACTGCTGGTGGAAGGTGAAGGAAATTGGGCAAGCTCTGCAGGGCCCCTCATCCTGGTGTTTTCCATAGTGAACAGCCCCACTCTCAGGAGCAGAGTACTAACACGTCTCAAGGGTGGAGGCCGCCCCAGTGTCCTCTCCTAAATTGCGGACGCAGTGATTTTTAAGGTGGCAGAAGGGGAAGGTGATTAAACCGGAGAAGAAGCACATTAACAGTCCCAAATGAATGAGTTTGAATTAGATTTGAGTTTGAATTAAATCAACCTTTGTTCTCGTTCCATTCTGGGTGTTATCTCTCTGTACTTTTGGGGTGTGTGGCCTTGAGCCGGTCCAGTTCAAGGGTGGTCCTCGGTTTGAAACAGGGTTTCTCAACCAGGGTTCCGTGGCGCCCTCGGGTTCCGCGAGAGGTCACTAGGGGTTCCCTGGGAGATCACAATTTATTTAAAAAATGATTTCAAATTCGGGCAACTTCACATTAAAGAGGTAAGTTTCATTCTTTATTTTCAGTTTAAGAACGCTGTGAATGCATACATACAGGCCTACCCATGAAACGAACATAATAATTTTGTAACCTCTGGCCTATCTTTGAGCCTGAATGTGCAGGGGTTCCCTGAGGCCTGAAAAATATTTCAAGGGTTCCTCCAGGGTCAAAAGGTTAAGAAAGGCTGGTTTGAAGAGTTGCACACACTGATTGAGACAGACCTTATGCTAAATTGTGGTTTCTTGGATAAACCAAAGATGGTTGGGGTCACATGTTAAGCCATACGCCCTGTTTCCAAGCCATGATGGCTAGGTTCACATATGATGTGGAAGCAAAACTAAAGAAGTATGAGTGAATTCCAGGTAAATCATATTCCTTGCTCTCTGTGTTCTGCTAGGTAAATGAAAAAACACAACTATTTTTTTATTTTTTTATTTATTTCTCGTATTTATACCCCGCCTATCCCCTCCCTAACGGAGGACTCTAGGCAGCTTACATACATTGTATTTCATATTTATACATTTCATATATAATACAACATTTAAACCGCGCGCTTAAGGGAAGGGGTAAGGGAACCGACTCTTCCGTGGGCACTGGACTACATGTCCCAGAATGCCTTGCGTCGGAGCCGGCTGCTGACGTCCTGGATGTTGCTGTTTTGGAATCCGTCGTCTCCGCCGCCATTCACGAGATCTCCGTTCGGTGGGCGACCCCCGACAGGACGCCAGCAAATTCTCCTACCTAAGGTGGTACCCATTTATCTACTTGCTAAGCTTTCAAACTGTTGGGTTGACAGGAGCTGGGACGAGCAACGAGAGCTCACCTCGTTGCGCGGGGATTCGAACTGCCGACCTTCTGATCGGCAGTCTACAGCTCAGCGGTTTAACCCGCTGAGCCACCGCGTTTTTTTCAATTTTTTCAATTTCTATTACCGCCCCATCTCCCCTGAAGGGGACTCTGGGCGGTTTATATGACTATATGACTCTACTCTCATTTAGTTCTGTTTATTATTGATTTATATGCGTGTATTTTTTTCTCTCATGCTTTTAGGTCTTGCGTTTTATATTCTTTTTGCTTTTATATTTTAAACACTATTTTGGACAATTTCTTTTCCTTTTTTGAGTGAGAAAGGGAAACGAGGGGTGAACCTTTTTAAATAATAAATTGGTTTCTTGATGAGACATTGGCTTCCCCAGGAACCTGAATA
The DNA here is from genome assembly GCA_023362775.1 of Charina bottae. Taxonomy (NCBI): domain Eukaryota; kingdom Metazoa; phylum Chordata; class Lepidosauria; order Squamata; family Charinaidae; genus Charina; species Charina bottae. Next base: position 881,122 of record JALMGJ010000046.1, on the reverse strand, counting down.
TGAAATAAGCTAAACTTGATCAACTGTACATTAGAGTTGCTAGCAAAGAATAATTGCCAAATCCATGGAATTGTACTAAATAAATAACAGGCAACATAGATTTGGTTTAGTTTGGATTTGAGAGATGGGATATTATTGTCTGAACCCTCACGATCTCTGGCTTATTCTCACACATATCCTGTGTGAATGGTTAATTCAACGAAGATCTATTTGATACGGGCAGTTCTGCAAAACGGGCGAAGGTGGTCTTAGCAGGAAGCCTTCTTTGACGAACTTCTGGGGTTGCGTCTGTCGTCTTCTGGTTCCCCCAGTTCAGGATCGGCTTAGGTTAAAGTAAGATATTTTATTATCAGGTTTTGATATTGGCTAGATTTGTAGCTCTCTAGTGAAGTCTATAATACTGGGAAAGGTGGAAGGAGAGAGAAGAAGAGGACGAGCAGCGAGGTGGAGGGACTCAGTGACAGTGGCGATGGGGTCACCATTGGGAGACTTGAAGGACCAGGCTGGGGACAGATCCTCCTGGAGAAAATCTATCTGTGTGGTCACTCGGAGTTGGCACCAACAAGATGGCACATAATCAGGATTTGTAAGATACTTTAAGCTGGATGTCAACGTCTGGGGTTAGGAGGTCATTTTTATCAGCATCAGCTAGTTGCCAATTGCTGTCTATCTTGGAGAAGAGAGATCTGGTTCTTGGCACTATGGTGTATACCCTTGTCGTTTTGCAGCCGGGCTACTGTAATACATTGTCCATGGGGCTTCCCTTGAAGGCTGTGTAGGAATGACAATTGGCGCATGCTGTGTAACCGGATCATAGAAAAGTGGCTTGTATCATTTAGGTCTGTTTGCCAGTTGGTGTTTGCCCAGTTTTGCCTCCTTTTGACAGGCAGTGCCTCGCCAATGTCTTGGGCTGGGAAAGATCTTCTCTAGGATGTCATTGAAAATGTTGGCGATGGTGTGATTGAGATGGATTGGTTGAACCTGGAGTCTTGCAATCCAAAACTTTGAATGTACAGGTAGTTCTCGACTTACGACCGCAATTGGGACCGGAACTTCCATCGCTAAGCGAGGCAGTCGATAAGTGAGTCACACCTGATTTTACAACCTTTTTTGCCATGGTCGTTAAGCGAATCATGTCGTTGTTAAGCAAATCCAGCTTCCCCCATTGACTTTGCTTGTCGGAAGCCGGCGGGGAAGGTTGCAAATGGCAATCATGTGACCTCAGGATGCTGCAACCATCGTACATGCTGGTTGCCAAGTGCCTGAATTTTGATCACGCGACCGCAGGGACGCTGCGATGGTTGTAAGTGCGAGGAATGGTCGTAAGCCGCTTTTTCCAGCGCTATCCTAACTTCAAATGGTTGTTAAACGAATGGTCGTAAGTCGAGGACTAGCTGTATTTTGGGATGATGGAGGGTAAGGGGGACAAGATGCTTGAGTATTTATCTCCTTTTGTCATTTTTGCAGCTGCTTCTCAACTTTTCAGATCTTTGGGTAAGAATAATTTGGCAGCAAGTTAGTTGTCCTGCTATCTTGGCCAGGGCATTTCTGGCTGCCTCATTTATGAAATCTACTTCCAAGCTTAACCCTTCAGAGCTGGGACCCCATGAAGCTTAAAACTTTCCTTTGTGGAAAGGCTCTGGGGCTTAATTGATTCCTTAGTAGCTTAAATTGACGGGAAACATTTTAAACAGACAAATAGAGTGTCATGATTTAAACAAGCTGCCAGTTGCTTTAATGTGGAAATTTCTAAAAAGTCCGGTCATTAAATGCTACCTCGGGAGAGACCTCCCGTTGAATCCCTAGCGTGTGCTGCATTAATATGTAAAACAAAAGCAAAGAAAACATCAAACCTTTTGGGTTGCATGCAAACGAAGCCTGTGGCATTTTGCTCAGTTGCATTCTTATTTAAATTAAACTGGATTTGATCACTGGTTATATTAAGTACGGTATTAGAGTGCTGTATTCTTCTTCTTATATTCTATTTTGGTAGGTTTTGGAGGTTTGTGACCTGTAATACAGACATTCCTTCATGCTTTTAGAGCTATTCATTTTTGGAAGCTTGTCATTTAATCTTGTTCTACTCCTCTCTTCTTGTTAAAAAACCTAAAATATTTCCTCAGTAAAATGCAACACTTATTTTAAAAAGTTCACCTGACTTTATCTGGACCCACACCACTATCTCGGCCTGCCTGCAGATTTAATCATCCTAACAGTTAAAAGCAGGAATCCTGAGGATTTTAACTCCCGTGTGACATCTGTTTAATCCCTTGCATTTGTTGCATTTTGACTGTATTTTCCTTGCATCTCACTTTGGCAACTCAGCGGGTAAGACGCCAGGCTTGTTGATCGGAAGATTGCAAGTTCAATGGTTCGAAACCCGAGTGCCACGTGACGGAGTGAGCTCCCGCACTCGCCCCAGCTCTTGCCAACCTAGCAACTCGAAAGCATGCAAATGCAAGTAGATGAATAGGTACCACTTCCGTGGGATGGTAACAGCATTCTGCGCGCGTCATGGTGACATGACCATGGAAGCGTCTTCGGACAGCGCTGGTTCTTTGGCTAACAAACAGAGATGAGCACTGGCCCCTAGAGTCGGACACGACTGCACAAATATGCTGGGGGAACCTTTACCTTTACCTTATGACTGAGAGATGGATTGAAAACTCTCCTAAAGATTTTCCTGGAAGGAAGTTCAAAAAGTTGCACAGATTTTTTGTAATTTGACTGCTTTTTCCTCTTCCAGAATCCTCTGAGGAGACCAAACCTCCTCCCTCCCAAACCTTTATGATCCCCAAGAAGGAAATCAACATGGTTCCTGACATGGCAAAGTGGAAACGGTCTCAGGTACGGGGGAAAAGCTTTGGTTGGCATTATTTGGCCTTGGCAACAGATGCAAGCCAAGCAGGAGCCTCAGGCCCCAGCGCGGGCCTCCTCCTGGGCTGTCCCTTTCAGATCTTAAGAGAGGAATGATATGCGTGCTATTCCCTGCGTGTATAAAGCTAACCTGTCAGGGAGAAGTCACTTGGAATGCAAAAGCGGCATTCGATACCGTCGACCATGGTATCCTTCTGGGACGGCTCAGGGAGTTGGGGGTGGGTGGCGTGGTTCTGCGCTGGTTCACCTCCTTCCTCCAGGGCCGATCCCAGTCGGTGTTGATAGGGAGCGAGAGAGCCAGCCCACGGGCCCTTCTTTGTGGGGTCCCGCAGGGCTCGGTACTCTCGCCGCTCCTTTTCAACATCTACATGAAACCGCTGGGCAAGATCATCTGTCACCACGGGCTGAGGTATCATCAATATGCTGATGATACCCAATTATACATCTCTATCCCGGGTGAAGTAAGTGATGCTGTGACCACCCTGTCCAAGTGCCTGGGGTCTGTGGGGGTCTGGATGGGGAACAACAGGCTTCAGCTGAACCCTGGTAAGACGGAGTGGCTGTGGATGAATGGCCCCTCGGTTTCTGGGAATTTGTCATCTTTAGTTCTGGATGGGGTCGCACTTCCCCAGACAGACCCGGTGCGTAACTTGGGGGTCCTCTTGGACTCACGACTCCTGCTCGAAGAGCAGGTGGCAGTCGTGGCCAGGAGGGCCTTTGCTCAACTTCGTGTTGTGCGCCAGTTACGCCCTTTCCTTGACCGAGAGGCCCTTCGAACGGTCACTCATGCCCTGGTTGTCTCTCATATAGGTTACTGCAATGCACTCTACATGGGGCTACCCTTGAAGAATATCCAGAAGCTACAGCTGGTGCAGAATGCGGCGGCACGGACAGTTTTAGGTGCATCAAGATCTGCACACATAACACCTCTGCTCCGTGAGCTGCATTGGGTGCCAGTTTGCTTCCGGGTCCAATTCAAGGTGTTGGTTATCACCTTTAAAGCCCTACATGGCACGGGACCAGGTTATCTGAGGGACCGCCTCATCCCCATGACATCTTCCCGTCCCACCCGATCTTGCAGAGAGGGCATGATGCGGACCCCTTCTATGAAAGAATTCCACCTAACGGGGTCCCGGAGGCGAGCCTTCTCGGCAGCAGCACCTGCCCTATGGAACATCCTCCCACCAGGGATAAGACAGGCCCCCTCGCTCCGGGATTTTAGAAAAAAATTAAAAACTTGGCTCTGCGACCTCGCCTGGGGCAAAAAGGAAAGCAGTCAAGCCTGGGGATGGCTGATCCCCTAGAGCCACCTTAGATATCTAAAATATTTTAATCATAGTCAACGTCACTTTAGAACTATCTGCCTCTTGGATTTTATTGTGTTTTATTGTATTTTTATTGTAATTTACCGCATTTGTATTTTTATTACGGTCTTTATTGTACTTTGTTGATCTTGTGTTGTGAACCGCCCAGAGTCCCTCCTTGAGGGGGAGATGGGCGGTTATAGAAATTCAACAAATAAATAAATAAATAAAAGGGCTGGGAAGAGTTCCCTTCCCACTTCATCGCCCCCCTGCTGCTATCGAAGATCATTGTTAGTCCAGAAATAGGTACGGCTAGATTCACACGTGCCGGGGCAAAGGTACAGATCTGATTCCCCTGCCTGCTTATGGCCCCGGCCTCTCCAAAAGTTGTCACCGATCTTTAATTCTCGTTTGATAGCATTAAATGCACAAGTAATCGCGTTAACTCTATTCAATTACTTCAATGCACTTGAAGTGATATTTTAATGGCATTTAAGTTAGGTCAGAATGGAAAATGGTTTCTGTCCTTCCCTTGTCTCGTTTTTGCGGTCCTCAGTCTTAAAGGTCACACAATTCTGTGCTACGCCCTGCTTTTTTTAACCCTGGTTTATGAATAAGCCGCAACTGGCTGTTGGGCTAACCCAGAAACCCTGATGTACAAAACGGGATAGCCGGTTCTCCCCTTGCAGTAAGCCCAGAGCAAATAAACTACATCGCGGCTTACTGTGCTTAAAAAGAAAAACCCCTCTCTGCATAATATTGCTCTAAACTTAAGTTACTTTTGTGTCTGGAAATACTTGATGACTACTCCAGTTGTAAGCTTCCATGCTGCATTCTTCCATACTTTGGCCATGATTTGCCGTTCTGCTTTTCCCTTCTGTAGTTCCTCATGGCATTTTATTTATTTTTATTTATAATTCAATTTATATCACCGCCCCATCTCCCCCATAGGGGACTCTGGGCGGTTTACAAAAAATCATTTTGCGTAGTTGCAAAATGCTACCGGTCCGGCTGACGCCCATCCTTACTTTGTGTGAACGTTTGTGTTTCTACCCAGGCGTATGCTGACTACATGGGCTTCATTCTCACGTTGAATGAAGGAATCAAGGGGAAGAAGTTGACCTGTGAATATAAAGTCTCAGAGGTAGGCCTTGTTTTGGTCTCTCAGATCACTCTCCGATCTTTCGATAATGGAGAAGGAGCGAAGAACTGAGTAAATGCTCCTCCAGTTCATAAATTCTCCTTTCAGGACTTGGGAACCTGCATACTTGATGTTGCCTGCATTTTCTTAAATACATGGGATTATTGGGTGCTAAATTCAGGGCCTGTTGTTGTAGGTCTGTTTTTTATGGAATTAAACACACTTGGGATTATAGATCTGTGAGGATCACGATCTTATGGCCCAAACTCAGTAATTGCCAACACAAGCCACATGGGATATGTGAAATTCTTTATTGGACCAGCATCATGCCACGTTAAAGCTGTGAATGGGGTCCCTTCCCCCCCACATCTTTCTTTAAGCCCTCGGCTCCCTTCTCCTTCCGCCCATTCTCCCAGCCTTCTTTTTTTGTTATTCAATTTCTTTTTCGGGCCCTCTGTTCTCTTCCGGTCATACACTTCTAGTTCCCACAGCAGACGAAGCTGAAAAGAGCTAATTGGAGTTAATCGAGTTTAGCCTGCTGTTGCAAAGGCTGCCTTTTCCTGGCCTGGTTGAGCAAGTGGGGCAAACACATCCAGTGTATCTGGCTTTACTATAATCTCTTTAGCCATCTTCTATGCACCTTCCTTACCTTCGCATGGAGATGACTTTATTAACTAATTAAACTCAGGACGTAATTACAAATTCAGATTAGAGATGGGTAACAGGTTTGGTGTTGGAGCGACCCAAGGCAGAACGGTTTCTGGTTCCTGATGGTTTGCTTCATGAAATAGCCCGATTCATGAAATGCTCAGATTGGCCAGTTTTGGAGGGGGGGGGAGGGGAAAATTTTCAAGAGAAAACGGCAGCATTTCAGAGCTGAATAGCCCTGCTTTGCACCTCTCTATTAAAAGCAACATGTGGTTAGAAAGCTTTTATCTTGATGGACGTTATGCTGATATCTTCTCTGTCCCCTAAAATCTCAGTTCTGCTCTGTCTTGGAGTGGAGAGGAGATAGCGTTTGGGGATGCCTGTGACTCGTAGGAGATCGCCTCGCGTGTGAATCCAGCTGCCAACTCAGTCCATGAAATGATTCCAGACTTCTCCCGTTGCAATCTAAACTGGAAATAGGTTTCTCCAAGGAAGGAAATATCCAAGAGCTCGTATTAATATTTAGAAGGCAGATTAAGGTTCCAGCACAAGAATTCCAGCTTTCAAATGAGACACCAATATATAGGCAATTTAGGGTAGCAAAAGTCTTGCCCGTTGCCTCTTGCTTTTTTTCAACATAGATGCATCTGTTCCCTGTTTGGAGCACGGTCTCCTGATATTCCTCTTTTAACCAGAGGTTGAGTTGAAATGGCAGCCCTGCTTCGCCAAGCATGTCAAAGGCTTGACGTTATGAAGGCCGGAGCAGGATGGAGAAAGGTTTGGCCAGCAAGGAAGGCTCTGGCGGAGGGCCCATCTGCTGCTAGAGCTCTGCTCCTAACCATGGTTCAGATCAGTCCTGACCATGGTTCAGATCAGTCCTGACCATGGTTCAGATCAGTCCTGACCATGGTTCAGATCAGTCCTAACCATGGTTCAAAGCCCGAACGCTGCCATGGTTTTGAACCGTCTCCCGCTTGAATTGGCTCAGAGACCCCTTTCGCTAAAGGCCTGTGGCTGCCTCGGTGCCATTCGTCTATGGGAAGTGTGTGCTTTTCATAAGCCTGCCCCACCCTCTGAGAGGACAGGGCACCCTGGATGCCTGGGATCTCTCCTTAATTATTGTTGTGGTTGAATTAGCAGCCGAGATTGGCTTGCCTGCTTATGCGGCCGCCCCAGAGCGTTGCCCTTTTTCAGAAATCTCTTTCAAGCCAGCCAAGTGAAGGAAGGGGAGGCGTGATTCCCCACCGTCTGCTCCCCTCTCTCTCCAAGGCAGAGAGGGAGGGGGAAAGGAAGCCTGTTGCTTTGACGGCCCTCTTTCGCTGGTGGCAGCGCCTGGCGGACCTTGGCGGACCTGGACAAGGGCTGAGCGGGATTGCCCTTGGATAGGGGACCACTATGAAAGCCCAGGTTGCGGGCTAGACAGGGAGCTCGCAAAACGTCCTTAAAGGAGCTATTTATGGGGCATTTTTTAGCATTGGGGGCTGTGAGTTGAGAACGAGAGAATGGATGCCATTGATGGCAGCGCTTAAAACGTGTTGAAGGAGCAAGTGGGGTGTCCTAAGGGCTCTCGGGCCCAGCCATCATTTTGCCCTTTAAAACTCCCAACCTCTGACCCGTATTTGGAGCGTGGCCCTTGGCAATGCCCAGGAAGCTGTGTCCAGCCCTCCGACCGAAGGGAGTTGCCCAGCCGGGCCATGAATCCTAACAGCCGGGCCCATCGCGTCCACTAAATCAGAATGAAGCAAACCCCACCACAGTTTAGCCCGAGGTGTGAATCCATCCAGGGTGGCCCTCTGGTCAGCACTCTGCTGGGTTGCATTTTACCTCTTTCATCTGGTCTGATTGCAGCCCCAGCGCTTCGACCCGCCTCCCCGGCTCCTCTCCCACCCAGCTTGCGCTCCAAGGGCTGGGAAGATCGGTGGGCTCTGCAGTTTCCCGTCTGACATGGCAGAGCGAGGGATGATCGAACTTTGGCCCAGGGGACGGACGGGAGGGCTTCTCACGGATAGAGGGAGCTGCCTCTGGCAAAGTCAAGAGAACCGCTGCTCTCTTTGTCCTCTCCTCTCCCCCCCCCCCCGCCCAGGAATTATTTCCAAGAGCTGCTGTACATTTGGAGACAAAAGGTTGAACAAGTGGCTTCTGTGAATTAATTGATCAACCTCGAAGGAACCCAGGGGTGTAGTATATAAAGGGAAGGAAGGAAGGGAAGGTGGAGAGAGGGAAGGGAAGGTGGAGAGAGGGAAGGGAAGGGGGAGAGAGGGAAAGGAAGGGGGAAGGAGGAAAGAGGAGAAAAGGGAGGGAGGAGATGGGAGGGAGGGAAGGAAGGAAGGAAGGGAGATGGGAATGAGAAATGTGAGGGCGGAAGGAAATGGGGAAGGAAGGAAGGAAGGAAGGAAGGAAGGAAGGAAGGAAGGGGAGGAGAGATGAGAGGAAGGAAGGGAGGAAGGAAGGAAGGAAGGAAGGAAAGAAGGGGATGAGAGATGAGAGGAAGGAAGGAAGGAGATGGGAATGGGGGAGGGAGGGAAGGGGGAGAGAGGGAGGGGAAGGGGGAGAGGGAAGGGAAGGAGGAAAGAGAAAAGGAAGGGAGAGGGGGAGGGAGGGAGGGAGGGAAGGAAGGAAGGAAGGAAGGGAGAGGGGGAGGAGAGATGAGAGGAAGGAAGGGAGGAAGGAAGGAAGGAAGGGGAGGAGAGATGAGAGGAAGGAAGGGAGGAAGGAAGGAAGGAAGGAAAGGGGATGAGAGATGAGAGGAAGGAAGGAAGGAGATGGGAATGAGGGAGGGAGGGAAGGGGGAGAGAGGGAGGGGAAGGGGGAGAGAGGGAAGGGAAGGGGGAAGGAGGAAGGAGGAAAGAAAAGGAAGGGAGAGAGGAGATGGGAGGGAGGGAAGGAAGGAAGGAAGGAAGGGGATGAGAGGAAGGAAGGAAGGGAGATGAGAGGAAGGAAGGAAGGGGATGAGAGATGGATGGATGGATGGATGGAAGGGAGGGAGGGAGATGGGAATGAGGGAGAGGGATGGGAATAAGATGAGAGGAAGGAAGGGAAGGAAGGAAGGAAGGAAGGAAGGAAGGAAGGAAGGAAGGAAGGAAGGGGATGAGAGATGGATGGATGGAAGGGAGGGAGGGAGATGGGAATGAGGGAGGGAGGGATGGGAATAAGAGATGAGAGGAAGGAAGGAAGGAAGGAAGGGGATGAGAGATGGATGGATGGAAGGAAGGAAGGAAGGAAGGAAGGAAGGAAGGGGATGAGAGATGGAAGGAAGGAAGGAAACCATCCTATTCTTATCTTCTAAACAGGAATATTTTTGTTCCAGACAGTTGCCCAGCATGGCCTCCTCCGAGATATCTTCCTTGGGTTTCATTTTTCCTCCCTATGGATCCCCCTGGCTGCGGATCAATGTTCAGTCCTCATCCCGTTCTCTGGGTTTTCCTCCCCCCCCCTTTCCGATTGTCCAATTGTGCGAATGAGGGGGTGTCCACCAACCAATCTCTGCCTGTTGTTTTCTCCTGGTCCCCTCCTGGTTTTCTTTCTCCTGCCCCTGTTACTGTCGCATTCCCTGAAATCGCAAACATGGGCTGCCCTTTCAGGGAACAGGATCCTGCATGTGGGGAAAAAATAGCCCATTGGCTGTACAGAAAGCAGTCCTGCGTATTGATTATTGTGGATTATTGATTAGTGTCATCCTGATGTCTCTTAGAGGAGCTGTGGCAGCATCCGTCAGGGTTAAGGGAACCTGGTCATCCAGACATTGCTGCCAGCAGCTCCCTGTGGTCAGGCTGGACACTCTGGACCAGTGTTTCTCAGCCTTGGCCACTTTCAGATGTGTGGACTTCAACTCCCAGAATTGCAAGGCTGGCTGGGGAATTCTGGGAGTTGAAGTCCACACGTCTGAAAGTGGCCAAGGTTGAGAAACACTGCTCTGGACGCACACCTTTGTCCCCCAGGTTTCTGGAGATGCCTGTTTCTGTGGGTTCCTTCTCAATCTGTTAGTTTGCTAGCTGCCCAGGAACTCCCTGGGCTGTAAAAGATTCTGATGCTTGTTTGGGGACACTGATTCACCTTCTCCAAGCTGGTGCCCCCCAGATGTTTGAGCTGGAGCCATCGGTCTCTAGACAGAGGCCAACGAGCTTCCAGAAGATTGCGGCTGACCACGCTCAGAAACAGGCTGCAAGATCTTGGTCCGAGGCAGTCGGAGTATCGCTAACAAGCAGGCTGGAGGGGATGATGGGACATGCAGCCCAACGCTTCTGCAGGGGAACGAGGCCCAGGAGCTGCCTTGAGCCCCTGCCGGGAGCAGAGTTAAGTCATCTGGGCTTGGGGACGACGTCTAGGGAGGGTTCCCACAAGCTGCTTGACTTGGTTCGGGAGTTGCAATCCAGCCGCTGGTGAGAATCCAGCCGCATGAGTGTGAACGGCTGTACCTTCTCTTGGCAGCCCATCGAAAAGCTGGTCACGCTCCTCAACACCCTAGATCAGTGGATCGACGAGACCCCCCCGGTGGACCAGCCGTCTCGCTTTGGGAACAAAGCTTTCCGGACGTGGTACGCGAAGGTGGACCAGGTAGGCCGAGGCGGTGGGTGAAATAGAGCCGTGCCGGGGGGAGGGGGCTTTTCTCGGGGGGTCAGAGGCAAACCACCTTGGCCCCTCAGTTTAGGCCGAAAAGGCTCATGGAGCTGAAAGGGATGTGAGGGGCCGCGTAGTCCAACCCCCTTCTCGGTGGATAGGGTGCGAACCAAGGGCAGGTCTTCAATCTGATTTATGGTTGCATGAGCTTTTCCCCTTGGGCTGCCTGTCTTCTAGCCAGCTTATGAGAAGGAAACAACAGAAAGGGAAAAGCGATACCTACCTCTTTGAAACGGCCATATAAGTCTTTTAAGGTGTTTGCAAAAGGTGTCCGGATGTCAGAAGAGCTCCCACGATCCCCGGCAAAGTTGGGCCGTGCCGAGGGCGGTTGTTAGGAGTAGAGTTACAGGTAGTCCTCCACTTACGACCACAATTGGGACTGGAACTTCCGTTGCTAAGTGAGGTGGTCATTAAGTGAGTCACGCCTGATTTTACGACCTCTCTTGCCACGGTTGTTCAGCGAATAAAATGGTTTTTAAGCGAATCCGGCTTCCCCCGTTGACTTTGCTTGTGGGAAGCCAGCGGGGAAGGTCGCAAACGGTGATGACGTGACCCCGGGACCCTGCAACCCTTGTAAATCCATGCCGGTTGCCAAGCACCTGAATTTTGATCATGTGACTGTGGGAACGCGGTGACGGTCGTAAGTGCGAGGACTACCTGCAGCCTGCTTGGGGGTGGTTGCTGTGAAGGATATTAGAAGGAGCTCCCCAGCAGGGGGTACGATTGGCTTGTAGATCTGTTCCTTGGCCCGGACAGCGGGCGGCGGCGGCGATGGGATTGGAGGAATCCGCACCCGCTCTAACTGCTTGGCTGTGGCTAAATCTTAGGGGGCCGAGACCTTGGTGGCGGCGGTGGTCCCCAAGCAGCAAGCTGAATCCGTGCCCGAGGTGGCTGTCTACTTGAAAGAGTCTGTTGGCAACTCTACCCGCATCGACTATGGGACAGGTATCTGTTGGAACGGCTGCCAGGGGATGGTGGGAGTGGGTGTCTTGCCCCACACGGAAGACGGCCCGCCGGCATGGCCGACGGCTTCTGTGGCGCAAGTAACGGGTCGCTTCTCAGCAGCCGCAAAGTCCCGATCGGTCGGTCCGGGGGTTGCACCAATCGCCACTGTAGCGCTCTCGCGATGCTGACCGCCGGCCTGGTTCCCATTGGGCCTGGGTTGCCTCTGATGGCGGAGGCAAGCTGGCAAGGTGGGCTGACTCCCTGCATGCTGAAAGCTAGCCTGCCAGGTTATCCCAGTCGGTTCTCCCCAATAGTCCAGTTGCCGAGGGCAGGAGCATCTGAAATAGCCCAGACTAGATGTCCAATTTCCTTCCCTGGGAACACTCAGCCTCCAGTCCTCCAGCTGTAAATCAGGAGTGCATTCCTGTGGGTACACAAGCATCTCTTTCTCCTTCTCAGTCGAGACCTGTGCATTTGCTCTCCAAAGGAGAGAGAAGATGGCTGTGTTCAAACGTCGTGCCCGTGTTTTTCAAACTTGGCCATTTTAAAATGTGTGGACTTCAACTCCCAGCATTCTCTGGAAGTCGAAGTCCACACACCTTAAAGGGGCCAAGTTTGAAAAACAGTGCATTATGCGAACTCATTGTGTTGGAATTCTGGCATAGCACGAACCCAGCCATCCCAGTTTGCAGGGCTTGGCGATACGGATCTTGGGTGCTGTGAGGGGCTGCATCGCATACAGGTAGTCCTCGACTTACAACCATTTGTTTAGCGACTGTTCGAAGTTATGACGGCGCTGAAAAAAGTGACTTATAACTGGTCCTTGCGCTTACGACTGCCACAGCATCCCCGCAGTCAAGTGATCAAAATTTGGGCGCTTGGCAACCAGCATGTATTCACAATGGTTGCAGCGTTCCAGGGTCACGTGATCGCCCTTTGGGACCTTCCCAGCCGGTTTCTAACCAGCAAAATCAACGGGAGAAGCCAGATTCGCTTAACGACTTGGCAAAAAAAGGTCGTAAAATCGGTCACGGTCACGTGATGCCTCACTTAACGACCGCGTTGCTTAGCGACCAAAGTTTCGGTCCCAATCGTCATGAGTCGAGGACTGCCTGTATTCGTTCTCAAAAAACAAAGAGGAGCATTTCCCCCTCCCATCCCCGCCCCAGAGTACAACCCAGCGCAAGTGAAACTGCCACTGGCTTCCAATGCCCTGGTCCAAAGAGGTGGGCAGAGGGCGTTTGAGGGCCATGTGCAGTCCCCGAGCGCCCACCCCAAGGTTAAGCATGAGGATCTATTTAGTCCAAGGCTCCGGTTCTCTAGGTAGCCCGTATACAATGAGAAGTCCCCCAGGATTGGGTATTCCAAGGTAGGTCCCTCTGAGCATTGGAATTCTCTTCCCAGATCCAGAAGACCTTATTATCCTTTTGTTTGTTCGTTTATTAGATTTATGTCCCATCTTTATTTTGTACAACTCAAGGCTGCTTACACAATGCTCCTTTCTCCTATTTTCCCCACCACCACGCCCCTGTGAGGTGGGTTGGGCTGAGAGAGAGGGACTGGCCCAAAGTCACCCAGCCGGCTTCCGTGCCGAAAGCGGGATTAGAACTCAGGGTCTCCCGGTTTCTAGTCCAGCGCCTTAACCACTACACCACCCTGGCTCCTCTGTTTCCTAGCAATCTGCCGCCGGTAGTTTGAGGAAGCAGAATTACCTTTGAAAAGCCCAGAAATGTTCTGCAGCGATGAACCTCGGCCCCAGCTGCTAATCCGCCTAATAATAGTTGGAGTGGGGCAGCTATAGTATAACAAATCTAGATGATGATGATGATGCTTTAAGAGATGGGCAGTTTCTGCCTTACATGTTGGAATACAAGCCCCTGATTAAAACAGGCACACCATGGCAGTTTGCCTGTTTATTGTAACCCGCCCAGAGTCCCTTGCATGGGAGATGGGCGGGGAATAAATTTGAATAATAAAAATAAATAAATAAATAAAACCTGAATCAGGACTTTTTGCGGTAGACTATAGCTCTGAAGAGAGGGGTATGGTGACTCAGCGGATAAGACGCCAGGCTTGTCGATCGGAAGGTCGCAAGTTCGGAGGTTCGAATCCCTAGCCCCGCGTGACGGAGGGAGCTCCCGCACTCGCCCCAGCTCTTGCCAACCTAGCAATTCGAAAGCATGCAAATGCAAGTAGATGAATAGGTACCACTTTGGTGGGGTGGTAACAGCGTTCCATGTGCGTCATGCTGGCCACATGACCATGGAAGCGTCTTTGGACAATGCTGGTTCTTCGGCTAACAAACGGAGATGAGCACTGGCCCCTAGAGTCGGACACGACTGCACAAATGTGCGGGGGGTACCTTTACCTTTATAGCTCTGAAGCTAGAAGGTTTCTCAGACAAATGTTCCCAAAACTGCTAAAGCAACATAGCAACACACTTTAAAACAGCTGCCTGCGATGCTGCTGAGCAGAAGAAGGAACTCTTGGTAAGCTAGCTTTTGCTATTTCTTTTTAATTTAAACGCATGAAAAATGCAAGAGTGCAAGACGGCCAGAGAACCCGCTGTAAAGCCACGATCAGCCACCAGTGGGCGGTATCATCCCGATTACGTTCAGCTCCAATTCCTGTTTTGTTCCTTGTACTTCAGGACTGAACCCAAATTGAGCTTGCAGCCACTTGATCTATTCTCACACACACACACACCCGCACACACACACATACCCCACTTCCCCCTCCGCTGTGACATTTTCCCAGGGCTCTCGCCCAAAGTAGTTTTCCTGAACGTATGGGCATGCTAGACTGCAGCCCCCATCATCCCCAGCCAGCCTGACCCTTGTGCGCCTGGAGGGACATCCCAGTGGGGAGAGCTAAACTGAGGCTTCGCTGGGTCTGGAAACGTTGCGGTTGGGTTCTGAGGTTCACAGACCCAGATTAGCCCCGTGCATTTGCACACATGCAGAGGCCCTTTCCATCTCTGGAATGGCTCTTGAATGCATGTCCTACCTCCTCTCTGCGCCACTGCGAGGGAGGAGGAGGAGGGTGGATAGTGTTGTAATTTGGGGAAGAAAAAAAAAGGAGAGACAGGCTCAAGGCAAACAATGGGGGCTTTCTTGATGAGAACAGCGCGCCCAGTGGCCAGCAGGAGCATTGCAGGTGTCAGTAGACCTTACCTGTGATGGGGGCAATTTACAGTATAATCTTGCAGCTTCCTTCCTTGTGGCTCCCTGAAACTTTGCTTTCCCCTTCCCCTTCGAATCTCGCACTGGTAGGAATCCCCGAGGTCGAAGGTGGTCAGTTTCATGCAGACAGAGAAGAGAATCCCTGGGGAAAAGCTGACATGCCCCAAACACCTTTGCAAGAACTTCTGCATAAAGAACTCTTGAGTTTTTAAAGAGTTCTAGCCGGACGGGTGGCTCTCCTGGGATTGCTGAGCTCTCAGCAGCCCGAGCTAGCGTGCCCAAGAGTGAGGGCTGCTGGGAGATGTAGTTTTGCAGCCTCTGTAGGGCCACATCTTAAGCCTGGATGTTCTTCGTTGTGAGCTGCTTCTTTCCCCCTGCAGGCCACGAAGCAGCCTTTGCGGCCTTCCTTTGCTGCCTCTGCAAAATTGGCGTCCTGCGGGTGGATGACCAGCTGGCCATTGTCTTCAAAGTATTCAACAGGTGAGGTGGAGGGGCAGGCCTTGGAGAGCTGAGAGCTGTTATGGAAGACTTTGGTGCGGCATGTGTGCGTGCCTGAACCCACAGGAGGCTTGAAAGGAGCCTCTCTCTCCCCCAACCTCGGTTGCCACATCTGTGATGTGAGAACAAGGACGGCCTGCTTTTTTGTCCTGTGTAGCAGGACTGCGTGGCCTTTTCTGGGCAGAGCGCCACTTTCAGCCTCGCAGGGGCCACGTTCCAGCAGGACAAAGAGGTGGCTAGCGAATGGGTAAAGACAAAATGTGCTTCCTCTTGAACAAAATTGCAGTTCAGTTAATGGAGCACAATGAGCGTCCGTGTTTTTGATTGACAACTCTTTACGGACCCCGTTTGGAGGGTCCCCCCTGAGGCTTGGAAAGTTGCTGGCTGCCCTCGGGTGTCCTGTTCCGCATTTCTTCCAAAGTTGCTCGAAGATGCTCCACGCATAAGCTGGCCATCAAACTGAATAACCCTTTCCCAGCTTGTTATATGGATTTTTGAGGATTGGATGCATCCAATCTGGATAAAATCCCAAATGAGGGGGTCCCCCCGCCATTCCCAAGGAATAAAATGTTTAGATGTTGCACCCGTGTACAAACGCGTTTCAGTGTCACCTCTGCTTCCTGTCCACGCCGTGTGCCAAACGATTGTGCAGAGATTGGACCCGAGCTGTCCAGGGCCTGGTTTGGCCAGATACTCGTCTTCCCCATCCAAGTCTTTAGAGCAGTGTTTCTCAACCTTGGCAGCTTTAAGATGTGTGGACTTCAACTCAGTTGAAATCCACACTTCTTAAAGTTGCCAAGGTTGAGAAACACTGCTTTAGAGCAACTTCAACAGATAGCTGGGGCTATTTCATTTCCCCTCACTCCCCCCCGGGCCCTTGTCAAAGGGGAATGAAAGGCAGGAGGTCTGCTTTCTGAGAAAGTGATGGAAGGGCCCGGCCACCTCTGAAGAGTGACCTTCCGGGTTCTGCCCACGTTGTGACTTTGACTTAAGATCCAAAGTCCTCACCAGTTCCTCCCTCTGCTTCCTCTCCCGATCACTCCCATCATTCTTCCCGGTGGCCAAATGGGGGGCTTTTCCCGACTAGTTCACGTGGAGCTTTGTTTCATGGCTCTGTTGGGCCATCAGCCTCTGCAGTGGTCAAACATACTGGGATAATAAAATGATTAGCTGCCGCCCCGTCATGGCTTGTCCAATTTTATTTGGTCTCAGGTACTTGGAAGTCATGCGAAAACTCCAAAAAACCTATCGAATGGAGCCAGCTGGGAGCCAAGGAGTCTGGGGCTTGGACGACTTTCAGTTCCTTCCCTTCATCTGGGGCAGCTCCCAACTGATCGGTAACCAGGCATAGTTTTTTCTCTCTCTCTTTTCTCCCTAGCCAAAAGCTCAGTGCAGAGCTTTCCAAACTGTGTGTTGCGACACGTTAGTGTGTCGGCTGCAGTGTCTGGGTGTGTCGCGGCGGCTGCTGCCTCCGAGCCCTGCCAGGATTCTGCGCAGGTCCTAGTGCCTGCCTTGTGCCTGGCTGCCTCCAAACCTGCTGTGATTCCACGCAGGTCCTAGTGCCTGCCTTGTGCCTTGCTGCCTCCAAGCCTGCCCTGCCAGGATTCTGCGCAGGTCCTAGTGCCTGCCTTGTGCCCGGCTGCCTCCAAACCTGCTGTGATTCCGCGCAGGTCCTAGTGCCTGCCTTGTGCCTGGCTGCCTCCAAACCTGCCCTGCCAGGATTCCACGCAGGTCCTAGTGCCTGCCTTGTGCCTCGCTGCCTCCAAACCTGCTGTGATTCCGCACAGGTCCTAGTGCCTGCCTTGTGCCCTGCTGTAACAGTGTGTCCTTAGCTGTACTGTTGTTAAACCCTTACTCCAGAGCTTTCCAAACTGTGTGTCGCGACACGTTAGTGTGTCGGCTGCAGTGTCTGGGTGTGTCGCGGCGGCTGCTGCCTCTGAGCCCTGCCAGGATTCTGCGCAGGTCCTAGTGCCTGCCTTGTGCTTTGCTGCCTCCAAACCTGCTGTGATTCCGCGCAGGTCCTAGTGCCTGCCTTGTGCCCTGCTGCCTTCAAACCTGCCCTGCCAGGATTCCGCGCAGGTCCTAGTGCCTGCCTCGTGCCTGGCTGCCTCCAAACCTGCTGTGATTCCGCGCAGGTCCTAGTGCCTGCCTTGTGCCCTGCTGCCTTCAAACCTGCCCTGCCAGGATTCCGCGCAGGTCCTAGTGCCTGCCTCGTGCCTGGCTGCCTCCAAACCTGCTGTGATTCCGCGCAGGTCCTAGTGCCTGCCTTGTGCCCTGCTGCCTTCAAACCTGCCCTGCCAGGATTCCGCGCAGGTCCTAGTGCCTGCCTCGTGCCTGGCTGCCTCCAAACCTGCCAGGATTCCGCACAGGTCCTAGTGCCTGCCTTGTGCCCTGCTGTAAGAGTGTGTCGCGAAATGATGCTCTGCTGTAAGAGTGTGTCGCGAAATGATGCATGTCTAAAAAGTGTGTCACCAACATGAAAAGTTTGGAAAGCTCTGTGTTAGGTAAACCTGGAGACAAAGTTGGGAAAGGAATGCCCCGATGTTTGTGGACTCGAAAGGGCGGGAAGACATTTAAACCCTGGGGCTACCCGATCAATGGGATTTGTTTTCTGTGTTCTGCATTAGGCAGGTCTTCTGCCTAAAAGACATTCTTTCTCTGCAGTAAAGCAACTTACCTGACCATGTTTAGAATTTAAAGTTCCTGCTCTTGGGGGTAAGTTTTAGGGAGCTGAGGTTCACTGCCAGCCCTCGGAGGGGGGCCTGGCTGCTGAACACCGTGCTATGCTGGGGCAGTCAAGAAGCCTTCAGGGTTTAACCGCAAGCCACTCTGAAAAGACCCTCTTTTTAGATCACCCCAACCTGGAGCCTCGGCATTTTGTTGATGAGAAGGTGGTGAACGAGCACCATAAGGACTACATGTTCCTCGAATGTATCCGTTTCATCACAGAGGTGAGACTCCCTTCTCCCGTACCCCATTCCCCCCGTCCTTAAGTGCCCTCTGCATTTCAGTTGCCCTCTTGAATACGCCATTCCATTTAATCATGTTTGCGACCAGCTGTAATTCACCTCAAAGCAAATAGCCAAAAAAAAAAAAAATCACGAATAATGGAAAGTTCTATTCTCTCCTTACGGATATTCCATTTATCATCTTTGTGAAATGCTAGATCTCTCATTTTTGGCAGTGAATGGGTAGGGGGCTAAGTGGGATTTATTCACCTGGTCAAAGACTGGATAATTTCTTTGTTTTTCTACCCATTTGGGACTGGAACAAGGCGTGACAGAGTTAATAGATGAAGGATGCCCGTAAGATGACTCGTAGCCCTTGTTTGATTCTAAGTGCAACCTCCGTCTAGAGTAGATGGATTTTTTGGGGATGAATGGTTGTTGCACAGTAACGGAGTTTGAAAGTTCAAAATCCTGCCCTCCTAGATGGCGGGTGTTTCGTGCTGTTGGTGTCAGCCCTGCGAGGTGGTCCAGACAATTAGCCCAACCAGGAGTCCTAACTGTTTTTATTATCAGGTTGCATTAACAGAATCTTGCAAGTCTGAAAGGATTTCTCCCCTCCTCTCCTTTTACTCTCCGGAAAACTAAGGAGGGGCCCTTCTGAGACGCTTCCCACGCCCCTTTTCCTTCTGCGGGCTCAGCTGCCTCTTATCAGACTGTTGCCTAGTCTGCGGCTCTTCCTTCGGTCTCCCAAGGTCATTCCCACCAACCATTACAGTTGGAGACAGATAACTGAGTTAAAAGGGTTATAGTTTTGTGTTGTGGAAGCAGACCCACGTTTTTGCAGCCACCACAAACAGAAAATCCTCATGGGTTTTCCTTAAGGCAGTGTTTCCCAACCTTGGCTACTTTAAGATGTCTGGACTCCAACTCCCAGAGTTCCCCAGCCAGCATGAAGTCCAGACATCTTCAAGTGGCCAAGGTTGGGGAACACTGCCTTAAGCCATGACTTGGAAGGAAAGACCGTTGACTAGTGTCAAGTTGAGTTTTGCAGCTCCACCTAGTGACCAGTGAATTCCTGAGTTTATATGAAAAAGGGTGGACTAAAAACCTCATTTTCTGTAAAAGCCCCAGTTGTATTTCTAGATCAGTTTTGGCATTGTCTGCCAGGAAAGCCATCTGTTCGCCACAAGTGGCTGCTGTGGGATTATTTTGACTCTGATTTAAAGTTTCTTGAGATAGACTGTTGTTGTAGTTCACATAGGACTTTAAAAAAAAAAGATTCATATGCAGCCTTTTTGTCCGTAGAGAACGACCCACAAATGCCCAGTATAAAATTACGAACTCAAAACAGGGCAGTTAAAATCTAACGGGAAACGCAGCCCAAATGTAGATGCTTCCTTAAAAATGGTTTTGGCGACCTAGTTGAGAAGGTGGTTCTCCCTCAAAGTCATATTGTGGTTACTCGCACCTTAGTCCCTGCTTGGTTGGACTACTGCAGTGTGGTCTACATGGGGCTGCCCTTGAAGAGTATCCAAAATGCAGCGGCTCAAGTATTTACAGACACTCTTCAAAGCACCTATATAACAGCACAGTTTTGAGAGTTGGACTGGTTCCAGATGCAATTCAGGGTGTCGGTTGTTACCTGTAAAGTCCTTTATGATTCAGGGCCCGGATGTCCACAGGACTGCCTTCTCCCGCTACCATCTGCCCACCCAGTGAGATCAAGGGGGGCTCGGGGACTGCCATCTGCAGGGGCTGCGGAAGTGTGCTGTTTCTGTTGTGTCCCCCTCCTTTGGAAAAGCATTCCCTCAGCCGTCCAAATGGGCTTCTTCCCTTTTGATGCTTAGGCAGTCTGTAAAGACAGGCTCTTCCAGGAGGGCCTGCGAATGGAGTGGGGCGATGGGTCCTTCTACCAACAGAAGGTGCTTGACTTCTGGCTGGGTTAATGGTGGTATATGCGATGTTATGGCGGTGCATGCAATGGGGGTATAGGGATCTGGGTTTTTCTGTTTTCATCTGATTTGTGAAGGTGGTTCTGACGAGTGGCCTATAGCCCCATAAAATGAATGAATGAATGAATGAATGAATGAATGAATGAATGAATGAATGAATGAATATGACTAGAACTCATATGCAGATCTTGGGAGTGTGTGTTCCATAGCTTAGGAGCAATGCAAGGGAAAGCTCTCTCCTGCAGCTTGACAAATGGAGGGGAGGGGTCCTTAGGTCCATAACAAGAAAGGAAACCCCTGAAATAGTCAAGCTTTGACCTGTTTGTTTATTTGATTGATATCCCACCTTTCCATTCAAGCCGGACCCTCCAGATGGCTCACCCCAGGAAGCTCGCAAATAGAAAATAATAAAGTAGGAAGGGGACAATTAAAACCTAATAAAAAAGACAGCCCCAAACTAAAAATCCATTCCTGAAATGCTGCTGCTGCTGCCGCCGCCTCTCCTTCTCCTTTTTCTCCTCCTCCTCCTCCTCCCATCATCATCATCACCACCATCATCATGATGTCTCCTTCTCTATCATCATTAACCCTTCTCCTTCTTCTTCTCCATCATCATCATCATCATCATCATCATCATCATCATCCCTTCTTCTCCATCATCATCCCTTCTTCTTCTCCTTCTCTTCCTTCTCCATCATCATCATCATCATCATCATCATCATCATCTCTTCTCCCTCTCCCTCTCCCTCTCCCATCATCTACTTGCTTCCAAGAAATCCAAAGAGTATGAAAAATGCATTTCCAATGATTTCCAACAATTCCTCCCTCTGACATGCACTTTGTAAAGGAAGCAAGTTCCAGGTATTAAGGGATTGGACTAGACCAGATGGACTATTTTTAGGGGTGGCCTTACGAGGAGCCCGTGACTGCTGACCAGGCCCCCAGCATCCGGCCCCTTGCTCCTCTGTCTGTAAGATGCAGCTCAACCCATTCTGGATCCTGACTGAATTGGGTACCTGTTTCCATCCCCATCAGCTTCTCCCCTAGGATACAGGCCATCAGGAGTGGGGAATCCAGTTTAATGATACTGTACTTTGTCTAAGAGAGAGGGACTATTGGACTTTTTAACCCAATTTTTCTCATTTTGACACCTGCCCTGAGATTTCTCTAATGTGGGCCCTCCTGCCTTTGATGGGAACGGAAGCTTTTGCTAAGCTCGACAAGATCTCTGCTTCTTGCACACTTTTTGTACTAATGTGGATCCACTTAAATGGATGAGCAGGCTGCATGTGGGCCCCCTAATTCTTGCAGCCCTACAGGTTGTGCCACAAATTGTTTTTTGAATGCAGGTTTTCATGCAAATCCGTAGGACAATATATGCCTTAAGCATACGCCTGCTTTTTATTAACTCCTGCCGCCCTCCAACAAGGCCAACATTTTAGCCCCACCGCCTCCAGAGATTTCACTCTCATACCCCCTTATCTCTCAGAGGCTACGAAACAGAAAAGCTGGCCGAAGACCAGAACATCCACAGCTCTCTGCAGCCGGTGAATTAAAATGAGAACTAGGCTCAAGGACGCCAACGTACCCTTCCGAGAGCCGTTGGTAAACTGTTTGGGTTCACGCCACACACAAACTCTCACCCTGAGTTACCCAAACACCGTTGTTGTGGTCGCATCACAAGCAGTGCCCAAGCAAACTAGAATCTGGGGTGAGGTGATGGCTCGGTAGCAGGCCACATTATAAACTACCCAGCCCCGTTTTAACTTAGTTTAATGTCTCGGGCACACCCAACCCTTTGTTACAGTCCCAGAACTGTGTTTACCTTCTTTTTATAAAGATCCACTCCTGGTTCATAGTTCTTTTTAGTTCTCATGGCTCTGCCACCTTGAAAATCAGGGAAGTGGAAGACCTATGCCCTTCAGTTGTTTTAGGACTCTGTCCTTCTCGTTTTGGGGATGGGTCCAGGATCCCCTCAAGATGCCTCCTGCCTGTCCTAATTATGTCCATCCCAAGATGCTTTAGATCAGTGTTTCTCCACCTTGGCCATTTTAAGGTGTGTGGATTTCGACTCCCAGAATTCCCGATCCAGCCTGGATGGACTTCAACTCCCAGAATACCCCAGCCAGCATGGATGGACTTCAGCTCCCAGAATACCCCAGCCAGCATGGATGCTGGCTGGGGAATTCTGGGAGTTGAAGTCCACTCATCTTAAAGTGGCCAAGCTTGAGCAACAGTGCTTTAAAGACGAATTTATTTAAGTGGGTGTTGTTGGCTGACGACAATATATTATGTGAATGAGGAGAAATCCAAGACCCGGAGCATCTGATGGTGTGTCGATTACTGCCGGAGCCTTGTACTGTCGACGACCTACCGCAAGCTAATGACAAAGCTGTGGCGGTGGCTACATTTTGGCAGAGTAAAGTTTGATCCGGACACTAAATAAATAAATAGTGCTTTAGTGATGAGATGACAATGATGATTGCCCTGTTGGGCACCTGCCAGTTCGTACCAGAGTGTGCCAACACACTATTGGCCTCTAGTGGCAGAACAATAGAATTACAGCGCCAACACAATGGCAGAGGGGGAGTGTTTTTTTTGCCCCCCTGCTCCAAGTAAGTAAGCCCACCCGCAGATACCTTCCTCCAGCAGATTCACCCAATAAGAAATCTCAATTGAATGGAGAATAGATGTCCTCTGCTGGACAAAGCTGTTAGCCAGGAAAGATCCAACTCTCCTCCTGCCTTCCACCAAGGGGCCGGAGAGGCCGGCGGAGCGTTGCAAGCTGTTTGCTGGGCATTGGAACCGAGGCGTTTTTTTGAATCCTTGTGTTGGTTGGGCCTACACAGTGTTGACCACATCTCAGTCCTCCCGCAGCATGGGAGCCTCTTTGCCAACTGGAGATCCCCCCAAAGGCGGATAACGCTCCACCCACAGTCGGGGCCCTGACAGTCCACGCACAGCCCCATTTCTCCCCCCGCCGCCCCAGCTCCAGCCCTCCTTCCCCGGCACGGCTTTGTTCTTTTGTTCAGCATGAGCATCTCCCTGTCTCTTGTGGCGGGACCCCTGGCCTCATTTCAAAAGCCGGGCTCGATCCCCCCGAGGGGGGCGGCCAGCAAATGTGAGCAAATCCGGGGGCAGAAGTCGATTGGCTTCCCACTCATGAATTCCACGGTCGAAGAAAACCAGGAAGGGGTTGGCAAGGCCCAAATATGCAATGCAAAGCTTTTTTCTCCCCCCCACCTCTGCTCCCCTTCTCTCCCCCCCCACCCCGGCTCTTTCCCTTTCCCCGGTTTCAATCTGGCTTCTAAATTTGAAGTTTTGGGAAGGGCGAGCTCAGATTTCAGCTGGAAGGGAAGCCGTGGACAGGAAGGTGCTGTGCTCAGCTGCCTCCCCCCCTCCTCCTCCCCCCCCTTTTTTTTAACTGACAGAGGAACCATTTACAAAAGGCCGATTCTCTTGGGAACAGAGAGGCAGGAACGCAGCGTCTGTGAGTAATTTCCTGCTCAATATGGTTGCCCTGACTCATTCCGTTCCCCTGGGGTCACTGTGGGACTCGGTTCGCTCCTCTCCAGCTCGCTGGCTTTTTTTCCTCTTTGTGGCTGGAATGAGCCGCAGTTCCTTTCTAGCTTTCCTCCCTCCCTCCCTCCCTCCCTCCCTCCCTCCCTCCCTCCCTCCCTCTTCTTTCTTCTTTTTCCAAATCGCCCCACTTCATCCCCAGCCGTTTGGCACCGCGATGCCCGCCTGGGCGGAGCGGGGCTCCGGTCCCCGACTTCAGGGGGCCGGCGTCTGGTTTCATAACCGAGGCTGCGCAAAAGGGTGAGGGTCTCGCCGCAGAGGGGCAGGCGAGAGGCTCTGCCCATCTGCCGCCAGAAGGAAGGAGGGTCAGGGCCCAAGCGAGGCGGCCAGATCCGTTTCTGCAACTCCCGGACTTTGGGGAAAGCTTTTCTGCCCCGTTTCTGAACCCCCTGAACAAAAATGTCCTCTGCTGCACGCCCAGCTTTCGCCCTCTTTGGCACTGCCAACCAGAGGCCCTGGCTGCCAACAAAATTTGGGGGCGTGTGAAAAACGCCCGGGCCGATGACTGACTTTGGACGGATGGATTTCTCGGTTGGTGTCCACGTCAGTAAATCTCTCCCATCCCTGAGCTGATTTGGGGTCATCGAAAAAACTAAGAGGGTTAGTCCTGGTTTATATTTGGACGGGAGACCACTTAGAAACCCCAGCGCTGTAGGCTGGACTGCGAAGTTGAAAAAAACATGCTGGAAAAAGGCAGTGGCAAACCATTTCCATTTCACACTAAGGAAGCTGCAGGGACGTGTCTCGATCTAAGGCAGTGTTTCTCAACCGTGGCAACTTTTAAGAGGTGTGTGGACTTCAACTCCCAGAATTCCCCAGCCAGCCATGCTGGCTGGGGAATTCTGGGACTTGAAGTCCACACATCGTAAAATTGCCAAGGTTGAGAAACACTGATCTAAGACATCAGGAGTTCAGTAAATTTTACTTCACACGGGTCAGCTTTCTTTAACCTGCTGCCATCCCCACACATGTGGACTGCAATTCCCAGCATCCCATTCCCTAACCGTCATGGCTAGGGATTCTGGGAGTTAAGAGTCCAAATATCTGGAGTTCATCAAGATGGGTTTCCATCGTGGTCCTCTGGAAGGTTTAAAACAGAGCTTTCCAAACTGTGTGTCACGACACAAAAGTGTCGCCACAGCGTGGTGTGTCGCCACATCACCCGGAAGCGGCGGCGCGTGCGTGCACGGTGGCAGCGGCAGCTGCAGCTGCCGCCGCATGCCCCCCCACGCCGCCGCATGCCCCCCCGCGCCGCCGCATGCCCCCCCACGCCGCCGCACGCCCCCCGTGCTGCCGCCGTGCGCGTGTCGCCGCACGCCCTCCTGTGGCGCCGCCGCTGGCGTGTCGCCAGTGGCAGCACTTTGGAAAGCCCTGGTTTAAAAAGTAAAATGCTCCTGAGATGCCGGAAAGGAAAGTTCCAACGGAGCTGTGGAAACTGTTAGAAGAGCTAGTGTAGGCCTGACCCCTGAATGGCCTCATCCTTCCATGTGCACCCTCCATGAAATCAAAGTTGCTAGTCCATATGGGTTTTAATGGATTGGAGGGACGGCTTACTCAGCTGAGCATTTAAACAGCTGTTTTCACGGGGCGCAAGGTTGTCTTAAAAGCCTTTCTGTCCTGAATCTGAGAGAGGAGATTGCCTTTTCTATCATTTTGTAGGGCCCCTCTACGTGTTTATTTCTCAGCTTAATGGATCGAAAGTTCCTTAACCGGCGGACCAAACACATCGGTTCGCTCTCGATGAACCCGGAATGCGCCAGAGTCCCCAATGGATCTCGGGAAGGACTTAAACGCAGCTAACAAACTTTGCTGGAACTGACGCGGCCTCAGTGAGTCAGACTTCATTCCCTTCGGAGCATCTGGCTGGGCATGACTAAGAGGCCGCCTCTGACTTTCTTTGCACTGGGGCCTCGGCCCGCTCGGCTGCAGTTCCCGTCCGTACTCTCCGGCCGTTGAGGTTCAGCCCTGCCCATCTGTCGTGACGGTGCGCAGCTGCCTTTGACAAATTAAAGAGTGACGCGACCCCACCTTCCCGCCCTGCCCCCTTCCTGGGCGACTACCAAGCCCATGGTCCCCAGCTAGCACAGCTGCGTGGTGGTCCTGGTCAGGATGATGGAACTGTCACACGACACTCCTGGAAACACACAACGGTCGGTAACAGGTACATGGATACTAAGCCGCCTTGGGCCAGCTTTTGTTTCTTTTTCAGGAACTCCTCCAGCCTGACACTTTCCTTCAAGGTTGGAGAATTAGGACCATTTTTAATGCGTTATATTACTAACCGGCCGTTCGTAGAAAAAGCCGTCGGTAGTCAGAGCCGTTCCTAGGCAAGGCTGGCATCCTTGTATTTTGGGTTATCATCCTTTCGGTACTTAAAGATGTGGCTTGGAAGAGACCAAGGAAATTATCGGCCGAGGCTCGTCGCAAAGAAGGTGTCGGGGAGTTAGTCGGCGAGCGATGCGCTGTCGGGGAACAAACCCCTCGGCCGGATTGGGGGCAAATCCCAAGGTTTTCATCCAGGGCGGCTCAGGACTCAAAGGGGGGGTTGGGATTTTAAGGGTGAAAAACATCATTTTTACCCTTAAAGTGCCCTCTCCTTGCCAAAATACCTTGCCAGCTTCTTTTTGGTCCTGCTCAACACAGACAAAAAAGCCATAATAAAGGTATTGTAGCTCACAATCCTCATTTTTTGCACCCGTGCTTGAATCTTTGAGGACTAGGAGCTTGAAAAGCAGGCGTGGCAGATTCCTTGTTTAAAAGGACACATTTTTTGTTCCTTTATTTCCTCCCACCCCCCACCCCCGTACTTTTGGCTTTTTTTCTCTTTTTTTGTCGATACTTTTCCTCGGGATTCAGCAGCTGCGCCCAAGCAGGCGACGTCCCTGAATCCCGCAAACGTTACTCACAAGCCGCCGCAGATGTTCCAAAGGCCGATAACCCCTCTAGGCTCGCAGGAGCTGATAACCCAAAAGCAGGGGCCCGGGGGCCACATTGTCTAACGCTTGGGCTTCTGCTCCGGGCCTCAAACCCGGAGGTGCGGGTGGGTTTAGGAAGGTTTGCTCTTGAGAACGCGGACGAGAAGCAGAGTTTTTGCAGCGGCGGGGGGCAAAAGGAAATTCGGGCCTTGTTGCAAACGGGTGGAGAAAGGGTCTCACGACGTATTTTCCCCCTCCGCCACTGCATTGCCAATCCCTTCTCCAAGACGCCTTTGCACCGAGTGCGGTGATTTCCAGCGCATTTAAATGCAGTCTCCCTGGGCCACCATTTTTAATCCCCCCCACCCCCCCTTTATTTTTGGTGCTGGGGGTTGCAGTCTGAACGTTCTGCGTTCTGCGTGCTTCAGGTCTGGAGGGGGGAGGAGGAGGAAGTGAGTTATTTTAAAATCCGCATCCTGCAAGAGCTGTTGCCTTCCCAGGCTTGCTTGCTTGCTTTTCAGCTGGCGCTGCATCTTTGTGGCGGGTGATGTCATGGAAACTTCCCTCGGCAAGTTGAGTTGCATTCCCGCCCGCCCGCCCCCACCCCCCAACAGAGCACGCTTTATTCTTCAGGGTGTGCCCAGAATCATGTCCCGGAAAAGTAACTCGGCTGCTTTTTCGCCTGGCAATCCCTACCCGTTTGCTTGGGCCCGAAGTTCATCGCGCCGAATCTCTTTCTGCAAAAGGTTTCAGGAAAAGAGATGGGCTTGGGTTGAAAAAGTGGGTGCGCAGCTTCTTGGGGGGGGGGCGCCCGCACATTCCTGGATAGTTTGGATCTTTCCCTCGCCATGCACCCCCTGCCTAACGTCTCAGGCTTCAAGCCTTCCGATCTCCAACCAGGGTTGGGCTCGATGCAGATTGGCAGTCGGGAAATCAGTTTGATTTTGGTGCCACTCCTGGGGAGCCAGCGTGGTGGTGTGGCTAAGGGGTCAGACTCCCAGCGGGGAGACCCAGAGTCAAGTGCGTCCTCCGCCGGGGAAGCGCACGGAGTGATTTCGGGGTGATTTACAGAGAGCCCCTCTCTCTGTTCCTCTGAACTCCAGCACCGTAGGGTTGTGGTTTTAATTAGGCCTGGGGAAAATGAGAGCTGTTGCTGGAAGGAGGCTGCCGTGCAGAAGCCATACCAGAATCGTTCCAGAAGACAAGATGAGAACGAGCAGATTTAAATAACAAGGAAGTAAATCTTAGACCTCAGGGAAAATGTCCTAAGGGCTGGTCAGCAATGGAGCAGATGGCCTCAAGAGGTGATGGTCTCCTTCCTTGGATGGCCATCTCTCTGTAGCCGTGGCTCTCTGGCCCAGGCAGAGGGTCGGACTTGATGATTTTCCAGATGCCTTCCAACCCTGACCTTTTCCCGATTCTACGGGGCAGAAAAATTGGAGGAGGGAGTGCTACGTACGCTGTCTTGAGCTCCTAGGATTTCAGTCTAACGAAGAAATGAATAAAGTCCACCCAGCAGGGTCGGCATCTTCAGTTCCTGGGCACAAGCACCAGTTGGGTGATTCTTGCCGAGCGCGTGGCTCGTTCAGCTGGGTTCAGGAGGCGCCTCCGTTTGCTTCCCTCGGTCCCGGATAGCTGGAAATTTCAGGATCCCGGTTTAAACGAAGGCAGCCGTACGGCGTTCCTGATCTTCGGTCTACTTGAGCCGGTCCTAGCCAGATGATACATGCACAACGGTCCCAGCAAAATGCACCTTAAAACTCGTTGATGGCTAGAGGCTGGATTCACAAGACTTACGAATTCTAGTCAACGATGAACTGAGCGCGTGTTACTAGTTTATGGTTGACCGCATTGTGCAGACCCCCCGAATTGGGTTCATGGAGTAAGCCAGGGTTGAGTTAAGTTTAGGCAAATGTGTGGCGTGACTACAAAGTAACTGTGTTTCCGAATTTCAAGCTCTCTTTTCCTCCGAGGAGTTTTTCCTCGACTGTTCCAAAGAAACAGCCTTGTGCCAACCGCGTGCAGCCATAGCAAACTGGAAAAATACCAACAGGCTTTAAACGTCTCTAGCCTCCAGATGTGCATAAGGAAATTTGGGGGGAACTTTCCACAAAGGGAGGGACCGTGCGTGTTTTTTTTAAAGCTCCTTGTTACCTCTTTGGGCACATCTGCAAAGTGGATCAAGCCTTGCGGTGGCGCTCACGGTTAACCCTGGTTTCTTTTGCCTTCCAGATGAAGACGGGCCCCTTCCCTGAGCACTCCAATCAGCTGTGGAACATCAGCGCCGTCCCTTCGTGGTCCAAAGTCAACCAGGGCCTCATCCGCATGTACAAAGCCGAGGTGAGGGAGGGCAGAGGAAGGATGGGCCGCACCTCTTCATCCAGATGTCATATTTTTTAATCCAGATGTCATATTGAGCCAGTTTGGTCCAGTGGTTAAGGCAGAGCTTTCCAAACTTTTCATGTTGGTGACACACTTTTTAGACATGCATCATTTCGTGACACACTCTTACAGCAGAGCACAAGGCAGGCACTAGGACTTGCACGGAATCACAGCAGGTTTGGAGGCAGCACCAGCCGCGACACACCCAGACACTGTAGCCGACACACTAACGTGTCCCGACGCACAGTTTGGAAAGCTCTGGGTTAAGGCAACAGGCTAGAAACCAGGAGACTGAGAGTTCTAGTCCCGCCTTAGGCACAAAAGCCGGTTGGGTGACCTTGGGCCAGTCACTCTCTCTCAGCCCTAGGAAGGAGCCAGTGGGAAACCAGGATCCTGAGAGTTCTAGTCATGAAAGCCGGCTGGGTGACCTTGGGCCAGTCCCTGTCTCTCAGCCCTAGGAAGGAGCCAATGGGAAACCAGGAGACTGAGAGTTCTAGTCCCGCCTTAGGCAGGAAAGCCGGCTGGGTGACCTTGGGCCAGTCCCTGTCTCTCAGCCCTAGGAAGGAGCCAATGGCAAACCAGGAGACTGAGAGTTCTAGTCCCGCCTTAGGCACGAAAGCCAGCTGGGTGACCTTGGGCCAGTCACTCTCTCTCAGCCCAACTCACCTCACAAGGTTGTTGTTGTGGGGAAAATAGGAGGAGGAAGGAGTATTTGGTATGTTCGCCGCCTTGAGTTATTTATAAAAATAATAAAGGCGGGATAAAAATTAAACAAACAAATAAATAAATGGCTGTTGTGGGTCTTCCGGGCTGTGTGGCCGTGTTCTGGAAGTTGTGGTTCCTAACGTTTCGCCAGCATCTGTGGCCAGCATCTTCAGAGGGCAGGAGCACGGACAGAAGCGAAATCTCTGTGCCCAGGTAGAGATAATTAAATATTTCTGGGACAGACATCTGTCCAAGTGTGGGGCTACATGAGTGTGTGTCAGCCTTATCAGGTAGACCAGATAGGAATCACAACCAGATGAGCTAATTCTACTTTACTGTAAGGCTACATTAACAGAATTTTGCAAGTCTGAAAGTACAATCCTCCCCCCCCCCCCGTTTCCCTTACTGCCTGAGAAACTAGGGAGGGTCCCTTCTGAGCCTCTTGCCCCCCCCCCATCCAGCTGCAGGCTCAGCTGTCTCTTATCTGACCGTTCCCTCGGCAGCTGTCTCTTCGCCTGGTCTCCCAGGGTCTTTCCCACATGCCATTACAGTGTGCTATGCTCTCACTGGGATGAAGCACATGGTGCAGATACGAGCCCAACATCGTGACTCGCTTTCCTTTAGAAACATGGCCTTTCCCCAAATTGCTTATGGAACAGCTGTGGGGAGTCGTGGTCTTTGCTACTTTGCTTGCGAGGGGTTCCTAGCATAAGCAGGAAGAGCCGAGACCAGAAGTTTTCTATTTAGCCCTGGGAAGATAAAAAGGCATTCTGAAATCGACAAGGCTTCTCCCCTCAGGCCAAAATCCGAATAGCAATGAGAGGGCGACGGGCAGGACCCGATGCCTCCAAATTTGCTTCTCCCAAGAGACAGCTGAGTATGACGGGATGTGTTTCTTTTAAAAAGAAGCCAACAACATCATATACCCAGGGGAAAAAAAAAAAGGAATGGTGATTCGAAGCCACACACATTTGCAGGGAGAAAATTGGATTAAGCGAACCGGCATGGCAGCAACTTGCAGCTGAATTGAGCACCTCTTCCTTCACGTGATCAGAATTCGGGTGCTTGGCAACCGGCATGTATTTATGACGGTCGCAGCGTCCCGGGGTCACATGATCACCATTTGCCGCCTTCCCAGCTGGCTTCCGACAAGCCAAATCAACGGGGAACCGCGTGATTCACTTAACCGCATGATTTGCTTAATGACGGTCACAAAAAATGTCATAAATTCGGGGTGCGGTCACGTGATGCCTCGCTTAACAGCAAATTTTCCTGTCCCAATTGTGCTCGTAAGTCGAGGACTACCTGTAACCCGCTCTTCAGAAGGCTGCTTCTCATTGTTTAGGCCTTCTAGGACAGTGTTTCTCCACCTTGGCCCCTTTCAGGTGGGTGGACTTCAACTCCCAGAATTCCCCAGCCAGCCATGCTGGCCGGGGAATTCTGGGAGCTGAAGTCCACACATCTTAAAGTTGCTAAGGTTGAGAAACACTGTCCTAGGAGACCCTGTTAGTCTATGGTAGCCGAAAATCTAGTTTGCTAGTCCCTTTTCTGACATCAAATGGGAGCAGCTTTCGTGAACAGCGCCCTTTAAGCGATGCTCTTTAAGCGATACACATTGCTTGTGTATCCGGAGAATTCTCCAAAGCTGTTTTCATCAGCTGTTTTATTGCTCTGTGTTGTTCCGGGAGAGTTACTACTACCCCATCCACATAACATTGAAGCCCATGTTCCTCTCCCCGAATCGGAAGGCTTGGCCTTTGTTGATCCCCTCGGACCTTGAATGAAACGGGGCGGTCGGAAAAGATGCCGCCAGGCCCTTCCAGCAGCCTAAAAAAGGGAGCGTTGGTGGCATGGTTGGGAATTTGGGAAGCTCCGACTCCAGAAAGGGTGGGTTGGGCTGAGTTCACCGAACTCGAGGTTAGCGTAGTTTATGGGCTGGCTTGTCTTTGCTGGCCTAGGTTTCTGGACAGCTCGGCCATTGTGAGCTGCCCAGAGTTGCTTAAGGCGGGCGGCCATATAAATCTATAAAATAGAATATAGCAGGGGTCCCCAACCTTTTTGGCGCCAGGGACCGGTTTCAAAAGATGATTTTTCCGGGGGGCAGGGTTTCCGGGATTTCCATGGACCAGGGGGTGGGGTTTCCGGGATTTCTCCAGACCGGGGGGTGCGGTTTGCAGGCAGGAGCCAATTGCGTGCACCGGGGGGCGGGGTTTGCAGGTGGGAGCCAATCACAAGCACCGAGGGTGGGGCTTGTGGATGGGAGCCAATCGCACGGAAGGGGGCGGGGTTTGTGGGCGGGAGCCCCGCGGCCCAGTTCCTAACAGGCCGCGGCCCACAGGTTGGGGACCCCTGGAATATAGAATAGAGATTACTCTGTGCCTCGTGAATCCAGCCCGTGGTGGCTGCTGCTATCATCCTTCCTTCCCACTAACTTTTCCCCCCCTTTTTTCTTTTCTAGTGCCTGGAGAAGTTCCCTGTGATTCAGCACTTCAAATTTGGCAGCCTGCTCCCTATCCAGCCCGTTGCACCTTAAGGAGGCCTTTTGGCGGCGGAGGGACCGGGGCGGGGGGGGGAGCCCTGGAGAGAGGCAGGGGGGCTCCCCTGACTCCCCCCACCCTGCCGGCCCTGCTGCTCATTCCTCTTGGCAGCGGCCTGGCGGGGCAGAGCCGTGGCGGAAGGATCTTGCATTGGCGCACAAAAAGGCAAGGGCTGGACTGGACTCCGGGCCACGGCTGCCCGCCCCTCTGCACCCGTTCGTCGTTTGCCCCAGAATAGTTGGTGCTCCTAGGATGGGGGGCGGCTGGTTTGCTTCTTTAGGCTCTGCTGTATATTTTGCTGGGGAAATACACACGCTTTAAATTTAGGGACAGGCTCACTGTGCTGGCATTCTTCCAAAGGCTCCCCCCCCCCCGCTTGCCTTGGATGACTGGGACGGGCGGGGGGGGTTAAAGAGAGCGACGGGACAGTGTGAACACCTTGTTTTCCAAAAGGAGCTTTTCTTGTTTTGGTCGGGGGATCGGGGCAGCTGATAGGTTTTCTGTTGCCGAAGTTGGAGGAAGGACCACCTCCAGCCGCGTTGGAGGATGCTCGGCAGGAGTCTGAAGCTGCCAAGAACCGGGTAAAATTTAAGCACAATGCTTGTCTTCTTTCTTGCTCCTGATCTTCGGGCTCAAAGCTGCTTCCTCTGCCACGAGGGTTTGCTTTGAACCTGGGGGCATCGATATCACTGTAGCAGTGGCCTTACCCTGCCCCTTTCCAGGCGTGTTGGAGCACGGCTCCCATCGCTCCAGCCCTGCCAGCCTAGCCAGGGGATGGGAGTTGTAGTCGATGCGTCGGGGTGTGTGAGAACTCCGGCTTCTGGGCCATGATGACACCTCGCGTGGCTGGGCTGAAACGTTTCCCCTCAGCAGTCTAGGGGCAGAGCGGAGGGGAAGGCTCAGGCGTCTGAAGCCGCGAACAAAACAACCGTCCCGAAATGCGGAGAAACAAAAGGCCGCGCGCCTCCGATCTGCGGGAACGTCAGAGCTGTTGGCCGAGCAGCCGCAAGAAGCGGCTCAGCTGCCTTTGCCCCAGGTCAGCGCAAAATCTCAGATCTGTTAGGCGGCAAACCTCCCCCCTTTGGGGGATCGTGGCCTGGGGAGGGCCAAGGGTCGGGGTGGGGGTCAACCTGAGCCACTGCAGTCCCCCCCCCCCCAGTTTAAAAGGATCAGGTCCTTGCAGCCCTGAGCCAACCGGTCTGGAGAAGCCTGGATTCGGACTTGGGCTTGCAGGCTGCAAAATTGGAGGGGCTTTACCAGATCTGGAGATTCCCACCTTCCTGGGCGCCAGGAGGCCGCGTCTCCTAAGCCGTACTTGAAGGAGAGATGCTTGGGAATCTCTTCCGTTCCTGCCGAGAGCCGAGGGCCAAACGTCTGCCCCGCGGAAACCCTAAATTGATGCCCGCTCAGAACTCTCTCCCTGCCCTTCCGGTAACGCCAAGCCCGGCTCCGTAATCCTGGCGTTGTGTAGATCATTTCCTGCCCCTCGTTGCCCCGTCTTCTGTTGGAATTTTAGGGCCCTTCCCCAAACCGCCTCCCTCCTCTTTTTCCAGAACCCGGAGCTGGTACTTTTCCAGACCTTTGTCCGGTGCCTTCTCGGCCGATTCTAACTTTGCCCTGGAACTCTAACCCGCATCTTCAGATGCAAAGGGCTCGTTGGCCTCCGTTAGTCCTCTCGATTGATTGATTGATTGATTTCCTTCTCTTCCCCTCTCGTCCCGAAAGCCGGCTTGCGTTTGTACCCACAGACCCAGATAGGATCGGCAGATCCCGCTCATCCACACCCCCCCTTTCGGATGAGCCGGATCCCTTTTGGATTTTGGGCAAGCCGGTGTGAAACCTTTCTCATCGCAGCTGTACTGGAGAAGGGAGCACAACCCTTTGTGAGGATCGCCGTTGCCAAAGCTCTGGGCTCTGGAAAGCGGGGTGCATTTAGAAGGGGCTTATATTTGGGGCGGAGACGTGCCCCTCGAGATAAAAATCCACCTCCCCTTTAGCCTAAACCAGGGGTCTCCTGAAGGGGTGGGGCTTGTCCTCTGCCACGGGTTAGCTCAGGAAAAGGGCCGGCCTGGGTTGAATATTGATGCAAACGGGACGGGGTGCCGTCCATCTCCCTGCCTTCCTGGAAGATGTATAAATCAGCCCCTCTGTGGGAGGAGTTAGCTCTCTGGATCCTTCCCGTTCAGTGGATCGGGGTTTTATTCCCCCCCAGCTGAAGCCCAACGCAGCACGATGCTCCGAACGATACCGGCCTCTCTGAAAGCCTGGGACATTTCCGGACCCTTCCCCAGCTTCTCAGCCTTTGGCAAGCCGGACCTTTAGCCAGGAGGGCAGCCCCAAGGAAAGTCTTGAATCTGGTCCTTCAGGGGCTTTCTCAGAAGTGGCAGATGGCGACCGACCGTCTGGTAGACAGGCTTGATCTGAAAGCCCCGCGTGGAAGGCTTTTCCTTCCCGTCGCACCTCTTTCTGCCTCTAAATCAGGAGCAACCCCCTGCGCTGAGGATCTGGCTGAGATTTTTCCTTTCTCACCCAGTTCTAGATCTCACGTGGTTTGAAAGAGGGGTCCCCGTTCATGGCACATGCTTGCATCCATTTCTGACTCAACCGGTTCCGTAGGTTTTTGCTCAACCGGTTCCGTAGGTTTTTGCAAAACCCTGCGGAGCCTGTTTGACCAAACCTGGGAGGGGAATTCCAGGAGGCTCTTGGTACAGCATGAAAGGTGAACCCCGGGTTGCTCTGCCGTTTATTCCATTTTAAAGGACCCCCCCCTTTTTCTTTTTTTTTTCTAATTCCAGCCCGGGACTAATTTGGGGTGGGGTGCTGGTGGCTGCGTGTAACAGCAGCTCCCAGCAAATAGCGAATTCCAACCGCTTATCTCCTTGCCTCGCTTTTACGTAGCCTACTCGAGAGCAAGAATTCAGGCGTCCTGCCCTTGCACTTTCAATGCCAGTGTACAAACATGCCTTTTGAAGCTGTGATCAAAGCAAGGGGCAGTGACACGGGAAGGGGGGAGACCTTGCATGTGTCTACTCGACCCTGGGGAGGAGACCCCCCTTCCCCCTCCCCCGAAAATGCAGAATGTCCATTTCTAGCTGTTCCTGCAAGAAACGAAAAGCGATGTCAGTGCCTGGAGGGCCGCACCTTCAATTAAATAGGACTGGGCTCTTTCTCGGCGTTATTAAGCCTTTATTAATGCCAAATATTATTGACGGCCACCTCCTTGTTCCTTTTGCCGAACGGTCCGAGAGATCTAACCAGATCTTCCTAGATTTTACAGTACAGTAGCATAGCTTCGTTTGGTGGGAGTTTATTCGGATCCTCCGGTGACTTGCTTTAGTCCAGTGTTTCTCAACCTTGGCAGCTTTCAGGTGGGTGGACTTCAACTCCCAGAATTCCCCAGCCAGCCATGCTGGCTGGGGAATTCTGGGAGTTGAAGTCCACCCACCTGAAAGTTGCCAAGGTTGAGAAACACTGCTTTAGTCTGTCTGTCCCGTCCGTAACTCTGCTCTGCTTGCATGTGTCCTTGACCCAGAATGGTGACCTGCCTTCCCCCCAGGGCTGTGAGCACCCCACCTGGCCCTCTTCCCCAGCTTTCTTAGCGTGTCGGTTTGAATTAAACCTGTTGAATTTTGCCCTGACTTCCGCGAGTTTTGTTCAGTGTCCGATTGATATATTTGTTGAGCTGTTCTCAAGGGTTTGGGTAAAGATGAACCTCCTCCTCTCTCGCTTCTCCTGACTGGCGAGTCGGTTGCTCTTCTCTGGGATTTCCAGATGGCAAACATGGGACACCTCTACCCTTTCTATCTCTACCGCAACAAAAACAATCAGGCAAGGTTGGTCGGCCTGAGACTTAGTCGGCAAATTGAATCCCTGACACATTTTAAAAGAGCCACTTAAGACCAGTCCAATCTGTTTATGCTTGCATAACGTTCCTCTCCTTCCCTTAACACCCCCTGAATTTTTCTAGAGCGACAAAGCTGACCCCAGGCCTCAAATGCTTTGCTTTGCTTTTTCACTTTTTAAAATCTATTTAATTCTGGGACAAACAACTTCATATGGGCTGGAGGTAACGTAAAGTATTGTTTAGGCCGAACGTGGGATCAGTTAAATTACATAGTTAATAGAATGGCTCCCCGTGCTTTTCATAATTCACCTATCACAGTAAGAAGAGTAAAATAATAATATAATTGAGTAATGTAATGATAATGGTGCGCTTTTGAGGGAATCGGTGGCGCCCAATTCCTAAGAAGTTTGTTCTCGTCCCATAGGATACAGGAAACCGCGTCCTTCCAGATCTTGATGGGACTGATGAAAATGGGTATGGTTAAGGTTTGAGGAAAGGTGACCCTGGAGAATATTTTAGCTGACTTCAAATTCCGAAAAAGGTGGTTCCTAGGAGAAGGTTGGGGCCTGCTAAGAACCACCGAGACTGGTGGTGGTGCCTGCCTTGGTAGCATTACTTGCAAAGGAGAGCTTGGAGTAGTCAATGAATTTGAAATTGAGCCATCAGTGTGACCCAGCTGCAAAAAAGGCTAATGCAGGTGTAGGCTGTATCTTCAGAAGTGTAGTTTCGAAATAACAAAAAATAACCGTTTTTTGCTGCATGTTGGTTGAGAACTTGAGTGCTGTCTCCATTGGTGGGCACTACGTTTGGAGGGTTCCGACAGGGGCAGGTTCAAAAAACAGCAGCGAGACCATGGCCTCTTGCTCCCTACATCAGGCGTATCAATTTGCAAGGAGTCCCAGATTCTTCTCAGTGCCTGGTGAAATTGACTGGACAGGATGATGAAATTGACTAATTCATATTCTTTGTAAGATCTAGTTGTAAAATTGACTAAGGAAGGGGCAAAGCTTTTAGATCTTGAGCGGGCTGCTTTCTCCTGAGCTTTGCTTCTTCCAAGAAATTGTTGGCCAAGGGGAAAAAAAATCATTTCTTTAAAAGCAAAAATCTAGCCCACGTCTAAATATGAGAACAATGGTTAGAAGCGTTGCCCCTTTGCAAGCAGAAAATGGACAACAAAATGGAAACAACTAAAGCGGTGTTTCTCAACCTCAACACTCTAAGACGTGTGGACTTCAACTCCCAGAATCCCCCAGCCAGCATGCTTTAAGATGTGTGGACTTCAACTCCCAGAATCCCCCAGCCAGCATGCTGGGAGTTTAAATCCACACATCTTAAAGTTGCTGAGGTTGAGAAAAACTGACTTGGAGTTAGCAAGGCTTTGACAACTGCAACCACATGAACTGCATTCATGGGTGCTTAACCAGGTCAGAGGAAGACAGTTGCATTCACACAAAATATTTAGCTTGTTTACTGTTAACCTTGGTCAGTTTTTTGTGGCTTAGCATTGGTTAGTTCAATGGTTCTGGATATTGTACATCCTCTCCCGCTCCCCGGGCTAATTCAGTATCGCAATTAGGAAATGTATGCCTTCCCAAGCAAATTTGGCTTCTAGATGCGCAAAAGTGTTCTGAGACTTTATGCAGATATTTCCTCCTGGAAATCAGTGGGTCATTACATTACCATTGTTTGGTGATTTCCATCAATTTTGGGGGGAGTTACAGGAACTTCAGCAGGAGAGCTTGAAGGGTCTCTTGTTCTGAAGGACCACCAAACAGGTGACAGGAGCTGTCTATCTGATACGCTGAAGAGATATCGACAGGGCGGATGATACCAAGCTAGATGAAAACTGAGCCCAAGCCATTTATTTATTGATGTCCTCCCACAAACCCCGGCGTTTAAAATAGCTCTGCTTAACGTCACAGAGTAGGAAAAATGAAGCTGGACTTTTGGTGACTTCATGGACGCTTCGGTTTGGAACGTTTTCGGTCTCCCACTCTTGCTTCGTTCCAAATAAGGGTGGATAGAAAATGATCTGGATGCTGTAATAGCTTTCTGATCGTATGCAATTATATCTCATTCCCATTGTATAAAAATAGCAACAACCAAATACCACCAATGGTTCAGAAGTGAATTCCGCTTGAAATCAAAGGATCCTGAATTCCGAGGTTAAGCTGGAGTGTCCGAACAAAAGCAGGACAAGTTTCTTTAAGGGCGTCTTGAAATCGACGCCAGGTAGAATTTCTCAAATTTTCCTGGGCTGTGATTCCTCCTTAATTCTCCTGAATTGGTGCGATCCCTCTCGTATGTAAAACAAATGATGGCAACGGGGTTAGGGCTGGGTTAGAAATACATACGCCACTTAATTCGAACACTTGAATTTTAATCTACAGATCAAATAAAACAATGGTGGGACCTTGCGATTTGATAAAATAAGTCCCTTCACTTGAAATAAACAATGGAAGAATCCTATTTTTTATTTTTATATATATTGGGGGCGTGGTGGCTCAGCGGGTAAGACGCCAGGCTTGTCGACCGGAAGGTCACGAGTTCGGAGGTTCGAATCCTTAGCCCCGCGTGACGGTGTGAGCTCCCGCACTCACCCCAGCTCTTGCCAACCTAGCAATTCGAAAGCATGCAAATGCAAGTAGATGAATAGGTACCACTTCGGTGGGTAGGTAACAGCGTTCCGCGCGTGTCATGCCGGCCACATGACCACGGAAGCATCTTCGGACAGTGCTGGCTCTTCGGCTAAGAAACGGAGATGAGCACCGGCCCCTAGAGTTGGACACGACTGTGCAGGGGAAACCTTTACCTTTTACTAAATAAAAGTTGTCAAGGTTGAGAAACACTGCCTTAGACTAAGGGGTTGTGAAACTGACTAGATCAAGTTGTCGGAGGGCAAATATCAAATAAGGATGAGCACCCCTATGATTTCCTCTCCCCAAAGTCGCGTTAGCCTGGAAGGATTTTGCTAACCACCGCCCCCCCCCCCCAAAAAAAACCCCAAATAGATCAAATGCAGAAAGATGAAAGAAGGAACGTTTGAACCCAGGGCCTTTTCCTGTGATGATTTTTTAATAACACTGAACCACTCTGAGTTACTGGGAGTCAGGTGGTGTAAACATTTAAATAAACAAATGAAGGCAATGTATTTCTGACTTCGGCTGTGATGATGAGGCGCGTGTGTTCTGCTCACATCCCAAACACAACAGATGTAGCCTTTTATCGAGTGCCTCCTGTTCAGACATTTCAGTTTGGAGAATTTCCAACAAACACTGGCCTTTTGCATCCTGAGGAGACCTCTGCCCCGAACCAGCCTCTTGGGCCTCCTGCAAAAATAATAAAATAAAATAAAATACAAGATGGGACAAAAAAATCCTCAGCGCCTGTGTAGAAGTGTGGTCTGTCTGCTCCACAAACATCTGATCCTTACAGATTTGTCATGGGGAAGATGAATGTTTTATCCCAAATACTTTCCTTTTAATGTGGGAAGGTCAATTCGGATTCCCTGAAACACAGTATTGAACTATAACTTGGGGGGGGGGGGGGGAACCAACATTTGCGAAACAGTCTTAAATTCATACTCCTTTCGTAGTAGTTGTACCGTCTGTTCAGTCAACGACCAGAAGAATTTACACAATGCAGAATGCGGAAGTCAAATCTGAGGGATGAGATCAAATACCATCTTGGCAAGGAACACCTGTAATAAAAGGGCAAGATAAGCTAAGCTATTTATTTCTTTTATTTGTGTGCCTGAGGACTCTGGGTGGCTATGCTGCAATAGTATAGTGCGCCGTTATACTGTAAGAACGCATATTAATAAACTACAAGCCGAAGTCTAAAACGCTGCAGTCCATGAAATAAAAAAACACGTCCTTTAAAACAATAGGTGCAGAATCGGCTTATTAAATCAGAAGTGGTCATGCCTGGGATCTGTTACACCTTATTTTCCTTGCGGCAACCCAACTTTTGGCTACTGAGCAAGTAAAGAAGGGTTTTCAACCTTCTAGAATCGCGTTTCTCAACCTTGGCAACTTTTAAGAGGTGTGGACTCCAACTCCCAGAATTCCCCAGGCTGGGGAATTCTGGGAGTTGAAGTCCACACCTCTTAAAAGTTGCCAAGGTTGAGAAACGCTGTTCTTGAAGACGCCATCTTCCTTTTCCAAGAAACACAGTAATCCGACCGTCCCCCCAAACTTTGTTCCGCTCTCTGCACGTGCCCAGATGCCACTGGTATTCCTTCTCTCCCTCACGGTTGTAAAGCTTAGCAAGGCACCGTGCTTTGGAAGCAAGCGAGCTGCTTTTCATTCCCCCTCTTTCCCTCGCTCCGGCCTCATCTGCATATTCATCAGCAGCCGATAAATTAATCATGATGTCAGTAATTTTCGGGCTGAAAGGGAGGTGACAGCGAAAGTCGTCCCCCTTTCCTTTTCTCTCCCCCCCCCCGCCCCAGTTTTCCCTCCTCTATTCTTCCCCGACTGCTGAGTTTTCTCCCTCGGAAAGAAATTGCTGAGCTGACAGCCGAAGGGAAAAGATGAAACGGCCGCAGCATCGCCCGTTCAAAGGCTGAGATTTCTGCTGGGGTTTGCAACCGATCTATATTTCCAGCTCCCAAGCCGTGAGGCCGAGAGTTTGGCGAGGGATAATGAGAAATGACTGGCTTCTGAGAAGGTGCAGAGTGAGGTCCCCGGTGCAGCCGTCAGGAGAGAGGTGATGGGGGCAGCTGGTTAATTTTCATTTTAAAAAGAACAAATGCCACCCTTTGTGGAGGAGGCCACGTCCGATGCTCCAAACAGACGTTCTGAATATTTCCCCTCTATTCAATAAGCGTGGGCGAGATAATCAATAAAAGTCACCGAGCCGAACGTTGATGAAAGCAAGATTCGCAATAGGGTCAAATGATCCTGCATTACATTGTCCACCGTTCGATCATTCGCCTAGCATCGTCGACGCCCAGTTTAAAGAATGCTTATTAAAAATAGTCGTCACTATTGTTGCTAGCTTCCATATTTCACAAGCTCCTGCCAGGCCTCGAAATGTGAACGGTTTTAGTGTTTCGGTAGCAGGCTTTGACTGGTTTTGAAAAAGCCAAGCAAGGCTGGACCGGGCTAGTAACGGGATGGGAGACCACAAGGTGATGAAGTTTTTAAAAATCTTACAAGTAAATAGTGGCAAATCATTTCTGGGCTTCAACAGGAAAACTACCTGGATGTGTTCGGGATGTTACCCGCAGTTGAGCTCAACAAGAACATTTTTATTTTTGCCCTAG
Organism: Charina bottae; assembly: GCA_023362775.1. Taxonomy (NCBI): domain Eukaryota; kingdom Metazoa; phylum Chordata; class Lepidosauria; order Squamata; family Charinaidae; genus Charina; species Charina bottae. The sequence goes on along the minus strand of JALMGJ010000046.1, from coordinate 839,779 downwards.
CAGCTGACCTAGGCTAATATCCAAAAACCTAAGCGGGTTCCGAACTGGTTAGGGTAGGGCATGGATGAGAGGCCACCAGGGGATCTCAGTGCTGTAGACTAGAGGGGGAAGTTGAGAAAGCGTTCCAAACCCCTCCTTAGCGTTGCCAAGAAAACGATGGACGTGTCTGTCCGTGAGTGAGGCTTGACTTAAATTTTAAGGTAGTTCTAATTAACTTGCTTTAAAAAAGCCTTTTTTTCTATTTTGGGGTTTTTATGTCATTAGCTGCCTTGAGCATTTGGCGGCAAGATAATAATCGAGCGGAATTAAATATTAATGAATCTTAACTGAAAGTTGGGATACAGTTAATTAACAATTAATAAATTAATTAAATCAATACGGATATTAAGCATCGCATGTTGCAGGACCCATGGGGTGCCGAGAATCATCTGGGGTGCAAATCTTTTTATCCCAAGTGGGAATGGTGGTGACATTGGTCTGGTTTTCAATTGCCTGCAAAATGCCCCATTTTGCCCCTTTTAAATACATGCAACCTGGAGTAAGGGGCCGATCAACGTCCATCTTTTGCAGGATTTTCCTGTAAAGTTTGCCGGGTTTTTTTTGTTTTCAAAACCGGCAGGGCTCGAACATTCGTATATAAATGGCAAGCGTGTACCTGAAATATTTGTACAATGTTTATTATGATCGATGATCCGTACGCATTAAGATATAAAAGCACCCCTATTATTGTAAAAAAATGCATTATATTTGGAGCCGTGACTTACCAAAAAGAGAGTATGCCCCAAGATAGCATTTGCCTTTTTAGCAGCTGCATCACACTGTTGGCTCATGTTTAGTTTGTGACCAACAAGGACACCCAGATTCTTTTCTTCCCATCCTGTGGTTGTGCCCTTCATTTTTCCTACCCGGATGCAGAAGTTTACATTTGTCCCTGCTAAATTGCATCCGGTTCATTTCAGCCCACGGCTCAAGCTTGTCTTTTGAATCTTTTCTCTTTCATCGAAAATATTAGTCAACCTGCCATCAATGTCATCTGCAAAGTATCCCTTCAACTCCCTCATTCGAATTACTGATAAGATGTCGGACAGCACAGTGGGACATTGGTTACGCCAGACAGAGTCCTGAAGCCCTCCACGTATGCCCTCCCAGCTGAAACGGGGCCATGTGAATCCATCTACCAGTAGTATCATCTAGCCCACATCTTACCCTTTTGTGAAGGAGAAGGTGCTGAGACACTGTCAAAGGTGTCACTGAGGTCTGGATATACTATGTCTGTGGCATTCCCCTAATCTACTAAGATAGCTACTGTATCTTTAAGGAGATAAAGTTAGCCTGGCAGGATCATCCTGGCTGCTGTTAATTGCCTATCCAAGTGCTCAAAACATGCTTTGATCATCTCTTTGAAGACCTTGTCAAGTTGACCTATCTTCAGCTCTTCTTCCTTCCCCTTTTTGAAGATGAGAATCCTTTTCTCCATTTTTCTGGGATGCTGGTTGTCCATCCATCTGGCCTGGAGATTTAATTCATTTAAATAAAGGACAGTTTCCTCTATGTACCCTCTCCTTGTAAATCCTGTTTTTCCCCCTTTTCCCAGGGGCATAGCCATGATCATTTAGGCCTGCCTGACTCACTAAACTCTTGAAAATGTTTGTTTTTGTTTAGTTTCCAATAAACATGACATGCAGATCTAAATAAAAGAACCATTACCAAAAAAAGAGAAAATGAACGAAAGTTGTTAAAAAAAACCCAACCTCTGAAACGCCAGCAGACATATAATCATAGGAATCCAGCAAGAATAGATCCGAGAGCCATAAAAATCTAGCGGAACAATGGCGGATATCAATAATTGTGTTCCAGTTCAAATACAGATTTAGGAAGCGCCACTTTGACAGATGAGTAGAATTCCTTCCTGTATCTATTGCTGCTGTTACTCTTTGATTTACAGTATATATTCCAGCTTTTTGCCAGTAAGATCTAAGTATGAAACGTCTGCAAGAAAACAACCAGGCTCAGAGAGCACCAAGGACTCCACAGTTCAACCCTGAGCTACAAATATTCTCTTCAATTAGTAAGATCTAACTCAGACTCGGTGAAACTCGCCTTTTTTTTCCAGTTAAAACTGAGAAACTGCCTTGATTTAAACGGTTTGAAAGAAGGGTGATGCGAAAAAGCAGCTACATGATGTCACAGCTCGAAAGGTGATAAGAAAATAGGGATTTTCAAAAAGGCCCTTGAAGAGCATTCAAGAGAAGTGCCCACAAAATGCAAGGCAGGCCCACCGTCGCTGGAAATCGTAGCCGCTAATCGCATCTGGTTAGCCCTCGGATGGGAGGCCACCAGGAGATCCCAGGACTCTAGGTGAGGCTGGGAAGTTGCGAGACTATCCTGGAAGAAACAGCAACAAACTATTTCCAGACCGTTGTTGCTATCCATGAAGTCCAGGGAGACTTTATCCCTCTTATATTGAGGTCATTGTCCAAAGGGACATTTGATAGCTTTTGTAGAAGTTGCGGGCCACCAAGGAGGAGGAGCTCCGTCCCCCAGACGGACGGGGCCGGCTATTTGGGGGAAGGGAAAATTTTGGAGTGTTTTCTCGCCTTGCTTCACAGTTGGCACCCGAGCTCGTTCATCTCCAAATGTCAGAAAGACTCCTATGATCCTAGTTGCTTTGGATTATGCTGGTTTATGTCCGTAACCAAGATCTGCGGACCCCTCCTTGGCTTGTTCAGAGGAACAGGAAGTTTGGGGGGGCATTATTCTCAGCAAGCCCTGTTCCCCGCTGGGTCTTCATCTCTATATCCCACTCGGACCCTCTTTGTAAGGGGGGGGGCAATTGCCCACAGGCAGGGAGCGCCCCCCCCCCCAAGGGAAAGGCTGAGCTTTCTCAGCAAAGGAAGGAAACGCCATCGGCATAAAAAAACCCCAAAACACTGAAGCCCAACTTTCTTTGGGATTCTCCCGTTGGCGTCGGCTCCAGGGGAAGAAAGACAGGGAAGGAAATGAAGGAAATCACCTGGATGTGGGATGCAGTGAGGAGGAGAAAGTGGAGGCCAGGGTGGTGGATCATGGTTAAAGAAACATTTTGTCCCTGGGTCGGCCAGATATTCCAAAGTCTTTCCAGCAACTCTTTGCATTTTTTCATTTATTTGTTGGAAGCGTTTTAACTCTCCTTGACCGACCCCCCCGCAAAAAAAGCTGTTAGAGCAATTTGAAACCAGGAAAAAAAATAAAAACAAACCGATAGATAGATGATAGATAGATAGATAGATAGATAGATAGATAGATAGATGGATGGATGGATGGATGGATGGATGGATGGATGGATGGAGGGATGGAAGGAAGGAAGGAAGGAAGGAAGGAAGGAAGGAAGGAAGGAAGGAAAAGGAAGGAAAGAAGGAAAGAAAAGGAAGGAAGGAAGGAAGGAAGGAAGGAAGGAAGGAAGGAAGGAAGGAAGGAAGGAAGGAGAAACTAATATTGAGTGAGAAAAAGAAAAGAAGGGAAAAAGTCAAAGAGAGAACTAAAAATGCAAGAAAGAAAGAAAAAAAAGTGAAAAGAAAATAGAAAAGAAAGTAAAAAGATACAAAGAATAGCTTCCAATCTTCTTTACAGCAGTTATAAGTACAATCGTAATTTTGCCTCTTGTTCTATGGTTACAAAACAACTCTCTTCTTTCTATGAACTATTCTGTCATCGAAACCATAAATCATAAGTTCATTTTTTTCTGTTTCACGCAAAAAGTCTATCGGGTTCCCGGGCAGCAATAAACGTAGATGTTGTCTTAAAACCGGGGCGATTTTAAGCGCCACTTCTCCAGCCGTTGTTTGGACCCCGCTCCCCATAAACCCCGTCGGGTGGATGGGCTTTGTGGTCTACCTCTGGAGAGAAGGGGATTTCCTGGCTGGCTTTTCGAACACCGGCCTCGCTCAGCATCAAAGAGAACTGTTGGGATTGCAATGCCGGATGGGCCGAGGCCGGGGAGGCTGGGAGGTGTAGTCCCCGCACATCTGGCGGGCGCCGGGTTGGGGAAGCGTCCAACATTGGCCAACTGCAGAGCACCTGAGTGTCTGCCAGGGAAAAAAGCCCGTTCCAGTTTTCTGCATGCTTTAAGGACACCTTCGCTTCTACCCAATCCAGGAGCTGATTGCTAAATCAACCTGTTCTTTTAGATTCACGCCATACATTGGCCCCGTTCCCACAACATACTTAACCTTAACCGGGTTCACAGAGAGGTTACTGTCTTGTGGGAATACCAAAAAGGGGCCAGCGCAGCCGGTCGGGTAATTATCAGGGTTTAAATTTAGCCCAGAACAAGCCCTGTCTTAAGCCAACTCTGCGCTCTGCAACATGGAAACGGGGTCAGTGCTTTTTCAACAGGGCTGCTTCTCTTGCAGTGACTTTAGTTACAACGGGCCTTTTTAAAATGCTCCTTTGCAAACTGCTTTTGGGGAGGAAAAGCAATCGGGAACTCATCCCGCTACCTCGGTTTTACGCAGCTGGTCCTCCAGGAAAAAGAGCTGGATGGAAAGAACGGCTGAAAATATTCTCGTTTGAAAAATGCCTGCCACGAAGAAGGGAGAAATGGACCTCTCTTGCTGTCTGTCTGTTTCAATTGCTGCAAAAACTTGACCATGGTCTTAATGTTTGGTTCAAGGGGTGGCTCGCTTGCTTCTTTGCTTCGGATAACCCCCCAAATATCCCAGAGCCCACCCCTGCTTGGATTCAGTCAACCTGAAATTCAACCTTTTTTCTCCTATCACAAAAATCCCCCCCTCTGAACCCCCATTGCCCCAGGTGGAAAAGGAACTTGCTGCACCCACCCTCCACTTTCACCAGGATTTCTGATCCTGGTCAGTTGTGCACATCCTAGGTTCACCCCCTGCTTTGTGCAGGACTTCCAGTTAAAGCCTCGAGAGCAGTGTTTCTCAATCTTGGCCACTTGAAGATGTCTGGACTTCAACTCCCAGAATTCCCCAGCTACTCCAGACTGATGGCTCTTCAGCTTCAGCTTGATCACTTCCAGCAAAGACGACCCCTCTCCCTCGCTCCCTCCCTTCCCTGGATCCTTGGTGCTTGTACCCAGACATCTGACCCAAGTCTAGAAGTGGTGGTGTTTGCATCACAACATCCGAATGCAACATTCTCCTTTCACCCACCCCATGCTTTTGAGAAGCTGTCTTCCTGTCCCTTCAATCCATGGCCTGCAGTCAAGAATGACAAGAAAGAGATCTGGATCTTCTATGCAAGTTGGAGGATATTTTATTCCATTCGGTCTTGCCTTGTCAAGGCTAAACCTGCCCCAGTACCTTCCAACTCTCCTCTTAGGCCTTAATTTCTAGTCCCGGATCCATCGAAGAGAATATTTGTAGCTCAGGGTTGAACTGTGGAGTCCTTGGTGCTCTCTGAGCCTTGTTGTTTTCTTGCAGACGTTTCATTGCCAGGCTAGGCAACATCTTCAGTGCGAAAAGGGAGTGGGACTTGCTCTCTGTTTATATACCCTGGCTTGTCCTGCCTGTGTTGGTGGGGGTGTTGTACTCTCCTGGGTAGTTCCTTGACTGGGCTGTTGTTTGCTGCTTGGTTGATTGACTGAGTTAATAGTTCCTTGATTAGGGTCTATTGTGTTGTTTGATTGCTCCTCTGGTGCTAATCTTGGTGTTAATCTTTGCCTATCTGGCTGTTGATTGCTGGCAAGGTGGTGTTCTGGTCTTCTGGCTTTTCTATTGTCTCTTATGAATGATATGTAAATGTTGTTTACCTCTATGTGTCTGTTGATGGCTGCTTTGTCTGAGTGCCAAGCTTCCAGGAATTCTCTAGCATTTTTGGATTTGGCTTGGTTTAAGATGCTCACAGTTTCCCAGCTGAAAGTATGGTTGAGTCTGTCCATGTGTTGTGAGATTAAGGAGTTTTCATCGTGTCTTCTGACTGCTAGTTGGTGTTCGTGGATGCGCTCTGCTCGTCTTCTGCCAGTCTGTCCTACATAGTGGCTGCTGCAGTCCTTACACTGTATGTTGTAGATAACTCCTGTTTTTCCTTCTTGGGCTACTGGGTCTTTTGGTTTACTTACGATGTTCTGAAGGGTTTTGGTTGGTTTGTGTGCTACGGTGATGCCGTGTGGTTGTAACAGTCTATTAGTAGTTTCCTCCTTGTTGCTCTTCTCCAAACTGCTCTACCTCCTTCACGCATGACGCCCAGACTTGGACGCCCAGTTCTCAAGATGTTGGAGCAGGGCAGAAATAATGGGAAAAGCCATAAAGGATGGCATTAGTTGGGCTCTTTAGTGATTGATTGATTGATTTGTCAATTTTTGCCACCACCCACCTCCCCCCCCAAGGGGGGACTCTGGGCAGTTTACAATAGAAATAAAACATTAAAATATGGTAATACATAAATAAATATAAAATACAAATATAAATATAGAGTAGAAAAGATAAAATAAAATAAAATCCAGATGGCAATGACAGTTTCAATGCCGCTCATGTATGTCTAAGGCCATCTTAGGGTGCCAGCCATCCCCAGGAGTGGCTGCTTCCCCTCTTGCCCCAAGCGAGCTGGCAAAACCAGGTCTTCAGTTGTTTTTCGGAAGGCCACAAGAGATGGGGCCTGCCGTATCTCCGGGGGAAGGATATTCCAGAGGGCGGGAGCTGCTGCAGAGAAGGCCTGCTTCCTGGACCCCGCCAGATGAAATTCTGTTACAGGCGGGCCCCGCAACATGCCCCCTCTGCATGATCGGGTGGGACAGGTCGATGTAATGGGGAGGAGACGGTCCCTCAGGTGATTTTAGTGATTTAAACACTCCTCCACTTTGGGAATCTTCCCCATGCCTCCATTCTTCTGTGGAGTGTGTGGGTCACCATGGCCAAAGAAAGTGATGTTGGTTGGTCGACAAATTGGACAGAGACAATCGCTAGGTTTACGTTCCACATAACACGTGACCTGGTTGGCTTGCTTTCAGCTTTCTGCATGGGGTGAAACCAACCATTGTGGCATGAAAACTCTGGTTTGGGCTAAGTTAAAACTTTTTCATCAAAAAGTTGTGGCTTGCCATGTGAACCCAACGGCTGGTGGTTGGTAAACCCTGATTTATGATGTAGTGCATTAAGTGAACTCGGGTGGAGTTCATTCATTAAAACCATGGCTTGGTGTCCAGTAGCAATCAACCTGGGTTATCCAAATTCTAGAATAGCCTTTCCCTGTTTTAATCTTTTTTTTATGCAACCCATTTGGTTATTTTTAATTTGTGTGTAAGTGTATGTGTAGGTAGGTAGGTAGGTAGGTAGGTAGGTAGGTAGGTAGGAAGGAAGGAAGGAAGGAAGGAAGGAAGGAAGGAAAGTAATCCACTTTGGCTCCCCCCCTCTAGTAATGTCATAAATCCCCCCCAAAATGTGTTGAATTCCCAGCTATTTTTTAATCTGTTTCGGCATAATGCTGCAATGCCCCACAATGACCGCTAGGGAGAGCTCTGGCAATTGGCTTTTCAGCTGGACTCTACCGCGGTGAAATTTTAAGCTTGGAAAAACGAATTAAAATTATATATATTCCTTAAAAAAACAAGGTTCAAAAACTGAAGACAACTCTTTTTTAAAAAAAGAAAAACAACCAGCCTGGTTCCAATAAACCTCCATCCTCCCAGATATCGGTTCTGATCTAAAATAGGCTTTTTCAGAGCCGACGTTCAGCAAGATTCAACAAAGATTAAGTAATAATATTAATACGATCCATAATAAATGATTTTCCTTCTTCAGAAAAAAAAATCGGACAATTTGATGATAGTAGCGAGGGCACACGTTCATTGAAGTACATCAGTGACCCTCAGAAACAAAAATTGCGATCTACTTGAGATCAGAAAGTAAATATCCCTTCCGGTTAAAAATTCTAATAAGGAGTGTCAAAAAGTTTTGATTTATTATACCAATTTTGCCCGGAGTTGGGAACCTGTGCTTCCAGCTAGGTTTTAGGAACAGCTACTATGAAAAATGTGTGTGTGTTTGTGTATGCACACGCGCGCGCTCACAGTCACGCACACACACATTAATTTTGAGGTCAGCCTGTAGGTGGTCAGAAAAATCTTTTTATTACCTTCATTCATTTGGTTTAAAGAGAGGGGTGTGTGAAAAACACCACCAAGTGGCGTAAAGGAGAGATAACAAACTCCGCTCCAGATATATTAAAGAGGGAAAAACAAACTTTAGGAATGCGGCCACATAACCGTGTTTTATAGATCCGCAGGGAAAAACTTCTATCCCCTTATCAAAGGCACTCTTCTGTTAAAAACCACACGGGCTTCCTTAAACAATAAATATTTCAACTTTTTAGAACTAAGTTTGCTCCAAATGCCACAAAGTAAGGAAAAAGTTCTTTTAAGGAAGATAGCTGATGCTTTTTTTTTTTTCTTCCAACCTCATAATCTTGGAGAGATAGATGATTCATTCTCTTTCCTTTTGTTTATTCGCTTGCTTGCAAACTCCTGCAGATAAGGATCCTCCCCCCCACGTTAAAAATGTGAATTAGGTAGCGTGGAGTGCTTTCATCCAAGGACTTTTTCAGAAACTGTTAGAACAAGTCAACTATTTTGTCCCAATCGCGATTCAAGCAATTGTATGGATGAGTTTTGCTAGGCTAAATTTATACCAAAGGTTTCGCTGAATTTTGACCGGCTTCAGGAAGAAGCCACATCAGCAATGTGTGGCCCATGCGGCTTACTCACAAGTAGCAGTAATGGAAGTTAAGGTTTGTGAGTCCCACCCCACTTCTAAACTCATCTCCGTAGAGGTAAGTGACCCCAATCTTTGGTGGGAGAGAGTAGAAAAACACAGCCACATACTTCACTTTTTATAATTGGCCTTTTTATTAAGATTATAAATTTAAACAAATCTGAACAGTTTTATCCGGTGATATATAATTCAGTATGCGCACACACAAAAATATACAGAGATACAAAGGGGAAAAAAATAATTGTTTGGCAATGCGTCCTTTAATACACAGTGCTTAACGGTGAAGTGGATGGCAGACCGAAAAAAGCCACCTTTTTACAACAAAAGGCTATTTTCTCCCTTCCCTTGAATCATCATCATCATAAAAAAGAACACAAATCCATTTCCCCTCCCGCCAAGAAATAAAAAGGGTTACAGAAACACAGATTTTATTTTTTCCTGCACATAGGACTGACTGAACAATGCTGGCTGATTGAGGAGTTTTCTCAATTTTGGAGGAAAAAGTCATCCAGCACAGTGAAAGACATTGAAAAAGTGAACTGCGTGAGCCTGCAGAGTTGTTTTGCTCTCTCTCGCACCTCCCCTGGAATGAGGGGAGGGAAGCAGACAGCTGTGCATGATGGGAGTTGTTACCTCCCCAAAATCCATCTGCAAATGACATACTTCGAGGGTGCAGCCTGTGTGTGTTCATGCAAGGGGAAAATAGCAACCATCTCCAACACGGTAAATTAATATGAAATCACCCTCTGCATTCCCTGTAGCTGAACATATTTGTTCTAATTTTTTTCTGCACCATAAAACATTGGGGATTTTTTAAAAGGGGGGAGGCCCATATCCAATAAAGGTGAACCCCCACCCTCCAAGTTGCTGGGAAGAAGTGGAGAAATGTACACATTTGAGATGGGGGAAGTGACTCCAGAAAGAAATCCCAGCGTTTTAAAGGAACAGCCTTCAAAGTAAACCCACCCTGGCATTTGGGAAGCTTTTAAAAAATATTTCCCACCCCAGCATTACAGACTCGAAATGCAAAATATCGTCCCCTCCCATTTTTTGGGGGGGATTTTTAGAAGATGGGTTGAGGAAATGGACCACCTGCCTTGCAGAAAGATTAAAAATTGGAGCCCCCATTTTCCAGTTTTAAGTTTTTTTCCACCCCCCCCCAAGTAGGCAAGATAAACTCTTGCCCGACCAATCTCCCCAAATCAAATCTCGTTTTCTTCTCCTCTTCCCCTATGCGGCATCCGAGCTAGCCCCCCGCCCGTTTTTTTTTTTTGGAAAAAAGCCCCCCACCGCTCAAAAAGAAAATTAAAGGCTTGGAAACCAGAGAGAGGAACCCCCTACAACTCAAACGCGCTTGGAGTCAAGAAACAAAAGAAACTTATTCGCTCGTCTTCCGTTTCGTCGGTGCCTAAATAGGTTCGCATCTCCTCGTCCGCTCGCTGCAAAAATAAAGAGCTGAAATCTCCGAAGGAAAGTCTATGGTACAATTTTATAAAACATTCGCTTGGTTCGCTCCCCCTCCCCAAGTCTTTCCTCCCCCCCACTCCAGTCTTTGTTTCGGGATCGCTCCCACCCCGTTCCGTTCCGGCTGCGCCCCACCGTCCCAAAAGGGGCCGAGCAGCGGGGAAACCCCCCCTCCCCCGGGCGCCCCCCGCCGCTCTCAAAAGGCCACGATGGCCCGCGTCCAAGCCCCCAGGCTGGCCAGCGCCTGTTTCCCGCACAGCTGTCCGCTCGAGAGCTGCTCCGAGTCCGCCGGCGCCTGCGGAGGCTGCCGGCTCACCAGCCCGCTGAAGCTGGAGCCGAAGATGGAGATGAGGCTGGAGATGTTGGCAGCGTCCGGCGGGGGCGAGGGCGGCGGCGAGGGCGCGGGCGCCTGCCCGGCGGGGAAGCCCTCGAAGCGGGCGCGCTTGGCGCAGGCGGCGAAGGGCGAAGGCGCGCCGGGCGGCGGGGGCGGCAACGGCGGCTCCCCAGGGCCGCCCGCGGGCTCGTACTTGCGCTTGGCGCCCGGGCTGGGCGGCGGCGACGGCAGCGGCGGGCAGCAGCAGGCGGACGAGGCGGCGGCGGCGGGCACGAGGCCGCCTGGCGGGCAGGGCGCGCAGCAGCAGTCCTGGTGCAGGTAGCCGTTCTCCACGGTGGTCACCACGTGCGTGTCCAGATCCAGGACGGTGGTGCGGCTGGAGCAGTGCGCCGGGCCCGGGGGCCCCGAGGGCGCGCCGGCCAGGCAGGCGGCGCCGAAGTCGCCCCCGCCGCCGCCCGCGCTCGGCCCGGCGTAGGCGCAGGGCAGCGCGGCGCGCGGCGCGTAGAAGGGCAGCCCCGAGTCCCGGCAGACGCCCGCCGGCCCGGGCAGCCCCAGGGCGTCCTCGGCGGGCGGCGGCGGCAGCAGCGGCGGGGGCTCCTCGCCCGGCCTGGCCAGCGCGCAGCTCCGCAGCTGGAGGGCCTCCGGCCCGGCGGCCGCGGGGAGCGGCTGGAAGTCCGCGCCGGCCAGCTCGCCCAGCGCCGGGGGAGCGCAGGCGCCGGGCGCGGGTGCCAGCCCGGCCAAGGGCACCGCGCCGCCGCCTTCCGGGTAGAGCTGGTGCGGCGGCGGCGGCGGCTGGCCGGGCAGGGCGCTGCTCTGGCGGCGGTAGAGCTCGGCGTAGCGCTCGCTCAGGTAGAGCTGCCGGGCGTTGCGGAGCACGTAGGAAACCAGCAGGTTTTTGTGCAGCTTGAGGCCGCCGCGCTGCGTGCGCGAGATGTGGATCTTGCGCAGCGAGAGGCTGATCAGGCTCTGGGCGTCCAGGGCGCACTCCATCTTCCTCCGCGGCCGCTCAGCTTCGGCCGCCGGCTGGCGCCCGGCCCCGCATCCACCCGACCGAGGCAGCCAGGGACGGGGCGGCGAGGCCGGCGCTGCCTGGGGCCACTGCTCCAACGGGGGCCGCGCCGGGCGGGCACGCTCGCCCGTGCCAGGTGCGCTCGGCAGAGGCAGCGCGGCGGCGGCGGCGGCGACGAACCCCACCCCGCTGCCCGACTGCTGGCTGGCTCGCCCGGCCGGCCGGCCCTCCCACTCGCGCCCCGGCCGTCCGCGCTCGGCAAGGCCAGGCAATAAGCGCTGCTTTGCCCAGCCCCCGCTATTTATACCGCCTCCCCCGGCCCGCCCCCGTCGCCGGGGACCTATTGGCGGGCACCTTGGCCTTGGATTGGCAGCCGCCGCCCGCCCACCTGGGGCCTGACCCGCCAATCCAGACGAGGCGGTTCCTTTGTGCTATTCAAATACCGAACGGGCTTACGCGGCGGGCTGGAGCAAGGTGCTCCGGAGAGGCGCGCCTGGAGGCGGGCGCCCGGCCAGCTGAGCCGGGCAGGGGCGAAGGGAAGCGGGCGGCTTCCTCGGCGGGCGTCGGCGGGAGGGCCGGCGGGCTCCCCGGGGGCTGCGCGAGGCTCTCGGGCCGGGAGGCGGCGGCCGGCACTGCCCGGCACAGGTGAGCCTCGCCGGGCGCTCGCCACGTGCGGACCCGGGAAGGGGGCGTGGCCTCGGAGGGGGAGGGGCCTCCGCGGCGCCCCGCCTCTCCTGCTGCAGGTACGGGGTTACGGGGGCCGCCGCCGTGACACAGCCCGTGATATTAATCTTTACTTTGGCTCGGAAGTCGCGCGCCTGGAGATTGCCAAATGCCAGCTGCAAAAATCCGACGGCGCGCGAGCGCAGCTCCGCATCCTCCGGTGGGGCGCTCGGTGGGTTTCTGTCTCGGGGAGTTCCGTAGGATTTCCTTCTTTGTAAGCCCGGGACAGACTACGCCTCCCTTCCCGAGAGGACGTCGCCTTAAGGCGGCTTTTTTACGAATTTCTTGATGCTGGGCTTCGTTTTAAAAATGTCCTTTAAATGCGTTTTCTTTTCTAACGTTCTGCTGGGACCGGCAAGGTTCCAATTTTTTTTTCTTGACCAGGCCTTTTTCTTGCAGTCTGGGCAGATTTATGCTCCTTTTCAAACACTCTCTTTTTCTTTTTTTATACATAACCTCAGACACCTGCATAAACAGGTGTATATAAAGTTTTATATATAAAGTTTTATAAACTTTATAGCTTAAAAGATTTATAAGGCACTTTTTTTTGAAGCTGCTTGGATGTGGAACTTTTTCAAATTAATCTTCAGTCCCCATTTTTAAAATAATAATAACAGCAACTTACTTACTTACTTACTTACTTACTTACTTACTTACTTACTTACTTACTTACTTATTCATTCATTCATTCATTCATTCATTCATTCATTCATTCATTCATTCAACTTGTATGCCGCTGGACTATCGATGACGCTGGCTGGCTACTTTGCTAAAAGGACCTGGGAATCTATTTTTCAAAAAAACCCCTGATCCTATGGATAATGCAGAAAAATCTAAGGCGCAGTGATTAATTCGAAGCCCCCGTGGAACTAATTTGCCCTTGTTTTATGCCAAACAGCCATTCTCTTCTGCAGCGTAGGGCAAAACGGCCATACAGGGAGGGTTTGGGGATAAATAAATAAATTATTGTATATTTCCTTTAGGACCCAGCTGAGGGGCAGCACTTCGCTCAGGTTGGTGGATCTTGGAAAACTAAGCGGGGTTTAGGAGTGACGTGATGGGAGATAAGTCATGGAGTTGGAAGGGACCTTAGGGGTCATCTAGTCAATCCCCCTGCCCAGTGCAGGAATCTCAGGGCAATAAACCAGACTGGGAAGTAGAAAAAAGTCCTCGAAGAAGGAAAAAGGAAACCCCTTTTGAGCTGCTGCTGGAACAACATGGCCTTGTCCTTGAAATCCCTAGAAAGTTGAGCTTGACTCAGAAAGGAGATTTTATTTTCTAGCTATATAATTATAAGCATATAATGGGATTTGGGAAGAAGCTTTCCCCTAGACTGAAGTGGAACTGAGCAGTTTGGGGTTCACTGCCTTGTGGGAACCGGGATGACCTCTTAAAAGGTAAAGATTCCCCCCGCACATTTGTGCAGCCGTGTCCGACTCGAGGGGCCGGTGCGCATCTCCGTTTGTTAGCCGAAGAGCTAGCGTTGTCCGAAGACGCTTCCACGGTCATGTGGCCGCATGACGTGCACGGAACGCTGTTACCTTCCCACCGAAGTGGTACCTATTAATCTACTTGCATTTGCATGCTTTCGAATTGCTAGGCTGGCAAGAGCTGGGGCTAGTGCGGGAGCTCACTCCGTCACGCGGGGCTAGGGATTTGGACCTCCGAACATGCGATCTTCTGATCGACAAGCCTGGCGTCTTACCCGCTGAGCCACCACGCCCCCAATAAGATGACCTCTTAGCAGGCGGGATATTCTCGCCAATCGGAGAAGCAGAGAACTGGCAAGAGATAAATTTTACAGGTAGTCCTCACTTAACCATTTGTTTAGTGACAGTTCAGACTTACGACAGTGCTTGAAAAACCAACTTATGACCGGTCTTCACACTTATGTGAAGCGTCCCTGTGGTCACATGATCACAATTTGGGCGCTTGGCAACCGGTTCGCATTTATGACTGTCACAGCGTCCTGTGGTCACGTGATCGCCATTTTCAACCTTCCCAGCTGGCTTCTGGCAAGCAAAATCAATGGGGAACCACATGGTTCACTTAACAAACACGTGGTTTGCTTAACGCTCAGGGTGATTCGCTTAACAACCGCCGCAACAAAGGTCATAAAATCAGGTCGGATTCGCTTAATGACCACTTCGCTTAGCAACCTAAGGGCCGGTCCCAATTGTGGTCGTTAAACGAGGACTACCTGTACTGCTCAATAAAGCACACGTGTTTTTCGGGAAAAACTGCTTGCTAAAGATGCATTAGAACTATAGCCTTAATAACGGGGATTTGGTCACAGGGCCAAAATTTGTAACGCTGGGCCTGAGGATTTATCCATCAGATTTTGCCCAACCCACAAGCCAAACGGAGGGGTTGTGGAAGGAATTTGAGCCAAGGGAAGATTTCTGGGCGCGCTGCAGAATTTGAGAAAGGAATGCTCGAATTGCTGGCTGAATCACAGACTTCTTCGTTGGGGATACACAACGGAGTTTCTCCTCCTGCTTGGTGCAGTAGGTTGTAAGATGAACCGCACTACAGTTCCCAAGTGCCACCCACCTCTGGCTGTTCTCGTTGGGCAGTTGGGGGTTGCAGTGCCGAAGCATCTGAGAGGCCCTCGCACAATGCCCCCCCTCCAAAGAAAACAGGAGAAGCCTGAATTGATGGCATGAATTGAGGGCATTTGATGAGATGGAATTGCACAGTAATTGCTTCTTAGTGACTTAAGCCAGATAAGAGGGGTTGCATTTAAAGCAAGAATGTGAGGCACAGGGCAATGCAATAAAAGAGGAACTGCAAGCAGGAACACAGCTGTGTTCACACAACCGGTACTGAACAAACCTGTTTGTGCAGCACACTGAACCATAACAAACCAATGGGTTAGGGTTTGTGCAAGGCGCTACACCAGTGTTTTGCAACCTTGGCAACTTGAAGATGCGTGGACTTCAACTCCCAGAATTCCCTGGCCAGCATGACACACATCTTAAAGCATGCTGGCTAGAGAGCACCATGTAGTCAATTTCATCATTGGTCAATAGTCATTCATGGCAAGCCAGTTTCACAATGTCTTAAAGAGGCAGCATCCCTCTTTAAGCCAAAGAGATGTATACATCAACTCCAATTCATTCATTCATTAGCAAACTAAAGCACCAGGCCGGATCTTCCCTTGAAGACCTCTGGGACTGAATGCCTCCCATGTGCAAAAGATGGGCTTGGCCCTGGAATTCCAACCCATAGCTCAGAGCTTTCCAAACTTTTCATGTTGGTGACACACTTTTTAGACATGCATCATTTCAGGACACGCTCTTACAGCAGGGCACAAGGCAGGCACTAGGACCTGCGTGGAATCACAGGAGGTTTGGAGGCAGCCGGGCACAAGGCAGGCACTAGGACCTGCATGGAATCACAGGAGGTTTGGAGGCAGCCGGGCACAAGGCAGGCACTAGGACCTGCGTGGAATCACAGGAGGTTTGGAGGCAGCCAGGCACAAGGCAGGCACTAGGACCTGCACAGAATCACAGCAGGTTTGGAGGCAGCAGGGCACAAGGCAGGCACTAGGACCTGCGTGGAATCACAGGAGGTTTGGAGGCAGCCAGGCACAAGGCAGGCACTAGGACCTGCACAGAATCACAGCAGGTTTGGAGGCAGCAGGGCACAAGGCAGGCACTAGGACCTGCGTGGAATCACAGGAGGTTTGGAGGCAGCCAGGCACAAGGCAGGCACTAGGACCTGCACAGAATCACAGCAGGTTTGGAGGCAGCAGGGCACAAGGCAGGCACTAGGACCTGCGTGCAATCACAGGAGGTTTGGAGGCAGCCGGGCACAAGGCAGGCACTAGGACCTGCGTGGAATCACAGGAGGTTTGGAGGCAGCCGGGCACAAGGCAGGCACTAGGACCTGGGTGGAATCCTGGCAGGGCAGGTTTGGAGGCAGCCGGGCACAAGGCAGGCACTAGGACCTGCGTGGAATCACAGGAGGTTTGGAGGCAGCCAGGCACAAGGCAGGCACTAGGACCTGGGCGGAATCAGCAGGTTTGGAGGCAGCCGGGCACAAGGCAGGCACTAGGACCTGCGTGGAATCACAGGAGGTTTGGAGGCAGCCAGGCACAAGGCAGGCACTAGGACCTGGGTGGAATCCTGGCAGGGCAGGTTTGGAGGCAGCCGGGCACAAGGCAGGCACTAGGATCTGCGTGGAATCACAGGAGGTTTGGAGGCAGCCAGGCACAAGGCAGGCACTAGGACCTGGGCGGAATCAGCAGGTTTGGAGGCAGCAAGGCACAAGGCAGGCACTAGGACCTGGGCGGAATCACAGGAGGTTTGGAGGCAGCCGGGCACAAGGCAGGCACTAGGACCTGCGTGGAATCACAGGAGGTTTGGAGGCAGCAAGACATAAGGCAGGCACTAGGACCTGCGTGGAATCCTGGCAGGGCAGGTTTGGAGGCAGCAGGGCACAAGGCAGGCACTAGGACCTGCGTGGAATCACAGGAGGTTTGGAGGCAGCCAGGCACAAGGCAGGCACTAGGACCTGGGTGGAATCCTGGCAGGGCAGGTTTGGAGGCAGCAGGGCACAAGGCAGGCACTAGGACCTGCGTGGAATCACAGCAGGTTTGGAGGCAGCAAGGCACAAGGCAGGCACTAGGACCTGGGTGGAATCCTGGCAGGGCAGGTTTGGAGGCAGCAGGGCACAAGGCAGGCACTAGGACCTGCATGCAATCACAGGAGGTTTGGAGGCAGCAGGGCACAAGGCAGGCACTAGGACCTGCGTGCAATCACAGGAGGTTTGGAGGCAGCCAGGCACAAGGCAGGCACTAGGACCTGCGTGCAATCACAGGAGGTTTGGAGGCAGCCAGGCACAAGGCAGGCACTAGGACCTGGGCGGAATCACAGCAGGTTTGGAGGCAGCAGGGCACAAGGCAGGCACTAGGACCTGCGTGGAATCACAGCAGGTTTGGAGGCAGCAGGGCACAAGGCAGGCACTAGGACCTGCGCGGAATCACAGCAGGTTTGGAGGCAGCAAGGCACAAGGCAGGCACTAGGACCTGCGTGGAATCCTGGCAGGGCAGGTTTGGAGGCAGCAGGGCACAAGGCAGGCACTAGGACCTGCGTGGAATCCTGGCAGGGCAGGTTTGGAGGCAGCAGGGCACAAGGCAGGCACTCGCGGAATCCTGGCAGGGCTCGGAGGCAGCAGCAGCCGCGACACACCCAGACACTGCAGCCGACACTAATGTGTCGCGACACACAGTTCGGAAAGCTCTGCCATAGTTGGCAGATGCTGCTGCCGTCTGCGCTCGGTGTGACGCTACCTTGGAAGAACGCTCGGAAGGTGTCGAAAAGTGTCTGACCAAATGTTGATTCCTTGGGATGTACAGTAATTCATTTTGGTAGAGAGGCCAGCTCCCAAAGCTTATATTTATTTTATTAAATAAGAAGATGTGGCACTGTCTCTGGGCATTGTGGGAAATCAGTTGCCGGATTCTGCTCAGATGTTAAATTCTGGTAAGACTACCAAATCTAGTTTTCAGAATTCCGGGCAATCTCTAGATCAGTGTTTCTCCACCTTGGCAGCTTGAAGATGTGTGGACTTCAACTCCCAGAATTCATGCTGGCTGGGGAATTCTGGGAGTTGAAGTCCACACATCTTCAAGCTGCCAGGTGGAGAAACACTGATCTAGATACTAGAAAAGATTTAAGGTAAAGGTAAAGGTTCCCCCCACACATTTGTGCAGTCTTGTCCGACTCTAGGGTCCGGTGCTCATCTCCGTTTGTTAGCCAAAGAGCCAGCGTTGTCCGAAGACGCTTCCACAGTCATGACGCACGTGGAACGCTGTTACCTTCCCACCAAAGTGGTACCTATTCATCTACTTGCATTTGCATGCTTTCGAATTGCTAGGTTGGCAAGAGCTGGGGTGAGTGCGGGAGCTCACTCCGTCACGCGGGGCTAGGGATTCGAACCTCCGAACTTGCGATCTTCCGATTGACAAGCCTGGCGTCTTACCCGCTGAGCCACCACGCCCCTTAGAAAAGATTTACGGTGTCAATAATTACGTCATTATTGCCATCAGGTAAGTCCTTTGCAGACTTGCAAACCAGGTCTGATAGCTCCAGGAAACAAAATAAACCAGGATCTCCTACTGGCCTTGAGATTAACCTGATCATGGATGATCATGGTGGAGAAATTTGGAGCTGAGTTTGCCTCATTTTAAGCCATGCTTCATTTCTCTGCTTTGGACTTAGCAGGTTGCATAAACCCAATTATTCTGGTTTGTAAACCAGGGTTGTGGGTTTCAGGTTCTATAACAACTAGGCCATGATGGATTGTTCAACAAATCATCATTCAAACAAACCAAGGGTTAGTATGATGTCGCCACCTAGCTAATGTGAAATATTTGAAGGTTTGAAGATGCTGCTTAATAAGGCGGAAAAATCAAATTGGGGCGTCTGCAGGATGTGGTCAAAAAAGTCAAGATGGCGGCTGCAATCATGTGATTGAAGCTCCATCTATCTTTTATGTCCATAATCGGCAGACGCCCCTGAATCAAATTCTCCTTTTGTTCCTCCTTTTTCTTTTCAGCTGTTTTTCCCCTAATTGAAAGTAAGGTTAGACATGAAAGGTGGTTTTAAAACATTGAAAGAGGGAGGAAGGATTGAAAAAGGAGATGAATTCTTTCCCATTTAAATGCCTCCCCCCCATGTCCTCGTACACATCATGATGTCACTTTCCCCTTCCCTGACCGCATCTTTAGGGGAACCATCAGACACTGCAATTCCCCATATCAATGCTCTTCCCTTGCGAGAGAGGCTTCTGTTTTTCTACCTCGTTCTCGGGGAGCTTGAAGATTTCTTCCCAATTTCTCTTTGGGATGATGGTTTGGAGGAGATCTCCTCACTGGGGGAGGCAGACCCAGTGGCTGCTGGGATTGTTTTTGGTGAATCATCCCTCTGCAGCTCCCTGGCTGCCCACCCCTCCCCATCTGAAAAGCCCACTGGATCTGGGACTGAAGGGTGTGTACAGTACACGCCTGCACACCCTGTGGCCGCTTCTCCACTGAAGAACAGCAAGAACACCCCTCTGTGTCGAGGACTATTTCGTTGGAATGAAACCAGTCCTCTCTCTCCAAGCAGAACGTGAAAAGTGGTAAGACGGAGAGGGGGAAGGAAAAGAAAAAAACGGCAAAAGAATTTTTCTGCACCACACGAATCACAACGCGCTGCCCAGAAAGAGCCACGAAGTTGCAAACAAACATGTCAGCGGAGAATTAAATTTGTTGGAACGTGCAGCCCAGCCCAGACCTGTTCCGTAATCCTGCCGGTAGGTTACCAGGTTTGCAGAGTTGAACAGAGAAAACAGCCCGGAGGACATCAGTCTCTCGATTGCGCAAAAGCCAGGCTTATCCGAAGCAAGCTGCAACCGTGGGACGAGTCAAAAAACAAAACAAAACAAAACAAAACAGGATTGTCACGAAGGAAGGAAGAGGCGTCCACCCAGAAGTTGGACAAGGAGGGAGCTGGTTGCAAGGGAAGGCGGAGGAACAGCAGCTGCAGAGCCACGCCGGTTCTGCAAAACAGAAGCAGCCAGCTTTCTGCTTGTTGTAAAGCAAAAACAGCACGGCTGGGCTGGGAAAGATGTTCAGGTTTGATTTCGTAGTTCTCCATTTGACCTACTTCCGCCCGCCTTTCTAGCAAACAGGATCCGTTCCCACGACCAGCTGGAGAGGTCAGGCCGAGAGAAGCAATCTTCCCTCCGTACCCTCATAGGGATGGGGGGATTTCATGTCTTTGGGAGCTGAAGTCAAGCTGCCGAGGTGGAGAAACACTGATCTAGAGATTGGCCGGAATTCTGCAAACTTGTCACATCTGAGCAGAATCCGGCAACCTAATTTCCCACAATGCCCTGAGACAGTGCCACATCCTCTTATTTAATAAAATAAGTTCTCCCGGTTGGCCTCTGGAGGAAGATAGTTGCCCAAAGTAGCTTTTTTTATAGCTTTTAAAAATGATTATTATGTTGTAAATCTGAATACATTCTGTTGTTTCGATACAATGATCTTTGTACAGTATTGATTGGTGATTGTTAACACTCCAATGCAGCGTTTCTCAACCTTGGCAATTTTAAGATGGGTGGACTTCAACTCCCAGAATTCCCCAGCCAGCATATGCTGGCTGGGGAATTCTGGGAGTTGAAGTTCACGCATCTTAAAATTGTCAAGGTTGAGAAACGCTGCTCTATTGTTTAGATTACTTAGACCAATGTTTTTCAACCTTGGCAACTTTAAGACTTCAACTCCCAGAATTCCCTAGCCAGCATGGGTAGACTTCAACTCCCAGAATTCACTAGCCAGCATGCCCAGAAAAAACACAAACTATTCAACCGAATTATGTGCACCTCAAATCCGAATAGGTTGTTATTCACTGAATTCAAGAGTTTACCCTTGGTTAAAGGTGCCCTCACTCTTACACACTTTTAACAACTCACTTTCTTCCTGGATAAAAGCATGAATTCATTTTATTTCATGAAGCAACACTGAGATGTTGGGTTTTTTTCCTCCCCTGCACAGTTATTATCTGTGCAACAGAAGAAGGAATTTGATGGCTTTGTCTTCAATTGGCATTATCCCATCTGCTCCCACCTTTGACGCAACCGTCTTCCTCGTGGCTGGGAAGCCACGCAGGAGGCTCCTTTCAGACAAAGTGGACAATCAGCACAACCGATTCAGGGTTTTTATTCCACCCTAAGAGGCAACTGCCCTCCAAAGGTTTCAACTGCAGCCTCTCCCGGCATTCACTTGCATTCACACGCGGCCGCACGGGCAATTTTAGGTGCCCCAAGATCGGCCCATGGGACACCTCTGCTGCGCGAGCTGCACTGGGTCCCAGTTTGCTTCCGGGTCCAATTCAAGGTGTTGGTGATTACCTTTAAAGCCCTACATGGCATGGGGCCAGGGTACCTGAGGGACCGTCTCATCTCCAGAACATCGACCCGTCCCACCCGATCATGCAGAGGGGGCTTGTTACGGACCCCGTCTGTTAGAGAATGTTGATTGGCGGGGTCCAGGAAGTGGGCCTTCTCTGCAGCAGCGCCTGCCCTCTGGAACATTCTTCCCCCGGAGGTGAGGCAAGCCCCCTCTCTCCTGGACTTCCGTAAAAAACGGAAGACCTGGTCTTGCCATCTCGCTTGGGGCGGGAAGGGGAGTAGTCATTCTTGGGGATGGCTGGTGAACTGATTTAGAACTTTTTACTGCCATCTGGATTCTATTTTCTATTTATAGTTTGTATTTATGTTTATATTTAATGTATTAATTGTGGTTTTATTGTATTTTAATTTTTTAGTTTGATTGTAAACTGCCCAGAGTCCCTTTTTCGGGGGGAGATGGGCGGTGGCAAAATTGGATAAATAAATAAATAAATTCACTTACTGCAAACTTTCGGGATGCGGAAGAGGGCTGGATTGCTGAGCTACCATAAATCTGAAGCAATTTCAAACAGATTCTCAGTACTGGTAGTCCTCACTTAACGACCACAATTGAGACCGGAATTTCGGTTGCTTTTAATTTTAAATCATCATCATCATCATCATCATCATCATCTTTTTATCTGCTGGGAAAAGAACTCTTGGCCAAATAGGTTTTTTTGGGGTGTGTGTTAAATATTGAAAAATAATTAAATGGCTGAGCCGAACTCCACGCTCATCTCCCTGAGCTGATTTGTCCCCAGGAAGATTCTTGTTAGATCTGCAAAACTGGCTGCAAAAATCGAGATAACCTCCAGAGGGCAAGCAAAACATTTTCTCCATCCCTTTGCTGCCCTCTACTGGTCATCTGCAGTTCTGCAACCCCGATACAGTCACGCTGGTTCCTTCCACACCCTGAACCACAGCGTGGGTTGTTTGTGGCTTGCAAACCCTTGTTTACGGTGTGGCGTCGAACCCTGACCGGTTGCATTTGCTGCGATAAAATATAGTCAAGGAAACCATGAATTGGCACGTTGTGGCCATGTTCCCACCACATCCTTAACCCAGTAACTTGCCAAGCTGCAGAAATCATCTTCCCAAAGATTCTGGCAGCCTGCAAATATGGTAAAAAACCACCCAGAGTTGCTGGGAGCCGGGTTGATGATGATGATGATGATGATGATGATGATGATGATGATGATTGATGATGGACATTTGGGATGTACAGAGTCCACAGCCAGATATCCCATAAATCCTTGCAGCAGGAGAGTACTGGCAAGGCTTCATTTTATTGATAGTCTTTCCCCATTGGCTAATCAGGCAGTAGTAGGTGTGGCTTGGCCTCTGCCACCAATCAGGGTTTGGGAAGTGAGTTCTGAGCGGCCAGATGTTGGTCATAGAGTTTGGGAACAGAGCAGCTTTCTTTTTCAGCTGCTCTTTCTCCCCAGCTCTTTACCCTGAAGGACTGAATAGGTCAAAGTTTGGTTTAGGCCAGTGTTTCTCAACCTCAGGAACTTTAAGATGCATGGACTTCAACTCCCAGAATTCCCCAGCCAGCATGTTGGGGGAATTCTGGGAATTTCCCATGCTGGATGGGGAATTCTGGGAGTTGAAGTCCACACATCTTAAAGTTGCTGAGGTTGAGAAGTACTGGTTTAGGTGTTCCCAAGATGTGATGCACTGGCTGGAATATATTTAACCTTGTGCATGTCTGGTTTTGTTGAATTTTGGTGAATTAAGTTTTGTTGGTGTTCTCACTGCACATTAATCCATGCTGCCTCCCAGCATGCATTGCAGCTTCCTCTAGAAAAAAAATCCTGTTCCGAACCGGGGTGGGGGGAGGAAGTATTCTGAGAATTAAACAATTCTCTCCCGTCCAAATCTGCCACCCCCACCAACTTGGTCATCCAAGTGGATATTAATATAAATACACGTCAGAAACTAATGCCATTCTTTGCTCATCTGAGCTATCACTCAAGGCCATGCTAAATCCACTTAAACATGCTTAAAGTGGTGGACGCGTGGCTGTACATTCTAATAAGGGATTTTTATTTATTTTTTTTAAACACCCCCCTGTCTGTTCGAGCTACTTCACCAAGGAGATTTAAATTCTGGGTTTAAATCAATTGGGAACATTTGCAGAGACACTGGAAAGGCTTGCTGGCACAGACTCAGATTTGGAGAATGACTTCTTAGCAGCACGCAGGTTGGAAAAGAAGGTGAAAAAGAAATGGGGGGGGGGGACTGTTATTTATACTCGAAATACCAGGCAAAATCTGGGCCACCACCGGATAGGAGCAAAGAAGAACAGAAAACTGCAACCCTTTCTGACATCTAGCGATTATCAGGATTTTCGCAGTCCAGATATTGTAACGCTGGTGTAACGCTAAGCCTAGCAACATTATTGACATTGTGGCAGGAGAGAGGTGTGAGTACAGGTAGTCCTCATTTAATGACCATTCCTTTAGTGACGGTTCAGACTTACGATAGTGCTGAAAAAAATGACTTACAACCGGTGCTCACACGACCGTCGCAGCGTCCCCGTGGTCACGTGATCACGATTTGGGCGCTTGGCAAACGGTTTGCATTTATGATCGTCGCAGCATCCTGTGATCACATGATCACCATTTTCAACCTTCCTGGACGGCTTCTGGCAAGCAAAATCAACGGGGAACTGTGTGATTTGCTTAACAACCACGTGTTCACTTAACAACCGTGGTGGTTCACTTAACGACTGCCGCAAAAAAGGTCATAAAATCAGGTCGGATTCGCTTAATGACCGCTTCGCTTAGCAACTGAAATTCCGGTCTCAATTGTGGTGGTTAAGCGAGGACTACCTGTAGCTCATGCAGGCTTATGCCTTTGAATAAAACGTCTTAGTCGGTAAAGGGGTTAGCAGACTCATTCTGGTTTTTGACAAGTAACATCATCGTTGTTTTGGAGATGATCATACTTGAGCTGCAAACATCCAAATAACCACCAGGGGACGTCAAAGAGGGAGGCGTTGTTTTCTCTGTGCTGCCCCCAGTGGGCATCTGCATTACTGCAGGTCAGATATGATAATAGCTATTTCAGCACACATTCGTGGTGTTCATTTTTAGCCCCCCTTTTCAGTTGGGTTTTTTGTTTATTTATTCATTTACTGTATTTGTACAGCAACCCATCTCGTCTAAGCGACTCTGGGCAGCTCACAACAGGTAAACAAACCAATCCAATAAAAACAAGTTATGAAACCAATAAACAGACATGTAAAATCAATGATTTTAAAACAAAAATAACCATGATCAGCAGCAGCTCATTTTTAACACAGACCATAGACCCCATCCTAAAAATATGGCACCCAAGTTTTTATTTTGTTTTATTTATTTTATTACTATTTTATTACACTATGAAAATTAGACCCCTTTGTTTTGGTTACCTGCTGCTGCTGTTGTTGTTGTTATTATTATTATTATTATTATTATTATTAGGCAGTATCCAAAATAAAAATCAATTCAAGAATCAATATATTATGACCTACAGATGGCCCCAACCATGGGCCTGAAGCCCCACATTCCTTTCTGGGAGAAAGTTCTAAATATCACCGGGGTTGTCCTCAGCATAGGGTCAAAAAAGTCAAAATGGCAGCCTGTCGCAACACACATAAAGACTGGCAGAGCTTTGAGTGCCATGTCATGGCCTCCATCTTGACTTTTTTGACCATACTGTGCGGACAACCCTGTGCGTATGACCTATACAGACATAGCTAAGCTATGGACGTTTAATGTAACTTGGTCTATATCAGTGTTTTTCAAGCTTGGCCACTTGAAGATGGGTGGACTTCAACTCCCAGAATTCCCCAGCCAGCCATGCTAGCTGGGGAATTCTGGGAGTTGAAGTCCACCTATCTTCAAGTGGCCAAGTTTGAAAAACACTGGTCTATATCAACTAGATTTAAGGAATATATTTTAAAGCTGAGGCATAGATGGGCCTTCTGCACATTTTTAGGTCAAATTCATCAAATTGCAGGCAGGACTGAGGGAAGGGGCACCCGTTTGTACCTATGCTAGACACACCCAACAAAAGCACACTTTCAGATGCCTGTGTGTAAAAAATCGCCACATTCGGTGTAAAAGGACCACCTAACCCACGTTATGTTTACTAAATATCTTGATAGAAACTTCTGTTAGGCAAAAAATGGAGACCTTTTGAGTTTTATGCCTACTGTGGCTCGATTGAAAAGTTGGTATATTAAATCTTAAAACATAGCAAAGTTAAATTAGTGATTGATTGATTAAGTGCCATTAAGTCGGTGTTGACTCTTAGGAACCCCATAGATAGATTTTCTCCTGAAGGCTCCATCCCCAACCTGGTCCTTCAGGCCTTCCAACGGTGCCCCCATCGCCACGGTAACCGAGTCCATCCCCCTTGCTGCCGGTCGTCCTCTTCTTCTCTTTCCTTCCACCTTTCCCAGCATCAGAGCCTTCTCCAGAGAGCCAGGTCTCTTCATAAGGTGTCCAAAGTGGGATAATTTGAGCTTGGTCATTCATGTCTCAAGGGAGACCTCTGGGCTGATGTGTTCGATGATCTATCGGTTTGTGGTCTTGGCTGTCCAGGGTTTTCTCAGGAGCCTTCTTCAAAGGCATCAATACTCTTCTGCTTCTTCAAAGTCCAACTTTCACTTCCATAGAGTATCACAGGGAATACCATTCCTTGCACAATTCTGATCTTTGTCGGTACCGACACATCACGGCATTTGAATATCTTTTCCAAGGTCCACATGGATGTCCTAACAAGTACTAGACCAGAGCTTTCCAAACTTTTCATGTTGGTGACACACTTTTTAGACATGCATCATTTTGCGACACACTGTTACAGCAGGGCACAAGGCAGGCACTAGGACATGCGCGGAATCCTGGCAGGGCAGGTTTGGAGGCAGCCAGGCACAAGGCAGGCACTAGGACCTGGGTGGAAGCCAGGAGGCAGCAGCAGCAGCCGCGACACTCCCAGACACTGCAGCCGACACACTAACGTGTCCCGACACACCGTTTGGAAAGCTCTGAACTAGACTGCGGCGTATTTCTCGACTGCTGGTTTGTTTACCATTGATAAGTAAAGGTAAAGGTTCCCCCCGCACATTTGTGCAGTCGTGTCCGACTCTAGGGGCCGGTGCTCATCTCCGTTTGTTAGCCGAAGAGCCAGCGTTGTCCGAAGACGCTTCCACGGTCATGTGGCCGGCATGACACACGTGGAACGCTGTTACCTACCCACCGAAGTGGTACCTATTAATCTACTTGCATTTGCATGCTTTCAAATTGCTAGGTTGGCAAGAGCTGGAGCTAGTGCGGGAGCTCACTGATGGTAGATCCTAAAATTCAAAACTTTACATTATGGTGCATTGTAATATCTGAAAAAAATAACTTCTAATGTCAATGTTTCAAAGGGGGTTATAAACTCTGACACATTTTTGCCTGTACAGTATGGAACAAAATGCTTATTTATTCTTTAAATGGCAATTCAGATTATTTATCGTCATATTCAATGTTACGAATTTGGAGTTCCTGAGCTTTTTAGATACAATCTCCCTTAGCATTTTTATTTATATAAGAAATATAAAATACTTAGCAGTACTGAAGACCTTCTGAGCCATATAATCGTTATGCATGAATCATTGTTTTAATTAATACGTTTTCGATGCTAGTTTATTTCTCTGGGTATGAACCCTTTTTAAAAATGTAATAAAAGTATAATGTTAAAAAAAGGCATTAAACTGATCTTAAAAGGACAGAGTTATAAATGATTGTTACGAATTGCTGCAGCTTTTTTCAACCTCCTGGAACAAAAAAATATTAACATTTTAAACCGAAAGAAATAAGAAAGATAAAATAAACAGCAGCAATTGAAAGCAAAATTGCTCCATTTAATTTTGGTTAAAGAATTCTCCCACAAAAACAAAATACACAAAACAGTAAAAACTAAATAAAAGAAGGGAAAAAGAAAAGGGAATGGGAAAAAGAACTACTTTTCTAAAGTTCCAAAATAACAATGGCATAATATACTATTCAATTTTTAAACAGTGAATTAAACTTAAAGCATGTTGTGAGCTGCCCAGAGTGATTGGAGTTGGGCAATGCCTAAATCAAATCAAATAATACTTAAATAAAAAAATGAATAAACCTAAGCAAATTGTCCAATCTTGCCTTTCCATTGATACAAAGCTGTTCATTGAACTGAACTTAAAATCTGGTACATATACAGGTAATCCTCGCTTAACAACCATTCGTTTAGTGATGGTTTGGACTTACAACGGTGCTGAAAAACTGACTTGTGACCGGTTCTCACACTTACGACCATCGCAGCGTCCCCCACGGTCACGTGATCATGATTTGGGCACTTGGCAACCAGTTTGCATTTATGACTGTTGCAGCGTCACATGGTCACGTGATCGCCATTTTCGACCTTTCCAGTCGGCTTCTGGCAAGCAAAATCAATGGGGAACCACATGATTTGCTTAACGACCATGTGGTTTGCTTAACGACTGTGGTGATTCGCTTAACAACCGCAGCAAAAAAGGTCATAAAATTGGGTCAGATTCGCTTAATGACCACTTCGCTTAGCAACTGAAATTCCAGTCTCAATTGTGGTTGTTAAGCGAGGACTACCTGTATTTCCAAGAATAGAAAATCACATTTTTTACTACCACCCAGGCCTACTACATCTAAAATTCTTCATACATAGACAACTTCCAAATTTAGGTGATATAATTTCACATTATATTTACATCTTTGAACCTTTGAGGATTCTGTTCCATGAGCAGATTCATCTCAAACTGAAGAGGAACTAACAGTGGGCGCTGCCAAAGTGTATGGATTAATGTTCCTTTGAATCTATGGCATTGCCAATGGTGGAAAGGTGTCAGCCAACTTTCACTGAGAAGTTTCAACATCTAGAAGAGATTTTTTAAAATCTTGGACTAACCGAGTTTTTAAATCAAAAATAAAACAAACAAGGATGATTTCTAAAAACCTGAATTTGCCTTTTTACCCATGCCCTGACAATGCTTGTTTGTCTAGCCCAGTGTTTCTCAACTTCAGCAACTTTAAGATGTGTGGACTTCAACTCCCAGAATTCCCCAGTCAGCCACGCTGGCTGGGGAATTCTGGGAGTTGAAGTCCACACACCTGAAAGTTGCTGAGGTTGAGAAATACTGCTCTGGAAGGAAGGAGCAAAATTATTAGTGGCCGGCTGCTTGAAAAAAAATCATTGCTTCATCTTGTACCAGATTTTAAATGAGGATGGCAGCTTAATTTATACATTTAAAGCATTTCCCATCTGCTTTTTTACTGCAAGCATTCCTGTAGTGTCTTAATACATCGATATACACCAGATCTTTAAAATGGCATGACATTAAAGGAAGACAAGATGAGGAGGGAAAAGAAAAAAAATAAAATAAAAAGAACACTCCGGCATTGATTCTTAAAGTGTGGTATGGTATTTCTATACCATGCAGTTGATGCAAATGTACCCCAAAGACGTTGGTCTTCATATCGGAACTATTTCAAAAGAAAAAAAAAACATGGAAAACTTGCTGATCACTCAAGGTTGGCCTTTTCATGTTTTGCTGCTGGAAAAAAAAGACAAATTTGATGAAAGCGGAAGGAAATACTTTCCTTTTCTGCCTCATCTGATCCTTTGGTGGTAGATGTGGCAGGGTTCTTATGCTAAGTCTTTGTTTCTTCGGGGGAGAAGATCTGTTAGTATATAATTTCTACCCCACAGGGCACACCATTTGCACGTAGTTTGCTGTTCCAAGGTCTGTCGATGCTGCGGTCCGTTTGCTGCTAGGGAGCAATGTTAAAAGGTGCATTATTCCACAACACACCCAGACTATTCAAAATCCCAGGATAAAGTGGGCTAACAAACAAAAAAATCCTCCATCAAAGTTACACCCAGTGGTGCTGACGCTTATCTCTTAGTCCTGTAGAAACACAGAAGATATGATTTGGAAATGATCCTTGAGATCATCTGGTCCAAACCAGGGTTCAGTGCGTTGGATGGTGACCCATTCCAGCTTGGAGGCTCCTTTGAAAACCTCTAGGAAGGGAGAGTCACCTCTGTGGTTAGCAAGTTGTATCACCGGTTAACAACTCTTATTGTTAGGAAAACACACACCCCCATTAAAAAAGTAAAGGCTCCCCCCGCACATTTGTGCAGTCGTCTCCGACTCTAGGGGCCGGTGCTCATCTCCGTTTGTTAGCCGAAGAGCCAGCGTTGTCCGAAGACGCTTCCACGGTCACGTGGCCGGCATGACGCGCGCGGAACGCTGTTACCTCCCCACCGAAGTGGTACCTATTCATCTACTTTGTTTGCGTGCTTTCAAATTGCTAGGTTGGCAAGAGCTGGGGCGAGTGCGGGAGCTCACTCCGTCATGCGGGGCTAGGGATTCGAACCTCCAAACTTGCTTGCCTGGCGTCTTACGCACTGAGCCACCACGCCCCCCCCCCCCCCATTATTTACCCTGAATATCCTTCTTTTTAATTTCAACTCATTGCTCCTTATTCCTGTTCTCAGTTTCACATCAACAGTCCCTCTGAGATATTTGCAGGCAAATCTGGGGATGTGTGAAAACAGCCACAAACATTAGAGAGGCTGCTTCTGAATAAGCGTGCCTTCTGGTGGCATTGGACTACAACCTCTGTCATCCCCAGCTGGCAAGGCCAAAGAACCTTAGAAGACCTGTCCCTTGTGTAGACACATCCTCACACACATCCTCACACTCAGCCCCCCATTTTGCAACTATTTAAAAAATGTATAGTCGAAGGCTTTCACGGCCAGAATCCTATGGTTGTTGTGGGTTTTCCGGGCTGTGTGGCCGTGTTCTGGCAGTTTTGGTTCCTAACGTTTAGCCAGTAGCTGTGGCTGGCATCTTCAGAGGACAGGAGCACAGCTATACAAACAACCCACACAATAGATGTGCTAATCCCACACACACAGCACCACACCCCCTAATCACCACAAAAAACCCTCTCCTAATCTCTTGTAAATGACCCACAGAAGACACACACCCTCTCAGCAGCTATAAACACCAGCAGGAACACACACCCTCCACTTGAGCACAGAGAGAATCTTCTAGCTGTGATCCTGTCCTCTGAAGATGCCAGCCACAGCTACTGGCGAAACGTTAGGAACCAAAACTGCCAGAACACGGCCACACAGCCCGGAAAACCCACAACAACCATATTTTAAAAATGTCTTGCAGGCTGCTAGAAATATAAATGAAGAGGGAGCCGTATTTGTAGTGTTGCAATCATTCTTCATCTGGTTTTATAGGCAAAGAGGTCAGGAAAGAACCAGGGCATGCTTTGCCTTCAGGCTTATGCTCTAAAAGAGGCATGCTTATTATCTAAAAGAGGCGTGCCATCTAAAAGAGGCATGTCATTAAAGGAAAGAGCGACAAGGAGGGAAAAGGAGAAGTGGAGCCAAGTCTTCAACAACTAGATCAGGAGGCAGGGAAGATAACTGAAGGTGGCCTTTCAGAAAAACACAGCTTCTTCTTTTTTTCTTTTTTCTTTTTTAGCACAGCTTGCTTTCCATGTCTCCTTCTGTTGTAGCGGTCTGCAGCAGTCTGAAGTTGAGTTTGAGCCCATGCGAGGATTTCATCTCCCTGCCCATGTTGTTTTCTTGGCAAACATGATTTACCTTTTTACCTCCTGGACTTTGTTTTGATTTCCCAGCTTATATTTCGCCTCTGAGATTTCCTAGTGGTCTCCTTTCCAAATACGAACAAGGTCTACCTCGTCTTCTGGGCCCCAGTGAGCTCAACCTTGTGCAGTCCCCTGTTGAGGGAATCCCCCGTGAACGCAGCGGGGACTCATTTGGATAAATCCAGAGAGGTTTGCATCCGTTGCCAGAAAAAAAAATTAAAAAAAACTCTGCGGGCAAAGAATTGGGGCCTGTGGTTTTCCACACACCTGGCCTTTGACCCGAGCAAACTCAGACATCTTCGCCCTCCTGAAGGAAGCCGGTCAAAACGGTGTGATTTTCTCGGATGTCGTCTTGGAAGAAACTTCAGCATAATTCTCTCGTCCCTAAATCCCCCAAGACTTGGCGTCTGGCGTCGAAAGATCTGTGCTCCATCACAATGGTTTGCAACGGAGAGACGTTTTCGGGAAGCCATCTTGTATGGCTTCCCCTTTGTTCCTTGGAGAAAGAAGGAAGGGACGTCATTTTCGTTGTGTGCTGTGCATTATAATTAATCCTCTGCAGAACATGACTGCATTATTATTATTTTTTTAAGGTGCCCGTTCTTGTTTGATTGGCAAAACTAGGCGTTAAAACCTGGCATTAGAAACCTGGTTTTGCCATCAAGCCTGGGGCTCTGATAGCACGGGTGATCCCGTTTCTTGATCTTGGTCGTATCGAATGCGGGATGTCAGGAGTGTTCTCGGCTGCTATTTTAATGTCATTTTTGTTGTTTTTACTCAGTTTTTATTCTGTTTTAGTTGTTAGCCATCCAGTCATGCGTATGAGACGGGCGGACATATACATTTATTAGATAGATAGATAGATAGATAGATAGAGAAGGAAGGAAGGAAGGAAGGAAGGAAGGAAGGAAGGAAGGAAGGAAGGAAGGATAGATAGATAGATAGATAGATAGATAGATAGATAGATAGATGAAGGAGGGAGGGAGGGAGGAAAAAGAGGGGGAAGGAAGGAAGGAAGGAAGGAAAGATAGATAGATGAAGGAGGGAGGGAGGGAGGAAAAAGAGGGGGAAGGAAGGAAGGAAGGAAGGAAGGAAGGAAGGAAGGAAGGAAGGAAGGAAGGAAGGAAGGAAGGAAGGAAGGAAGAAGAGAGGGGGAAGGAAGGAGGGAGGGAGGAAGCTTTAAGTATTTATTTCAACACAGAAGAGAATTGGGGAGAATTGTGATGTTCTGGAACTCGATTGAGAGTTTTAGAGGCCAAAGAGTGAACATGAACCCTGCATTTTTCTCCAGCCTCCCCGGCTTCCCTCCTTAATCCCGAGGGGCGATACAAGGGGACATCCTCTGGATGTGTGGACTTCAACTCCCAGAATTCTTAGGAATGGCTAAGGATTCACTCAACAGACTTAATCCAATTAATTAAGGACCTAACGTCTTCATTCCCACAAGTTTATTTAACTTATTGGCTAGTTTTTTGTGGCTTAACATTTTGCCCAAACTTACCTGTTTGATTCATTTATGGCTCAATGTATTGAAACCCAGAGTATGGGTTAATTCGTTCCTCGGATTAAATGTGTTGTGTGAATGAGGAGACATCAGTGTTTAAACCGCTACAGGTATTCCTCGCTTAAAAACCACAATTGGGACTGGAATTTTGGTTGCTAAGCGAAGCGGTCATTAAGTGAATCTGACCTGATTTTACAACCTTTTTTGCAGCGGTCATTAAGCGAATCACCGCAGGTGTTAAGCGAACCATGTGGTTGTTAAGTGAGTCATGTGGTTCACCATTGATTTTGCTTACCAGAAGCTGGCCAGGAAGGTAAAAAATGGCAATCACATGACCATGGGACGCTGCGATGGTCATAATTGCGAACCAGTTGCCAAGCGCCCAAATTGTGATCATGGGACGCTGCCACAGTTGTAAGTGTGAGGACCGGTCATAAGTCAGTTTTTCAGCACTGTTGTAAGTCCGAACCGTCACTAAACGAATGGTTGTTAAGCAAAGACTACCTATACTCAGCCAGGAAACTTATCCACAACCCCTTGGATCAGCCTAATCTACTTTACAGGTTGTTCTGTAGATGAAATAAAGACAGAAAGTACCCAGCTATAATTGTGTGCTTGTGCTGGACAATCATCAGACGATTATTGCTACAAAGTTGGAAAACATTACAGGAAAATTCCGCCTTTGTGAAGGAATCAGGATGCCCACGTCACACAACAGGAAGAACTAATTTTGTCTGGTTTGGGATGTTCCACATTTGGAGTCAAAAGAGATCGGAGAACAGCCCCCCAATTTTGAGTTTCAGGGCTGGTAGAAACCGAACCCCACTCGCAAAATATGCCAGATTTTCTCTAATTGCGCATCAGCTCCTAAAACTGGGCCTGCTAATGAAATTGATTCCGGCCAGCGCAGATGCACTTCGCTTAAAAGCTGGAAGTTACAGCCTCTCTACAGAGGTGTGCAAGGAACTTTGAAGCTGAAACTGTTTTCTTTTAGAAGGAAAAGCTCACTCTGGATTCATTTTTATTCACTGTTTACTTTTCTAATTATAGAATAATAATAATAATAATAATAATAATAACAACAACAACAACAATAATAATGGTTGTAGGTTTTCCGGGCTGTAAAGCCTTCAACTATACAATATATATTATAATAATAATAATAATAATAATAATAATAATAATAAACTACATTAGTAGTTTATTTATCAAGGATGCAGAAGGATCACAACTGGGTTCTTCAAAGAACAGAGATCCTTCCGCCAAGTTGGTGGTTTGCTAAATCACAAAACAGGGAACAAAATAGTAACAGGGATAAAACAGCATCGGGTACTTTTTTGATAGCTGAATTCACACAATACGTTTCCTTCTGGGACCAAAACAACCTTTTTCTCATTTTGCACAGAGTAAGTTTTCTCCTGCCCCAAAACAAGGTCACAGACAGAAACTTCACCGAGGGAAAAACTAAGCTTGATTGTGGTTAGCTGTATCCTTGAGGTGAATCCAGGCATATGGCTTCTAGCTAACTTAGTTAAGTGTCTTGTGGGAAGCCAGACATAGCGCGAGCCTACTTGTAAACCAGGTTACCACATTAAGACATAGCATGGGTTTGGATGTCAAACATTACATGATTATATTCATGCATGTTATGTGAACCAGAATAGGGGTTTCATTCTGGCCACAGCCTTGATCCAGCAAGGGAATTCATTGCCACCCCACACTGACCCAGTTCTAGCCTTTGTGGGTTTAGTTAATGATTGTGTGAATGCCGAACCGGGGTTACACATGGGTGTCCGTGGCAGGGGGACTTCCACAGACAACCACCCACAAGATGACATCATCATGCATGCACCAGGACTTGCATGCTTGTGTCATGTTGCAACGCATGTGCATAAGTTTGGCATTCAGACAACACCGTCGCGCAGGTCAGCGTTTTGCAGACCCCGGTGGGGTTAACGAAGCACAATTATTAGCTTCCAAGAGGAGTTTTTCCGCATCCTTCTGCACTACCTCCGCTAATGCTTAGAAAACAGAACCAACAAACCAACAAACAGGGGAAATATTTAGGAACTTTCGATACTCTGCAACGTTTTTGTTGCAACTGTAATTAAACAAACAAGAGAATTTAGAAACACCAAACGGTGTGTAGAATCTGGTTTTTGCAAGGCAGCAAGGAACCCACACCCACAGAATCAAAATGGACTGCATTCATCTGGGGAGGCACGCAGGCATGCAGGTGCTGTGACACTACAACTCCCATCACCCTGTGCCTGATGGGCCTAGGTTATTTTCCTGCTTGGTTTCAGTTTAGCCCCTTGGGGGAGGACCCCAGCTTATTGTGGCTTATACAAACCATGGTTATATGAACCATGTTATGAACCAGGTCAACAGACTTCAACCCTCTACAGGTTTAACCCGGAGGAAGCTCTATCCCTCCCCCACCCCCCCACCCCGTGCGAGTTTCCACCTTTTCTGCAAGAAAACCAAGCCGGTCTTGCAACTCCTTTCCAAACTGATCTATCCAGCATTGCGGCCACTTTTGCGGCTCAAAGGCCACTGCGTCGATTCCGAGGCTCCAGACCAAGCGGGCAGGGACCGGCCAAAATTTCATCGACCGTCACTTTCGGTGGTGCCACGAAGGAACTTCGCGAAATCGAAGTAGAGCGAACCTCGCCTCGCCTCGCCTCGCCTTTTGGGGTCCTGGCGAAGCGCTCCAGGCGCCCCTGGGTTGGTGTTTACTCTGGAGTAAGGGGGCAGCACGTCCCCACCCAGCTAGATTGGGGCTGGTGTGGGGGGGCAATTGGGGGGTGCCAGCTCGGGAATTTGCTGGCACCCCCCCTTTGCTGGCTCCGAGTTTTTTTTGTAAGTGGCAAAAGCGATTGTTCCTCGCTTCCCCTCCTAGAAAGTTGGGGGGGGGGGGCGTGCATTGGAAGCGCCTGTTAGGCATTCTCGTCCCAGCCCCTCCCCAGGGGAAGCACTGGCGGGGCTTTCAAATGGGACATTATGCCCCACCGCCCAACCACACTACAATTCCCAGGAAAGGCGAACCCACCCCGCTTCGCTTCCTATGGCCGCTGGAGAGCAAGGCATTCTGGGCACGGTAGTTCTTGAGCCCCCTCCCCCAGCCAGGCGCCCGCCCCATCCTTAAGCGCCTGGGGAGGGGGGTGCAGAGGCGAGGGGGGGCGGAGCCGGGGGGGCCCTCGTTGGAAACGGCGGGACCTTAAAGGCGCAGCAGAAGCAGCCGCCGCGCAGGGCCGCAACCGGGGGGGGGGGCAAGCGGGGCATGTGCCCCGGGCGCCGCGCTGGGGGGTGCGCCAAAATAACCCATGGGGGGGGGCGCGGAATCCACGTTTGCCCCGGGTGACACAGACCCTAGTTCCATCCCTGCTACAGGAGGTCTTTCAAAAGGGAAAGGCGACTTTTGGGGAGGGGGGGGCCCGGCTCCTACAAGGTCTGGGACCCCCCCTCCCCGCCTGGGCCGAGAAGAAGCACTTCGTCGCTGCCTGCAGGGGCCTCCGCCTCGTTTGGGGGCTGGATCTCCATCGCGGCTCTCTCTTGGTCCGGGCGCAGCTTTGCAGCTTTCCAACACAGCTAAATCACAGCTCCCCTCATCCCCAGCCAGGATGGCCAGCGCTGGCTGGGGATGAGGGGGCTTCGGGTGGGACGTCGCAAGGTCGGCCGTGGACACCCGAAGGCTGGAGGAACGCTGCGCGCCGGACAGAAGCGCCCCGCCAGGTTTTGCAACCTGGCGCACGCGGGCGATCCCCTCCGGAGGAGAAGTAACTGGGGAGAGATTTCTATCGTGGGAATGAGCGGCGCCTGCAAACCTTTGGTGGTTACCCCGAAATCCGGGCTGGGAAACTTATGGTTCTGCATATTGTGAGAATTCGGCCCTTGGGTTTTGTTTATCAGGGAATTGCCCATTCTGTGTATACAGCCAAGATCTTTGTCGCTGAGTTAACTTGTTTTGGGGGGTGCCCAATACCCCCCCCCCACTCGAGGAACTGGATTTATGCAACAGGGCTTAGCCACTAAAACATCTAACCAGGGTTTAAATGGAGCTAGCTTTTGCTGCCTGAATACAGCCACTCCATTTTCACTGACCCAGTTACGGCTTTCTGTACATTTTTCTTCATTTGCTCATTCCCCCCCACCTTCTTTGAAGCAATCGCGGCTACTTTATCTCCGCACCCAAGACTTGATGTGGGGATGAAGCCAGAAACCCGATTGTGCCAAATGCAGCTCTTCCTTCATTGCTCAGGCACATGGTCCCGCTGTGGAGACTACGTGCACTTTCTTCTGACATCTCAAGATCTCCTGGTGGCCTCCCATCCAATACCAAGTAGGGCAAAGTAAATGCCCTTGGATTCAGCTGGTCCCCTGATGTCCTGACCTTGCAGTTTTCTTGGTAAAAACAAGTAAATGCTTTGCTCTTCTCTTACATTTTTTTTCTACTTTGCAGTCTTGTCTAGACTGCTGGGATTTCCACTTGGTCTCCCATCCAAATACCTTTTGGGATGGTGTTCGTTTCCCGTTAGCTCAGCCCTGATGTTTCGTACGGCATCTTTCTAAAGCCCACCCCAATGTTCCAAAGCAGGGCAAACTTCTGAGCTTTCTGAAGTTTTCAGCAAGCTCGATGTTCAACAGGTTAAGCTTGGGATGGGGAGGAAGGCTGATGGGGGCAGCTGTGGAATCCATGTTTGGTCTCAGGCTTAAGTGAATGACAAATTTTGCCTTTAGATGCTGTGCTGGTTTCAAATTATTTTTACTTTATTTTTTAAAATTTTATCCCACCTTTATTATTTTTATGAATAACTCAAGGCGGCGAACATACCATGGCTGGCTGGGGAATTCTAGGAGTTGAAGTCCACACATCTTAAAGTCCCCATGGTTGAGAAACACTGTATTAGACTGTGCTAAGCT